>CM070669.1:6829450-7429450 GCA_036346575.1 Dendrocalamus sinicus | reverse complement strand
GATTTCCATGTAATTGCAGTTCCACCACACAGAAATACATAGCCTGTTTGTGACTTAGCGGTATGTGGGTCTGACAGATACCCAGCATCTGCATAGCCAATCAAGTTCAGATCTTGATTCTTTCTGTAGGACAATCCAAGGTCTTTGCTTCCTTGGAGGTATCGGAAGATGTCCTTTATGCCCTGCCAATGCCTTTTGGTGGGCTCTGCACTGTACCTTGCTAACAGGTTCACGGCAAATACAATGTCCGGTCTAGTGCAGTTTGCTGTACATGAGCGCTTCCACTGCACTCAAGTATGGGAATTCCGGTCCCAGGACTTCCTCCCCCTCTTCCCTAGGTCGGAAAGAATCTTTTTCTTGCTGTAAAGACCTCCCGTTCATCGGTACTTTCGATGGGAATGCCTTCTCAAAGCCATGCCTTTCTAGCACCTTCTGGGTGTAGGTCGACTAATGTACTAAGATTCCTTCAGGGACATGCTCAAGCTGCAGGCTTAAGCAGAACTTGATCTTGCCCAAATCTTTCATTTCAAATTCTGACTCCAAGTAGGAGCTTGCTTCCCTTATGTCTTCGGCTGTCCCGATGATATTCAGATCATCTATATATAGATTATACAGAATCCATTCTGGGATCACCGTATAAATACACAAGGACAATCTTCATTATTCGTGTAGCCTTTCTTGCAGAGAAAGTCGCTTAAGCGATTATACCACATTCTTCCAGATTGTTTCAGTCCATACAGTGACTTTCTGAGTTTCACACTGTACAGATTTCTATTTGCTCTGTCTTGGTTCGGGAGAGGTATTCCTTCAGGGATTTTCATATAAATCTCCGAATCCAAGTTACCGTAAAGATATGCAGTCACAACATCCATCAATTTCATTTTTAAGTTCAAGTTCACTGCCATTGAGATCAAATATCTAAAGGTAATTCCACTCATGACCGGGGAGTAGGTTTCTTCATAATCAACTCCAGGACGTTGAGTGAAACCTTGGGCTACTAGCCTTACTTTGTATCTCACTACTTCGTTTCTTTCATTCCTCTTTCGAACAAATACCCACTTGTGCCCTACGGGGTGCACATGGGGAGGCATGCGGCATACGGGCCCAAACACCTCTCTTTTGTTCAGAGATAGCAATTCAGTTGCTATTGCCTTCTTACAATCTTCCCAATCTGATCTTTTCTTACATACAGCGAGCGATGCAGGCTCGGGATCAAGATCGTTGATGGTGGCAATTTTCTTTGCGAAGTAGATATCGATATTAGCTGTTGTCCTATTCAGGAACTCTCCTGTGTGCACATAATTTATAGCTATTTCTTCATGAGTTGCTTCTTCTGGAGCTTCACTTTGCGCATCGCTTCTTTCAAATGCGGTGGCAAGTCCCTTTAGTTTTTCGGCTCCGATGTGTGCGCACACATCCATACCGATGGAGATATTCAGATCTGTTATGCCCTTTTCTGAAGGTGTCATACTTGTGCCAGGTCTCAACTGGCTCCCCTTCTCATTCTGGGGGACTTCAATGATCAACTGTGATAAATCCCTCTTATCCTTCTTCACCAGGCGTCCCCGGTTACTAAGGATTCGAGGAACCGGAGTTCTCATCCTTTATTATTTTTTCTGAGGCCTCTGGACGAGATTAGGGATACCTTCTGTTTTCTTTGGTATTTCAACCCTCTCCGGTGCGGCGTCTTTGCACATGCGACTTAGTCACGCTCTTCAAATCACTAAAGTGATCGAGCGCTTGATTTGCTAGTTCTTGCAAATCAATTGTCTTCCGACTTCTCTTGTCTTCTCGACTTCTCTATTTGCTTCACTAATGCGTGGGTCATCTGTATGGATTCCCCAGGCTTGCCACGTAATTTTCCGACATTCTTCATCAAGGGGTTGATTTCCTCCCCCTAATGTTGGGAAATTTTCGGTGGTGACCCTTGCGCTAGTTGCATAGGTGAATGGATGTTGTAGGCCGAAGGTCTAAGGTTGATGAGATTTGCTGCATGTAGAGCTGCGGGTCCCCGACATGTAGCTGGCAAATTACAATTATGCAAGAGGGGTCGGGCAATAAATTTAATTCTCTTAATTAAAGCCTCTGCCAAACCATTCTGGGTATGGACATGCGGTACCGAATGCTCAACTGTAATTCCCATCGCCATGCAATAATCATCAAATGCCTTTGAAATAAATTCTCCGGCGTTGTCCATTCTGGTGGACTTGATCAGAAATACATTTCTGATACAAATGATCTACGAGATCAATTTTGCAAAGGCGTGGTTTCTTGTAGACAACAAAACCCACATATGACAACTTCGAGGAAGCGTCAATGAGCACCATAAAATACTTAAATAGCCCTGAGATGGGCTTAATGGGACTGCAAATGTCTCCCTGGATGCGTTCCAGGAATGCAGGGACTTCATCCTTCACTTTCAGAGTGGAGGGTCTAGTTATTTGTTTCTCGGTGGCACATGCAGGGCACACAAAATCTTCATGATTCGGGAAATTCTTCACATTAATATTATGCCCATGCGAGTTATTTATTATGTTTCTCATCATCCTAAGACCTGGGTGGCCTAATCTGTCATGCCAAAGACAGAATAGTTCAGAGCTTCTAAACACTGTCTTCAGAACAGTGTACGCTGCAGGCGCTTTAATGTTGGTATAATATAGCGCAGTTTCAAGTGAAAGAAGTTTTTCTAATATTCTTTTGCATTCTCTTCGCGCTTCGTAATGAGCAGGTATTCTTTACCGTACTCTTTTTCGGTCTCAACGTGGAAACCATTGGTGCGAATATCATTAAAACTTAGGAGAGTTCTAGTCAATTCTGGATACAATAAGACTTCTTCAATTACCAAAGTTGTGCCCATTGTGGCTCTTCCTGAACCAATTATACATGCATCGCTTCTAGCGATTGTCGTAAGGCTGCTAATGCTCTTACGAATCGACTGAACACTCGATCTCTCTTAAAATGATATGCGTTGTGCCGCTGCTGGCTAAGCACACTTCCTTCATAAGGCGCTACACGCGTTCTAATATAGGGTATTTATTAACATGTATGAGAAGGCAATCAACACATAGATAAAATACTCCAATATCAGAACATATCATGCCATCATGAATGAATTCTTTAAATATCATCCAACCATCACGAGAAAATAACAATTCTTAAGTACCATCCATGCAAATTTTAACATAGTCTTCCACACAAAATAAATGACAATTAAAATCTAAATGCATTCAGTGCACTAGACTTCTTCTGCTATTTTCTCGGGGGTGACATTCTCTTTTAAGAGAAATCATGGCATCGGCTGCGTCTAGGTCGAAAAAGGGGTGCTGCTGTCGTAATGGTCTCAAACACCATCAGCGCGGGCAGTTGCTCAGAATGCTCCCCCTCAACCAATGCAGAGTGGGCTTCATGTGCCCTTTGCCATCCTGTTTTGGCTTGCTAGCCTTATTCTCACGTGGAGCATCTGATTTGCCTTTCTGGGCTGCGGCCATTCCCTTCCTTCCCCTTCTCTTTATCAAGGGCTTTCGCACCTTGTAGCTCTCGGCGTTGGCTTCACGGCCAGCGGAGCTCCCAGGTGGCTAAGTGACGTAGTTCTTTGCAAAGAACTTCGTCCTGAGCCTCCGCAACCTGCATCATATCAATCAATTCGGCATATTCCTCATAGCCATCTTGACGATAATTGCGTGCCGATTGTGCTACATTAGGGTGGAAGGATTTTCTCAATTTTCTGTATTGGGGTACAAATCCTGTGCAAGGCAGAATTGTATTCCCTGATCGTCTTAAAGTCGGCAAACCTCAGTCTGATCCACTCCTACTCTGCTTGAGGAAGAATGGTGTACTTTAGCCTCTCGAACTTGCTTCTTGAGTGCAGTCCAGAGTGCTAGCGCGCTCTTCTCCGCCATATACTCATTCTTGAGAGTGAGGCGAGGTGGTGCATGAGAAAATGAAGTGCCCGATCATTCTCCTCGAGTTTGGGTTGAGCGTCATTCGATTCGCCAATCCCAATAGCAGTGTGAGCTTCACGACTCAAGCACAATCTCGACATCGGATGCCTACGCGATAGTTTTGGCCATGTTGGGCGGCTCCTCGAACTTCCATTCGTGATGCTAGTCATCTAAATGTGTATAAGTCTCATCTTTGGTAGACATGCTCTAATAATTCATCATGCGGGTAAATAAATGGTACAAAAGGTTCTCGCAATGTTTCATAATGTTTTGTGCATTTTCTATAATTTCTTCATAATTTAGTGATTAAAAGCAATTTTCAGCAATTACAATTAACCAAAACAGTAAATAAATACAGAAAATACAGAGAATAATAATGGCATAAATAAATAAATAAATAAATAAGCTTCAAATGCTAAAAAATAATTCAAAATTCAGATTCCCGAGGCCCTTTTATTCTAAAATATGAAATTTCAGCAAATTCTGCAATTCCAGAGGGTTTGTACGCAAATTTTCAGTTAAGAGAAAAATTCGCGTAATTTTCTGATTTACCGAGGGGTTTTCTGCAAAATTCTGGACCCAATCGTAAATTTGAGGGCTTATACGTAATTTTTGGAACTACGAGGCCTTTTCGGCAAAAATTCTGGACTTAAATGCAAGTTTTAGGGGCACATCTGTAATATATGGAAATCGGATGGGCTTTTTCGGTAATTTCAAAGAGATGGAGGGCTTTCTTGAAAGATTGCCGCCCCCCCGGCCGGGCTGATTCCTGGCCTGATTTCTTTTCCCGGCCGAAAGGCCCACCTACTCACCTGGCCCATTATTCCGGCCGTTTGGCCCATTCTCCTAGCCGGCCCACCCGAGCAAACTCAAAGGGGTGGGTAGGGTTTCCCCTACCCCAAACCCAAGTGGCGGTGGCGGCTTTGAGGAGGCCGCCGGTGCGCCAATGGCCGGCGCGCGCGACGGGGCGGCGGGCTCGACGGCTCGGGAAGACCGGCCGGCCGGCCGACGGCGATCGGCATCGCGACGGCAGCAGCGGCAACGCGAGGCGCGTGGCTCGAGTAGCTCGGCGGCCGCGGACGGCGCGCCGAGGCGGCGGGCTCCGTCGGCGCGCGAGGAGCGTGCATGCGGGCGCGTCGGCATGGGCGGCGGCCGCGAACACGCGATGGGGGCGTGAGGGCGCCGTAGCTGCGATTCGGAGCGGCAAGCTCGGGGCGGCGGCGTGCACGGAAGGCCAGCCGGGTGCGCGCGGCAGTCCGAAAGCGGCGCGGCGCGACCGATCGCGCGTGAGGCGGCACGCGAGCAGCGCCATACGGGCGCGGCGGAGGCCGGGGCCGCGCGCAGTGGCGGCGCAAGGTGGCGGTGTCGGCGCAAGGCCGAGTGCGGTGCTCGTCAGCGCAAGAAATCGAGGTGGCGGCCGGTGTGGCGAGGCGCGTGCGGCGGCGCGGCGGCGCCTCGGGCACAGGTGCGGCTGCGGTGAGGCAGAAGCCATCGGTGATAGCGCTTTGGGCGCATCTCCCCCTACATACGGCGGGCGGGCGGGACACGCGTGCGTGCGCAGTGAAGGCCGTGCAGCAAGGCCGACCGGGAGGCGCGCGTTCGGGCGCGGGTGCGCGTGCAGGCGCGGTGGAGACGACGTCCCAAGGCCGATGCGGTAATCCATGCGGGGGCTGCCGACCGATGTTCTGGTGGCTTCGGGTATGGCCACCTTGACGGCGAGCGGTCGGGATGCGCGCGCGGGCGTGGGCGTCGGCCAGTGGCCCGTGGCGACTTCATGTCGGCGGTTCATCGGTCTCCACGTCCGGCTTCTAGCCGGCGGCAGCGGCATTGCATATTTTTTCTCTTTTTCTGTGTGATGCCGTGCAGAGCAAAACAGAAGAAGTGATGCCAATTTTCGTGCAGAGATCATGCAGAGAAAACCCATGCAAAATTTTTGTTTCCAATCTACGATGCAATCAACATCTACCCCGTTTCTCAATCTACCGATCGACATTGTGCCGGCGATTTCAGATCTGCTCGCGGTAGATTGGGGCGAATTTGCATCGTTCTAATCTACAGTGCAATCAACATCTACCCCGTTTCACAATCTACCGATCGGCATTGTTCCGACGACTTCAAGTCTGCTCGCGGTAGATTAGGGCGGATTTGCACCGTAGAGATTCAATCTAGAATGTGAAAAGAAAATACAGATTCAAAAGCGATCTAGAAATTCAATCTGTGCTTCGAGGATTACCTCGTTCACCAGTGCGAAGTCGTGCTGATAACGTGTTGAGAAACCGTCGCTGGCGACCAGTCCGAGCGATTCCTCTGTTTAGAACAAGAACGAATCAATCACAGAATCGCAGAATAATAGATTGAACACAAAGAGAGAGATAGAGAGAACTCCTGGTCTTTCTTTATTGCTTTCATTCATGTGTACATAATGAGGGGGTATAGGTCCCTATTTATAGACTACAATGAGGTGCCCACCATAGGCCGCGGGCTGCTGGCCCAGGCCCAGGTTTCTTAACAAGAAGTATCACTTCGCACTCTCTACACTTAATTATATCTTCTTGTTGACGTGGGCAATATTTTTGTAATTTTTTGACAAACCTCTCCAACTAATGAGGGGACAATGCAACTATATATATGGACGAGTTCTTTTTTATTTTTAATTAGCTTATATGGACGAGTTCTTTTTGACTTTTAATTAGCTTATATTTATACTATCTATAGTAACTAACTTTTAAACGATGTGTTTTTTCAAACCAAGGTAAATAGAAATATTGTAGTAAAAAAGTGTACTGAGTTTAGCTGTATCGGCCAAAATCACATGCGACTATTTTTCTATGTATACTACCTCTCGCGAACAGCTGAATTTAAATATTTAAACTATAAACCATCCGTCTAAAAGAATCTATCATAAGATGCTTTTTGTGTGTTATGTTCGTATTACCGTTCCAGAATCTAAAATTACTAGGTAACCACGGACTACTTAATAATGTATTAAAAATTAATTACTTAAGAAACTTTACATCACAAGACAAGCCATGCATATTATAATGTCACGTTGATTACATCAACTTTTTCATCATTTTAGGCACTTGTCATCGACCTAACAAAACAATATTTTCAGCCAACTTTCCCTGTTGCTGAGCTGTATTGGTGATAAAGTAGAACCTTTAGTTATGATGAATACTGAGAATACAACATCTTTTTGTGTTGCTCTCACAAAATGTTACGACTATCCTAACAAAATTGTATAATCAGCTGACAAAAGTTTTATAACCTTACATATTTGTGCACGGTGAAGATCTGGTAGAGTATAAATCCTGCAACTGAAAGATTGGAAGATAAAATCCTAGAAAATCCATATTGATGTAAAATGTTGGACCGATATGGCAATCAGAGGGGGTAAATGATACCTTCAGATTCAACCTTTCAAAAAAAAATTCCAAAACTTTTACTTTACTAACTACTGAAAGCTAGGCGAATCGTGTTTAATCACCAACACAACACTCACGAAAGCGTGGAAGTAAGTGGACTTCAACTCCTCAGGGCCAGTCGGACCGCTATGAGGAATCGGTTGGACTGGCCGAACGGTCTGACAGTCGGGATGGCCGATCTGACTGGCCTTCAATTGTACCGCAGGCCTAGATATGGTTGGACCGCACCCCCTGATCACAGAATTGAAAATCAGCCTGAGTCAAAACAAAAAATGGTGCAAATTCCCAAAATACATCTCTAAAAATTTTGAAAATTTGTATACACCTTATTGAGGATCTTAGGAACCTAATTCATCCAAGCATTGCATAGATCTTGTCAAAAATTTCAACCTTTCCTTAAGACAAGCAAAGTGGCATTAAAACTGAGCAAAACTTAATAACTTAATATCTGACTTGCTTGTGGGTTGAAGATGGCCAAGTTAACGCTAATTGAGTTCCCATATATTACAACAAGCAATTATACCTAAAGATTCGAGACCAAAAACTTAGTGAGAGGATAACACTAGAACGGCTTTAAATCAAATCAAACCAAATAACCTTCAAAATCTTACTATAACTAGTCCCTAGATGGATAGCCGAAATAACCTCATTTGTCAATAAGATGGGCTCGATTAAGTCCAGCTAATTTAATTCAGGTTAGTCGCTCAGTTTGACTTCTTTTTAACTGTTGAGCACTGTGCAGCACTATTCTGAGGGTTTTTTTACATAGTAGCTGCTGGTAACTTTTCAACATAATTAAATTTTTAAAAATAAAATGGAAAAGGTAGATTATCTTAACACGGACAATATAAATAAATACGGAAAAAAGAAAAAAAATCTAAAAACATCAGAAAAGATGAAATTAAGAAACTAAAAACTAGAAACCAAAAACTAAAGTCTAAATGAGTAAACTTAATATACCCTTGAGTGCATGTTTCCATATAAATAGCCTCTTCCGAGCAATGTTGCTAAGTTGGCCCTCTCTCCCATGACCACGCTAGGAACGGTATAGGAAAACACGATCCACTACCAAAGCACGTAGGTAAGCCCGCTGCAACTCTGAATACCGCAGCATTGCCGCAAGTTGCCGAGGCCAGTAGACGACCTGAGCAACTCCAACCATTCTTTATCCTGCTCTTCATTGTATATTTACCTAATATGACTCGAGAAATGGACTCCAACCGGTTATTTATCCCCCTCTTCATTTTTATCGAGTCACTATTTTCTCCTGGCCACTAGCTAGATTTGGCGAGCGCCTCCTCACTCGCTTCTCAAATAGCTAGGCCATTGGAATGCTGACTCAAATAGAGAGCTGAAAATAATAGCTAGCCTCTTCATCCTAGGAAATAGAGAGGAAGAAATGACTAATGGGATGGAGTTGCTCTCATGCCCGGCTTCCAACGAAAGTATGGCACGTACGATTAATTAATCTTGTGCCTGAACACCTCACGAATATAAAACTTGTGGAGCCCATTAAATAATATTCTATGCAGATTGAGGTGGGAGGTCCATGCATTTGAAAAATCACCTCCAAGCCTAACACATCACGAATTCACGACCCAAGCAATTGAGCCATAGCGTGGCAAAGATCAACTGCGGGTCTATGGGGCTGTTTAGTTGTTAGCCACACTTTGCCAACAAAAATTATCACACTTACTTAAGTTGAGGTGCTCAAATTTTTTGCCACACTTTAACAAGCCTAAGGGAATCTTACCACACTTTTTTGAGTCATTGACGCGTGGGACCAAAGGGAATCTTGCCACAACTGTGGCTACAACCAAACAGCTCCTTGAGTTAGTCAAATTTGCCTAACCGTAAGTATGGTAAACTGTGGCTGACAACCAAATAGCCCCTATATCTAGAGGGTTGGTGGGTCACATGACGACTAAGCATTGACTTGACCTGCAACAGAGTGCAGCAAGACCTACTGCAGTTCTATGCCTGATAGGTTGGTGAGTCCCATCACTTAAAAAAATAAAATACAAAAGACAGATTATCTTAACACGGATAACCAAATAAATAGGGGGGAAAATCCAGAAACACAAAAAAAATGGAATTAAAAAACTAAAAACTAGAAACAAAAACTAAAGTCTAAATGAGCAAACCTAAATATCATCTTGAATGCATGTTTCCGTATAAATAGCCTCTTCCGAGCAATGTTGGTGAGTTGGCCCTCTCTCCCATGACCATGACCACGCTAGGAACGGTTGAGGAAAACACGATCCACTACCAAAGCACGTTGGTAAGCCCGCAGCTGTTGAGAAATCGTCGCTGGCGATCAGTCCGAGCGATTTCTCTGCTTAGAACAAGAACGAATCAATCACAGAAACACAGAACAATAGATTCAACACACACAGAGAGATAGAGAGAACTCCTAGTCTTTCTTTATTGCTTTCATTCATGTGTACATAATGAGGGGTATGGCTCCCTATTTATAGACTACAATGAGGTGCCCACCATGGGCCGTGGGCTGCTGGCCCAGGCCCAGGTTTCTTAACACTCCCCCTTGGGCACTCATCCGACACATTCATGCCTCATTAAAACTCCATAAAAACCCAGTGAGAAAAATTTGGAGAAAGAGCACATGATACATGTGATCCTGCGATGCACGAATTGCCTCATTAAAAACCTTGGTCGAGAAACTTCATGGAAAACTCGTCAAGGGAAAAAGAGTACAATTCACCCAATTTCACTTGGTCTTCAGGACTTTGCTCATTTGGGTACTTAACCTTCAGGATTAAGATTTAATAATGGGCTTGAGAGAATTCTCCCCCTGAATTCTGCACTTCTCTAAGTCTCATCATTCCAATCGCTCACACGCACCTTTCAAAGTTAGATGCGGGGAGTGACTTAGTGAACAAGTCTACATGACTTAGTGTGCAGTACTTTAATCTTGTCCATCTTTGCAATTCATGAGCATAGAGGAACTTGGGGTTGATATGCTTACATAGCCCGTCTGCACTGGTGCAACGCAAGCTGCATTATCTTCATGGATAATTGTGGGGGTTTGCACAATGTTCATTCCACATGACTGCTGGATGTGGTGATCCGTTCAGCGGAACCAAGCACACTCTCGTGCGGCTTCATACAGTGCTATAATTTCTGAGTGGTTCGTCGAAGTAGCTACAAGGCTTTGCTTAGACGATTTCCAAGGATTTGCAGTTCTACCACACAGAAATACATAGCCTGTTTGTGACTTTGCGGTATGCGGGTTCGACAGGTACCCAGCATTTGCGTAGCCAATCAAGTTCAAATCTTGATTCTTTCTATAGAACAATCCAATGTCTTTGCTTCCTTTGAGGTATCGGAAGGTGTCCTTTATGCCCTGCCAATGCCTTTTGGTGGGCTCTGCATTGTACCTTGCTAATAGGTACACGGCAAATGCAATGTCCGATCTAGTGCAGTTTGCTAAGTACATGAATGCTACCACTGCACTCAAGTGTGGGAATTCTGGTCCCAGGACTTCCTCCCCCTCTTCTCTAGGTTGGAAAGGATCTTTTTCTTGCTGTAAAGACCTCCCGATCATCGGTACTTTCGATGGGAATGCCTTCTCAAAGCCAAACCTTTCAAGCACCTTCTGGGTCTAGGTAGGCTGATGTACTAAGATTCCTTCAGGGGCATGCTCAAGCTGCAGGCCTAAGCAAAACTTGGTCTTGCCCAAATCTTTCATTTCAAATTCTGACTCCAAGTAGGAGCTTGCTTCTCTTATGTCTTCGGCTGTCCCGATGATATTCAGATCATCTACATATACAGAGATTATACAGAATCCATTCTGGGATCGCTGTATAAATACACAAGGACAGTCTTCATTATTCGTGTAGCCTTTCTTGCAGAGAAAGTCGCTTAAGCGATTATACCACATTCTTCCAGATTGTTTCAGTCCATACAGTGACTTTCTGAGTTTCACACTATACAGATTTCTATTTGCTCTTGTCTTGGTTCGGGAGAGGTATTCCTTCAGGGACTCTCATATAGATTTCCGAATCCAAGTTACCGTAAAGGTATGCATTCACAACATCCATCAATTTCATTTCTAAGTTCAAGTTCACTGCCATTGAGATCAAGTATCTAAAGGTAATTCCACTCATGACTTGGGGAGTAAGTTTCTTCATAATCAATTCCAGGACGTTGAGTGAAACCTTGGGCTACTAGCCTTGCTTTGTATCTCACTACTTCGTTTCTTTCATTCCTCTTTCGAACAAATACCCACTTGTGCCCTACGGGGTGCACATGGGGAGGCGTGCGGCATACGGGCCCAAACACCTCTCTTTTGTTCACAGGCAGCAATTCAGTTGCTATTGCCTTCTTCCGATCTTCCCATCTGATCTTTTCGTACATTTAGCGAGCAATGCAGGCTCGGGATCAAGATCGATGATGGAGGCAATTTTCTTTGCGAAGTAGATATCGATATTAGCTGTTGTCCTATTCAGGAACTCTCCCGTGTGCACATAATTTATAGCTATTTCTTCATGAGTTGCTACTTCTGGAGCGATTGCTTCTTCTGGAGCTTCACTTTGCGCATCGCTTCTTTCAATTGCGGTGACAAGTACCTTTAGTTTTTCGGCTCCGATGTGTGCGCACACATCCTTGCCGATTTCTTCTTCCATGGATATTCGGATCCAGTATGCCCTTTTCTGAAGGTGTCATACTTATGCCAGGTCTCAACTGGTTCCCCTTCTCATTCTGGGGGACTTCAGTGATCGGTTGTGATAAATCCCTCTTATCCTTCTTCACCAGGCGTCCCCGGTTACTAAGGATTCGAGAAACCGGAGTTCTCGTCCTCTTTTTTATTTTTCTGAGGCCTCTGGACGAGATTAGGATACCTTCGCTTCTTTGGTATTTCAACCTCTCCGGTGCAAAGCGTGCGAGCACATGCGACTTAGTCACGCTCTTGAAATCACTAAAGTGACCAGGCAGTTGATTTGCTAGTTCTTGCAAATCGATTGTCTTCTGGACTTCTCTTGTCTTCTGGACTTGTCTTCTGGACTTCTCTATTTGCTTCACTAATGCGCGGGTCATCTGCATGAATTCCTGTGGCTTGCCATGTAATGTCTTCTGGACTTCTCTAGTACGCGAGTCATCTGCATGGATTCCCTAGGCTTGCCACATAATTTCCCGACATTCTTCATCAAGGGGTTGATTTCCTCCCCCTAATGTTGGGAAATCTTCGGTGCTGACCCTTTCACTAGTTGCATAGGTGAATGGATGTTGTATGCCAAAGGTCTAATGTTGATGAGATCCGCTGCATGTAGGACTGCGTGTCCCCAACATGTAGCTGACAAATTGCAAGAGAGTTCGGGCAATAAATTTAATTCTCTTAATTAAAGCCTCTGCCAGACCATTCTGGGTATGGACATGCGGTACCGAATGCTCAACTGCAATTTCCATCGCCATGCAATAATCATCAAATGCCTTCGAAGTAAATTCTCCGGCGTTGTCCATTCTGATGGACTTGATATGATGATCTGGAAACACATTTTCTGATGCGAATGATCTGCGAGATCAATGAGCACATATGACCACTTCGAAGAAGCGTCAATGAGCACCATGAAATGCTTAAACGGCCCTGAGACGGGCTGAATAGGACCGCAAATGTCTCTTGGATGCGTTCCAGGAATGCAGGGACTTCATCCTTCACTTTCAGAGTGGAGGGTCTAGTTATTAGTTTCCCGGTGGCACATGTAGGGCACACAAAATCTTCATGATTCGGGAAATTCTTCACATTAATGTTATGCCCATGCGAGTTATTTATTATGTTTCTCGTCATTTTAAGACTTGGGTGGCCTAATCTGTCATGCCAAAGACAGAATAGTTCAGAGCTTCTAAATAATGTCTTCAGAACAGTGTACGCTGCAGGCGCCTTAATGATGGCATAATATAGCCCAGTTTCAAGTGAAGGAAATTTTTGTAATATACTTTTTCTTTTCATTCTCTTCGCGCTTCATAATGAGCAGGTATTCCTTACCGTACTCTTCTTTAGTCTCAACGTGGAAACCGTTTGAACGGATATTCTTAAAACTTAGGAGAGTTCTAGTCGATTCTGGGTACAATGAGGCTTTTTCAATGACCAAAGTTGTGCCCATGTGGCTTTTCCGGAACCAATTATACATGCATCGCTTCCGGCGATTGTCGTAAGGCTGTCGGTGCTCTTACGTATCGACTGACAATGCTTCGTCTCTCTTAAGATGGTATTTCTTGTGCTGCTTCTGGCTAAGCACACTTCCTTCATAGGGCGCTATACACGTTCTAATATAAGGTATTTAATATGCATGAGAAGGCAATCAGCACATAAAATAAAATACACCAATATCAGAACATATCATGCCATCATAAACTGAATAAATGAATGAATTATTCCAAAAATCATCCAACCATCACGAGAAAATAACAATTCTTAAGTACCATCCATGCAAATTCTAACATATTCTTCCATACAAAATAAATGACAATTAAAGTCTAAATGCATTCTGTGTGTAACATCCCAAAATTTGGCTTTTTGGAAAAATTTAAATTCAAATTAATTATTTTAAAGTAATTGGGTTTTACTTGGCTTTTATTTGATTTTCTGAGTTTTATTTCAAAATTTAAAGAAAGAAAATGCATTTTAAATATTTTATTAAAGCCAAAAAAGGAAAATTATATTTTTCCTAGCCTCTCCTAATTTCTAAATATTATTTTGGAATTTTCTGAAATTTAAAATTAATTTTCAAAGTTAAAAAGTATTTTATGAATTATTAAAATGCAAATCTGAAATTAAAAAATATTTTTAATAAGTCTAAAATGCTTCCAGGAATATCTTATGATTTTTCTGGAATTTTTAGACATTAAATATTAATTTTCCAAGTGTTTTTAAAGTTTCTAGTAATTGCTGAAATTTATTCCGAAAATAAAAATCAAATTAATCCTATTCCGCCATGTGTCGCTCTCAGATTTCATCAATCTCTCTCCACGTTCTAATCCTAGCCACACATGATCACTTACCCCTTCATAACCATCCAAAGGCCCTCATCCACTCACTTGCCACGTGTCGCGAATCCGACGGCCCGTACCCCTTCACTAACTCTCACTCTCTATGACACATGGGACCCATATGTCATATCCTTCTTCAACCTCACCTTCTTCCTCCTCCCACCCTCTCTCTCCTCCACCATTAATACCGAATTTTGAGCTTTAAAATCCCGCGTTTCTCCCTCATAAAATCCCGATTAAATCGTGGAAACGGAAGCCCCAATCAATTCCTCCATTCCTCCGGCCGTTTCCTTTTCTTTTAATCCCCCTAATTGTGGTTTGTATTAACTCCGGCGAGCTTTAAACCACCGGCCTCCCCTCCTCTCCTCGCCTATAAAACCCCCCTCCACTCCCTCCTTCACCACCGCCTCCCACCTCCTCTTCCTCTCCTCGCCGCCTCCGTCGCCTCACCGCCGCCTAACAAAAGCCGCGCCGCGCCGCCTAAACCCCGCGCCGCCGTAAGTGCCGCCGCCTCCTCATCCGCCGCCGCTTCGCTGCCTCCCGCCGCCGCCGGCCGCCATCTCCGTGTGGCGGCTGCGCCGCGTGGCCGGTTGTGCCCGCGTGGACGGCCACGTGGTCGCCACCTCGCGCCCGCATGGCGCTATGTGGCCGGTGTGCCACGTCGGTAAGACTCGTGGTCCGTGGATCCGGTCCACGGTAGACCGGGCCCACCGGTCATTCAAATTAATTTTCCCGCTCGAAACTTTCAAAATTGCTGACGTCATTAATAGTATTTTTCAGTACAAAAATAATTCCCGAAACCAGCTTTTTTCCTTTTTCCCTCCTCTTTAATCTTTCGGAAGCCATAACTTTCTCATTTTAACTCCGTTTGAGCCCATTCAAATTTTTAAATTCATCAAAAATTCCAAACTATCCATTTATTCTATCCTTTCAAATATTTGAAATTTATTTGATATTTCAAATATTTAAATTTCAAATTCCAATGCCTAGTTTAATTTCAAAGCCTCAGTTCCATTCCAAATTTTCTGTGCACTTTCAGAATTCAAATTCAAATCTTGCCAAATCTTTATAAAATCTATTCTATCTTTCTTGGTCCAAATATTGTCTCAGTAATTTCTTTTTCCAACCGATCATTCAGATATTCGTTCTCCCTCATACGAACTCCGAATCCGTTGATTTTTCTCCTAAATTCATCTAAAATCATAACCTATCCAATTATGGCCTCTTTTGAAATTTTGGATTTTATTTTAATTTTATTTGTATTTATTTGTTTTGTTGCTATGTCTTTTCTCGCGTAGAATCCAACGTTGTCGAAGACCTCTCCACTTCTCAGCAGGAAGACCCCGAGAGCGTGCAAGAAGGCAAGTCTCCTTTGATCATCTTGAACCTATGATTTTGAAATGTTTTAATTATTTTAAATTATGTGCATTGCTATTTACATAAAACGTTAGTTCAAATCTTAAGGTGTTAGCTAAATCAACTTTGTTATATCCTCAATTGAAATTGAATGCCATGTACCTTTGTCACCCTAGAACTCCCTTGTCTCAATAATGAGATTATTATGATCACTTGTGAATAGTAGATGGGTAGTATAATGCTTAGTCATGCTATCTAATACTTTGGATAAACTTGAAAATGGGAAATTATGATTTTTTGGAATACCCTTGTGTTTATAAATGTAGTGGTAATTGGAGTTGCCACTGATCTTTTAAAATAAAATAAAATGTGAAGGTTGGTTTAGATTAGGGTGGATGGTTGGTTTGGCTTGGTGCAGTTGGCACGAGATCTTGTAAAGTGTAAAGGGCGGGCAAGGAATGCATTCACATGGTAGATTTTTGGTTTTGGTTTTAAAAATCAAAAATTTGATGTTCCGAGAGTGGAGGGAACTCTCGGAAGGGTATCCTGGCGGTTGGAGCCAGAGAGGGTGGATGTAACCCGCAGTATTAAACTTGTTCAAGTTGTTTAAGCTAGTGTTGGTAGATGGAACCTTCACTATAGAATTATTGATAGTTTCTGTTAAAACATTTACTTTATTAAATGGTTGCCTTCGAAAATAATTAGTAGTAATTGGAATTTTAAAATATTGCTTTGTGCAAAAGAACCATATAGCCTTCCTTTGTCAAGCCTTGCATCTATGCATTTTTCCCAAGACTTGCGGAGTACTTTATGTACTCACATGCTACACTCAAAAATAATATTCAGAAGAGTATGAAGCTCAAGAAGGCGACTACGACTTCTTCGCGGTGGATTCGACGAAGGATTCCAGAGTTCTAGGTCGCGCTTCCTCACCAATCGCCTGTGGCATATTGATGGGTCTTCACCGAGTTTATCTTTTGCTTCCACTGAGCTTCGTGTGTGCGAGGTCTTGAAACCTCAATTGTAATAATGAGACCTTTCGGTGGTCTGTACTCTTTAATATTGTAATAAAGCATTGCTGGTTATGTATTCATTTCTGTTTAACTGTGTGCACTAGCTTTGATCTGGGACTAGTGCAGTAATACATAGAGGGTCCGGGTTCGAAAATCCGGGGTCCCGACACTGTGCACTAGACTTCTTCTGCTATTCTCTCAGGGGTGACCTTCTCTTTCAAGAGAAATCATGGCGGTGGCTGTTTCTAGGTCGAGAGGAGGTGCTACTGTCGTGATGGTTTCAACCTTCACTAGTGCAGGCAGCTACTCCGAACTCTCCCCCTCAGCCGATGCAAAGTGGGCTTCATGCTGCCCTTTGCCATCCCGCTTTAGCTTGCTGGCCTTATTCTCTCGTGGAGCATCTGATTCGCCTTTCTGGGCTGCGGCCTTACCCTTCCTTCCTCTTTTCTCTATCAAGGGCTTTCGCACCTTGTTGCTCCCGGCGTTGGCTTCACGGCCAGTGGAGCTCCCAGATGGCTGAGTGACTTAGTTCTTTGCGGAGAACTTTGTCCTGAGCCTCCGCAACCTGCATCATATCAATCAATTCAGCATATTCCTCATAGCCGTCTTGACGATAATTGCGTGCGGATTGTACTTCATTTGGGTGGAAGGGTTTTCTCAATCTTCTGTATTGGGGTACAAATGCTGTGCAAGGCAGAATTGTATTCCCTGACCGTCTTAAAGTCGGCAAACCTCAGTCTGATCCACTCTTGCTCTGCTTGAGAAAGAATGGTGTAATTTAGCCTCTCAAACCTGCTTCTTGAGTGCGGTCCAGAGTGCTAGCGCTCTCTTCTCCGCCATATACTCATTCTTGAGAGTGAGGCAGAGGTGGTGCCCGAGAAAATGAAGTGCCTGATCATTCTCCTCGGGTTTGGGTTGAGCGTCATTCAGTCCGCCAATCCCAATAGCAGCGCGGAGCTTCCTAGCTCCAAGCACAATCTCGACATCGGATGCCTACGTCAGATAGTTTTTGGCCATACTGGGCCAGCTCCTCGAATTCCCAGTTCATGATGCTAGTTATCTAAATGTGTATAAGTCTACTGCTGGTAGACATGCACAGAATAATTTACTGCGGGTAAATAAGTGGTACAATAGATTCTCGCAATGTTTCAGGATTTTCTATGCATTTTCTATAATTTTACTGCTAATTTCAGTGATTAAAAGCAATTTTCAGTAATTACAATTAACCAAAACAGTAAATAAATACAGAAAATACACAAAACAGTAATGGCATAAATAAATAAGCTTCAAATGCAAAAATTGATGCAAAATTCGGATTCCCGAGGCCCTTTTGTGCTAAAATAAGAAATTTCAGCAAATTCTGCAATTCCAGAGGGTTTCTGCGCAAAATTTCAGTTCAGAGAAAATTCATGCAATTTTCTGATTTATCGAGGGGTTTTCTACAAAATTCTGGACCCGTTCGTAAATTTGGAGGACCTATTGGAAATTTTCGGAATTACCGATACCCTTCTGCAAAATCAGGATTTAAATTACATGTTTTAAGGGCTTCTTTGTAATACCCCGAGAAACGGAGGGCTTTTCGCGAAATGCCCAGCTCCGGTCCACTCCCCCACCCTTTTTTTCTTTCTTTTTTTTTTCTCTCCCACCCGGCCCGTTTGCTCCTCGCTCGCTTTCTTTCTTCCACCCCGGCCAAGTGCGCCCACCTTCGCCTACGGCCGAAACCCGGGCGGGGTAGGGTTTCCCCCCCGCTCACATGGGGTGGCGGCAGCCCCGAGCGGCGAGGCGGCGCGATCGGCCGGCCTTGGGTGGCATTGCGGTGCGCGGGGGAGGCGCTGCCTCAGCGGCACGGCGGAACACCGACTTTGGGCGCGCAGCGAATGAAGTTTTGGCTCCGGTAGGACAAGGGCGGCGGCGGCCGGTGATGCCGACGGAGCGAGGGGAACCGGCCGGCTCGGAGCCAACCGTGGGCTGCAGACTCGAGCGGGCGGCGTCGGTAGCGCCTCATGCGGGAGACCCGTGCCGGAAGAAGGTCGGGCCAGCGGCGCTCGGGATGCGGGAAAAATTGAGTAGGCGGCCGTGCGGCGGCGCCATCGGCTCCGATCGCCGGGCTTGGACCGAACGCACGCGGCAGCTCATGCGGGGCGGCGGTGGGAGAAGCCGACTTCGAGCGGCGGCCGACGCAAACACCCGAGCGGCGGTGCGGGCCAGAAAACGAAGTGCCGGTGGCGGCGCATGTTGGCGCGAGCCACGGGCGGCGACGCTGGCCAGAAACCGAGGCGCTGGTGGTGGCGCATGCGGGCGCAAGCCACAAGTGGCGGCTGGTCTTCGGGCGAGGCCGACACGGCGTGGGTTGCTGAAGCCGGAGCGCATGCGGGCACAAGACGGCGGCTTCGGGCCGAACGGCAGTGGAGGCCAAGGCGCATGCAAGCCGGCGGTTCTCACGTACACGGAGGTCGAGGCGGGCGCGGTGGAGCCGGTGCCGATGGCGGCCGCGCGGCTGACAAGCGGCGAGGCGGTAGGCGGCACGGTGCCGCACGCAGCGACCTCAACGACGGCGGCCGGACGCGCGCGGCGGCGCGAGCGGCGAGGTCGGCCAGAAGCGCGCGTATGGGCGCGGTGAATGCCTAGCGCCGTGAGCCGCCATGGTGGTTTCATGCCGGTGATGGCTTCGCCATCGCTGATCTTTGTTGTTGTGTTTTTTCTCTGTGCAGAGGCCAAAGCAAAACCAAACAACAAAAGAACAGATGCATAAAATTTCATTTCTGATCTACGATGCAATCATCATCTACCCTTTTTCTCAATCCACCGATCGACATTGTGCCGGCGACTTCAGTGTCCGCCGCGTAGATTAGGCGGATTTGCATCGTTCTAATCTACAAGCAATCAACATCTACCCGCTTCGTAATCTACCGATCGACATTGTGCCGGCGACTTCAAGTCTGCTCGCGGTAGATTAGGGCGGATTTGCACCGTAGAATTTCAATCTAGAACGCGAAATAAAACAGATTCAAAAGCGATCTAGAGATTCAATCTGTGCTTCGATGATTACCTTCGTTCACCAGAGCGAAGTCGTGCTGATAACGTGTTGAGAAACCGTCGCTGGCGACCAGTCCGAGCGATTTCTCTGCTTAGAACAAGAACGAATCAATCACAGAACACACAGAAAATAGATTCAACACAGAGAGAGAGAGAGATAGAGAGAACTCCTGGTCTTTCTTTATTGCTTTCATTCATGTGTACATAATGGGGGGTTATGGCTCCCTATTTATAGACTACAATGAGGTGCCCACCATGGGCCGCGGGCTGCTGGCCCAGGCCCAGGTTTCTTAACAGCAGCAACTCTGAATACCGCGGCAAGTTTGCCGAGGCTAGTAGACCTGACAGGTCATGCCCGTCTTCCAACGAAAGTATGGCACGTACGATTAATTAATCTTGTGCCTGGACACCTCACGAATATAAAACTTGTGGAACCCATTAAATATTATACTATGCAGATTGAGGTGGGAGGTCCATGCATTTGAAAAATCACCTCCCTGTATGCTCAAATTTTTGCTTTTTAGCTCAAAATTTGAAAGTTTTTTACATATAGATCTCTGAAGAAAAGATTTACAAAAATGAACTCTTAACACAGCGCCAAAGGATATGGCGCTCATGGTACATAGCGCGGCGCCATATGCTTTGGCGCCGTGCGTGGCCACGTAGGAGCCACGGGGGCACAGCATGGCGCAAAAGCACATGCCGCCGTGCCATATAACTATGGCGCTAACGACCGTGGCGCCGTGCTCTGGACTTAAGCCCGAGAGCAGCCCCCGGCCCCCCATCCCCCACTTATCCCTTCAGCATAGAGAGCAGCCGCCGCCGCCCCTCTCTTCCCCCTCTAAATCTACTCCAATCCATCGATTTTTCTCGCAATTTTGCTTCCAAACCGAGCAAGCAAGGTGAACTCCCTCCCCTCCCTTGATTTGTTTGCAATAGATATGAATTATTTGAGGTACATTTCGTGGGGCAAGATTTGAAACCCTATATGAAATTAGTTGGATTTGGCTTGGTTTTAGGTTGGATTTGCAATAGATATGCGTAATGTAAGAGTAGTAATGTGTATAGATTCATTTTTAGGGTTTGATTGTTGTGCGTAATGACTGAGGTATGTTTGTTTGTTGTGCTATAGATGGATAAGCTTGTGACTTTGCACCATGGTGGTACTGTGAAGAGAAATGACAATGGGGGTGTTGATTTGGAAGGCATGGAAGAGACCACGTTGCTATTTAGTTCACGTCCGTCGTATGGTGAGGTCATTTGTCGATTGAAAGAGAGGTTGGGATGGACAGATGAGCATGGTGATGTCGTTATGCAAAGATTAATTGATGTTGGTCGTCAAAGGGGTCACGTATAAAGAGATTGGTTTCGATTGGCAGCGACAGTGAATGGGATAACTATGTGGCCATCATTGTGGACTCAGAGGTCAGAGCACCTGACTTGTTTGTGCAGATGGTGGTGAGAGATCGATCACCTTCTAGGGCTGCATTGGATCTCAATGACTCACCGTTGGTTGGGTCACCGGATCATGAAGAGGTTGAGGTGCAAGTTGTATTCTCGGCTCAAGTATGTGAGGTTCCATTGACTCAGGTAGAAGCTGAATCTGAGGATGTCGATGACCGCTCTGTTGGTGGATTCAACGAGGAGACAGTGTTTGAGGAACCCATGGTTTGTGTAGCATCTAACAGGGTGGATGTACAGCTTGCGGGAGACGAGGCTGCTTATGAGGATGCGAGGGCTGTGGACTTAGATGATGACAAACCGATCACAGGTTTGATGTCTAGCGAAATTGAGCTGTTGAGAAGAATCTTTCCTGGCGTGATCCACTAGTGTCCGATTATAATGACCTAAGCAACGCACATAGGGCTGTCGCGGATGGAGGGCAAACACAGAGGGACGTACCTAGGCCTGGGGCTAGTATCATAATTCAGAAGGGTCATGTCTTTGAGGATATGTCGGCATTGCAGATGTGGTTGAAAGAGTACTCGATCGTGCACAACTGTCCATACCGGGTTAAGAACTCATACGCCAAACGTTGGTACACCATCAAATGTGAGAGCACAGGGTATGCATGGAAAATCTGTGCCAGGAAGGTGAAGGGTACGGAGAAGTTTAAGATTACAACTGTGGATGGACCGCACAGCTGTGGGTCTTCTGAGCCCAGCCAGAAACATTGTCAGTTGACTTCTCAGTTCATTGCAACCCGCGCTGTACCCCATGATAAAGCACATGTCGACGATGCGCGTGGCAGCAGTGATAGAGGTCGTTAAGCTAAAGTGGCACTACACAATCAAGTATGGGAAAGCATGGAGGACGCAACAATGTGCTTTGAAGTTGATTTATGGTGATTGGGAGGAGGCGTATGAGCATTTGCCGGCCATGTTCAACGCAATGAAAGTGGCCATTGTAGGAATGCAGTATGAGTACGTGCCTAAGCCCGATGTATGGGTTAATGGAAGACAGATTTTCTTTCGAGCATTCTGGTGCTTTGGTCAGTATGTCAAGGCTTTCAAACATTGTAGGCTTGTTCTGTCAATTGATGGGACGTTCCTGTTGGGCAAGTATGAGGGGACGTTGTTGATTTCTATTGGCTGTGATGCGAACAACTCGCTTGTGCCGTTGGCTTTTGCTTTTGCACATGCGGTGTTCCCGACAAGTTCCATTTTCCATGCTCACACATGGTGATCGCACGTAGGGCCCGGAATGTTGATGTTGAGACCAAAATTCTGAGACTATTCAGCGTGGATGCGTTGGTGAGGATATGGGCCCCACGGTTCGAGCCATATCGTGATGAAAGCGAGTGGCCACTTTACTCGGGTCCTAGGTACATAGCGGATGAGGGGTTACGTTGGCACAAGAGGGGCAGCAGGAAGCAATCAAGGTACAAGATGGACATGGATCGGATACCTGGTCGCATCAAGAGGGATAGGGCAAATCCCTTCGTTGAGGACCCACAGGAGACACACTGCGGTACTTGTGGTCTAATGGGTCACAATTCACGAACGTGTCAACGTCGTTCCAGTCAGGTTAGCGGCGTTAGGTCTAGAGAGCATAATTTTTAGATATTTTGTTATTGTCATCACTAACGTATTTTTGAATGCACAGGATGGTGAGGTACCAGCTGGTGGACGAGTTCCACAACAGGGAGCACCGCGGCAAGCTAACGGAGGACGGCCAGGTACGTGTGTTATCGAAATGTATTTTTCTCGTGTTACATGTGTTTTCATTACGCAGCTAACTTTTAAAGCATTTTTCAGGAGATTCCCATACTTCGTCCTCGAACCCATGATGATGGGATGTCGTAGATGCCCGATGCACCATTGAGACATAGAGAGTTGTGTGTATGTATGTATGTATTTTATATGTGAATATATGTGTATGTGTGTATATATGTATGTATGTATGTATATTTTGAAACTTATTGAGAGTTATTCAGACTTTATTGAGAGTTATGCGTATGTATTTTATATGTGAATGTATGTATATGTGTGTATGTGCATGTGTTTTGTATATGCAGAAAAACAGACAGCACTTTGCTGTTTTTTCTGTAGGTTTACGTAGCACGGCGCCAAATACTCTGGCGCCGAGGTATTCAAATATGGCGCCAAGCTGTGGCGCCAAAGTTCCTTGCGCCGTAGATGAATACCTCGGCGCTAGGGTGTTTGGCGCCGTGATTACTGCACTTAAAACTGCAAGTTCGGCCAGTTGTTTCATTCCATTCGCACAAACAATACTAATTGACATTCACCAAATGAATAAGCATAACCCAATACAAACATACATACATAGTTCATACATTCTCAGAAAATACATAGGTCCGCATACATCAAACATTAAACATACATAGCAATAACCTACTGAGTGCATCAAGACCACTTCCCCTTCCTCTGAGCATCAGGGTACTCCTCAAGGGCTGCCTTGGCACGTCGCGCTTTCTCTAGCTTCTTCTGCTTTTCACCCTTGCGCCTTGCCGCGGCCCTCCTATGCTCCTCCTCGTAGTGTTCCCTCGTGGCCTCCTCCTGCTTCTTCTCCCTTTCCCACCTCTCCTTTCTTTCTTCATCCCACTTCTTAGTGGCGTTAAGGTATTCCTTGTCATCCTCAGCGATCGCAGTGTCGATCCACTGCTCAAAATCACAAAGCGGTGGAGGCTCTTGCAAATGTATGCATTCGTTAAACCGACAGAATTAATACCAAGTCGATGAATCGACAATACAACATACTATCTTGCCGAGGACAACGGCGGCACGTAGCGGATTGAACGCCCAGTTGGCGCACATCCAGTACCTCTGCCTATATGTATCCGGGTCGTCTGACATTTCAACTTTGCAAGGATCGCCGCAATAACACATCAGCACGGGAACACCGGGTGGAGGTGGCAAACGAGTGAAGCCCATGACAACCTAAAATGCAAAATGAATAAGAATTATAATTTTTCTCGTGCCTAACCCTAGGTTAGCTAGTTACCCAAATAAAACATAAAAACGAATCTATACCCATGACTACTCTTACATTACGCATATCTATTGCAAATCCAACCTAAAACTGAACCAAATCCAACTAATTTCATCTAGGGTTTCAAATTTTGCACCACGAAATGTACCTTAAATAATCCATATCTATTGAAAAAAATCAAGGGAGGGGAGGAACCTTACCTTGTTTGCTCGGTTTGGAAGCAAAATCGTGAGAAAAAGCAACGGATTGGAGTGGATTTGGAGGGGGGAGAGAGGGGCGGCGGCGGGCTGCTCTCTGTGTTCGCTCGGGCTGAAGGGATGAGTGAGGGGGTGGGGGGCCGGGGGCCGCGCTCGGGCTTAAGTCCAGAGCGCGGCGCTACGGTCATTAGCGCCGTAGGTATATGGCACGGCGCCATGTGCTTAGGCACCGTGCTGTTCCACCGTGGCTTTTACGTGGCCACGCACAGCGCCAAAGTATATGGTGTCGTGTTATGTATCTTGGGCGCCATATCTTTTCTCCAGAAGTTTATATGTAAAGAATTTTTAAATTTTGGACTAAAAAACAAAAATTTTACCCTGTATGCAAGACTAACACATCACGAATTCACGATCCATAGTGCGGTAAGACCTACTGCGGGTCTATATCTAGTAGATTGGTGGGTCACATCACGATCTAAGCATTGACTTGACCTGCAACAGAGCTATAGTGCGGCAAGACCTACTGCAGTTTTATACCTAGTAGGTTGTAGGTCACATCACGACCAACCATTGACTTGACTTGCAACAGAGTGTGGCAAGACCTACTGTAGTTCTATGCCTGGCAGGTTGGTGAGTGCCATCATTTGCCGCTCGGAACATTCCTACCGCGACGGGCAGACGTGCTTGTTGGAGAGCATTCCTACAACGTAGACGGCTGCAAGGCACCGGAGCGACTGAGAAGTACGTCATTTTGCGAACACCACTGCTGCCTTCTGTTTGTTATGTTAGTGATATGTGCTAGTGCATAGTGATAATTATATTATTTTTATATTTATGATCTTTTAAGTAATATATCATTTTATCTTTTAAATAAATATATTTTATATTGATTACTTATTTGTGAAACTCTTTATATATGTTTTGATATTATTCTAAATTATTTTTGATCTTATATAATTATGTGGGATAATTAAGATTTATATATTAGCTCATGTATTGATTGATAATCATATTTGACGGATTATGGATATAGGGATATCAAATCAATAATGTGGATATATGTTAGATAACACAGTGTTAGATTGACCTACCATGAGATACTGCGGGAATTGTTATATTCTTAAGTATCATTAGTTGGTCTCATACATAGTGTATGTAAGAATTCTTAGACCTGATATCGTCATAATTTCTTACATGTATAATAGTTTATTTAGGGGTTACCAAACACTACTCTATAACTGGGTAGTTATAAAAGTAGTTTTCAGATTTACTATAAAACATGCAGAGAAATATGAGCGATTAAGATAAAATTTGCCCTTCTTATATAACGAGAGAGATTTTTAGGCCCCTCAATGTGGTTGGATTAAGAAAATGCATGACCATGCCAAACGTAGTTGAGGAGTCAATCAAAAACTAAGTAATCCACTACAGATTCAAGTGAAGAATCGAACTATCATAGGATGGCATGCTTCTCATCTTGAGATCGATCTGGTATCATGAAGCAAAAGGATTGGTACATATGCACTATATAGATTCGTCCGATATGATTTTTATGTATATTTAGGAGTCATATGTTTTGCTTGGGACTGCTACTGACTTGTGGACCGAAAAGTAGTTTTCGGGCCATGATTGAATATACATGAACCTATAGGGTCACACACCTATTAGGTTAGAACGATAAGGACTCAGATGATAAACTCTAAGTGAGATATGATCTCTACTCGTATTGGATAAGTATCCTGCTAAAGGCTCTTCGAGTGGGATACAATCTCTACTAGTATTGGATAAGGATCTAGTCAGAGGCTCTCTGAGTTGGATATGATATCTAATCATATCAAATAAAGATCCCCGAGACACACCCATCAAAACCCTACCCGCCACCTCTCAAAACCCATACCGTGCACGCTGGTGGTAGCATATAGACGCACGATGTTCTATCCCTATGCATGTGGACTTCATTAGAGGAACTGCTGCGACTGCTGCGTTGATTAGAATGATTGCGAGGAGGAGATGGTTAGTCAGAAAACGATTGATTACTTCCATTATACCGACACACACCAAGATGAATTGGCTAGTTTAACTCTACTTTCGCTGCACTACGTGTCTTGTGGTGACGATCTATGACCTCTTGTATGGCTTTCTAGTTTACGCGATAGAAATTTTAAGCTACGCTGGTGTAGCCTACCTATAGCCCAATAGGTAAAAGGTGAAGAGCATAACTAGGTGGCACCGCAGCGATCAACAATGCAGAGAGAGGGAGTTGGATGGTCGGTGTTAGGGTTGGGTTGGGTTAGCCTTGGTGGTCATGAGAAGTGCCCTAAGGGCATGGTAGCTGTGCTTCCAAAGGAAATCCTATGACCCTATTATTTTTGCTTTTTTGTGTTTGTTTGCTTTAGCTTCTTCGGAAGATGAAATAAATAGGATGGCTTCTAAAAGTGATACTCTGGTTTGGTTGTAGATAAGGCAACAAAATTTTGTTTCTTTAAGGACCAAGAAACTAAAGATCTTTATAATAGCTAACAACTACCCGATGTGTTTTTTCTATCCACTTTTGCAACTCGGATAATCGGAATGTGAATATCCAATTAAATGAAATCCATCACCTTTGGGATATCATAAGATAATGCTAGAGGAATGCTTTAAATATCTAAGAATTCTTTTAATGGCCACTATGATGAGACAATGGGTCTCGATCTTCCGATAGGATGATAACTTCGATTTTGGTGAAGGTGACTCTTGCGATTCGACTACAACCGTACGACGTCGCTTGCGCCTTAGCAATCGCTGAATCACACTCCAAGTCGTTATCAACTGTGCCAAGAACGTGGTTGACCTGACCACGAAGGTCTATTCCTGCATGCAACCGAAGAACACGCAAGAACAACATAAAAAGCAATCTGAAATTGCAAATATTTATATTGAGTTCAAAATGTGAGATTCCGCAGAGGTTCTTTATAAGTGGTCATCCGACACGACTGAAGAACAAAATTTTTCACAATGGAAAAAACTAAGCAAACGAAATCCAAGAAAGCTAGAATGGTGCGGCCTCCTTAAATAGGGGAAGGAAAGCTGCACAAAACTAACAAATAAGGGTGATACTATTCACAGTACTGTTCACATGAATAGTGCATCCGTGAACAGTATGGGCCAAGAGAGGGGGTGCCTTCCCCTTGGGTCCAAACATTACAAGGCCCAATTTGACCCAAACAGATGATGCAGCATCTTCTTTTGATGATTACGGTATACACAGATAGAATTTGGAGGTTAAACTAAATCCATTGGAAAGAGGATGAGAAAAGATTTCGAACAAGTACTCATGGACCTCAAACGGACTCCGTAAATGAAAGTTATGCACATTGGAAGTTGGGCCTGTCAGGTTGAATCCGAATTGATCTAGAGGCCAAATTGGATTCCAAAACGTGTCCAACTTAAAATTTTGCTTGAATTGGTGCAAAAGTGATGTGGTGCTACAAAAATATATATTTTCATTATTAGGTAGCATCATATTCTCATTTAAAATATGTTGAAGCTGAAGAAATGAATTCACCTTTAGTTCAATCTTGATATTGGGTGCTATGGTCATATGTGTTGGTGGCGTGGTCACATCATACTTCCCTTTTTGACAAAAAACTGTCCTCGGTTTTAACATATGTGTAGCCTCACGTATTGCATGATCCTGATCATAAATCTCGGTACACGATAACAAACGCAACAAACCCTCATTATGTAATATCATAAGTTCTTTATCAAGCAAAATAAAACCTCTTTGAAACGAGCTCACCTGATAATTTAAGTGATGCGTAGGATCTCTTGTAATTGGAACAACAAGTATAGTAAAAATGGTTGTATCCATAGGGTACATGTTCTTATTATCCTCCCCTTCTTGCAAACAAAGCCGTCCTCGGCTTTTAATAAACTGAAAATAGGGTAACAAAGAAGCAAAGATATATGCATGGTATATGTATATGTCATCCGTTTTAACAATTCTTCGTTGTTGCACCATTAATGTTACAAAATAGCAGCGATCATAAAAGCACATTGTATTATTAACCCAAGAGTAATCATATATGTTAATGAGCAAAACAAAATTTCTCACACAGTAATTGTTGCAACTTGTTTTGCAAGTGTAAGTAAAGTATTTACGAAATTCAAATCTTTGAAGTTGTAAACTTACAGCGGTAGCACATATGGGCAAAGCTATAACATTTGGAATCAAACAAAGTTTATCTATGTAATCAGATTTCAATTGAGCAATAGCAAATTCATCTAGTAAGGGTGAAGAGATTTGTATGTTCTTCCATAATTCATCATCTTTATTCAAATTGTCCATACTAGATGGTGAAAAAAGAGATAAACACTTAGGCATTAGATGACTACCAAATTTTACTTTCCTCTCATATTGAATAAGATTCAGCACACAAGAATTATTGTCCAAAACAGTATGCTTCAATTCATCCATATGATCACAAGTTATACATATTTGATATATATGAAATTGATTTTCTACACTATAATCTCCAATCAAATTAAACTTATACCCAGGGGTGTAGGCACTAAACAAAGATTTCGAACATGCGAGTTTAGAAACTTTCTCTATAGCATGTGACAATTTCATAGGTAGATCCAACATAATGTAATATAATGCATTAGCAGGAGAAATTCTAGTCAAAACTTCTTTATATCTAACCAAAGCCACATGATCATTGTATGGGATTAATTCATCATATGAATCAGTCAAAATGGCAGGCAATTTATTTATTTTATGACATGGTCCACTCAAGTCAATTTCGTCTGAATTCTCTACTTGAAACATGTGCATGTCAAAATCATTTTCCACTAAATTTTGCTCCAAAATAGCATGAACTGTGGATAATTGTAGTTCTTCACAAGCATACTCACCATGAGTGATGATAGCATCATGTTCTTTACTTTTTTGGCTCTCCTCAGATGATGTAGATGCATCCATCTCCTCATCGTTGTTCTCAACTAATGGAGTCGATGGTTCAATCAGCTCATGCTCCTCTTCGACATGGTTCTCAACTACCTGCAAGTTATTAGTCACAAAAAAGCACAAATATGGGTTTGTTCTCATGTTTCTTATCATCAAACACCCTCAATTTCTCCTCAATCTGACTCTCAACCTTACAAGCAAGTATAAACAAATGAGGGAGATAATTATGTTCTTCGTGAATAAGAAGGTCCTGAATTTCTTTATTAAGCCCATGTAAGAATCTATCCTCTGTAGTTTTAGCATGTTCCTCTAAGCCACAACGTAATAAGCGATTTTTTAATTCATGATAGTATTCCCTTATAGCTCTACTTCGTTGTTTCAAACATTGCAATCTAGCTATCAAATAATGAGCATGATATTTAGAAACAAATTGATCTCTCAAAAGTTTCTTTAATATATGCCACATTTGAGGCACTCTTCCATGTCTACTTAAGTACTTCCACCAAAGTTTTACATCCTCAACAAAAACACTAGTGGCAGCTATAATCTTTTACCTATCAGACCATTCATGACATTCAAATTTGTTGTCTAAAGTTATCTCCCAGTCAACATAGGCATCAGGATCAAATTTACCAGAAAAGGATGGCACAGTGAGGTTAGTTTTACCAGAAGTATTATCATAATCATATACCTCCCGTGACGGACAATCTTGTCTGAAGCGTGCATCTTCCTCGTGGACTTTCATGTGCTTCCGTTCAACGGCTCGAAGAAGATGTGTATCTAGCTAACAATCATCCCATGAACCTACCATGGTTAGTAGAAAATAAGGAAACAAATCACAAGAATATGTTCCTATCAATTAAGAGGATTTGGAGCTTAACAACTCACACATCTCTCAAACTCTTACCAAATTCTTACAATTTCTTACCAAAGCAAATAGATAGTGCAACCGGTGGCTAGTTCGTGATAAATCTGACTCAAGTGATGAGTAAAGTGATTGCAAGAGACGGTTCGACGTGATCTGCTTGGTTAGTATAAGGTGTAGCTTGAAAGGCTCGATATGTAGCAATGGATAACAATCAGTTAATTTCAGAAATTACATAGAATTGAATTATAATTCGTATCTAGCTCTTAGCCTATGTTGCTGATCAACCAAGGATGGAATAAAGCTAAAATAAGTATATAGCAATGTATAGAAGTGGTAAATACAAGATAATTCAATCGAATGCAATCTGGAATTGAAGAACACAAGGATTGATTGGAAACAGAAAACTAAAGATTTCTGTCCACTGGACAACATGTCAGTATTTTGGCAGTAACTTCTTTTTCTTTGCCTCTTTCAATGATTCTTTTTTCTATTTCCTGACGGCTTTTTCTACAACTTTTGTTTTGGGGCCAAGTTTTGGAAACCGAATGAAAAATTCGCACAAATTCACAAGTGCCAACTATTGCAGATTCAATTCAGAAATTTGGATCAAATTTTACCACAGATATCTTTTAACTGGAATATTGGAATGAAGCAAAATTTTACAGAAAGGTAGATAATGAAGTTATGAATCTGATGGAGGTGGTCTCACTCAAAAATAATAACAGAAACAAAAGTTATAGCCTTTTTGGTGGCGGCTGCAAAGAAAGGAAAAATTAGCTGAATTAGAATTAGGGTATGGGGTGGAGAAATTTTCTCTTGTTTGGATTTTTATGGAATCAAGGATACGACCAACAATTAGACAAAGCTAAAATGGACACAAATTCAATTTAGTAAATCAAAACTAACGAATTGAAAGGCACAACGGGGTTTGGATAGTGGGAATTAACACTTTTTGTGGGGCAATTTTTTTTTCTGGACTATAGGAAATAAAAAACCAATCTACTAACTAGGGATACAAGAAATTCCTACCGGTCAACTGAAGCTCTAATACCACCTGATGAGGCAATGGAGTCCTGATCTTTCGATATGATGATAACTTCGATTTTGGTGGAGGTGACTCTTGTTATCCGACTACAACCGTACGACGTCGCTTGCGCCTTAGTAATCGCTGAACAACATTCCAAGTCGTTATCAACCATGCCAAGAACGCAGTTGACCTGATGTTGGATCGAAGTTGGCGACAGAGGGGGGGGGTGAATGGAGCCCTTTAAAAATTACCCTCGAGTATTCGCACTCAATCTTCTCCGATAGCTACAGGAGCTATGAAGTAACTAAATGCATGCTCACTGAAAATTGCAGCAAGGAGAACAAAACAGAGATGAAGTTCTAGAATTTCAGATTTAGTAAACAGCTAGCAGAGAAAATAGCTCTTTTGAGAAATGAAGATAAAGCACAAAGAGCTATAAAATACAAATAAAAAGAGGCTGCAAAGTGGACTGAAAAAGGAGCAGCCAAAACAAGAAATAAAGTGCTGGCCGAAAGCTTCATAGACTGGGCTGAGTTGCTGTCAAAAACAAGAAATCAAGTGCTGGCCGAATCTTTATATAGTGCACCTTTTGCAGCAGCCAGTTGCCCCCCTTTTTGTTTTCTTTTGCAGGCCAAAAACAGCATTTGGGACAGCAAAACAAGTGTAGAAAAGCACACCTAAAAGCAAACTGCAGCTGGCTGTATGCTGCAGTAAACAGAAAATATTGCAGCAGCTCTCAACAACCGAGAAAGAAGGAGACAAAGAAGAAAGCTGCAGGCAAACTGAAACCAGGAAAACTACTGTTCCTGCGGCTGATCTTGCACTGCTCTTTTCAGATTAAATGGCCAGAAAAGTAACCCAAACAGCAAGTGCAAACTGAGTGCATTCTTGGCTAAAATAGACTAGAAATGGGCTGGCAAGATCAGAGAAAATATCAACCAAAAGGAACAAAGATACTGCAGCTAGAAATTAAGAATAACAAAGTGCAGAAAATAAAGAAACAAAATCGAGTTGAGATAAACTTGAAACCATAGGATTTCTCAAATTGAGACAAAGAGATATGAATGATTAAACGAGATAGAGTTTACATCCCTCAATCAACCATACATCCCCATACGCCCGGAGAGCATAGAGAGAAACTCACACCTTCTCTCTTTCTCTCTTTCTCATTTTTCATACAAGGAGAGAACCAAATAAAACCCTAACTCTTATACCCACACTCTCTCAAACCATCTATCTCACACCATACACTCATATACTCATGCTGAAATTCTTCAAAGCTACTAGAGAACACCGTCTCTATTTATAGCCTCCACTAATGGGTTTACAACCCACTTTACCCATTAGCTCTCAACCACTCATGGAGCTTTATCCACAATCCACTTCCTTTAGTGCAGCTTTGCGTATTCACCAAAACGCCCCTCGCGCACCTTCCAGGAAGCTTCCTCATTCCTTGCCTTCCAAGCCACGCAGCCACCTCGAGTCCTCGCCGTCTTCGGCATACCCCGACCGCTCCGACCTCAGCACCACCTGCGCCTAGTCCGGTCATCGCGTGCCTCGCCACGACTCCACCTCGATGTCCTGCAGCCATCACAGACAAGAAACAAATCACATAGCACCGCACTAGACAAGAGTAACATCCATTTGCATCCAAAAAAGAACTCAAAACACACTCCACAAAGTCGTACACCAATTATGATTAGTCAAAATGTCAAACCAGAAAGTGCACAAGGTCTACGACCGCAACACAAGACCATACGACCGATCCCTAGCTGAAACGACTGCTCCTGGAGGTCATGCGACCAATTACAAGTGACCTACGACCACATACAAGACTCTCGGGAGCTTCCGACCATGTCTCACCACGTCACGGTCGCATCCGACCGCTACCAAAGCCCGTTCGACCGCATACGACCTCATACGACGGCTTCACAACGTGGTCGAAGTCCGCCGACTTCCCACGTGGTCGTAGTCGAACTCTCCGACTATCGACCGCAACACTCGATGACGTGGTCGAGCGCTTCCGACTACTCAACGTGGTCAAAAGTCTAAGCGCTGACTTCCACCGCAGCTTGCTACAACAGGGTCGTAGAGGCATTTGACCACGGCGAACTTGGTTGAGGATGACCCAACTGGCTCCAACCTTTGACTTGAATGCATACATTTTTCATGTATTTTTAAAAAATATTAATCCAATTACAGCAAACGATATATCTCTGGTTTCATCACTTGAATGCATACATTTTTCATGTATATCACACATTTTTATTTTGATCATAGCTAGGTGTAATTTAATGCACTAAACAGAGGAAATTCTCTGTTCTGTCACACTGGACAGCAAGATTCAAATGCGTCCCAACAACAGTACAAGAGTCCAAAAAATATAATTTTTATATAACAGCTAGAATTCTAAATTCCCTACAACTTTCTCAATTGCGGCCATAATTAGAAAAATCATTTACTACCTCTAAGTCACAGTTTAATAACAGTCTGTCCCAATCTGTTCCCCTGACAGACAGCGGTATTCCCGACCCTGTTACTCCCAGATCCCACGGCCAAAAAATTCTGAAAACAATATAGGAGATAGGTCTAGAAGTCCTCTACAATTTTTCTTTTGGGAAGATCTGCAGGAAAAATCGTTTGATGGGTCGAAACCGTGCAAACAGACGCGCTGCGCGAATCAATCTACAGGCAGACAACAGGTAATCTCTAATCGGGCAATTAAACTATTAATCCCCTTCAAAATCCGTGCCAAGAACCCTAATTATTCAGAAAAAACAGAGGGTTTGGGACGGGGGGAAAAATTACCTAGATGTGGGATCACCCCTTTTTTCCTCCTCTTCTTCTTCTCCTTCCTTTTTCTCCTTCTTCTCCTTCTCCTTCCTCTCCTTGGCTCCAAGGGCAGCAGCAATGGGGGGGGGCGCCAATCTCCTGGGAGGGGGCGGCCACAGGGGGGAAGAAAGGGGAGGGAGTGGCAGCTGGCTTGGGAGAAAAGGGGAAAGGGCTCTAGGGTTAAGGGGGAGGGGGGTGCGGCCACCCCCTTGGGCCTTGGCCCAGGGCTGTCGGCCCACTCCTCAGGCAGCCCACTCTGGGTTTTTAATTTAGTTTTTAATTTATTTTATCCACTTTATATTTTTCTACAATTTCTATTTTCCCTTCCCACGATTTACCGAAAAACTGGTGACTCCGTGATTGTTTTAAAAACTTACGCCGTAACGACGTTCAGGATATTACATTCTCACCACCTAAAAAGGATTCGTCCTCGAATATAACTCCTCAAATCACAAAGCAAGGGAGCAACAAAGAAAAGAGCAATCCACAAAAAAACAGAACCACAACTACGAGTACTTACGAGCCTCGAAGAGCTCGGGGTACTTCTTTCGCATTTGATCCTCAAGCTCCCACGTAGCCTCCCTCTCAGACTGAAATGTCCAGAGGACCTTCACATACTTGATGGTCTTATTTCTCAAGACCTGCTCTGAAGTATCCAAGATACGCTCTGGTCGACTCTCCATAGTGAGATCCTGATTCACCGTGACCTGCCTTAGGTCAATCTTATGCTCGGGATCCTGCAAATATTTCCTCAGCATAGACACATGGAAGACATTGTGCACACCACTCAATGAGCAACCACGGGAAAAGGACCAATGTACCGCAGGCTAAGCTTCCCGGTGGTACGAAAACGAACAATTCCCTTAGTTGGCGACACTCGAAGGAGCACAAGGTCACCAACCGCAAACTCCAACTCACGGCGTCGAACGCCCGCATAGCTCTTTTGTCGGCTCTGAGCGGCCAACAAGTTCTAACGAACCTCCCGCACTTTCTCCACAGTCTGATGAACAAGGTCTAGACCAAGTAAAGATCTCTCAAGCACTGCATCCCAACAAAGAGGGGAAACACACCTTCGACCATACAAAGCCTCAAAAGGAGCCATCTTGATACTCGCCTGATAACTATTGTTATACGTGAACTCTGCCAAAGCTAGATGGTCCTCCCAACTGCCCTTCCAAGACAGTACACAAGCCCGGAGCATATCCTCCAAAGTCTGAATGGTCCGCTCTGACTGACCATCTATCTGAGGGTGAAAGGCCGTATTGAGGGAAACTGTTGTGCCCAACGCAGCCTGAAGACTCTGCCAGAACTTAGAGACGAACTTGGCATCCCGGTCAGAAACAATTGACTTAGGCACACCATGTAGTCTCACCACCTCTCGGATATACAACAGAGCCAGATCCTACGCTGTATTGGTTGTCTTCATCGGAATGAAGTGCGCGGACTTGGTAGGTCTGTCCACCACAACCCAAACTGCGTCTCGCCCTCGAGGCGAGTGCGGCAATCCGACCATGAAGTCCATTGTGATATGCTCCCACTTCCACTCAGGTATCTCCAAAGGCTGTAACAAACCAGCAGGCCGCTTATGCTCGGCCTTCACCTGCTGACAAACGCCACAAGAAACGACATACTTAGCAATATCCACCCTCATGCGTTTCCACCAAAAGACCTGCTTCAGATCTTGATACATCTTGGTCTCTCCTGGATGTATAGAGTACGGAGTCCGGTGAGCCTCATGAAGAATATCATCCTTCACCTATGATTTCTGGGGTACACATAGCCGGCCTCTGAAACGAACTGCACCACTCTCATCCACACTAAAATCTCGGGAATGACCCTCCGAGATCCTCTTCTGCACCTCCGAAAGGAGCCGATCGTGTTGCTGAGCCTCACGAACACGCTCGGGAATGGCAGACTGGATGATCATCTGTGTTTCTGCCTGTGCAACTCCAGTGAGACAGAACGAGATACCCATCCTCTCAAACTCCGAGATCAAGGACATCGTTGTCAGAGGTACTCTTGTCCTGCTCAAGGCGTCAGCCACCACTTTGCCTTTACCAGGGTGATACTGGATAGTCAGATTATAATCTTTGATCAACTCCAACCACCTCCGTTGCCTCAAATTCAGCTCTCGCTGAGTGAATATGTACTTAAGGCTCTTGTGATCGGTAAAGATGTCACACTGTCCCCCGTACAGATAATGCCTCCAAGACTTCAGAGCAAAAACAACAGCTGCCAACTCCAAGTCGTGAGTAGGATAGTTCTGCTCATGAGTCTTCAACTGTCTAGAAGCATAAGCGATAACACACCCTTCTTGCATCAACACACAACCAAGACCAATCCGCGAAGCATCTGTGTACACCGTGAAGAGCTTGCCACTCTCGGGCAAGGATAGGATAGGTGCATTCACCAGCTTGCTCTTCAAGGTCTGAAAGCCAGACTCACAATCGTCTGTCCACACAAAAGGAACCCCCTTTTGCGTGAGTCGGGCCATCGGCTTGGCGATGATAGAGAAATCCTGCACAAAGCGTCGATAGTAACTGGCAAGACCAAGGAAACTCCGGATCTCTGACACATTAGTTGGCCTTCGCCACTGCACCACCGCTGCCACATTCTTTGGATCCACTGTAATACCATGCTGACTGATGGTATGACCCAGAAATGCCACCTCGGACAGCCAGAAAGCACATTTCTTCAGCTTCGCATAGTATTTATTCCTCCGAAGGGCATCCAGGACCAGACTGAGATGCAACTCGTGATCCTCCTCCGTCTTGGAATAAACCAGAATGTCATCGATGAAAACCACTACAAAAGAATCCAGGTACTCATGAAGCATCCTGTTCATGGCTTCCATAAAGACAGCAGGGGCATTTGTTAGTCCAAAAGACATAACGACAAACTCAAAATGCCCATACCTTGTGCTAAAAGCTGTCTTCTCTATATCCTCCTCCCCGATCCATGATTGATGATAACGGATCGCAAATCAATCTTTGAGAATACCTTGGCACCTCTCAGCTGATCGAAGAGATCTTCAATGTGAGGCAATGGGTACTTGTTCTTGATCGTCACTTGATTAAGCGCTCGATAATCCACACAGAGCCTCTTGGTGCCATCCTTCTTTCCCACAAACAGAACCGGAGTAGCCCAAGGTGACGTGCTCGGTCTAATATATCCCTTAGCTAGGAGTTCATCCAACTGCTTCTTCAACTCTACCTGCTCCACAGGTGCCATCCGATACGGGGACTTATAAATAGGCCGCGTACCCAGAACAAGGTCTATGCGGAAATCTGGTTCCTGCTCTGGTGGCAGACCTGGGAGCTCAATAGGAAAAACATCCGGGTACCTGCAAACCACAGGTATATCCTCTAACCTCAAGACAGCCTCGTGACCCTCAACCAATGCCCACAGCAAACCTGACTTCTGCATTCGCCGATTGGGAAACAACTGGCACAACAACGAAAGAGAGTACTGCGGGGCACTCCCTTGGAAGACAACTTCACGTCCCGACGGAGACCGCAAAGTGACTGTCTTCCAAAAACAAGAGATAATAGCCTAATACTGCACGAGCCAATCCATGCCAAGGATCACATCAAAAGGCTCCAGGGGTATAGCCACCAAATTCGCCACGAACTCCTCATCTGCTAGAACCACCACACAACCAGGGCAAATACAGGCACTGGAAATAAGCCCACTGGGAGAACTAACAACCACCGCCCTCCCAACCAAGCGCAGACGGACACACCTGCCACGAACAAAAGCCTCAGAGACAAAAGAGAAACTAGCCCGTGAATCGAAAAGTACAGAAGCATCAAAAGAATCAACAAATAAGGTACCTGTCACCACATCTCCACGATCCTTGCCATCAGACGCTGGCATGGCATACGCCGCAGGAACAGCTGAAGAAGAAGAACCTCCCGCGCCCGGGTAAGTCGGCGTAGAAGTCCACTGAGGTACAGGCGCCGTAGGCATAGCAGGCTGCTGGACCCAGTATCCTCCAGGTGGAGGCGCCAGGGCGAGCGACGAAGGTGCTGAAGGCGCCGGCAAGTATCGCGGTGTAGGGACCGTGGGCAAGAACTGCGGGATAGGAGCCGTAGCCATCATCTGCACGGTGCTGTCAGGGTGAGTAGATCCTGCTGAAGGTGTAGGCGCCAACTCCCACTGTAGCTTCCCCTTGGGATTCTGCCTGCACACCACATCCTTGTGGTTATGACCACAGATAGTACACTGCCCACTCCAAGAGCAGCCGCTCCCGCCTATGCAGGTCTCCACAGCGGAAACACACCAAGCCCAGCTCAAACTTCACCGTGGCGCGGTACTACAAAGAGCTCCCTCCAGTAGAGCTGGATTGCCCCGTGCTACCACGGTAGGGCTGGTGATGATGACTCTTTGTCTTCTTGTGCGCAGGGCCTCCAGAAAAGCCCTTCCTCTCGCTATGGCCTCGAGGCTGATCTCCTCCAGTGGCCTTACGGATGTCATGTGTGTATGCCTGCTGCATCTCAATCCCCAAAGCCTGCTCCACCAAGGTACGAAAATCCGTGATCGGAAAAGCACCTAGCAGGTGGCAAATCGAAGGTCTGAGCCCCCGACGAAACTGCCTGGCCTTCTCCGCATCATCCCGAGCCACATGTGGGACAAAGCGGACTATCTGGTTGAAGCCCACCTCATACTCTGCCACAGATTGTTTGTCTTGCGTGTACTTACTCAGGTCGATTTTCATCTTGTCCAGAAAAGTCTCTGGGTAGAACCTCCTCTCGAACTGCCGAACAAACTCTGCCCACGACAGCGCTCCATGTGCACTGTGCGAGCAATCTGCCCTCCCTTCCACCAGATCTGAGCCTCTCCCTTCAGAAGTTGCGCCAAGTAGCGCACACGATCGGAGGCAACCACCTCGAATGCCTCCATCTTGTCCTCCACATAGGACAGCCAGTCTGCGGCCTGAACAGGGGTGGCCGCACCGCTGAAGCTGTCCAGCCTCAACCCTACGCACTCACGAAGCGAGATGCCGCTAACCGCTCCAGCCGCCTCAACCTCAGACTCTGCAGTAGCACCAGCACCAGGGGCCGCCTACCCCTGCTTCAACGCCCTCAGCTCTTGCTGCATGGCCCTCACCGCGGCCAACAACTCATCCTGATTACCACCCGCTGGCTGAGTATCCTCAGCCTCCTCAACCGCTGGCTGCACTACAGGCGTAGCCGCACGGCCACGGCCACTACCCTTAGGCGGCCACTACCACAATCCACAATCAAGCAAAGACAACATCATTAAGATATACAAACAATCAAGCAAAGGCACAAGCAATAATGCAATGAACTCAACAAGGTATATGCAAGATATACAAACCCTTCCCCATCCTACATGTGCAAGTGTGTCAATTTAATAATTTAATTACCACGGACCTAACGCCCCGCTCTGATACCAACTGTAACACCCCAGGACCCACATTACCCTGGGATGCCACTAAAATCACTCCACAATTAACCAATTTACAAGATAAAATAAACTGGCAACAATACTAATCAAGATAGTATAAGCGGAAGCATAAACAACTAAGGGAAAACAGAATAGTGATAACAATTCAATATTCATAATCAACTCCAACTTAATAACCAAAGGACTAAGGGTAGTGGTTCACAAATTTAACATTATTAAGATGAAACAATCATCAACAAGATAGCTAAGCAAAAGACTAGAATCCTTTCAACTTTATTTCAGCATTAAAATATAATCCAAGTGCATCAGTGTGGTGCCGCTCTACCCTTCCCATGCATGCTCAAAGTCCACCTGTAGGGAGGGAGAAACAAGGGTGAAATAAAAATCTCAGCAAGCAAACAGTTTAACAGGCTATTCAAACTACAAACAATTATACATCATCATTTATAATTCCATACAACCACAACCACAATTCGAGTCCACAAATATTAAACCACCACAGACTCCCATGAGTCATACCTCTTCAATTTTAGATTTATATGGCATATGAATGCAGCCATTTAATCCACAAAATAAATGCATATGAATGCTTTCATGCTATACTCCACATCACTCTTTCCCAGCAGGATAAGAGGTGCATCGTATTATGGCAATATACGATGCTGTACCGGTACGGTCGCGGCTAGGTGCGGCGATATCCACATATGCAAATGACATGATATGATATGATAATCATAAATCATATTAATCCATCCTGCAAGGAGCACCATCATGCTCATAACATATCCACATCCACAAGTTCACCACATGTTTATTTTCATATTCCACATTCGCACATTAAGCAAAATTCCACATGTCTACTAGCAGTTTATCAACATATCAATTGATCAATACTTGCTACCATCACCACATTTAGAATATCATGCAATCATGGCATAATGTAACAAATTACGATAATAATGTAAATTGCAAGTAGAAGGAATAACGAGTTAAACGGTAGCAACCACCGCTACGTTTACTTGCCTCAACCAACGAAGCGAAGCAAATCAAGAGCGCTCAGGGACAAAACCACCTGTTCAAAAGGCATCTCTCAGCACAGAGCTACAGCATACAAACATGACTTAATAATTAAAAACGTCGCTAGAACCCCGAACCCGCGCAAACTCCTCTCCGCTCCACAATTCAACAAACTACCCACTACAGCAGCGCTGCTTAACATTTTCGTATCTTTAAAAAATATTAATCCAATTATAGAAAATGATATATCTCTGCTTTCATCACTTGAATGCCTACATTTTTCATGTAGATCACACATTTTTATTTTGATCATAGCTAGGTGTAATTTAATGCACTAAACAGAGGAAATTCTCTGTTCTGTCAGACTGGACAGTAAGATTCAAATGCGTCCCAACAACAGTACAGGGGTCGAAAAAATATAATTTTTATATAGAAGCTAGTATTCTGAATTCCCTACAACTTTCTCAATTGCGGCCATGATCATAAAAATCATTTACTACCTCTAAATCACAGTTTAATAACAGTCTGTCCCAATTGTTCCCCTGACAGACCGCGGTATTCCCGACCCTGTTACTCCCAGATTCCACGGCCAAAAAAATTCTGAAAAAAATACAGGAGAAAGACCTGAAAGTACTCTACAATTTTCCTTTTGGGAAGATCTGCAGGAAAAATCGTTTGATGGGTTGAAACTGCACAAACAGACGCGCTGCGTGAATTAATCTACAGGCAGACAGTAGGTAATCTCTAATCGGGCCATTAAACTATTAATCCCCTTCAAAATCCGTGCAAAGAACCTTAATTATTCAGAAAAACAGAGGGTTTGGGATGGGGGGAAAATTACCTAGATGAGGGATCACCTCTTTTTTCCTCCTCTTCTTCTTCTCCTTCCTTCTTCTCCTTCTCCTTCCTCTCCTTCTCCTTCCTCTCCTTGGCTCCAAGGGCAGCTGCAATGGGGGGGGGGCGCCAATCTCCTGGGAGGGTGGCCACAGGGGAAGAAAGGGGAGGGGGTGGCGGCTGGCTTGGGAGAACAGGCGAAAGGGCTCTAGGCTTAAGGGGAGGGGGTGCGGCCTTTGGGGGTGCGGCCACCCCGTTGGGCCTTGGCCCAGGGCGGTCGGCCCACTCCTCAGGCAGCCCACTCTGGGTTTTTTATTTAATTTTTAATTTATTTTATCCACTTTATACTGTTCTACAATTTCTATTTTTCCCTTCCCGCGATTTACCGAAAAACCAGCGACTCCGCGATTGTTTTAAAAACTTACGCCGTAACGACGTTCAGGATATTACACTTGAGTTGTTTGATTTGAGGTCCAAGGAAGTAGCTAAGTTCCCCGATCATTGACATCTTAAATTCTCTAGACATCATCTCACCAAACTCTTTCCACAAGTCTTGATTAGTAGACTCGAAAATGATATCATAAACATATATTTGACATATAAAGAAATCATTACCAATAACTTTAGTGAACAAGGTTGTGTCAACCTTTCCAATTTTGAAATCCTTTTAAGAGTAGAAAATCCATAAGGCGCCACACTATACTCTAGGAGCTGGTTTGAGTCCATATAGTGCCTTGGAGAGTTTATATGCATTGTTTATTTTATTAGGATTCTCAAAACCAAGTGATTGCTCAACAAACATAAGTTCGGCTATCCTACCGTTAAAAATATATTTTTGACAACCATTTAAAATAATTTTATGTCAAAACATAATGCAAAAGCAAGCAATATATGAATGGATCAAGTCTAGCGATGGGAGTGAATGTTTTACCAAAATCCAAATCATCAAGCGGTATAACAAGCGGTATTAATTGCTTCCACCAAAAAATTATCAAAAGTATTATACTCATCAAGCATTGTCTTTACTATTTCAATTAGTATTTGATTTTTCCTTTCTACAATCCAATTTTGTTTTGGATTGTAGGTTGTGAAAAATTTATGCTCTATTCTAAATTCATCACAAAATCTTTAGTTTTAGTATTCTTGAATTCAGAATTATTATCACTATGGATTTTCTTTATTTTAAAATAAAATTCATTTTGGGGTCTTTTATTTTAAAATCAAATTCATTTTAGGGTCTTTTAGCAAAACTTTGTCATGTAGAAAGAAGACCTATGTTTGCCTCGAGTAATCATTTATAATAACTATTGTCCTTGTTGCTCTTATAGGATGTTGGCCCAAACAAATCCATCCCCCAACTCCCTATGCCCATCCTCTCACCTCCATTGCAACACTACACAGGTAGCCAGGTGCTTGACGGCACACAATCCACGCTGCCGCCTGCTCTGATCATCATTGCCACAACGTTGTCTTGTCTCATCTATGCTAGAGCACTGCACACCGTAGAGGCAAGCTGCCATGCCCTAGAATCACACCGTAGGTCATGCCCACCCGTTGCAACCTCGCTAGCAGTGCTTGCCCTCGAAATGCTCATCCCTACCTTTCAGCGCCCTCCCCATACCTTTGCCATCTCTACAAAGCCATCATAGTTGTGCCCTTGTGTTCTAGCTCATGGCAGTAGTGGTGCCAAAATCCACACAAAGATCGTTCCTCGCAGCTAGCCCTGGGCCGAGCTCAAGTATCTCACACCTCCCCCCACCTCTCTTCCAACATCCGAGTAGCAAATTCAGCTACGAGCGATAGTTCTTCATTAGCTTTGGCCACACCCGAGCAGAGCCAATCCACCAAGACGGTGAGCTATTCTTCGATTCAATGCACCCGTAGCACCTCCATACTCCCCTAAACACTTCCCCTCCTCAATTTTAGCTTTTTTTTACCAAGAACACAACCGCCATGAGAGCCCAACTCCAACGCTTCATGTCATTGTCGATGAGCTACCTTGGTGAGTCTCCAACCATGACATCATCCAAAATGGTCTCCCTTCGGTCCCTAGATGCTCATCCCCCTCCAAATTTTGCACCCGCACCACCTCTACTCCAGCCTCGCCATCTACCATGGCCGCTGCCACCACTGCTCCACTGCCAGTCACCACCGGCCATGCTTAGCCATGACCAAGCCACCCCATAGCTTTCCTATGCTCCCCTCTTGCTTTTCTGTGCCTCCCATCCTCTCACCTCACCGCCGTTCACCACCGACAGCCCTAGCCTGAGCAACACACTACTCTGGTTCACTGACAAATGGGCCCCGCCTATCAGACGCAACCAACACTCCCTTCTCTCTCTTGAGTCACTGACCAGCTGATCCCACAAGTCAATTTCCTTTTTTAAAATCATTTCAAACAAATGGGCCTATGACTTGTGGGCTCGACTGTCTAAAAGTTTTAAAAACCTAGAAATTAACAAATATGCCTTTAGTTCACCAAAAATGCACTTTCTACATTGGAAAGCATAATTCAATGTTATGCCTTCAATGTCACCATTAAGAACAGTACCCTTTTTAATTTTCAAGATTTTTAAAGCCAAACAAAATTCAAATGCATGTAACTCCAAATTAAGTGTTTTTTGTCTCTAAAATTTTATAAAATCATGCCCTTTCATATTATACAATAATATTTGAATTTGATCACTGTTTGTATTTATTTGGCTCTTATTTGCAATATTTGGTATTTGATGATTAGATATCGATGTTCTAGAGAACTTCGTCAACAAACTCAAGTAAAACCAAGAGTTCAACAAGCAAGGCAAGCACCATCTTTGGTCATATTGATCCCATAATTCAATGTTTTTTATATTGTGTTGAAAATTATTATGCACACGCATGATTTTGGTAAAAACCGTTATATTGGTATAGGCAGTAGTTATACCTAATTGTTACATCAAATCTTGCCTTGACAAATTTCTTACCCTACTGTTGTCACCATAGCAATAATACCCACGGGTTATAAAATATGGAACTTAGTAACCTAAAATATAGTAGTTGATGCTTAGTCATACTCATAACGGTGCTAGAAGTGCTAGGTTGCAAATGGGTCACAATATTCGAAAATGGGAGATACACAAGAATTGGTATAGAGGAATTTACCTTTAATATTTTGGTTAAAAAAGAAAATAGAAAACACATTTTAGATTTGGGCAAGTGGTTGTGGAGATCAGTGCAGTTTGCACAAGAATGTGGTTTCTGGATATCTCGCTCGGATCACTAAGGACCAATTCATATTGTGCCATAGACCCAAGTATAGACGTATATCCATATGTGACTTTTATGGGGAGGCCTTAGCATAATAAGTTACTAGGGCTAGCAACTTCACCGTAGGTCTCATATTCACACTATGGTTTTATTAAATCTCACATGTTGTTAACAAGAAATGGATTAAATAATTCACATATGGAGGTGTTTAGGTTGAGAAATGGATACACTAAGTCCTTCCTCATTAACAGTGCTTATAGGGGAAATGAGAAATGGAGTAAAAATGAGTTATGCCATCATCTCATGATGAGTGCACTTATTATCTGTTTTCAATAGACTATTTTGTTCAAACAGTGAATCCTTGCACTATTAATTTCTCGATTTTCTATCAAAAGGAGGTATTAGATTATTGTCAGTAGTATTGTGAAGATGTCATCTGCTCAATTCTCTATCATCGTCATCTCATACGTCTGATGCACCGTTCTTTGAAAAATTTAAGCGCAATAGAAAAGGACTATCGAAAAGGCCCGAGGGCCGATTTACCATCATAGATGTCGGTGCGTCTAGGACCCTCTCAATACTCACCATGCAGCGTCCGCATTCTGAGAATGATCAGAAGAGTTGCACCGCAACGGGTCGAGATCACCTACGATTCATGGAAGGACTTGACCAAAGATTAGGAAAATGAGCTGGTGACAGAAATTTTCAGATTGTTCGAGATCCCGGAAGAACCCTAGGTCTCCATGTGACGACACATGTTGTTAGCAGTGTGCAAAGCATGGAAGAATTTCAAGAGTATGCTTATGAAGCAATACATAGGATCTAATGCCTTTCGATAAGTATCCGTTCCTGGAACTGTATTGGCAAGAATTTGTGGTGAAGAAGATGGCAGATGATTTTAGGACTGAAAGTGCGGCGCACAAGACTCTCTAGGCAAAAAATACGGACCCCACAGACTCATCACAGCTGAGTATGCAGGTAAAATCCCTTAATGGAGGAAGGAGGATGAGCAGGCAATCCTATGAGATGTCTCCCCTCCATTTGCTAGGATCCTTGTTGAGTGCACTCGAAACTGGATAAGAGCGAGGTCATCTACCATATCTTCGGTGGCCATCTCCTTTCGAAACCCTGTAGATGAGGAAGTGTTCCAACACCTGATAAGACATTGAACTACCTAATTTGTAATTTCTCTATAACTTCATAGAAAGTGAAATAACCTGTCGGGCTCTTGCAAGAAGTGCTGAGCGCACAATCTTCCCAAATCTCATTCGAAGCAGTCAGGGAGAGAGATATACCCTCTGTAGCCCTAGGAAACAAGATGCACCTGGGTCGTATGAGAGGCCTTGGCTTTTATGTTCCATGAAAACAAGGATTCTCAAAGGACTCCGAAGCGTATCGGAGTAGGAAGAGGCCACAAGCGAGCGTGATGCATGGCTAAGAAAGGAGATTCATGAATCCCTCAGAGAGGAGATCACTGATGCTATCAGAGATGATATGCAATAGCAGATGGAGAGCATGTAGGAAAGGTTTAGGGGAAATCAGTTGAAAGCCCCTATCGCACTTGTGCTAGCTAGCCCCCCAACCGTTGGAGTAGCTGCGCATCCAACTCTCCTTGAAAAGCGACCACAGATTGCATGCATGGCACATAGAACATGCCAACAAGATAGGTGGACAATGGTGCTCAGGTATCAATGTCAAGTTCAGACTACATCATCTTCAGCACGAGGTTCAAGACTGTGTCCTCACGATGAACTTTGAGGACTTGTTCTTTCCCTTCAACCTCGACGCCCTCGATGCCTCACTTATTCGATGCTGGACACTATAAGTGTGTATAATCATAATTTATGTTCATGTAATACCGATAAATGTTATATATAAAGCTTTTGGACATATATGTAGATACATGATTTCTGAAGCCAGATAAATAAAATCACCGGTTAGTTTCTTCGACCCACACTTGGTCTCCATGCAAATCATCTGGGAGGATGCATCCTTCGTCGAGGATTACATGACGACATCATTGGTGGCTCACTGCAACAAGGAATTCATACTTTTACCCTACAACTAGGAGTAAGTGCTACACTAGTGGCTATACTTGTTGATTTGTACTTTATAAGAAATACGAACATAGGTTTTAATGGCCATGAAGTTTATACCATAATGGAACAAAGTAATATACGTTGATTCCCTAAAGAGGGCCAAAAATGACTTCACAATTATCCAACAATTAATCGACTGGTAAACGCATTTTCTCCATAGATAACTCTATTATAGTTCTTCCTTCTTTCGCAATGGGTAAGGATAACTTTTTGGAATTACGTAGATTGTTCGCTGTGTACGTTGCTACTGTACAGAGATCCAAGGAAGGGATCAACGTCCTACGACACGATCTAGATTTATCGGTATTTGGTAGTACACATTAATCCTATATAACACTTCATAACAATGCATTTTGAACTAATAAATTCTATTTTTGCAGTGCCACTACAAGTTGTTGGGTAACATCTGTGGATACTATATTTGTCATAACATGGAACTACTCCTTGGTTCTGTGGTGACCTATCATATTCAGGTTTGTCAATCTTGCAATAATTATTTAAAACTTATCAATTTATATGTATACACGAATTTGATCTTCCTACCGACAGGTTGCGACCATCGCTACAACTATGTAGGAATAGGCCAAGCTCTAAAAAATTCAAGGATAGTATGCATATTTCTTGATGTCTTAGGTCATAAAAAAGATGGAGAGTTCCACAATGCAGATTGAATTTAATGGTACATATTTTTTAAATGAATGTGAATTGGATGTATATATGTACTTGTTGTGTTTCTGCTTGTTTTAGACGGCATGCTAGTATTTCCTGAGGCTAGCTAACAAACAGAAATAGATTTAGCAATACAAAAGAATATCACAGATGTTTTCATCACCAAACCATCTATAATACATATATATCCAAGACGGTTTCATCTACAAATCATCTGCGATACATCAGATATCATAAACGATTTCAACTACAAACCGTCTATGATATTGACTATTATATCAAATATCACATACAGTTTCTATTATAAACCGTCTATGATAGTTAACTATCATAAACGGTTATGAGACAATAACTATCTGTGATAGTCTGTATCACAGTTGGTTCGAAAACTATCGATGATGATCTCATGTCTTTACTGACCCATAAACGTAGACAACTCACAAAATTGTCTGTGATGATGTTTTTGCACCGTCTATAATGATCTTTTTCTACAGTAGTAAGAGGAGTTTACCTCTGATATTTTGGTTAGAAAAGATAAATGAAAACATGTTTTAGACTTGGGTAAGTGGCTATGGAGATCGGTGTAGTTCGCACGAGAATACGGTTTGTGGATGTCTCGTCCAGGTCACCAAGGACTGATTCATATTGTGCCATGGACCCAAATATAGTCATATTGTCATACGTGCCTTTTTTGGGATGGTCTGATGGGGGATTTCCCGATCTTCATGGCGTAGGATCGATGGAGATAATTTGGACCCATGCAACCTGACGAATCGATGGCGCCAATCACTGTTTGAACAACAATCTGCGACAAAAGAATTCGCTCAACCACACGCTCATGATCCCGTCTCCCCGACCACCAAGTAGACGCATCATCGCTCCAACCAATCACAAGGAATCACAAGAATGACGGGGAAGAACGCCCGATTTCCCTCTATGTTGCAATCATATGTCAAACCCTACGAGGAACAAGCACATGGCTCTCTGAAAAATAAAAGATCTATTTTCTGTGGTCTCTCCTTTACAATATTCGGCAAAAAAAAAATAGCATCTGGAACCGTCCGAACTCACCCTGCGGATGAGAAATCAGATCATCCTCGGTTACGAGTTCCAGTCGTATTTGGACGCAAGTTCAGAATAAATAAATAAAAAAACAAAAACGGCGCATGATTGACTCGACACGACAGAACCCGGCTTTTGTATAATACGGCTGCATGCAGTATGCTTGAATCATTCGTGAGCCTTCACATTTACTCTTTGACACTCACGTTATTTCCTTCTAGCGTATGCATTCATGTATACTCTTTCCATTGCTTTATTCACTTTCTTCACGAGGTGGCTGCATGCATAGTCATGCATGCATGTTTGACTTTGCCCTTTTTTTTTACTTGTTGCACATTTCGTTGCCTTCTATTTCTAGCTTCGTGATCCTCAACGAAAACTTTCTTTTGTTCAAACCTTTGAATAATTAAATAGCAATTATTAAGTAGTATACTGTTCTCATATAAATTAAAACCAAATTCAACTAGGAGCGAGTTCACCTGTTGATTAATACTTTTAGCTCGTGCTCGTGTAATCGGTCTAGTCGTGATGTCCTCATCATCCTCCCCCTCTTGACAAGGAGTCATCCTCGACTCCGATTCTTCCGGTCCAAAGAACGGTGACAAATCAGCAACAATGAATGTAGAACTCACAGCATAATCATCACCCGGAAGCTTGATTTTATATGCATTGTCATTGATCTTCTCAAGTACTTTAAATAGACCATCTCCTTGCGGCATTAACTTGGACTTCCGCTTGTCTGGAAAGCGTTCTTTGCGTAGATGCAGCCAAACCAAATCACCTGGTTCAAACAACATCTTCTTTCTTGACTTGTTGGCCTTCTCAGCATAGTAATGTGCCTTCTTTTTAATTTCTTCTTTAGTCTTGATATGAATTTTCTTCACATATTCAGCACGTTTGGACGCCTCCATATTAACTTGTTCATGTAGTGGGAGTGGTAGCAAATCAAGTGGCATGATTGGTTTAAAACCATAGACCACCTCGAACGGGCACAATTGAGTAGTAGAATGTACCGACCTATTATACGCAAACTCCACATGCGGCAGACAATCTTCCCACTCTTTGATATTCTTCTTAATCATCGTTCGTAGTAGCATTGAAAGTGTTCTATTCACCACATCCATTTGTCCATCCGTTTGCGGGTGACAAGTTATTGAGAATAACAACTTTGTCCCGAGCTTGGCCCACAAAGTCTTCCGAAAATAGCTCATGAATTTGACATCGCGATCTGAAACAATCGTCCTTGGCATGCCATGCAATCTCACAATTTTCCTGAAAAATAAGTCAGCTACATGCGACGCATCATTGCTTTTGTGTCAGACCCGGATTTTATAATCCGGAATCTCCTGTGTTTAGCTACACTATTCCCTGGATCAGTAGATAGTGCACACGATTCTGATAATGGACATCAAAATACATATCATGCGGAAGCGTAAATATAATAGTCGACTTACTTCATGGGCGATTAGGCGAAATCAATAAATTGCAGCAGCGGAAGAACGGAGCACAGGTGGGATCTTGGGACATGCCCACGAGCACCAAGCGGAGGTTCGCGGCCTAGTTCTTAACATCTTCATCTTCTCGGCCATCTTGTCCAACCTTGTTGCTGAGCGCGTAATGTGACTCTTGACTCTGAATTTTGTCGCAAAAGCGAGCGTGAGCATTCCGACCCCGTGCTCAGCGAGCCAACACACAGAATGCAAGATATAACATGTATGGCTAATCAAAGGATGGCTTAGGTTTATTTTATTTTTGCGAAGAGTGCTTTTGAATACAATTATATAAAAATTCCTAAGACCTAGCATTTTGAACCAAAGCATAATGTTCAGGAAATGCGGTATTAATATCGATCTAGATTCCATCCACCATTACATGACATCTGCACCATATAGCAATTTCTTCAGCGTTATAGCAGCAACTTACCACTGGGGCGACACCGGGGACTCTGGGGCGACACCGGGCACTCTGGAGCGACATCCGGGAACAATTGGGGCGACACCGGGCACTCTGGGCGACATCCGGGAACAAGCGGGGCGACACCGGGACATAACCAAAACCAGGACTTTACATTTGCGCTACTTTCCCATTCCCACCCATAAAGCATTTTGAAATAGAACTATATCGGTTAAGTTCCCATATCGCCCTTGACCGTGGGCACGGCTATTCGAATAGTTTTGACTCTGCGAGTTTGGCACACTTTACCCACAAGAGATAAATCCACCGTTGCCCCACATGATTCCTTAGCCATGCGGTTGAGTAGACTATCACGGATTGTTACAATGCATAGTCCCTCGTGGTTACGCCCGCTAAGGTCTATCTTCCGTAGGATACGACCATCCTCGGGAAGGGTCCCTCGTGAGCCATCACGGGTAAAGGCGGGGATACGACCATCCATCCCTTTACTCGTGTTCATACCTTCACGTAACCACCTTAGAGCCATACAAATTAATAAACCCTGCCTACACTTTGCCAGCTTGTGGTTGTACTATTTTACACGGGTTGACATGACAAGATTCAGTCCTTAGTGGTATCTGGGCGGTCTACCACTAACCCACTTGTGCAATCACTGCACCACACACATACACACCCTCGAACCAGTCCGCCCAGATATTAAAGCAAGTTGGGGATTTTGGGATTGTAAAATATCCATAACCAAATATACCAGTCATTTCCATCATGACTGCCCAAACCAGTTTCTCATGAATAAAAGTGATGCTTGGGACAATTTCTTGCCCCGAGTTCCTAATCAATGCTAAGCATGGCATACGGTTACGGACTTATTTTCGAAATGTTACTATTTATAGTTTTTGCTAAGGCAACAAGGTTCACACATTCAAATATTCAACAGAGGGTGTAATATTATTCAAGGTAAATAGTGGCATACAACTAGAATATTAAATTTAGCATGTCTTTGCATATAAATAACAGCATGCAATTTTGTTAATTTAAACCAAAGTAATTTGCGTGAAATGTAGGTTCAACATGATCAAAGTATTGACTCGCCTGGCGCGGTTTACCTCGGTCTTGAGCTCACGCAATGCTTTCTCTTGAGCTTCGGATCTTTTCTTCGCCTCGCTCTTGATTTCGCTTGATCCGTGGAATCTTGGACTTGATTTCTAATTACGCGACAAGCATTGAATCCAAAAAGAAAGCAAATAACTCAAAAGATCCAAATAACTCGGAATAAACTCAATTTAGTTTTATTATGAATTAATGGGTGATTTGAGGCAATGCTGATTGGGTGCAGGAAGGGTGACGGGTTACACGAGGTTGGGGCGAGTGATGGTTGGGTAGAAGGAAACTCGTGAAGCGGATGCTAAGGAGGGTTCGTGATCTGAGGATATTGACGATGTTATTCTTACTTTGGATTTGAGGATGGCATTTGAATACTACGGGTTAACCCATCTTATTTAATAACTTCTTTTTATTACTTTTATATTTATTAAGGAAGTTCCATGAGCCATATTAGACCTATGGGTAGACGTAAGGCGTAGTGGAGTGTAGGGTAGTGCCTTGTCCAATATTAACTTTCTAAGAGTTAGGGTATGAGTTATATACACAATGTATATGATTTACGGTTTGTTGAATTAATCTTATAGCTTATATTTTTAGCGGTTTGAGATGTATTTATTTATTTTTAGGTCACGTTAATATTACCTTGTTCATTAAAATACAAGGTGGTAAAATTATTTTAATTACCGATTACATAGGGATTTTTGTAGGTACTCAACCTGACTTTTTAATTAAAGAGGCTCTTGATTAGGTATCGCAGATATTCTGCGTATATTTTAATTATTATTACAGTGTTGACGTTATTATTATCGTTATGTAAATCTATTTATCTAGAACCAAGCATGCTATACTTAGGTCATACCTTACTCTCAACATTCTACCGAGTCTGCGGTTGAGATTTATTTGTCAATGGCACGCTTGTGATGATTACTAGTCACACCGCTACATTAGGTAGATTGCTTTTAACACCTGATGTCCTAAGGGTTACTTTATTATACTTGCCACGCATATATAGACATTTCTACTTAAAAGACACCCTTTGATTAAAGGTTACTACCAATTTATGTATCCGCTTATCGTTAATTTAAGTTTAATTTAAATTAAGATCCATTGGTACTAATCGACTTGCTTTATATACCATTGCACTTAATGTTTATTATGTACCATCTACCAAAGCTAGTGTCAAGACCTAATTAGTTGCACTATTATTAGCTTGCTCCTACTTTGGCTATTATTTAAGATTTTATGGTTGGCGGTATGCTAATGATAGGGTTTATATTTTCAATAGGGTCTAAGGTGTACAAAATTGTACTAACATAATTGCTAATGGCGCATATATGTCGTCAACATCTAACTATTTATCTATATTCATTTGCTTATGAATGTCTCTAACTTCAATGGACATCCTTTTGCTAAATTTTAATACCAACCAAAGATATTTTTCTTTACTAATGCCCTTAATTAACATTTAGTCCTTGAGTTAAATATTACTTATTTATAGGTGATAACTAATCTATAGTTATATACTGAAATAAGTTGGTGTTACAATCTAGGCGAGACCTCTGTACAAGGTAGTACTATATTATTCTATTTAATATGGTACATCACTGAGATTTATTAGGTGACATTATGATAAATATTGAACTTATATTTTAATTATGATTTAAGAGCATCTTTACTAAGTTTAGATGTTTAGCCAAAGTTATTCCTCTTTATCAACGTCTTAACTAATATTTAGTCTTTTCAATTTATTTATGCAAACCATATTAAATATCACCAAAAATTCAATGGACCTCTAAAATTTATGGTTTCAGTTCCATTGGACAGATCTTGAATTTATATGAATTTAGAAATTTGTCTCACTTAATTTGGAGTTAAAATGAATAAGTTATACCCATTTGAATATTTCAGTTCAGTTAAATCCCAAAATTATTAAATTTCTGACAGTGGGTCCCACATGTCATTTTCTTAATTTTATTATTATTTTTATTCGTTTATTACTGTGTCTATGGCCAGTGGGGCCCATATGTCAAGATCGTTCTATATACATGTCCCATCGACCGGTGGAGCCCAGCCGGTCGAGGGTTGCCGGTTAGCGGCCAAACAAGTGGGGCCCACACATCGGCCGAGAAAAATCAAAAGAAGTGCTCGACCGCACGCGCGAGCGGACTCGAGCAGCGCGGGAGCGAGGAGGAGAAGAGATGGCGCTGAAGCCACTCGGCGGCCGGCGATGCTTACCCTATAGGGTAAGTAATCCCCTTGAAGTAACCGGGAGGAGCCGGCGAGAGGAAGAAGAGGGCGGCGGCGCCGCGGCAGTGGTGGTCGGAGAGGCTCGGGAGTTGCGTGGAATACAATCCCAAGTGACGGGAAGCTTCGGCGGGTCGGTGGAGACGGAGGGCACGGTGGCGGGCCGGCGGCGTGCGACGGCGGAGGTTCGGGGATGCGGTCGTCACCGGCGAAGCTCACGCGATGGGAGGCCCGGTGAAGGAGGGGGTTGGCTTCGCCTGGCTCCCACGCAGCTTTGGGAGCGAGGAGGGGTTCGGGGCGGCGGAATCGGTGTCGGCAGTCGCCGGCCGTGAGGAAGACGAGGGCGTGGGCGGGGTTTGAGGGCGTTAGAGTTCAATTGCTCGCGGGGAAAGGGAGTAGGGAGTGTTGCGACGCGAGTGCGAATCCCAGGAGGGGTTTATATAGTCGGGAGAGGCGCACGGCGAGGCGGCATGTGGCGCTCCGCTGTTCACGCGAGGAAGGGGGGAATGAACGAGATCTTCGCCGGGATCTTGTAGGAGAGAGATGGCGAGAGAGGTTCATTCCCCCTCCTGTTGGTCCTTTGAATTCTTCCCGCGAGGTGAGAGAAGGAGAGCGGGGATTTGCTGCGCAGAGGAGCGAGCGCGAGGGAGCGAACGGCGCGGGCGCGTGGAGAAGAAGGAGGGAGGAAGAAGAAGGCGCGGCGAGAGAGGCCCACCGGCCAGAGGGAGAGAGGCGCGAGGGATTGGGGCCACGGCGCAGAGGGAGCGGGTGCGCTGTCCGCGCGGACACGCGGCAGCGGGAGGAGAGGCGCGGGTGGGATGCGGGCCCGCATGGCAGCGGCGCGCGCTGCGCCCACGGAAGCTGAGCCGCGCGATGGAGGGCGCGGGTGACGTGTCGCGCATCTGGGCCGGCCAGGTGGCGGCCCGAGAGGAGGGGAAGGCGGGATGGGAGTGGCGACGTGGGCGGCATCTGGCCGTCCACGCGGCGGCCTGAGGGTGGGCTGAATTTCCAACTTTTCCAGATTTTATTTCTTGCTTTTAGGATTTGCCAGAAAATCCCAATATGGTCGGAAAAATATGAAAATACATCCAAAAATTCAGGAAAAATTCGCAGAAGTCCCTTATGACATTATGGATTAAACAAAAATATTTTCAATTATTGTTGGTATTTAATTTATTTGCTTTCCTTGTTATTCATGCCATTATTTTAAAAATGAGGGCTTTAAATTTAAACCAAAATTTCCTCCATTTCTCTCTGGATCATCTTTTCAGATTCTTACCTAAATTTTAAATTTTTTGATATTTAGGCATGCTTATTTCCCTTTGGTCTTGTTACCATTTTTGGACTATCATTACATTATTCAGAAAAACACCAAAAAAAATCCAAATTCGAATAAAGAGCAAATAAAATAATACAAAAGCTTCATAATTTATTATTTACATTTTTCAGGATGTTACATTTTGTGACAGGGAATAAAATGTGCCATTTTAGAGAATCTATCTACAACAACAAAAACTGAATCCCCCGTCTTAGTCCTAGGCAATCCTAAAATAAAGCCCATACTAATATCCTCCTAAGGTGCTCTAGGAACAGAAAGTGGAGTATATAAACCATGTGGATTAAGTTTAGATTTCGCTTTATGGCATGTCACACATCGCTGTACAAACCTTTCGACATCATGAAGATCTTTTCTCTCCCAAAATGTCCCATCAACCCACCTGCATGAGATTCCTGCAATAAAAGCAAACGCACGGACGAATCTGGAACACACAATTTGTTAGCACGAAATAAGAACCCATCATATGAACACGGAACTTGTCACATCCTTTCCCGTCTTTGCATTTAGAATATGGTTCTGAAAATTCATGATCGGAAGCATATAAATCTTTCAAGCTCTCTAATCCAGGTACCTTTACTTTCAATTGATTTAAAAGCACATTCTTCGTAGATAATGCATTAGGTACCATATTCTCTTTTCCCTTCTTATACTTAACAACATATGGAAAAGTTTCAATGAATTCGACCCATTTAGCATGTCTATGATTCAGTTTAGCGTGGCTTTTCAAATATTTCAAAACTTCATGATCAGAGTGAATAACAAATTCTTTAGGCCAAAGATAATGTTGCCAAGTTTTAAGCACACGCACCAAAGCATACAATTCTTTATCATACACAGGATAGTTCAATTGAGCATTTTCTAGTTTCTTATTAAAGTATGCTACTTGTTTTCCTTCTTGCATTAAAACACCACCAATACCTATTCCACTAGCATCACATTCAATTTCAAAAGTCTTAGTGAAATCAGGCAATGCGAGTAATGGTGCTTCAATTAATTGTTTCTTTAATTCTTGAAAAGCATTTTCCTGTGATGTACCCCATTCAAACACAACATCCTTTTTAATTAACTCATTTAATGGGGCACTAATGATGTTGAAATCTTTAACAAAACGATGATAAAAGATAGCAAGACCATGAAAGCTTTTGATTTGACTAACATTCACAGGTGTAGGCCAATTCTTAATTGCTTCAGTTTTAGATTCATCTACCTCAATACCTTGTCCAGAAACAACATAGCCTAAGAACACAATTTTATTGGTACAAAAAGTGCATTTATCAAAATTATTATATAATTTCTCACTTCTAAGCACTTCTAATACTTGTATAATATGATCAATGTGTTCATCCATCGTTTTGCTATAGATCAATATATCATCAAAGTATACCACAACAAATTTGCCAATGAATGCTCTTAAAACATGATTCATCAATCGCATGAATGTACTAGGTGCATTAGTTAAACCAAAAGGTATTACTAACCACTCATACAATCCAAAATTTGTTTTAAAAGCAGTCTTCAATTTATCACCAAGTTTCATCCTAATTTGATGGTATCCACTTCTCAAATCAATTTTAGTGAATATAACAGCACCACTAAGTTCATCTAGCATATCATCTAACCTAGGAATAGGATGACGATATCTAATAGTGATGTTGTTAATGGCATGACAATCAACACACATTCTCTATGTACTATCTTTCTTAGGAACAAGAATTACAGGGATAGCATAAGGACTAAGGCTTTCGCATACATACCCTTTCTCAAGTAGTTCTTGCACTTAAGGCTGAATTTCTTTGGTTTTCTTTGGATTGGTGCGGTATGGTGGACGGTTTGGAAGTGATGCGCCGGGAACTAGATCAATTTGATGCTCTATTCTGCGCAATGGTGGAAGTCTTGCTGGTATCTCCTCTGCAAACACGTCCTCAAATGCCTACAAAAGAGAGGAAACACTACTAGGAAGAGAGGTTAAGTCATTAGTTGAAAGCAAAATGGTTGCATCTTTGTACACAAGCACAAAGTGCACCTTTGATGGGTCATTGCTCACATCTCTCAAATCTGATTTTGTGGCTAACATAATCATCCCTCCCTCATTCTTACTTTTTCCTTTCATATTTAGCTTGTGGCTTTCACTCACCGACATGTGGAAGTCTCTCTTTTCTTTCTTTTTATCCTCATTTTCAGCAAGCTTCCTTTGCTGAAATTCAGCTTGTATTTAACTAGGAGTCATTGGATTAAGCTCTTTTGTCTTTCCCTTCTACTTAAATGCATATCTATTGGAACGGCCATCAGTTGCACACTTTATCATATTGCCATGGCCTTCCCAACAGCAAGTGACACACTGTCATAGGCACCACATCGCACTCAACAGTGTCCTCATAATCACCAATCTTGAAAGTAACATGCACCACAAATTGAACCGTCACATCCCCACATTCGTTAAACCATTGCACATGATATGGACGTGGATGTTTCAGCATCTTTAAACCAAGCTTTTGACATAATTCAACACTAGCCAAGTTATGACAACTACCACCATCAATAATAAGTTTGATTACCTTGTTGTTTACCTTGGCTTGTGTTTGAAACAAGTTGAACCGCTGCGGATGTGCATCTCCTTCTTGTGCAGGTATACTCAAATTTTTGGTGACAACTAATGCCTCTCCCGTTTCATAATTCAACATATCAACCTCTTCATTGTCATCCGTTGCATCCTCATATCTCTCCTTTTCATAACTAAGTTCAACCTCATCTTCGCTTGCGGATTCATACTCTCCATCTTCCGTTACAAGCATAACTTGGTTGTTGGGACACTCTCTAGAAATATGTCCACGCCCCAAACACTTGAAGTATTGAATTTCTCTACTCTTTGTTGTAGCTTCAATTGAGGATGTAGGGGATGGAGTATCTTTTTTCTCACTTGAGGTAGGTGTTGTTTTTACAACTGAGGAAGAACGAGCATTAGTATTTGAATTAGTACTAGTTGAAATTATACCTCGTCCCAAATTGAAACGTGTTTTGGTGGCATTAGAGGATGATAATGTAGCTTTCAAGTTGAAAGATGCTGTCCTTGGTGCTGGTTTTAAATCTTCTAACAACTGCTTCTCCGCCTTGGTCGCTTGATGCATCAAATTAACAACAGTATTGTAGGGTTGATATTGCACAATGCGTTTAATGTTCTTGTTTAAACCAAACAGATAACGCACAAGTGTTTGCTCTTCATCTTCGTGCACATGTGCCCTAATCATAGCTTGCTCCATATCCTTGTAGTATTCCTCCACCGAGGGACCTCCCTGTCTCAAATTCTGCATTTTATCAAAAAGATCACGCTTATAAGTGTTAGGAACAAAACGTGCTCTCAGCTCTTGTTTCATTTCAGCCCACGATATAATTGGAGGTTCTCCATTCTCTTCTCTTTGGTTCAACACTTGCTCCCACCAAATCAATGCATATCTATCAAACTCAAGTGATGCCATGTCTAGCTTCTTCTCCTCCGAATAATTGTGCATCCGGAAGATTTTATCTACCTTGAGCTCCTATGTGAGATAGGCATTTGGATCAGAAGCACCTTCAAACTTGGAAATAGTGAATTTGAGCTTTCCAAATTTCTCCTCCACGCGCGGGTCATCATGACAATGGTCATGGCGTTGGTAGTTGTCATTGTGGTGTAGCCACAAGTCGTCGTCGAAGTCCTCATTGTGGGCGGCACCACCGCACCCACGGCCACGACCCCTCCCTTGGCTATGGTCAGTGCTAAAAATACCTCCCCCATGCCCGGGAAAGGGTGGTCAAACCGCATTGGCAGTGGCTCGATCTGCTTGAGCTTCACTAGCGAGCCGTGCAGCCCTCTCCTCATCGATCTCATCAAGCTCAACACCTCCTTCATGGGCACCAATTGGGCCCCGTTCTCTTTGAAGCTCCTTTAGTATCTCCTTTCTCAAGACGTTCATGTTATCATTCGACTGAATATTGAAATCATTCATGGGCTTCTCAAGATCCGCCTGGGTCACATATGATTGTTCTCCTTCTTTCCCTACCATGGTTAGTGCAAACAACAAGAAAAGCTATGTATGTGGATGTGGAAAGTTTTATTTGTGGAATTCACTCAACCTCACCTTCTCTTACCAACCGAAGTTCTTATGCGTCCTTGATGAAATTGAAGAGCTGCACGCACTTTGGTGACGGTAGACAATCTCCTTCTTTCCCCGCCATGGTTAGTGCAAACAACAAGAAAAGCTATATATGTGGATGTGGAAAGTTTTATTTGTGAAATTCACTCAACCTCACCTTCTCTTACCAACCGAAGTTCTTATACGTCCTTGATGGAATTGAAGAGCTGCACGCACTTTGGTGACGGTAAACAACACAAGGTGATGGATTAAGCGAATTCAATTGCACAAACACTGTTATAACAATGGATTATATGTGGAGCTTAGAGGGAAAATAATAACCTATGCAATCTGAAATTTTTGATGTTGTTAAGTTAAGTAATAGTCCAAGTTAGAATTCTTTGTCTAAGTGTCGATCCAAAAGGTTTATGTGAAGTGTATGAACGTACACGCAAAGATTAATTTGACTTGATGCAACAAGGGAATGAACTAATTAGAAGCGATCTGAAATTGAGAATTAAATAGCTCGTTTTGCACCAAGTACTAATAGAGACGCTAGCCAATTGCAATAATATGAATGTAAGGGCACAAGGTTACTTAAAGGAATTAAATACACAAGCTGAAATTATGAATTAGAATTAGCAAACCCCAATTAAACCAATTCTCAATTTTTCTTCTTTTTTTGCCAAGGTTTTTTGTTTCTTTATGTCGGCTGCCTCTTTTTTTTACTTGTTGGTTATCACTAAGGTTTAGCTTTTCTTTGCACAAAAGATAAAATTTCAGTAGGTGTAAATTTAATACCAAAAACAGCCCTTAGCGCAATTTTTTCGTAGCTACTGTTCACGGTACTGTGCCAGTACTGTTCAAGGATACTGTAGCTAGTATTTCCTGAGACTAGCTAACAAACAGAAATAGATTTATCAATACAAAAGAATATCGCAGATGGTTTTATCACCAAACCATCTATAATACATATATATCCAAGACGGTTTCAACTACAAATTATCTACGATACATCAGATATCACAGACGATTTCAAATGCAAACCATCTATGATCGTTGATTATTATATCAAATATCACATACGGTTTCTGTTGTGGTTACAGACCAAACAGAGAGAGAGATGGTAGTGGAGAGTTGGGAGAGTGATGCTCCTCTCCCTTAGCCTTCCCTGTATATATATTCACATGGGGTATGCTTTCACAATTGTGCCCTTACATCAGTACATCCCTGTCAGGGGTATTTATGCATTACACATGTCCCACTTTGGGCCCTATAACCTTCTAACAGGCCTGCTGGGCTTAGGTGGGGGCCACCCCTACAACAAGAGCCTCTCATGGTGAAGGGCTTCACAGGGCCGAAGCCATGTTGCCGAGTCCTTTGGCCCACTCTGTCCCTGCGGCCTGTGAATACCTCCAAACTTGCGGAGCCTTGATGTGCAGCGGAGCCGAAGCCGAAGAGCTGAGGTAGAGGTGAAAGCATAGACGCGTGCGCGCTGCGTCCCTTCGAACGGGTGGCAGTGGAGGCTGGCGCCTAGTCGAGGTAGACACGCGCGCGCTCCGTCCCTTACCCTTCGAACGGGTGGCGGCGGGTGGCGCCTGGTCGAGTAGACGCGCGCGCGCTCCGTCCCTACCCTTGAGCGGGTGGCGGCGGAGGCCGCGTCTAGTAGAGGTAGACGCGCGCGCTCCGTCCCTTACCCTTGAGCGGGTGGCGGCGGAGGCGGCGCCTGGTCGAAAGTAGAAGCGCGCGCGCTCCGTGCCTTACCCTTCGAACGGGTGGCAACGGAGGCTGGCGCCTAGTCGAGGTAGACGCCCGCGCGCTCCATCCCTTGCCCTTCGAACGGGTGGTAGCGGAGGCTGGCGCCTAGTCAAGGTAGACGCGCGCGCTCCATCCCTGCCCTTGAATGGGTGGCGGCGGAGGCGGCGCCTGGTCGGCGTGAAGCGCGCGCACGCGCTCCGTCTCTTACCCTTGAGCGAGTGGCGGCGGAGGCGGGCGCCTAGTCGGCGTAGATGCGCGCGCTCCATCCCTTGCCCTTGAGCGGGTGGCGGCGGAGGTGGCGCCTCGCCGCTATTGCGACCACAGTGCAGTAGTGCGCTTTTAATGGCGGCCGGAATCGTGCCAGCGTCGACCTATCGAGGCGGTGTCGCACCGTCGCGCATGCGCCTTCCGTGGGTGGGGCACGCGGTGGCTTGTAACTGGTGCGTCGTGGGATGTGAGCGGTTGCGTAGCCGCGGCAGTTCGCCTCTTCCCTAGGGAAGTGGGGCACGTGGCGGCATTGTGTGCTGCCTGGCCACCTACCCGGCACGCTCCTCCAGGTGCCAACGGTTCTTCTTTCCAAGTCGTGGGTAGCCGAACCGCTGGGGATTTAATCTGGCTGCTGTGCGGGCATTCACGTGCCGACGAGCCGTGGGATGCCATGAAGTACTCGAGGGGCCACTGCTCCCACGTGCTGGGAAGGAGCCGCGTAACCGAGCAGACGCTGCAGCGGCTTGTCCGAGAGAGGAAGATCGAGGAGCATGCCAGGGCTCGCCTACCCCATCATGACGAGACGGAGCCGAAGCCCCGGGAAGAGGAGGCGATCGTTTTTGTCGCGTTCTTTGACGCCGGCCTTTGAATGCCCTCAATGATGTTTGTGGGTGAAGTCCTGCGGACCTACGGGTTGGAGTTGGCACAGCTGACGCCAAACGCGATAGTCCGTCTAGCCGTCTTTTCGTGGGCGACACGGACAGAAGGCCGGCATCCCAGCGCGAGCCTGTTCGCCACCATGCACGACGCATGCTGTCGACCCAAGAAGGTTGGAGAGGGGGCTGTATCCAACTTTGGCAGCGTGGATTTCGTGCTACGAGCGTCATGTACGACGCTGTTTCCTGCGGTGGCCACGCTGGGGAAGTGGGAGTCCGGCTGGACGCGGCGGTGGTTCTATTACATCGTAACCAGCACGAGTGGCCTGCAATGCCGAGGAGGGCCAATCTCGTTCAATAGTTCGCCAAGCGTGAAGCCGGAGGCTGATGACGCGGGGAGACTATGGAGCTTCTGGCGTCGCCGCCACGGCTAAGTATCTTGCGACTTGGCCAAGAGTTTACGATGTACAGGGTGGCGCCACTCTCTTCCCGATGGAAGTATGTGGGACGGGGCGAGGACCGAGAGGACGGGGTTCGCCCGACAGTGTCTTGCCTGCTTTCGCCCTCCGCTCCTTGTAAGTCGTCCCGCGCGCTGGTACACATCCCTTTTGGTGTCTTCATAGCCCCCGTCTAATCGACTTGTTATCTTTTGCGCAGTGGCTTGGCTAGAAGATGCGGAGCGCGTGGTTATGGAGTTCCTTGGCCCATACACGCTCGAGGAGCACAAACTTCGCGAGGACGTGACCAAAGCGGCGAAGCAAGGGCAGGTAAACCGCACGTGCGAGGTTAGGCATTCTTGTGCCCGGCGCGCGTGCGCGCGGAGTCTCCCGCAGGGACTCGGAGCCATCGTGGCGATGGCGCCAGCGAGAATCATCTTGGCGGCGCGGGCCGCTCCGGTTGCCGTATCCACCCGCCCGACCACCTCGGCGGTGGCCTGCGAGCAGGGCGTTCGACCGGCAATGGGTCCGGTCGGACAAGGTCGGGAGGGCGCGCCGTCTCGAATCCACCGGCAGCACCATCCGCCGACGCTGTCGAGCCTACGAGTACGGCCTTCGTTGGGCCGGAACCCGCCAACCCGGAGGGGAACGTCATTCTTGGCGAGAGTGCTGTGGCCGGCGGTGCTGCGACTGCCAGGGATGCGTCCGGTGCGGGGGAGACCGAAGATGCGACAGGAGCTATGGCCACTAGCATCGTGGAAGAATCGCCTTCGGTTCCACAGGCGAAACGTCCTCGAGTCCAGTCCCCCCGCCTCCGAGGGGTCGCTACAGCGTTGCAGGCCCCATGCTTGGAGTTGTGGCGCCCGACGCAGCCGAGGGGACCTCCCACCCGACCACCGAGGTGCTCGCACCCCGATTGGTAGCCGAACAGGCACCACCTCCTGCTGTGGTGAGGGGTGCAGAAGGTAGGCGTAGTTCCTTCTCTTCGCATGACTTCGCGAAACTCTCTCCGATTTGCTCACTCATTCCATCAACATCAGGCGAGACGAGGTCTCCCGGGCATGGTGAAGGATCCAGCAACGGGGGTGTGCGCGAAGTCCCGAACCTTGTGCAGGGTGCCCCACCGGCATCTGTCGCTGTCGAAGCGGCTGAAGCCTCCACAGCCCTTGACGCGGTGGGGCCAGAGCCCGTTCTCTCCGACTTCCTCCCGCGCCTGGAGATACATCGTGTTCTCACTGCAGCCGCAGAGCGCACCAGCGGTGGCCTTGACCGACGGATGCTATCGTTGTGCGAGGGAGACCGCCTAGCGCTCGCGCTACGGGCCTCGGAGATAAGGGTGAGTATGTGTGCTTGTGTTTTGTACGGTGCTACCGGGCACCCGCTGACTCTTCTTGCCGCTTTCAGACGCTTGCCATCAGCGAAGCCCTAGACGAGGCCCGTATACGGGAGCAGAGGGCCCTAGAAGCCAGCCTTCGTGACGCGGATGATGCTCACGTGATGAAGGACGAAGAGCTTCGTGCGCTGGAGGGCGCCCTGGCGGCTGCGCGACTTGAGGCCGAGGAAGTCAAGGGCACCGCGGCAGAGGAACGTGCCTCCTTCCTATAGCAGATCGCCGCCCTAGAGGAGGAGAAAACCCAGCTGGCTGAGTCTGTTGCAGAGAAGAACCGCGCCTTGGACAATGCGTCCATGTCAGCGTGGGGGGCCATGGAGTCTTTGAACAGGGCCCTCCGAGATCTGTGCGTCAACGTGCCGGACGCTACTCACGGGCTGGAGGACCTAACGGAGATGCTCAGGCTGATCGAGGAGGGGGCGGGCGTTGCTCTCCGTGGTGCCAGAACCTTCGGCGAGCACTGCGGCTATCTTGGCGCATGCTTTGCCCTTGCCATGCTTCACACTCACGGGTGTAGACACATCCATGAGCTGGCGAATCCTCAGCTGGATCTTCCTGGCCGGCCGGAGGTGATGTCGGACGCTATTCGCTCCATCGGGCCTGGCCTCCAGAACTTCCACCGGCTGATCTGGGGTCGTTTTGGGGAGGATGCGGCGAAGGTTATCGTGCGGTAAACGTTGCACGGGGAAGGGGACCTCCTCCGTTGGCTTGAAGGAGTCCTCTGGCACGACGATGGCGGCACGGGCCCGTCAGCACCGCGCCAAGGCTGAACGGTTGGTCAGGGCGGTGCACTGGTGCTCATGCTTGTGGCCATGTAATCCCCACACTTTTGCAATGAATCAAAGTAGCACTTTGTTCTCAGTGTTGTATGCTGCGATTTAGGTCGGTGTTTTATGCGGACTGGGACTCGCTTCTCGTTTACACTCCGCAGAGCGCGCGGGGAAGACCTCCGCGTCTTATTTATACTCCGAAGAGTGCGTGGGGTCGACATCCACGTCTTATTTATACTCCGAAGAGTACGCACGGGAGCAACGCCTGTGCGTGCACAGGATTCGCGTCTTGTTTATACTCTGTAGAGTGCGCAGGGAAAACATCCGCGTCTTATTTATACCCCGAGGAGTGCGCGCGAGGGCGTCCCCCCGCTGCGTCTTATTTAGAGTCCGTAGACTGGCGCGTGCGGAGGCGGACCTCGACGCTACGACTTAATTTAGAGTCCGTAGATTGGCGCGTGCGGAGGCGGGCCTCGACGCTGCGACTTTATTTAGAGTCCGTAGACTGGCGCGTGCGGAGGCGGGCCTCGACGCTACGACTTAATTTAGAGTCCGTGGCCGGTGCGTGCGGGGCGGGCCTCGGCGCTCGACTTAATTTAGAGTCCGTGAGACTTGCGCGTGCGAGGCGGACCTCGGCCTTCTGACTTGATTTACATCCGTGGATCGGCGCGTGTGGAGGCGGACCTCGGCGCTCGACTTAATTTAGAGTCCAGTGGCGGGCGCGTGCGGAGGCGGACCTCGACGCTACGACTTAATTTAGAGTCCATAGATTGGCGCGTGCGAAGGCGGACCTTCTGCATATTGTGGCTAGACAAAATGGTGCCCTTTGCGATCAGCAAGCTTTATTGAACTCCCGTTTGCGCGGGCAAGCATTGTACAATAAGGGGCTGAGGCCGCTATATCTTCTGCTTTGCTTCTATGCGTAATATCGCCGTAGCTTGTCCGCATTCCATGTGTGGCGGAAAGGCTGTCCCTCGAGCGTGGCGAGGCGGTACGCCCCCTTCTGTAATGCTTCCGCCACGATGTACGGGCCTTTCCACTTGGACTCAAGCTTACCAACGGTCTCCGCGTGGAGCGCCGTTCTGAGGACGAGATCCCCAGGCTTGAACCCTCGCGGATATACCGAACGGCCCCGAGTACGCACCGTCTGCCGCGCGTACTTTTCGACGTGCTGGGCTGCACTCACCCGCGCCCCGTCGAGGAGGTCCAAAGACACGCGGCGCTCCTCGTCGGGCGCTTGGACGAGGACCCTTCATGAGCCAGCCTTGATTTCCTCGGGCGTCACTGCCTCGTCACCAAAAAGGAGCTTGAAGGGCGTGAACCCCGTCGGGCGTGTTACCATTGTGCGAAGGGACCAGAGGACGCTGTGAAGCTCGCTCGGCCACTTGCCCTTCGGCAACCCGACCAGGCGCTTTTTGACGGCGACGGAGATGGCGCCGTTCGCCCTCTCGACCGCTCCGTTGGACTGGGGGTGCCCAACCGAGGCGAATCGAAGCGTGATGCCCATGCCATCATAGAACTCTTTGAATAGGGTGGCATCGAATTGCAGGCCGTTGTCGATGGTGAGCTCCCTGGGCACGCCAAAGCGACATATGATGTTCTGCCAGAGGAAGCGCTGCATGACCGCTGAGGTTATTTTGGCTAGGGCCACCACCTCCGGCCATCTGGAAAAATATTCCAGCGCGACTACCACGAATCGTAGGTCCCCTGGGCTCGTGGAAGTGGCCCTACTATGTCTACACCCCAACGCGCCAGCGGCCACACCGGGGGAATGGGGTTGAGGTTCATCGGGGGCCTACGGATGATACGTGCCATCCACTGGCACCCCTGACACCGACGCATGAGGTCCTGGGCATTAGTGATGGCAGTCGGCCAGTAAAAGCCTTGCCTGAATGCCTTGCCGACGAATGACCTTGGCGCCAGGTGAGACCCACACACACCCGCGTGGATCTCCGCAAGGAGTTTCTTTCCCTCTTCGCCCGAGAGGTAGCGCAGGAGTGGTGCGCAGACCCCCTTCTTGTAGAATGTCCCTTCGAACACTTGGAAGGATCTGGCGCGGTGTTGCAGACGTCGGAGCTCAGCGGGGTTCTCCGGCTCAGCGATGCCCTGCAGGAAATTGAAGATGGGCTCTCGCCAGTCACCCTGCTGGGCGATGTGATGGACAAGGGCCACGTCCCGGGTGTCCTGTGCAATGGCCGCCTGTAGTAGTACTTCATAAAACGCCCCGTCGGGGGGCGGCAGCTGTTGACTGGCCGGCTTTGCGAGGGCGTCGGCCTGCTCATTTTCCACGTGAGGGATGGCCTTGACTGTGATGCCCAGGAAATGCCTTTCCCTCGCCCTTACGGCCGCGAGGTATTTGGCCAGCTCGGGGTCCTTGGCTTGATATGACTTGTCTACATGGCCTGCCACCAAACGCGAGTCTGTGCGGACGAGTACTCGCCGCGCACCGATTGCCTTGAGCTTCGCCAGGCCGAAGAGTAGCGCCTCATATTCAGCTGTGTTATTGGTGGCCGGAAACTCGAGGCGCGCCGAGTACAGCAGGCGCTGCCCCCCAGGTGTGACAATCACTGCACCTACGCCCGCGCCCGCGACACCGTAGGCTCCGTCGATGGTGAGCGTCCAGACCGGGTCGTCGTCTTTCTTGGCCAGGCTGGCCGTGAGTCCACTCTACGAGGAAGTCGGCGAGAACCTGAGATTTGATTGTCGTCCATGAAGCGTATGTCAGGGAGAACGGGGCGAGCTCAGCAACCCACTTGCCGATGCGCCTTGTGGATTCCTTATTGTGTAACATCTCCGCCAGGGGGAATGAGGAAGGCACCGTGATCGGGTAGGCCAAAAAATAGTGTCGGAGCTTTCTGGAGGCCATGACCAACGCGTAGGCGAGCTTTTCAAGCTTCATATATCTCGTCTTGGCGCCTTGGAGGCCGGAGGCGAAGTATACGAGCGGTTGTGCGGCGCCTTCTTCTAGGGCGAGGCGGCATTGAGCAGCATGGCGACGCGGCGGAGTAGAGCAAGAGGGAGCCTGCGGTCTTTGGGGCGACAGTGGGAGACTCGCCAGGTGTTTCTTGAGCTCGTTGAAGGCCTCCGCACAGTCGCTATCCCAACGAAATCCATCGCACCCGCGGAGCGTCTTAAAAAATGGCAGACCCCGCTCCGCCGCCTGGATAGGAAGCGGCTTAGGGCTGCCATGCGGCCCGCTAGCCTCTGGACCTCCCTTGTCGTCTTGGGCGGCTCCATGCCCAAGATGGCTTCGACCTTATCAGGGTTCGCCTGGATGCCCTGGCCGGATACGAGGAAGCCGAGGAGCTTGCCCGCCTGCACGCCGAAGACACATTTGTCGGGGTTGAGCTTGATGCCAGCCTTCCTGAGGTTGTCTAAGGTCTCCTGGAGGTCCTGGCCGTGCAAGGTGAGCTGCCGGGTTTTGACTACCACGTCGTCAACGTAGGCTTCGACGTTCCTGCCGAGCTGGACGGCTAGGGCAAGTGCAACGAGGCGGGTAAAGGTGGCGCCCGTGTTCTTCACGCCGAAGGGCATCCTGACGAAACAAAAAGTCCCAATCGGTGTGATGAAACTAGTCTTGTCCTCATCATCTTCGGCCATGTATACCTGGTGGTAGCCAGAGTAGGCATCCAAGAAACTCATTAACTCGCACCCGGCTGTAGCGTCGACCAGTTGATCGATGCGTGGCAAGGGGTAATTGTCTTTTGGGCACACCTTGTTGAGCGCCGTAAAGTCGATGCACATACGCCAGGCCCCGCTAGCCTTTTTGACCAGTACCGGGTTGGCGAGCCACTCTAGGTGGTGGACCTCGCGAATGACCCCGGCCCGGAGAAGCTTCGCCACCTCTACCTTGGCTGCCTGCTGGCGATCCATGGACATACGACGAAGCTTTTGCTTGACCAGCTTGGCGTCGGGGCGGACCGCCAAGCGATGCTGGATTACTGCGCGGTCTACGCCCTTGATATCCTCCGATGACCATGCAAAAATGTCGGCGTTGTTTTGAAGCACTTCGAGCAAATCTCGTTCGACCTCCAGAGGGAGCCCCTCGCCAATGGACACAAGCGGCCTCACTGAGCGGCACCTTTGACTCGCCTTGAGGCCGAGGCTTAGCGTCCATCCGGGCGGGCGCGCCGCCAAGTGTGTGCAGGAGGGCATGCACGGGCGTCAGATCCGGTGGCGACCGGCGTGTCTGGCGAGGTCTTGGTCGCCGAAGGCAGTGATGATGCCCTCCGGGCCTGGGATCTTCATGCGTAAGAAGGCGTGGTGTGGGATTGCCTTGAAGGAGTTGATGGCGGGCCACCCGAATATGACGTTGTAGGGGTGTGGGATGTCTACGATGTCGAAGATGACATGCTCGGTGCGGATGCTGCCCTCATGGCGAAATGTGACCGGGAGGGACACATGCCCTATGGCCTACAGCGGTTGACCTCCGAAGCCTTGAAGTGGGGCTCCTGACCGCTCTAGACGACTTCGGGGAATTCCCATACGATCGAGGGCTTCTGTGAACAAAATGTTCGCGGAGCTGCCCCCGTCGACGAGGATGCGCCTGACGTCGCAGCCCGCGATGTGGGCCTGAATGACCAGGGGATCTTGGTGAGGGAACTCCATACCCCTAGCGTCATTCAGGGTGAAGGTGATGTTGCGGGGCGGCATCCACGTCTGCAGCTGCTCCAGAGGGGCCCTTGATGAAGAGCCTCCGGTGATGACGCTGATGGCGCGGTACCGTGCGTCGTCCCCGGCGGAGACTCGCGGGGGCCTACCCCTTGGGTGTCGCACATGGGTTTCGGCAGGGAAACTCGGCCATCACCCATCGCAGCTCCATGACCGCGACACACGCTTTCGTGTAGTGATCACCGTAACCGTGTACTTCGCACCACTTACCATAATCTAGAAGTTCTTGTTCCGCGCGGGGTCCCTCGTCGTGGCCGGGTCCGCCTTCGCATCACCGGCTCCCTTCCCGCGAGGTGGGGGCCAGTCCTCGAAGGGTGTTCTCGATGCCAAGGACATGGCGGGCCTTTGGTGGTCTGTGTTGGTGATGTCGGGGCTTGCGCCTGCTCCTTGCAAAGCCTTCCTGCTCCCCGATATCGCCACCTCCAGGGGTGTCTTCCCGGGGTTCTCGGCTGTGACCCTGCCTCGGGGAATCGCTATCCGCCCCCTCCTCGTATGGCGAGCGCTTCGCTTGGGCGAGGTCGGGGGTGGCAGCGTTGCGTCTCCGTACATCCTCTTCTGCCCGCGCGTACTGCTCCATTTTGTCAAAGAGCTTGGCGACTGTTTTGATAGGCTTCCGCGCGTGGTATTCGGCCATGGGGCCCGGACGAAGGCCCTGTATGGCCGCGTTGATGACGGTCGTCACATTAACGTCCTTGACCTGGCAGCGCACCTTCGCGAAGCGCTTGGAGTAGTCCCGGAGCTTCTCCGAAGGCTTTTGCTTTACTGCGAAGAGCTGGTCTGCATCGACTCGCTCGACATAGTTTCCTTGGAAGTTGTTATGAAGGCGGTCGCGGATCTGTTCCCACGCGTAGATGGAGTTCAGCTCTATGGTAAAAAACCAAGAAAGCGCCACTCCTTGCAACGCGAGGGGGAGTCCCTTCGCCTTTGAGGTGTCATCTCCGCCTGCAGCGTCTACTGCAGTTTCGTATACGCACACGAACTCCCGGGGGTCCGTATCGCCTTTGTATGGTTCGACGACGCTGGGGAACTTGAAGTCTTCGGGCCACGCCGCCTGCTGTAGTCCTTCCGAAAGCGGGGACTCTAGATCGACGCGTTGAGGGCCTCTTGCAGCGGCACGCGGCTGGATGTGGGGGCGTCGCGGCTGTCTGCCCTTTCCAGCGTGGGCTCCGGCGCGGCCACTGGCGCAGCCTGCTGGCTCCGAGCCTCTTGCATGTCTCGGACAGCCCGCGAAGATCTCTAGCTCCCGGCTGAACGCGTTGAGGGCCGCCGGGGCGCTCCACCGCGAGTGTGGCGAGGCGTCGGCGCGCCCAGTGGATGGGTCGGCGTGGGGACGATCGCCTCACAAGCTCCCGAGCTGCTGGTTGCTCCATTGTGGCTACCTCCAGCCGCCTGGTCCGCGCTGCCGACGAGCGTTGCGGCGAGGGTGGCGGGGGCGGTCGTTGTTGTGCTGGTGACGGGGTTGGTTGTCGTAGCGGCGGTGGCGGGGTTGGTCGTCGCAGCGACAATGGCGGGGTTGGTCGTCGCAGCGGCGATGGCGGGGCCGGTCGTCGCAGCGGCGATGGCGGGGTCGGTTGTCATAGCGGCGATGGTGGGGTTGGGCGTCGCGGCGCGAGCGTTGACGTCCGCGGCCACTGCACCCACATCGTCACCCGCGCCCGCGGCAGCCGATGCCGAAGCCCTGGTACCAACGTGACGCTCCGCCCCGGCCGCCTTCTTTCCCTTCGCCGCCGTCGACGAAGTCTTTTTCGGTGCCATCCTTCTTCAAACTTCAGGCTTGCTCCTGTCCTCCCCACGGACGGCGTCAACTGTTGTAGTTACAGACCAAACAGAGAGAGAGATGGTAGTGGAGAGTTGGGAGAGTGATGCTCCTCTCCCTTAGCCTTCCCTGTATATATATTCACATGGGGTATGCTTTTACAATTGTGCCCTTACATCAGTACATCCCTGTCAGGGGTATTTACGCCATTACACATGTCCCACTTTGGGCCCTATAACCTTCTAACAGGCCTGCTGGGCTTAGGTGGGGGCCACCCCTAGAACAGTTTCTATTATAAAACATCTGTGATAGTTAACTATCATAAACGGTTATGAGTTAATAACTATCTGTGATAGTTTGTATCACAGTTGGTTCGAAAACTGTCGATGATGATCTCATGTCTTTACTGATCCATAAACATAGACGGCTCACAAAATTATCTGTGATGATGTTTTTGAACCGTCTATAATGATCTTTTTCTACAGTAGTAAGAGGAGTTTACCTCTGATATTTTGGTTAGAAAAGATAAATGAAAAACATGTTTTAGACTTGGGTAAGTGGTTATGGAGATCGGTGTAGCTCGCACGAGAATGCGGTTTGTGGATGTCTCGTCTAGTTCACTAAGGACTGATTCATATTGTTCCATGGACCCAAATATAGCCATATTGTCATACGTGCCTTTTCTAGGATGGTCTGATGGGGGATTGCCCGATCTTCACGGCGTAGGATCGATAGAGATAATTTGGATCCGTGTAACCTGACGAATTGATGGCGCCAACTACTGTTAGAACAGCAATCTGCGACAAAAGAATTCGGCCAACCACACGCCCATGATCCCGTTTACCCGACCACCAAGTAGACGTGTCGTTGCTCCAGCCAATCATAAGGAATCACAAGAACGACAGGGAAGAACGCCCGATTCCCCTCTAGGTTGCAATCATATGCTAAACCCTAGGAGGAACAAGCACATGACTCTCTGAAAAATGATAGATCTATTTTTTATGGTCTCTCCTTTACAATATTTGGCAAAAAAAAATAAATAGCGTCTGGAGCCGACCGAACTCACCATGCGGATGAGAAATCAGATCGTACTCGGTTACGAGTTCCAGTCGTATTCAGATGCAAGTTCAGAATAAATAAATAAAAAACGAAAACGGCGCATGATTGACTCGACACGACAGAACCCAGCTTGTGTATAATACGGCTACATGCAGTATGCTTGAATCTTTCGTGAGCCTTCACGTTTACTCTTTGACACTCACGTTATTTCCCTGTGCATTCACGTATACTCTTTCCATTGCTTTATTCACCACTTTCTTCACGAGGTGGCTGCATGCATAGTCATGCATGCATGTTTGACTTTGCCCTTTTTTTTTACTTGTTGCACATTTCTTTGCCTTCTATTTCCAGCTTCGTGATCCTCAACAAAAACTTTCTTTTATTCAAAGCTAAGAATAATTAAATAGCAATTATTAGGTAGTATACTATTCTCATATAAATTAAAACCAAATTTAACTAGGAGTGAGTTCACCTGTTGATTAATCTTTTTAGCTCGTGCTCGCGTAATCAGTCCAGTCATGATGTCCTCATCATGGTCTTAGCATATAAGTTACTAGGGCTAGAAACTTCACCATAGGTGGTAGATTATAGGTGAATTTTTGGGCAGTATGGACATGGTGTAGACTCCATGTTTAGAGGAATCTTGACCATAATGGAAGATACCAAACATATTGTATGTGTCTTGGGACATCGGAGGGCACTCCAATCCTGAGAACATATCGTAGCGCGGTGGTTGTTAGTACCGGTAATATAAAATAAAAAGAATTAGGGTCCTTGTTATCAGACTAGAGCTCCGGCCTCCCTCTATTCCCTGCACCCGTTTGGACGAGGGCTTAGCTCATGGCATCGCGTGATATATATAACATGGCGGAATATTTATGTTGCATAGGTAAAGTGTACAACTTCTACAGAATGTAAATCTATTCGAATTGCCGTGTTCCCAGTTATGGACAAAGCTTATTCAAATTCCATAATAAGTAGCTTTATGTTTTACAAAATGGTTGTGGGGAAGATACAGATGGAAATGCAATGTTGGTTCGGCAAGGATTATGCCAGTGTTTCGAGATTCTAATGCAGCATGACTCTTGTTCTAGATTATGGAACTTATGCTTTACTATTATTTACATATCAAATTTAAATGCTTTTACAACTTTCGTTTACAGTCTATTACTCGTTATTTCAATTGAAAGCGTATTTCGCAAATTAAACTAGTTTAGATTGCTATCCTTGACTCCACCTACATACTATATATACTTGCTTAAAAGTCTTGCGGAGTACGATTTTCGTACTCGACCATTTTTTGTTGAACATATTCATAGGATGTAGAAGAAGGCATGTCTTACAGGTACTATTACGCAGCAAGTTTTGGCAATAAAGACACCGACTTCTAGGGTTTTGCCCTAGTCAATTGCCTATGGTTTGGGATGAGGCATACTTGCTGATTTTTGGTGCCTCATTTACCTTTCGCTTCTGCTAATCTTTGTTAGTGTATGTTTTATTTGGCTGAGCGGTCCCAGTATTGTAAACTTCGTCATATAGGCTTATTCACTACCTAAATGCAATACTTGTGCGCTACATCGTCATGTATGGATAGTTGTTGAATGTGTGTGCTAGCCACTGATCATGTGACTAGCACAGTATACACATAGGATTTGGAATGCAAGTTCTAGGTCCTGACATTTTGGTTGTCTTAGTTATGGCGGGAGTCCGTGCAAGGTGTTAGTCATGGCGGAAGTCCATGTGATGGACCATGTGGAGGTGACCACATGTGAGTGATGAGTAATTGACATTGGTTTAGGAGAGTCGAGTTTGGTTTGAGTGGTTCGGACCATGTCGTTGCGTGGTGCAACGGGCTCGGTCGGACTTGGTCAAACCTGGTCAATAGCTTAGGATGGATATTATGCTGATCTGACAGGTTTGGGCTTCATCATGAGTAAGTATGATTTGTTGGTGATATTTATGCTTACATATATTGAGCGGTGCTATTTGATGTGTTTCTTGTCTGTGATGACTGCAGGATGTCGAAGCTGAGTCGTGGTGAGACACGGGGTAACCGGACTAGACGCAGGTGGCATTGAGGTCAGAATGGTCGGATGTGTCGAAGACGGCGGAGATTCGATGTGGTTGTGAGTCGTGGGCGACAAGGAGCGCGGAAGCTTCCCGGAAGGTGCGGGAGGCGAATCGGGAATTTGCGAGGTGCACTGGCGGAGACTGCTCCGTTCGGGTTTAGCCGGCGTAACGGGTTGGAGACCAGTTAGCCAAGGGCTATAAATAGATGTGAGGGGTTGCATGCCCATGTATGAATTCCATCTGAAAGAGTGGGTTGTTAGGGTTTGCTTTAGTCAAAATGGCCTTTGGATAGGTGGTTTTGGCTTTAGGCTTTAGTTGGTGAGAGTTGTTGAGAGCAGTAGAGACAGAGGTTGTTCTGTTGTCTCCTTCGTAGCCTCTCTGTGTGCATATTCCTCCCAAGAAGCATGTGTAGCTCTTGGTGATCTTGAGGATTGAGAGGCAGAGGATGGATTGAGAGTCTTGTACCCAACCTTTGTTCCAAAGTCCAGTGGTATCGTGCTTCATCTGTAATCTTTTAGCTTCAATGAATGAAAATCTGGATTTTGCCTCTCGTGCTCCTATTCTGTTCTTCGTTCTTCTTTCGCTAGATTTCTGAGCTTTTTGAGTTTTGAAGTTCTTTCTTGCTGGGAAGGCCCAAAATCGGTTACTCTATGTTGGGATGATGCCTCAAGATCATTTGATCAAGTTTCCCAAGAGCAAACTTCGTTTAATTTCAGATTTGGATTTTTGAGCCTCTCTGTTCTTCATTTCCTCCTTCTAGGGTTTAATGCAATCTTGATTCCCTTCGCGAGATGGCTTGAAATTTGGCATGGAGAGTCCAGAGGCTATTGAGTAGCTATCCTCAAAGTTTCATGGCCAAAGGATCAAAGCTTGGGGAGTAATTTGATTTTTGGCGCAGACATGCATTTTCTAGGTTTTGAGACAGAGGAATCCTTGTTCTTTTGATTTTCCAGTGGATTCTCGAAATTGGCTCTTGGATTATTCTTTTGGGAGTGTTCCCTAGCTATCCTCAAAGTTTTCCAAGCCAAGAATCCAAGAATCTTTGCGAATTTCTCAAATTTCAGAAAATCATGTTTGCTGATTTCCTCGAGAGGTACTACGGCTCCTCGAGAGATACTACCGCTCAGCGGTACTACAGCTCGGCTCAGCGATACTACCGCCCAGCGGTCCTACCGCTCGTATCAGCGATACTACCGCTTGCAGTTAGACCTGTTCTGAATTTATTTTTCTTGACTGTCTCTTTCTGGATCTGGTTTAGCCTTGTTGCTTTGACTTCCAGCAGTGCCTATCTTCTTTCTTCATAGCTTCCATAGCTATTGGCGAAGAAGCATAAGTGTGGATTTTTGAGGGGCGAATTTAATTTTTGAGAGCGCCATTCACCCCCTCTCTGTCGCCATTTCGGTCCAACAATTGGTATCAGAGCCGGTTAGCTCTTTTCAATAGATCTTAACCGGTCTCGAGAGCCATGGCGACGGATAAGTACTCGACCAAGCCTCCCGTCTTTGATGGCATCGATTACCCTTACGGAAGAGCGAATGGAGACATACATCCGGGCTCGAAGTGCGCCATCGGCGTAAGGTCAGGTCCGATTTGTTGTTCTGCCGATGAGAACATCAATGCCGGGAATATGGCTGATGTTGAGGCAAACGCTAAGGCAAGGAAAATCATAATCCAGGGCCGAGTCATAGCGAGTTTGACCGCATATCTCATCTTTCGTCTGCTTTCGATATCTGGGAGACCCTCGATGCATACCATGAGGGCACCACCCAGATTAAGACGGTGCGACAGGACCAGTTCAAGCGGAACTACAACAAATTTGAGATGCTTGCTGGTGAATCTTTGGATGAGTGTTTTGCGCATTTTCACAAAATCTTGAGCAACCTCCGAGCGGTCGGTCTCACATACCCTGACTCGGACAACGCTCGTCAGATGCTCGCTGCACTTGACCTTCGTGTTTGGGAGATGAAGGTGACTACCATCAAGGACATCACGGACCTCTTGACTTTGACTCTTGATGCGCTGTACTCGCGCCTCAAGACTCACGAGATTGACATTGTCTCTCGCAAGTCAAAGTCACAGTCGATGGCTCTAGTCACCGATCCCAGTTCGGCTTCTGGACTTTCTTCTGATTTGCTTTGTGGTTTCTCCCTAGCTGCTCTCTGTGACGTAACTGATGATCAGTTAGAGCAGCTAGAGGATGAACAGTTGGCCCTCCTAGCTCGGAAGTTCTCTCAAGCTTACAAGAGGAGGGGAGACAGAAAGAGAGGCGGACCAGTGATTTGCTTCGAGTGTATGGCCCCAACCACATTCGGGCAAATGGCCCCAAGCTGGAAAAGCGCAAAGCTGACTACGGCGGTTCAGGCACGAACGACTACACCGACAAGAACCGCAACAAGAAGCCTCCAGTTCATGCACAAGGGAAGAAGAAGTACCGCGACCTTGGCAAAGCCAAGAAGGCTGTTCCACCGCGTCCTCACCGCCTTGGCGACCTTGACCTCGAGGTGGAGGATGGAGCGGCGGCGACGGGATGGGTGACCAAGACCCCAAGGGCAGCGACGACTTCTTCGGGATGTGCTTCATTGCCCTTGAGGGCGAACTGAGCGACAGCGAGCTGTACTCTGACTCGAACGAGGTATCCTTTCCTACGACCAGCTCAATCTTGCTTTTCTTAAGCTAGGTGGTTTTCATGCTAGAGCTAGGGTTAGGTGTACTGAGTTAGAGAAGGATGTAGATAGACTATCACGGGAGCTTACTTCACTTACATCTGCTCCCCCCCGTGATGATTGTGATACATGCTATGCTCTGTTGGATGACATGGAGAAATTAAGGACCTCGCATGATAGTTTGTCCTCTGAGCTTGATATTGTTAAGGTGGAGAACATTAGTCTTCTTGCTGAGCTTGAGATGAGTAGAGTAGCGCCTATTTCATCTACTACTGTCGAGACTAGTGCATGCACCTCATGTGAGGATAAGGACAATGCGTTTAGAGGTCTTTATACCATGTTGCTAGATCTGCCCGAGTAATGTGAAAACTGCAATAAACTGAAGATGAACCTAAAACGGGCAGATCACAAGATTGCTGAGTTGAGTGCTTCATTACTTGAGCCCATTACTTCATGTTTGAACTGTCCTAAGTTAACTGCTGAACTTGAATCTGTCTCAAAATAGTTTCAAGAAATGATTGACACTAATAAGAAAATGACTCAGTTTGCGACTAAGGACCCTGTTAGCTCACCATGCATTAGTTGTGATAAACTAAAACTTGAACTCGTTGCTTTGAATGAAAAGTGCATGAAGCTAACTAAGGATCAACTAGTGAAGGCACCAACTGTTTGTGATGTGATTGCTTGTGAGGGGGAGAAGCCCCAGGGTAAGGTAGAGACGCCTAGCGACGCGAACCAACTGGCTAGCAGTAGGAATGTGCCTTCAGAGTCGACTGAGCGTGCTCAAGCCATTCTTTCCTCTGCTGTTGGTTCTTCTTCTGCTCTCTTACCCTCTGCTGTTCCCTCTTCTCCCTGCACTTCTTGCACCTCTCTCTTTCGGGAGTGTTAGTACCTTATGAACACTCTCGAGAGGTTTGTAGGAGGCAAGAAGAAGCAATCTTATTCTAGACCACCCAAGATTTGCAGATTTAATCGGGGTCTAGGATATGATTTTTATGAGGACATGAGGAAGCATCCACTGCCGTGCTCGGACCCATAGCACGGTGTGATCGGTGAGCCAGTGCGATGAAGTCAAATTCAAATCAACGGGTTTTGTCAAGGATCTCGGCGGCGGGTAATTCCACTGCTTTGCCCGGCCTCTCGAAGCGAAGTCCTCTCGTGCTACTTTCAACTCTCAGAAGGTGAAGTACCACTACACCTTCTGTCAGAAGGATGGACACTTAGTCGATCGATGCTTCAGGCGTGCCAAGATTACGCGTAGAGACCGTGCTGAGGCACTTAGGCGTATTCAGGGTCAGCCACAGACCCTGAGTGCACCTAAGGCCAGCACGAGGTCTAGGACTGCTTTTCTTGATGGGTTTTGGCAGCATCGAGGACTTGGTTTTTCTGAGTCATCTGGTTTTTGTCCTCATGCTGCTCTTGGTCGTGACTCCCGCTATTCTGAGGGTAGATCTCGTTTTCCCCGTCGAGATAGCTACCCGCGGCGTGATCAGCATGTTGTTGGTGCTCCGGCTCGCTCTCCCGTAGCAGTCGGATCCAACAACCGCTTCGGGTCTGCACAGAGACCTTCTGACTTGATGAGTGACAGAGAGCGTAGGGTAGCTAGAGGTTAGTCGTGTGTGGCTACTTCTTCTACTCGACGTGTTGTTCAGTATTGGGTGCCAAAATCACTATTGATTTACCCCAGTACTGAGACTTTACTCTCTTGTTGACTCAGGTTCGTCGGGCTGGGAAGGGAGAGGTTTGGCTCGTAGACTCCGGTTGTTCTCGTCATATGACCAGAGACTCACGTTGGTTCTCTTCCCTAGCCCGCGCTCCAGGTGATAAGATGATCACCTTCGGAGACGCTTCGTCTGGGCGCGTCATCTCCAAAGGTACTGTGCGTGTTAATGATTCATTTCTTTTGAGAGATGTTGCCTTGGTTAGTAAGCTGCGTTATAATTTGCTTTCAGTCTCTCAGCTTACCGATGACATTTACGAGGTGAGCTTCAAGAAAAACAATTGCAAAATTCTTGACTATTCGGGTAGTCTGGTTTGCGGGATTTCTCGTTATGGGAGGATCTTTCTTGCTGATTTTTCTGAGTCTTCTGGCAATCCTCTCAGGTGTTTAGTTACTTCTGATTCCCGCGATCTTACTTTTTGGCATAGGAGACTTGGTCATATTGGATTTGACCATTTGACCCGAGTTAGCGGCCATGATCTCATTCGTGGTCTGCTGAAACTCAAGATGGTCAAAGATCTAGTTTGTACTCCATGCCGGCACGGCAAGATGGTTGCGCTTCTCACCCTCGGTCACGATTACTATGGCCGATGCAGGACACAGTTGCTCCACATGGACACGATTGGACCAGCTCGAGTGCAGTCAGCAGGAGGGAAGTGGTACGTTCTTGTCGTGGTCGATGACTATTCGAGGTATTCTTGGGTGTTTTTCTTGGCCTCGAAGGATGAGACGTTTACCCATTTCCGAAGTTTGTTTAGTAGGCTTTCTGTTGAGCTTCTGGGTACCTTACGAGCGATCCGCAGTGACAATGGCACGGAGTTCAAGAATTCCTACTTTGAGAGGTTTTGTGATGAGACGGGTGTAGAGCACCAGTTCTCTTCTTCGCACGTCCCACAGTAGAATGGCGTCATGGAGAGGAAGAACCGTACCTTGGTCGATATGGCCAGGACGATGCTCGATGAGTACTCTACACCAAGGAAGTTTTGGGCTGAGGCTATAGCCACCGCGTGCCATGTCTCAAATCGAGTTTTTCTTCGGGCACACTTGCACCACACTTTTTATGAGTTGAGATATGGGCGAAAGCCCAGTGTCTCTCATTTTCGCATGTTTGGTTGCAAGTGCTTTATTTTGAAGTCCGGGAACCTAGATAAGTTCGAGTCACGTTCTTGTGATGGGATCTTTCTAGGCTACTCGACTTCGTCGCGGGCTTATCGGGTTTGGAACTGCGAGTCTAGTAAAATGGTAGAGACCTGTGAGGTGACCTTTGATGAGGCCCGATATCTCAGGTTCTTTAGAGCAATTCGAGCCCATCTTTGTGGACGATGAGGACGATGGAGATGAGGGTTGTTTACCCGATCCTGTTCCTCATCCTTCCCTTGAGGTACCTTCTTCCACCGCACCTCATGGTGATCAGCCCATGCCTTCAGCTTCCTCTGGAGCTAGTGGCTCTGTTCCTACCTCGTCTGCTCATGAGGTAGAGGCCACTTCTTCATCTCACCCTGGACCTCCTCGGCATATCCAGAAAAATCATCCTTCTGAGCAGATGATTGGAGACCTCTTTGAGCGTGTCACACGCTCAAAGTCTGGCATGTCACAATTCTGTCTCCATTCTGCCTTTGTTGCCACCTTTGAGCCCAAGGATGTTAGTCATGCTCTTTCTGATGAGTCTTGGGCCAATGCCATGCACGAGGAGCTGAAAAATTTTGAGAGAAATAAAGTCTGGTCGCTTGTCGAGCCACCGCGAGGTCACAATGTCATTGGGACTAAGTGGGTGTTCAAGAACAAGCAGAGTGAGGATGGGGTTGTTATTCGAAACAAGGCTAGACTGGTAGCTTAGGGTTTTTCTCAGGTTGAGGGTCTTGATTTCGAGAAGACCTTTGCCCCTGTAGCTAGACTTGAGGCCATTAGAATTCTGCTTGCTTTCGCAGCTTCTAAGGGCTTCAAGCTTTACCAGATGGATGTCAAGAGTGCCTTCCTCCATGGCTTTATTGAGGAAGAAGTCTATGTCAGACAGTTTCCTGGTTTCGAGAACCCCAAATATCCAAACCATGTCTTCAAGCTTTCCAAAGCGTTGTATGGACTTAAGCAGGCCCCTAGAGCTTGGTATGAGAGGCTTAAGTCCTATTTGTTGAGTCATGATTTTGAGATGGGTAAGGTAGATAAGACCTTGTTCATTTACCGGCATGACACTGATCTTCTGCTCGTCCAGATCTATGTGGACGACATCATCTTTGGCGGCTCTTCCCATGCTCTCGTCTCACAGTTCTCGGATGTCATGAGCACCGAGTTTGAGATGAGCATGATGGGTGAGTTGACATTCTTCCTTGGCTTCTAGATCAAGCAAACTCGGGAAGGTACGTTCTTGCATCAGGGCAAGTACACTTGTGACCTCCTGAGACGCTTCGACATGACTGATGGTAAGCCAGTGTCGACTCCCATGGCGTCTTCTGCCACTCTTGACCCAGACGAGGATGGCGAGCCAGTTGATCAGAAGGAGTATCGGAGTACGATCGGCTCCCTCTTGTACCTCACTGCCTCGAGACCGGACATACACTTCTCTGTGCGTCTTTGTGCTCGGTTTCAGGCTTCTCCTCGCGTCTCTCACAGCCAGGCGGTGAAGCGCATTCTTCGGTACCTTTGAGCTACCATTGACTATGGTATCTGGTTGCTGTAGCCAGGTGCTTTGGATGGTCTCGACCCTGCGGGACTTTGGGTTAGTTATCGACAGTGTTCCACTCTTTTGTGATAACACTTTTGTGATTAACATTGCTAAGAACCCAGTGCAGCATTCTCAGACCAAGCACATTGATATTCGCTATCACTTCCTTAGAGATCATGTAGAGAAGGGTGACATCGTGCTCCAGTTTGTGGAGAGTGACCACCAGTTGGCTGACATCTTCACCAAACCATTGGATAGTTCTAGGTTTTCAGCTCTGCGAGGAGAGCTTGGGGTGGTTTGTCCCTATGGGCTGTTGTTAGGGGGAGCTTTGTGCTTCACTGCTTTATTATATTGATCATGCTCTTACTTCTTTCTGTTGTATTGCTTTCGGGGTGCATTGGGTTAGTCCTTCTAGCATAGGTTAGAGTTTTCTCTAGTCTAGTGCTTAGACGTCTTCCTCTCATCTTGTGATCTAAGGTTCTGCTCTACTAGCCGCTTCTCTCTTTTCACTAGGTTGAGACCACTCACTACTTTTAGGTTCTAGCAAGGGTCGGGCCACCATTGGGTAGACAGGGTACGTGTTTGCTCCTTAGTGAGATTGATTACCGGCTAATAGTCCTAGAGTCATATGGGGTAGATGAGAGTCAGTCTGAGCCATAGTATCCTCTATATCTTGTCTATGCTTTAAGGACTGCCCATCCTGATTTCTTTGCCAGCTTCTTGATTTATTGCTTTAGTTCAGGGGGAGTTCATTTGGGAGCTTCTGGAGCTTAATATTGACATAACTCAACTTAAACTAAAAGTTGCATCACATCTTGAGGGGAAGCTGGATTTTCTGCATTTTCAGCATTCTGCATTGTAATATAACTACATTGAGCCTTGATTATTATCCTTTATGACATGTTTACAATGCATTACATCGTGCCATGACTTGTGCTTATTTGCTAGATTGATCATGACTTCATATGTGTAGACTAGCTTATGCCATGATGAGTTAATTAAAACTGCTCAACTTGAATTAAAACATTTCATGACAGCTTTTGAGATTAGTCTATCTTTAGTTATCCTCTTATGATTCATGCCATGTCAAATAGGCTGAGTTGAGTCTTGAATTTATATTGAGCTTTAGATTGAGCTATGCTAGTTCTTGATGATGCATAAAGTTAGTACAATCTTTTATGAATGCAAAAAGATCTCTTTTGTGCGAAAAAACTGATCTCACCAATTCTTTCTCATGAGACTGCTTGCCATTGCACTAGGCATGAACTCAGGGGGAGTTTTGGATGACCTAGACTATCTTCTTAAGCTTCTCGCTTGGAGTAGTCGCACAAGGCTTGAGATCTAGCACATGACTAAACAAAAATCTAGTTGGCAACAACCATGAATTTCAAAAGAAAATATGTCATTTGTGCTCAATTTGCTTAAGCTACAAAAGAACCAAGTACTTGAACAAATGTTTCACTCTTGAGCGTATAGCACTCTAAATTGACTCAATACTAGCTTCTTGGTTCCGCTTAGCTTATTGACATGGTTTGCATCATCCTTGGATATCTTTTGTGAGACTTTGCTCATGGAAGACTTGACATGCTCACTAATTGCATTTCATTTTCAGATTGTCATCTATTTGGTCTAGCTGGCTTATATATACCTTGTCATGATCTAGATAGCATTCTATTGAGTTATGGCTTGATTTAGTACTAAATGGTCATTTTGGATAATCTTCATGGCTCTAATGCTTAAAATAAACAAAACTTTAGTCTTTTCATTCAATATCATGTCATATTCTCTCTTTTGCATCCTTGACGTGTTTATTGCCAAAAGGGGGCGAATAGAGAAGAAAAAGCCATTTGGGAGCTTTTTAGAGCTTTGAAGAACAATTTGCTCTTTCTGTTGTTGCTCTTGTGCTCCTTTGTCGACATGATCATTAGCTTTATTCTCTTCTTTTGGACCATGTTGGACTTTGCAAACAAACTCAACTTCATGCTTTTTCTGGGTTTGTCAATATACTCATCAAGGGGGAGATTGATGGACCATGTGGAGGTGACCACATGTAAGTGATGAGTAATTGACATTGGTTTAGGAGAGTCGAGTTTGGTTTGAGTGGTTCAGACCATGTCGTTGCGTGGTGCAACGGGCTCGGTCAGACTTGGTCAAACCTGGTCAATATGCTTAGGATGGATATTATGCTGATCTGACAGGTTTGGGCTTCATCATGAGTAAGTATGATTTGTTGGTGATATTTATGCTTACATATATCGAGCGGTGCTATTTGATGTGTTTCTTGTCTGTGATGACTGCAGGATGTCGAAGCGGAGTCGTGGTGAGACACGGGGTAACCGGACTAGACGCAGGTGGCGTTGAGGTCAGAACGGTCGGATGTGTCCAAGACAGCGGAGATTCGATGTGGTTGCGAGTCGTGGGAGACAAGGAGCGCGGAAGTTTCCCGGAAGGTGCAGGAGGGGCGAATCGGGAATTTCGCGAAGCTGCACAAGTGGGAGACGGCTCCGTTCGGGTTTAGCCGGCGTAACGGGTTAGAGACCAGTTAGCCAAGGGCTATAAATAGATGTGAGGGGCTGCATGCCCATGTATGAATTCCATGTGAAAGAGTGGGTTGTTAGGGTTTGCTTTAGTCAAAATGGCCTTTGGAGAGGTGGTTTTGGCTTTAGGCTTTAGTTGGTGAGAGTTGTTGAGAGCAGGAGAGACAGAGGTTGTTCTGTTGTCTCCTTTGTAGCCTCTATGTGTTCATATTCCTTCCAAGAAGCATGTGTAGCTCTTGGTGACCTTGAGGATTGAGAGGGAGAGGATGGATTGAGAGTCTTGTAACCAACCTTTGTTCCAAAGTCCAGTGGTATCGTGCTTCATCTGTAACCTTTTGGCTTCAATGAATGAAAATCTGGATTTTGCCTCTCGTGCTCCTGTTCTGTTCTTCGTTCTTCTTTTGTTAGATTTCTGAGCTTTTCGAGTTTTGAAGTTCTTTCTTGCTGGGAAGGCCCAAAATGGGTTGCTCTATGTTGGGATGATGCCTCAAGATCATTTGATCAAGTTTCCCAAGAGCAAACTTCGTTTAATTTCAGATTTGGGTTTTTGAGCCTCTCTGTTCTTCATTTCCTCCTTCTAGGGTTTAATGCAAATCTTGATTCCCTTCGCGAGATGGCTTGAAATTTGGCATGGAGAGTCCAGAGGCTATTGAGTAGCTATCCTCAAAGTTTCATGGCCAAAGGATCAAAGCTTGGGGAGTAATTCGATTTTTGGCGCAGACATGCATTTTCTAGGTTTTGAGACAGAGGAATCCTTGTTCTTTTGATTTTCCAGTGGATTCTCGAAATTGGCTCTTGGATTATTCTTCTAGGAGTGTTCCCTAGCTATCCTCAAAGTTTCCCAAGCCAAGAATCCAAGAATCTTTGCGAATTTCTTAGATTTCAGAAAATCATGTTTGCTGATTTCCTCGAGAGGTACTACCGCTCCTCGAGAGGTACTACCGCTCAGCGGTACTACTGCTCGGCTCAGCGGTACTACCGCCCAGCGGTACTAACGCTCGTATCAGCGGTACTACCACTTGCAGTCAGAACTGTTCTGAATTTATTTTTCTTGACTGTCTCTTTCTAGATCTGGTTTAGCCTTGTTGCTGTGACTTCCAATAGTGCCTATCTTCTTTCTTCATAGCTTCCATAGCTATTGGAGAAGAAGCATAAGTGTGGATTCTTGAGGGGCGAATTTAATTTTTGAGAGCGCCTTTCACCCCCCCCCCCCCTCTGTCGCCATTTCGGTCCAACACCATGAAAGGTGTTAGTCATGGCGGGAATCCATGCATTGTGGAAATCTTGACGTGGGTGTCAACTGGTGCATGTTTGCATCAGTTTTATTGGTGGGAGTCAAGTGCATGTCACTTTGTGCTTGAAAATGGTTGCTTATTTTTTGATGTGCATGGTGCTTAGTAATTGTTACTGTCAACAGCAAGACTGAGGCTAGCAGAGGTACCCTGAGGCCATGGTGTGTCGCGTAAGTTCAGGTAGAGGATCTTCTCAAGTGGAGTAGTACAAGTGAAAGAAAGGGATTGTGATGAGACAAATGTATGCATGTAATGTGCCATTGGATTTGAGCATTTCAAGTAGTGACAGTCCTCAGAGTAGGCTTATGATCTTAACAGCAAATCATTGGGCATCATACACTTCATGTAGGGGTTGCTTCGAGGAGAAGCTCAGTGAAGGCTGTTGGGTGACAATTGAGTAAATTGTCGATACAAGGTAGAGAGGCGGTTTGCAATACCACGGTGGTGGCCTAATGTGGTTTAGGTCACATCTTGGAGGATAGAACATCCTATTGAGCTATTGGAGTCATGTGAAAGTCGTGCTTTGAAAAGCATTTAAGTGTGTGTAGGTGTAAAATCTGTTTGTGTGTGGGTTACTGAGTTTGCTCATTTGTAAATACTTGTATACACTAAGTGTGTGTTGGTTGCTAGGGTTAGGTGTGAGGTTAGGAGCCTCCACTATATAATCCCTTGGTTGTGTTGAGAGAAAAGACCTCTTTGGTGTTAGGAGAGAGATATTAGGGTTTCTTTATGTTGAAAAATTTGTGTGTGTGCTATAGGGTTAGAGTTCTATTCTCTATGAGGGAGTGACAATAAAATATTTCTCCCAAAGTGAAATGAATATCCAAACTTCATCCAAATGAGTTGTGCCATTGATTCCTCCTTATGCTTTTGATTTACTTGGTTTTCTTGGTTGTATTCCATCTCCTCTCGATCTCTCTTGGTGCTAAGGACATGTAAGATATGTGGATATCTTTTGGAGATCAAATCCCATCCATCTAGATACTTTCTATAGAAAGTTCTTATGATTGACTGATTTTGCTTAAGTGAAGGGTGATTTTGGGTTTTTAATCTTGAGGGTATTTTGGCTTGAGTTCATGCTGTGATTTAGCTTACTATGACATACAAGAAACCATCCAAGGACATTCAGATCATCAAGGACTCACGAGCGAGAGCAGATCGAGGTTTTTCTCTTTCGCCTGATTTTGGTGCAACCTTCCGTGTTTTGGATAAAGGTTGAGACTTTGGTATTGATCTTCACAATCCATGATTATAATAGGTTCTTGACATAATAGAGAACACATGTACTTAGTTAATTTTATCCTATTTCGATAAGTGGTTTAAGAGTTAGCTTTTTCCTTGGTCATGTGTCATGTTGTTTTTCATTGTTTGTTTTGGAGAGTGGTCAAACCGCCTAGACTCTAGCAGCTAGACCACCCTGACCAATTCGACCAATATGCACCTGTGGTCTAATCGGCCAAATGGTCCAGCTGCCCTCTGGCCGACGATCAAACTAATGAGACACTGTTGTCTCGGACAATCTTTGTGATCTTTGGCTTTTGGCTTGGGATAGTTGTAGGCTTGAGTTTTTCACTAAATTGAGTTACGAATACATGGGAAAGATTTTGACAAGTCATTCACCCCCCACTAACCAGCCATACCTAATCCTACAAGTGATATCGGAGCCTGGTTAACTCTTCTTCATAGATCCTAACCGGTCTTTTGAGCAATAGCATTGAAGAGGTATTACAACAAGCCTCCTATCTTTAATAGATTCGACTTTCCCTTTTGTACAACAAGGATAGCAATGTACATCCAAGCTCAAAGCCAAGTCATTTGGAACAAAGTTAGAAGTTCTTTCATTATGGCTTGAGTTTTCTACTGCATTGAGTTGCAAATACCTAAGAAAAAGATTTTGAAAAGTCATTCACCCTCTCTGACTTACCAAGAAGTTATTTACCCTCTCCCTCTGTGATATATCGTACACGATCCTACAATTAGTAACCAATGTGAATCGATAAGCATGCATAAAGGAAAAGCATAAAGTGGAAAAGTATATCTTACTACGTAATTAATTCGTATCCTCTCCAAGTGTGCTCCATGGTATGATTGTGAAAGGCATAAAGTTGAAAAGTATGAAAGAATCCACAAGCATGCATAAATAAAAGCATACCAATAAATAGGGATGGAAAACAGTAATAGATAATCCATTTTATCCGATATTCGTATCCGCGAAAACGTGAATGTGGTATGTAAAATCCGTATTTGAGAATATTCATATTCGAGAATGTTTGAATCCGTATTTGAGAATGTTCATATTTGTATTCGTATTCGAAAATATTTATATTCGTATTTGAGACTATTCGATTCATATTTGATTCGCTTCCATCCCTACCGATACGCATTCATTAGAACCTACTACCAATTGCAGCACAAACTGGTCATATCTTGCGCAAAATCCAATTCACTAACTAGAGAGGAGAAACTGTTTTGGATATTTAGCTGCGGAGTAATGAGTTCGAGCACAGCTATTTGGTGTTAATATCTCTGCATTTCGCATTGGCCTCCCATCTGCATTCATATGTACACCTTGTATATATGTTGTAAGTCCTAGTCAATAGGCTAGCGTAGAAGCAGGAACAGGCGAGACAATCCCGCTACACGCTGTGATTCAAATGTACATATTGTATAATATATTATAATCCCGGGCAGAGAGGACTAGAGGTAAGGCTGTAAAAAAAGCTCGAGGCTCAAGAGATACTTGAACTCAGCTCGTTTTAGGATTGATTTGAGCTTGGCTAACATATTTTTTTCCCGTATTCGTTTGTATTATACATATTGGGCTAACATATTTTTTATATTTTTTAATTTTTTTTAAAATTTAATTATGCTAAATAAGCCTCTGTCAGCTACAGTATTTTTTTCAGCCAGCTACAGTGTTTTCAGCCATAAGCCATAAGCTTTTAAGCCCAACTGATCACCACCTTAAACGAGCCGAACTCGAGCTTGATCTCGAACTCGCGAGCTTCACCGAACTGAGCTCGAATAATTCGTGAGTCTTGATTCAAACTTAAATAGTGATACACATTAACTCTTACTGAGCTTACTCAAATCGAGCTCGAGGTTGAGTTTTTCTTATTGTTGAAAATTAGTGTATGTTTGAATTATTTTTATTGTTATCGTTTATTCGAGTCGAACTCAAATTTCTTTTTTTATTATTAAAAATTAGTAAATAATAAATTATTTTAGTTATTATCGAGAGTCAACAAGTTCCGAGTCTAAATCCAAACTTAATCCCAACTTAGCCTAGAAAGCTAATCTCGTACGAACTTGGTTCGTTTACGGTCCTAACTGGAGGAGCGTCTTGACACCACCAAGGCACAGCTTCTGAGCGCACTGCGTGCTTTCGATGGAAAGCGCGCGCGGAAGATAGGCAATTTGGTTTTTACGTGCTATGCTTAGCCGAGAGAGATAGCACGTAGCTTAGCTCGGTCCTGAATGACAGTAATTGATAGCGAATCTCCAGTGTTTTTGTCAGCTTCCGTATCGGCATATCACGTCAGATCTGCATAAAGGAAAAGAATAAAGTTGAAAAGCATATATGTCACCTAATTAATTTGTATCCTCTCCAAATGTGCTCTACGGAATGATTGTCTCCGTGAATAACGAAATTAAAACAGTGCCAAGCAGTGTTATTAAGTCGTCGAGTAATCGACGACTAATCCACAACTAGCCGTCCAGTCGGTACATGACGAATGACTAGGGAGACCGACTCGACTAGAGCGATTAGTCGAGCGGCCAGACGACTAGTCAATGACTAACCATGACTAGCCAACGACTAATCACGAGTAGCAAGTCATGTCCAGCTGCACGACTAAGAGCCGGCTCATTGGATCAGTAAGTTTGAGGCACGCTAGAGAGGCTTGGCCCTACTGAAATTTAATACCAGTGACTCAATAACCCTAGATCCTCATTGCACATCACACGTGCTATTTTGGTTGTAGTATTAGTATAATAATCCTAGCTTGCTTCTTTATTATGATTGTGACAATTGTAGACCTGACTTTGGAAACTGATCGAGACTAGTCGGTCGATTAGTCGCACAAGTCACCTCCTTAACGACTCGACTCGACATTACGACTTAATAACTTGGTGCCAAGTGCCAACCGATAAAACGTAAGCTTGTGCACGATTGCATACATAGTCTGCTCGCTAGCTAGAGCGACAGAGCATCATACACGGCACTGCCATGACCACCACCTCGCAAACGCATCTGCTGCTATTGCTGCTCCTGTTAGCAACAATTGCGGCCATGGCGGCCACCGCCGATCAGCAGCAGCCTAGTACGGCGGCGCAGACCACACTTCCTGGCTGCCCTGACAAGTGCGGCAACGTCAGCATCCCCTACCCCTTCGGCACGACGACGGACTGCTTCCTCCCAGGCTTCCAAGTCACCTGTAACGACACCTTCGATCCGCCTCGTGCCTTCTTTGCTGCTAACCTTTCTTTCGGCAATCTTGACAAACCGCATATCTTGATCGAACACTTCTCCTACTCAATGAACGAAGAGAACATGCCGTACAGGTCGATCAACAGATCCTTGTTGCCGGTCGAGCTCACCGGCGTGTCTGTCTCGGAGGGGAAAGCGCGGGTGCAAGCCGCGTTCAGCTTCGACTGCAGATTGGACAAGGGGTACCACGCGGTGAGACAGCAGGAGATAGAATTCCCGTACAGGTCGCCGTTCCTCCTGTCCGAGACTAGCAACGTGCTGATGGGCATTGGGACCGTCGTCGACGCCGAGCAGACCACTGGGCCCGGTTGCCAATCATATCTCAACCCGCTGGCCGTACCGTCCGTCGAGCCCGTCAACGGGTCCTGCTCGGGGCAGGGCTGCTGCCAGGCCAAAGTACCGCCGTCCCGCAGCGGAGCCACCGTGACAATCAAGCAGCAGCAGTTCGATGACTTCGGCTGCTCATACGCCATGATTGTGGAGAAGTCCTGGTACAACTTCTCGTCGCCGGACCTCTACGGCGATGATTTCTTGCGGAGGAACGCCGCGAGGGGCGTCCCTGTCGTGGTAGACTTCCACATCCCAGATCATTTCTGTCCGCGGGCTGACCAACCGGCGCCCGAGGGCTACGCCTGCAAAAGCGGCAACAGCACGTGCGTCGATCTCCCAAAAAACTACGACGACATAGGATACTTCTGCAGGTGCTGGGACGGGTATGAAGGCAATCCATACATACCAGGTGGATGCCAAGGTACATAACTTACTCATTGCAGCGATTGTGGGTTGTGACTTGTGAGCTTACATGTATAGATGTGTGCATCTGTTCAATGGTTGTTTTGTAGATATTGATGAGTGTAAGCGGCCAGACTTGTATCCTTGCCACGGGAAATGCCAGAACAGGCAAGGAAGCTACGAATGTACTTGCCCAGTCGGAACAAGAGGAAACGCCACGGAAGGGTTGTGCACGGACTTATTTACTCTGCCTGCTAAGGTCTCTCTAGGTAAGATACCACGCCACGGAATGTACTTACACCCATCACTTCGCGAAGGCAGTGACCACAAAGAGTATCTATGGGAGCTCTGGGGGACGCATCGGCCAGGCTTCCGTCGAGGTGCCGTGGCTTATAGCTGGTGGCATGTTTCACAATTTCGTCCGAAATAGCGTGAAATTTCAGAAATTTTGACCCTTTCTTTACCCTCGGAAACAAAAATGATTTGATCAAATTTTGGCCGAATTTGGCCATGCTTGAAATTTACCCAAATTTCATCAAAATTAAAATGTTATTTGAAAATTTCGTCCGTAATTTTGGACGAAGTTTCGTCCAGTTCGTTCGTTTCACTGTGTGGCGAACATTTTGGCAGTCTGAGATATTTCTCCCTGGCTGGTGGTGAGATAATCCGAGAGAAGCAATGCGCAGTGGGAAGGGTGCAGGAGGGGCTGTAGAGAGGGGGAAATTGGGGGAGGGTAAATAGAAATAACTAGTCGGTAACCCACACATTCGTGCTAACTTCCTAGATAAAGTATTTCATGTCTATAAAAAAAGATAAAATTCTTAAATAAAAAATTAGATTACGAAAATAGTACTTAATATAAAATTTATTTAGAGTAGATTAAAGTACAATCTAATTTCGATTTCAACTTTAATCTCCAATCGCTGAGAACATAGATCTCTCAGCAAGTCGGCACTCAAATTTGTGTTTGCTCTAGATACTTCTGCATTGCAAATAATTACAGCAACTCCATCAACAATTTAATTTTTTGTGATATATTAAATTATGTGAAGTCTATGAGATATATAATGCAGTTTATTTGTTCCTCATGTAGGTGCAATAGCTGGTCTTTTTGTTATAGCAATTCTGGTGCTCCTTATCCTCCTTCGCAAAGAGAAAAGGAAGATGACAGAATTTTTCATAAAAAATGGAGGACCTACATTAGAAAAGGCAAAAATTATAAAGATTTACAAAAAGGAGGATCTCAAGCCAATTTTGAAAAGTAGCAATTTTATTGGAAAAGGTGCCTTTGGTGAAGTTTACAAGGGCCTTCTTGATAATCAACTAGTTGCAGTAAAGAAGCCCATTAATGTCACACAAAATGAACAATTTGCAAATGAAGTCATCATCCAATCTCAAGTGATCCACAAGAACATTGTTAGGCTCATAGGTTGTTGCCTAGAAGTTGATATCCCAATGCTGGTCTATGAGTTCCTCTCCAAAGGTAGCCTCGACGAAATTCTTTATGGAAGCAGCAGGGTTCCACTCGATTTGGATAGACGTTTAAATATTGCTGCAGAGTCAGCAGAAGGTCTAGCTTATATGCATTCAAAAACCACTAGTAAAATCTTACATGGTGATGTTAAACCAGCTAATATACTTCTGAATGATAGTTTCGTACCAAAGATCTCTGACTTTGGTATATCGAGGCTGATCGCTATAGACAAACAACACACCAATTATGTCATTGGTGACAAGAATTACATGGATTCAATATATCTACAAACAGGCCTACTAACTGATAAAAGTGATGTCTACAGTTTTGGAGTTGTGCTCTTGGAACTTATTAGCAGGAAGAAGGCCACGTATTCTGACAACAGCAGCTTAGTTAAGAATTTTCTTGATGCTCACAAAATGCAGAAGAGAGCTACCGAGCTATTTGACGACGAAATTGCAGCACCAAAAGATTTGGAGCTTCTTGATAGTCTTGTAGCGATTGCTGTGGAATGTCTAAATCTTGATGTGGAGCAAAGACCAGAGATGACAGATGTAGCAGAGCGTCTTCTCATGTTGAAGAGATCTTGGTATAAATAGAGTCGCAAGCCATGTGACAGTGAATTGACAGGTGCTGTGGTGTGAGATTGTGTTGGTGGAATAAGATAGGCAACTATCAGTATGGTTGTGTCTGCTTCTACTTTAAAATCAAATTTCCTCAAATAGAAGCAAGGGAGGTCTCCTTTGGTTCAAAATAAATGTATTATTGTGTTGTAACTCATTCAGTACACTTGTGCAATTAGTGATCAAATGTAATAATCAGATTCAGCTGTTCTTGGCATTAGAATTCCCTTATTTCAAAATTTGTAGAGATTTTTGTTGGTTGCTGACAATCTTAAAACCAGACCAACAAAGGAACTTTCTAATAAATATTTCTTTTTTCTTGGCATATTGCCAAACAGAAGAATTATGGCACTATCAATAGTTCATTTTACAACTTTGTCAGAAATTCGTTTATTTCAATCAAAATTTGTAGAGATTTTTGTTGGTTGCTGACAAGCTTAAAACAATTATTTGACCAACAAAGGAACTTTCTAATAAATATTTCTTTTTTCCTTGGCACATTGCCACACAGAAGAATTATGGCACTATCAATAGTTCATCTTACAACTTTGTCAGAAAAGCATAACATCACAAGCATGTCGATGCATCACTGTATGTAACTTGAGTACTATTGGATGACCTTTGTCCAACAAGAAAACAATGACTCATCTTGCGATGGAAAATTCACATGACCCAAGCAGGTTGTCTGGGTAAAGGCCTTGGTTTAAAACCCACCATGTGGATTTGATCCCCGTAGGCAATCAGTTTCCCATGTTCTAAGATATCTATGGTAAACACTAACTAAGCAGCTTTTCCCATGCGAAAAAGGCCTGAGATTCTTCTATGTTCATTGCAATAGATCATACTATTACGCAATGACCGTTTTGCAATAAGCTAGAGTTCAAATCAATTCTGCATGTAACCACTCCTTTTTGTGAAGCAGAGCGTGTCACCGTGCGCCTGATTTTCGAATGGCATATTCGGTATTTGGGCCCAGTCGAACTATGCAGTTTCGTATCTAGGTAACTAGAATTAGGAGAAAAATTAAGGACCAAGCAGCAGCAGGTAGATCATCCAAGAATGAAGTCGCCAATGGTGAAGCTGAAATGAAGAGTTAGCACATCGAATGCCAGATGCTGAGTCCGACGAGAAGGTGCCGGAGACGGTGCACAGTCCCGCCGTTTCCCCAGCCAATACCTGCCGCACGGCCTCACCGTGGCACGAAGTGAACGAGCTGCCGAGCTGATGGATCTCGGTAGGAAATGGGTAGCGCCGCTCTCCTGTTGAGCTGTCCGGTCACTTTCTGCCACGATGGGACAGCGCGGCAGATGACGGCTAACTTTATAATTTCGTGTGCACAGGTGCCTGTAAAAAAAATTGCTACAGGAACTTAGATATGCGATGGCTTCTTCAACCTTGTAGGTCGTGAGACGGGCCAGAAGGCCCGGGAGCTGGGCTTCCGAATGGAAGCGAGGGCCTTTTAGGAAGAGCAAAAAGGCCCAACATGATGCAGATGCAACCTAGGTTGGATTGGGCACTTCAAACCGTTGCTTTTGAAATCGGACATGTGAGTGAGCCGATAAAACGATTGCGCGGCTTCGATGGTCCCATCAGCAATCTAACAGTCAAATCGGATGTGCAGAAAGATGAACAGACTTTTTCTCAACATACTGTCTGAAAAAGGACTGCCAAATCCTAAAAAAGTGCCAGCAAACCGATTGCCGACTGCCTCGTAGGGGATCATGAAAGCGCCAGCCACTCCTGTAAAGGCCATGCGGTGCCGTCTGCTCTTCCACAAGCATCTGCCACCTTCCACTCCTCTACAACCACAAAAGCAAAGCACAAATCACTTGCAAGGTTGCACCTTCCCATCCCCCATATAAACCGGGCGCCCACACCAGAGATGGATATCTACACAACGCATAATTAAGCGCGTAGGATCCATGGACTAGAGCAGGGATCTCCAGTGGCGGCGGGGGTGGTTCGCCGTTGCTATGCCGCCGGCGCCGGTGCTCGCCGTCACCGGAATCGTGGCCTTCTTCCTCTACCTGACGTGCCAGATGGACGAGTACGAGGAGCAGCTGCGCCGGCGCACCCAGGCAGGCTTCTGGGTGCTGCTGCTGCTCGGGCTCGCCGTGCTCGCGCGCCACGCGCTGGTCGACGACGACGGGAGGGTCGTCGAACCGGTGTCGTGGCGGGCCCGCTTGACGGTGCGGACGGCGACAGCTTCGGCACGTCGCCGTGGGGCGTCGGGGCGGTGGTGGCGCTGCTGCTGGTCTTGGCCCCGCACAAGTCGTCGTTCCAGATGTTTCGGCCGCCGTGGCACTACAAATAAGCAGCTTGCACGCAGCTCTTTCTACTTTTGTATAGAGATGTAAGAACATAACTATCATAAGTGGATCTTGCATGTTTTAATGTTCGATTAGCATTGCATCTCAGTATTTGTATATATGTGCGTCCTAGCATCAGACTATCAGTAATTCAATACTAGTACTAGAGATGTAAGAACTTAATTATCATAAGAGGCTCTGCGTGTTTTAGTATTAGATTAGCATATACGTGTAAAATACATCTCAATACTTGTATATATGTTGCCAAGTAACGCACGATTTTTTTTCCCGACAATCCTTTCCCAAGCGGTTATTGGCATTCGAGGACTTTACCTGGGAAGATTTTGTATATAGCATTGTAAAGTTCTCGGATCCTTAATGTGCCATCACAAACACAACTCTTCCTTACAACCACTTCATTTCACAAATATTGCCGTTTTTGCCGTCGGCGTCGTTGTTGAGTAGTCAGATTTTCACCGTAATGGCCATATTGCCCTTCTCAATCTTCTTCCTCCTGAATCCTACTCTCTCTCTCTCTCTCTCTTGTACGTCCTGTCCTGCGTTGAAGATCTGCAAAAAAAAAAAAAAGGTTACTAGTGGTTTTAGATTGACACGTTTTGTACATTTTGTTAGCAGCTCTAGTAAATTTCTAGGTGGTTTGAGATAGTTATGCTTGATATAGCTGGCTATCTAGCTATTTATTATCTTTCTTTTTTGCTTTTGTTGAACCTTTACTGTAAGACTTAAGCTATTCGGGTTTCTATAAAAACAAACTGGTGAGGCAGTTGCCTCCCATTTCAAAAGAAAGATAGTCATATAGGAAAAAAAAATTCTAATTGCTTGCATGTGACATCTAATCCAGTGTTGTAAAAGATGAATGAAATCATTTGATGTATGAAGAAGGAATCTGCTTAACTTTGTTGTATATTATTTATCTATGATGAGTGGTTTGGTACTGTTAGACCATATGGCTAGGTTTAGAATATTTTGGTGATGAATAATTGACAATAGTTAATTTGTGATAATGAATAATTGGTAATTTTTTTAGCGGTGTTATGCGAGTTGTGTCACGTGTGTGCAGACTGATATTGGTCAATTTGAGATGAACTTATGCCGGAAGAATATTCTTTGGTCTTTGCATGTGCAAGTTGAGCATGGAGGTGATCTATGGTCGGTGACGAGGAGGACCAGGACTAGGATGGAGAGATCCGAGATTCAGACGGTCGAGGATGTCATGGGATGATTGGGCTCATGCTTGGGGCGCATAGAGATCAAAGGTTGATGGTATGTGAAGAAGCTACGGGAGGTGCGGTCCTGGAGGCTTCGACACATGATGAGTTGAAAAGTCGGAAGTGTGAAAAACCCATGTTAGAAAGGGTTTCGGGTCCCTTAAAAATTAGTGGGCCAAAAGTCTAGTTGATAAAAAAGACCTAAGCCCAGTAGGACGAGTTGTATTAGGTTTTTTAGTAGAGATTGATTTTTTAAGAGAGTCGTTAGTGGTGGTTGGATAGAGTTACGGATTGCGGACCCGTTTCTGAAGGACATACGGTGATTAGCGCTTATAATAGGCGGCTGCATGCCGTAGACGTGAATTAGTGAAAAAAAGGAAAAAAGAAAAAGTCGCTTGATGGAAATGCTGATGGGTGTGGGCGGCTGTGACGTGATTTCTACGTTTTTCAATTAAAGTTTGTGAGTTTTTAATTCGTATCTATTATCCTTTTTCTTGGTTTTTTTATTCCTATAGATTTTCCATGCATTGATCTATATCTAGGTATTTTTGTTGCTTTAATACAAGAATTAGTTTGAATTAAAAATCGATTGCTAGATTAAGAGAAAATCGTAGTTTTCGCTGATCGATCGGAAGTTTTCGCCACTATAGTAGTTTGCTACAATAACTGCTGCATTACGCTACAGTAAAATCAGGAAAAAAATCTGTTTTTTGTTTTTGTTATTTTTGGTTTTTGCAGATTAAACAATTAAAAGGCAGAAAAATTAAAAAAAAGTTTCCGTTGTGCGCTGCAATCATTCACCCCCTCTGATTGCCATCGACGATCCTACAAGTTGTATCAGAGCAGGTTTATTTTTCTAATTGATCTTAATCGATGATTAGAAAACATGTCGACAGATAGGTATTCTACAAAACCTTGTGTTTTCGATGGTGTTGATTTTCAGTATTGGAAAACGAAGATGGAGGCATATATTCAAGCTCAAAACTTTGCAATATGGGTACGTCTACAAACCTTATCAGGTGCCCGAGAATGATACTGTGTCAGCAGTAAATATAACACAAGTGGAGGCAAATAGCAAGGCAAGGAACCTGATAATTCAAGGACTAGGAAGGAGTGATTTTGATCGTGTTGTGCATCTTAAATTCGCATATGAGGTGTGGAAAGCACTATGTGATTATCATGAGGGTTCATCTACTATTAAAGAGGTACATCAAGATATGTACAAAAAGGATCACATGTGTTTTGAGATAGAACCTGGTGAATCAATAGATGATTTCTTTGCCCACTTTAATAAAATTTTTAGTAACCTACATGCTGTTAATGTTACTTATACTGATGCTGAAAATGCACGTCAATTACTTGGAGCATTAGATATGTCTATATGGGAGATGAAGGTTACATCCATTAGAGAATCTACTGTCATGAGTACACTTAAATTAGATGTACTTTATTCTAAATTGAAAACTCATGAATTAGATGTTTTTGCTAGAAAAAATAATGGTAATAAATCAATTGCTTTAGCTTCACAATCTAGTAAGTCTAATGGTGATAATTCTTTTACTAGCTATGTTTTGTCTTCTTTGTCTTCACTAACCAATGAACAGTTAGAGCAACTCCCGGAAGATGATTTGGCACTCCTCTCTACATGCTTCACAAAGAGCTTTGCAGAATGTCTAATCAAGAAAGAGAGGAAATTTTAGTCCTCAAAGGTGCTATGAGTGTGATGATCTCAATCATATTCGTCCCAAATGTCCAAAGTTTCTAGCAAGATTTGCAAGGGAAGAGAATGAGAAGGAAGAAGAGAGGGAGAAAGAAAAAAAGAAGAATAAAAAGAAGGGCTATATGAATCGCAAGGTGGTGCATCGTGTTCTTTCGGCTCTTGAGCAAATTAATTTGAGTGATGTGGACACGGACAGTGAGGATGATACTCCCAAAGGCAAGAAAGATTTAATTGGGTTATGTTTAATGGCAAGTAGCAAAAGTTCCACCGACAATGATAATCTTGACAGCGACAACTACAATGAGGTAGAACCTTCTTATGATGATTTAGCTAAAACTGTTGCTAAACTTGGTACTTTGCTAGAAAAGAAAGATAAAAAGATTAAGAAATATGATACTTTAATTGAATCTCTAAATTCTAAAATTGCAAGACTTAGAGTTTTAATTCCTGATGATGAATCTTGTGAGTCTTGTCAAATTTTACATTCTGAGTTAGAAAATGCTAGGTCACTTAATGCTTTTAACATGGATCAACTTAGAGATGTAACTGCTAAATTTGATGAATTAAGATTAGCACATTCTGAGTTAGAGAATGCTGCAGTAACCGTTACAGTACTTTTCTATAGTAACTGCTACATTACTTTGCTACAGTAACTGCTACAGTGCTACAGTAAAATCAGGAAAAACTATTTTTTTTGTTATTTCTGGTTTTGCCGACTAAATAATTAAAAGGCAGAAAAATTAAAAACGTTTCCGTTGTACGCTGCAATCATTCACCCCCCTCTGATTGCCGTCGACGATCCTACAGGTACCATTCAAAGTCATACCCATGTTCAAGATTGCATTGTAGGTCATACTTCACACGATGTCATTTTTTGCCATGGGATAGTTCACTTATGCAGTCATACCCATGTGGGAAAAAATATTATGTCCTCATATAGTTTATGCCTTTTAAGTCATTATATTCATTTACCTTTCACCCGTAACATCACAAAACTATGCTGACCCAGCAAACCATATTTACCTCACAAAACATGACTTAGCCATATAAGAGTAAAGAAGCAGAAAAAACCAGAGAAATAATCAATGGAACAGAAGAAGATTGAGTAGTAGTGGCATATAACTTGTGCCTCTTTGATCAGCAGATGCAATTGCTACAATACACACGCGGATGAAGATCCTACGAATCCTATGGGATAATAATTTTTCAATTTCTCTGATATGGCTTCAGCCTCTGTATGCCATTGGTGTGGAAACCTGGTCCACTAGCCTGCTCAGTGAGCATTGCGAGGGCACCGCCGATGGACATAATCTACGTAGATAACAACGTGTGTGTGTGTGTGTAAAGTAGATAGTAACAGACAATCATTGCATGTATGTTGCATCATCTAAAAGCATATACTAATTGCCACAAGAACCAGTCCCACAAAAAAGATAAATAAAGAAAAAGAAATGAACCTAGAAACCACATACATGTAATGCCGCTCTACCACAAACCCTAATAAGAAACACCCAAGGAATGTGTAATATCCCGAACGTCGTTATGGCGTAAATTTTTAAAGCAATCGCGAAATCGCCGGTTTTTCGGTAAATCATGGGAAGGGAAAAATAAAAATTGTGGAATAATGTAAAATGAATAAAATAAATTAAAAATTAAATTAAACCTCTAAGTGGGCTGCCTGGGGAGTGGGCCGACCGCCTTGGGCCGAAGGCCCAAGGGATGGCCGCACCTCCCCTCCCCCCTCCCCGAAAACCCTGGCCCTTTTTCTTCCCCCTCTCCCATCCCTTTGCAGCCGCCACCCCCTGGGCGCAGCCCTCTTCCCCCCACAAGTGCTGCTGCCATTGGAGCCAAGGAGAGAAAGGAGAAGGAGAAGAAGAAGAGGAGGGAAAAAAGGGGTGATTCTTCATCTAGGTAATTTTTCCTCATCCCAAACCCTCTGTTTTTCGGATTAATTAGGGTTCTTGGCACGGATTTTGAAAGTAGTTAATAGATTAATTGCCCGATTAGAGATTAGTTGCTGTCTGCCTGTAGATTGATTCGCGCAGTGCGTCTGTTCGCGAGGTTTTGACCTAGTAAACGAATTTTCCTGCGGACTCTTCCAAAAGGAAAGTTGTAGAGGACTTCCAGAAGCATATACTATATTTGTTTCGGAATTTTCTGCCGTGGGATCTGGGAGTTACAGGGTCGGCAATACTGCTGTTCGTCAGGCGAGCAGATTGGTACAGACCGACGGTAATCTGTGAATTTGAGGTAGTAAAAGATTTTTATGGTCATGGCTGTAATTGAGAAAGTTGTAGATAATTTAGATATCTAGCTTCTGTATAAAATTCAGAATTCTTAGACCCCTGTACTGTTTCTGGGACGCAATTGAATACCGCTGTCCAATCTGCCAGAACAGAGTTCTTCCTCTGTTTTGGGCATTAAATTACACCTAGCTGTGATCAAAATAAAATATGTGTTCTACATGAACAATGTAGGTTTTTAAGTGATGAATCCATAGAGGTATCGTTTGCTGTATTTGGATCAATATTTTTAAAGTTACAAAAAATGTTAAGCAGCGCTGCTGCAGAGGGTAATTTGCTGAAGTGTTGAGCGGAGAGGAGTTAGTGCGGGTTCGGGGTTCTAGCGACGTCTTTAATTATTTATGTCGTGTTTGTACGTTGTGGCTTTGTACTGAGAGATGCCTTTTGGACAGGTGGTCTTGGCCCTGAGCGCTCTTGATTTTATTTCGCTTCGTCGGATTGAGGCAAGTAAACGTAGCGGTGGTTGCTACCGTTTAACTTGTTATTCCTTCTACTTTCAGTTTACGTTATTATTATAATTTGATACATTATGCCATGATTGCATGAAATCTTAATTGTGGAGATGGTAGCAAGTATAATGATGATTTAAATTTTGTAGCATGGATTATCGATGTTTGTTGGTGTTTGATCCATGCTATGAAAATTTGTGGTCTTGATGATGTTAATGATATGTTGTTATTGTTTATGGTCGATTGCAAGTGAAAGAGTTCATGAGAATTTCTGATGCATAGATGTTGTGAATGCACCTTTTATTTGTTAAGACATTCACATTTGTGCATCATGCTGATTGATTGAAGTCTTGGTCACGAGATGACCAAGCGTCGAGGTCCCCGCCATGTGGATGACGTGACGGGCTAAAGGTCCCCATACTTGTGGAGTATGGGCAATTGGTCCCTGTACCAGATGGTACAGGCATGGGTGTGCATCGACGGATGCACACTTTGCACTACCGGTAAAATGCAGAAGAGAAAGAGATAAAGAGATTTTTGACCATCTTGCATAGCATGAAAGCATTCAAATGCATTGCATTGTGGAAAGATTCATTTGCATGCATATGCAATATGTTGTGGTGAAGTTATTTTGTGGAATATTCAACTTCATAGTTGCAATGTGGAATTGGCTCATGTGAGCTAATTGTGGTATGAGGATTGTGGTTGTGGTCATGGAATGCGGTTCCTTCCTTATGTATGATAAGGGTTGTGGTGGTGGCATGAGATTCTTTTCTCTTGTAGTAACTGATGATATCAATTGTGGATGTGGGAAATAATAAAGTGTTGAACTAAGACATACATATGTTTTATTGCTTTTGGTAGTGGTAGTGGTCGAGGATTTAAAGTGGTCAAACAAGATTTATTTGCTAAATGCTTTACCGTCATTGATGGTGATTTGAGGTTGAGGATATAAACATTGTTATTTGTGGAAGATTAAATGTTGATGATTACTCTATTGTGGATTGTAGAAGATTAAATGTTTTCTCTTGCATCTAATTGTGGATAGAATGATTGCATGCATATGCCAATTAAATCTGAAATTGAAGAGGTATGAATACGGAAGTTATGGTGGTTTAATAATTGTAGACATGAATTGTGGTTGTAGTTGTATGGAATTATAAATGATGATGTATAATTGTTTGTAGTTTGAATAGCCTGTTAAACAGTTTGCTTGCTGAGATTTTATCTCACCCTTGTTTCCCTCTCCCTACAGGTGGACTTTGAGCATGCATGGGAAGGGTAGAGTGGCACCACACTAATGCACTTGGATCCTAGTTTAATGCTGTAACAAGGTTGAAAGGATTCTAGATCTTTGCACAGCATTGTTTACATTATCTTAATAATGTTAAATTTGTGAACTATGTTTTAGATTAAAATGTTGGAGGATGTTTTAAATAGTGAATTGCTATCATTATCCTGTTATTCCTTAGTTGTTTATGCTTCCGCTTATACTATCTTGTTTAGTAATTGTTGCCAGTTTATTTTATCTTGTAAATTGGCTAGTTGTGGAGTAGAGTAGCATTCCAGGGTAATGTGGATCCTGGGGTGTTACAGAATGAGCGCTGGATTAAAGTTGTGCGTGTTTATACAGAGAAACAGTAAATGACAAATTAAGGGCATTCTTGGTTTGTGCCCCAAGTAGCCAAACCAAAATGTTGGCAATGCCAAAATTAGGGCATGACCAATACTATGGTAAAGTAGAGGTGTTTGGATTGCAATCACGCCAATAGATACAAATAGATAGGATCTTATCATTCAGTAGGCCTTAGGGTGAATTAGAATCATCATTTACATATACTAAAACGACTTGTAAACATATATTTTGAACCAATTAACCTTATAGACTTTTCTATTCCAAGAGATTAATAGTTTGCAATTTTATTTATATTTAATTCTTTGCATATTTTAAAGTATAGAGATTACACAATTACATACATAGATAGAATACTACCACAGTACTGCAAAAGTTGAAAAGTGTTACATGTCAAAAGTTGTATTGTTACAAACAAAAGATGCAATGGGGAAGTTTCTTAATTTTTGCCCTACCTATGTAATTTCCCACTTACTCCACTACATATATAGGATGAGTAATGTGAGTGGTAGAAACAGTATAAGTAAAGTGCATGAAATACAAACAAATGAGTCACAGATATTTTCTATGCATTAGACGAAGTAGATATTTCTACAAACAATGATATCAGTTCAACAAACACAACAAACATCCTCAAAGTGACCATCAGCAAGAAAAAGGAAGATGCTAGACAATGGTATAATGTTCAAACGGTACAGGTGCATTCAAATTGAAACTTGAGGTTTCCAATTTTCAAATTCCGAAACTTAGTTTTAATGAGTTTAAAAACAAAAACTTGAGTTTGGAAAGCTAAAACTTCAAGATTCCAAAGGTGAGTTTTAGGTTTCAAAACTAGAACTTCAAGTTTTGAAATCAAAAACTAGTTTCATCAATGTTTCAAATGTACAAGTTAGTTTTCAACAAAGTTTTCAAAAATTGAGTGAGTTTCAACATATTTTTACCAAATGTCAGAAAAAGCAAGTTTCACCATAGTTTCGAAAGTTTGGGTTAGTCTTCAATAGATTTTCAAAGATGTCCACTTTACAACACATGCTATTTTCTGCTTTGCCCTTAAAAGCGCATTTTGTTTACATGTGTTGTAATACCTTGATACACTAGTTGTTTCCACACCCCTTTGTGTTACTAATGCAATAGCAATATCAACAATAAAGTATTTTGTCGCAAACAAGTTGGAGTAGGTTAGGATTGAAATGTCCTCAAGGTCAAAGAAATGAGAGTCTTATAATAAAACATGCAAGGCAAAAACCCTATGCCCTACATCTTGCCATCTAAACTAAATTAGTATGTGGATTGCTAACTTCTATACAGTCCTATCCAAAGCCAACTCTTTGGATAAATTCCAATCCTACAAGTCTCTTTTAACTGCTTTCTCCCATGTCAGTCTTGGTCGGCCTCTACCTCTTCTTATGTTTTTGGTACGTCTTAAAATTCCACTACGTACCGGTGCCTTATAAGGTCTCCAATGGAAATATCCAAACCATCTTAAGCAATGTTGGACAAGCTTCTCTTCAATTGATCCTGCCTTGTATGATCACAAATCCATCGCAGCATCCTCATCTCCGCTACACTCATCTTTTATACATATTGTCTTTTAGTCGCGCAGCATTCCACTCCATACATCAACGCATCTCTGATCGCCGTTCTATAGAACTTACCTTTTAACTTTTGAGGGATTTTTATCACATAGGACATCGATGCTTGGCACCATTTCACCCACCCCGCTTTTATCCAGTGGCTCATGTCTTCATCAATCTCGCTATCTCACTGTAGCATCAATTCCAAATATCGAGAAGTGTTCTTCCGATGCACTACTTGTCCATCCAAACTAACATCCCCATCATCTGCCCTAGCACCGCTAAAATCGCACCTCATATACTCAGTTTTAGTCCTACTAAGTCTAAACCCCTTTAGTTCTAAAGCTTTCATCCATAACTCTAGTTTCCTATCGATACATATCCTACTTTCATCTAGTATCACTACATCATCAACGAGACCTCGTCCATCACTAGGGCAAAAATATATGGGCTCAACGTTGACCCTTGGGTAGTCTTATCATAATAGAAAAGTCATTAGTATCACTACCATATGCTCTGACGTTAGTCATACATCTTTGTACATATCCTTAATTGGGGTAACATACTTTGTTGATACTTTTTCGTTTAGAGCGCCCACCACATGACCTTTCTTAGCAGTTTGTCATATGCTCTCTCCATGCCAATAAACACCATGTGAAGATACTTCTTTTGCTCTCTACACCTCTCCATCAACTATCGTATCAAGAAAAGCATCTCTGTAGTCAACCTCGCAGGCATAAAACTAAATTAGTTTTTTATCACACTAGTCACTATTCTTAAATTGTGCTCAATTACTCATTCCCAAAATTTTATTGTGTAGCTCATAAGCTTAATTCCTCTATAATTAATATAACTTTGATCTTTGTCTAAGACATTTCTACACCTTGATACGAATGCTATTAATGGAGCATTCTAAAAAAAATACTGATGCAGCTTGATATAAAAGGGACATCCTGCGCCGGAGGTATCTGCTCGTAGCCTCGTACATGTGGGGAAATTTTCTATGGGAATGTTAGGCTGGTTAGGGTAGATCACGGTTGTTTGAGTTCTTTTTTGCTTTGGTTCTGCTTTATTACTTTCTGTTATAGTAACTAATTTTTAAACGATATATCTTTTTAAAACAGAGTCTATATGTAAATTATAGTAAATATTGTACTAAATTTAGCTATATCAGCCAAAATCACTTGCGACTGTTTCTCACTACATATTGTCTATCACAAACAGCCAGAATTAAAAAACCATAAACTAAAAGCTAAAACCACATGTTAAAAAATCCACCTCATGTTTGATGGTTCCCCATACATTCCCGGCAACTATTCAGTTTTGAAATATACATTACCTTTAGCGAGAATTTACACAATATTTTCTTCGGATTCAAACATGGCGTAACCACTCGGAAAAAGAACACAACACTAAAGCACAGTGCATAATGTATTAATGCTTGTACGTACATATACAAGGAATTATAGTAGATACACAATAGAAAATGGATGTACACCTAAGTAACAAATAAACCCCCATGTTTGTATTTAATACCTATTGCCAAACATTTGATAAAAATAACTTTTAAGAATATTTGGATTTAATTTTCCACCAAAGGAATGATATTAACCAACTAGTTTGTCTATGAAAATCTATCATTCCAAACTAACCACAATAATCTACTCATTATCAATAGTAATCTATACTAGGGTGACAAAGTTACATGGATTTTCAATATCAACTAAAGCCATTTCAAGTAAGATTTAACTAATTCCTGATGCTTGAATTAACTTGAATAAAAATGGTAATGCATAATAGTTTTTGAAAAGATATAAAATTAAATTTTAGAAATATTAGAATCAACATGATCAAAGAAGACTTTCCTTCGGTGATGTGAATTGGTAGTTCTTCTTATTGGTCTTGGATCAACTCAACAACATCGGTGTCTAAATGTAAAAAAGAGAACAAAATAAATAACAAATAAAATCATAAAATTACAAAAATAGGTACTAGGAGATAGATTATGAATTTGTATAAATTTAGAAATTTTAATCACTTGATTTGGATTTCGGACGGTGGATAACGTGCTCTCGGAAGATTTGCTAGAAAAGAAAATATTGGAAATAGATAGAAGGGATATTCTTTGGATTTAAAATAAATAGAAAGTAATGGTTGACTGCCATCCCCGACAATGAGATAGAGAGAAAACAAAGAACAGAGCGCAAAGAGGATGAACAGAGCGCAGGCGCTCACGTGATCGGTGACGACGTCGAACAACGGTACAGGAGCTGTGGCCAAGGACCAAAATGGGTCGACCCGGCCTCGAGGAAGCGATGGGGGGAGCTGTTGTGGTAGAGACACATGGTGTGGGTTGATGGTGGCGACGGTGCTCCGGCGGCCTTCTTCGAGAGTTAGTGTGAGCATGAGCACGACGACGGTGAGAGGACTCTTGCAGGACATCTTGCGCAATCGGTGGTGGCCGGAGATCGCGGGGTGACGGCGACCAACGGTGGCAGCAGGGGCGTAGCCACAAGGGGCGCTTAGTGAGGCTTGAGCCTCACCTCCCCGGTGGCAATTTTATACATAGTAAAAATAGATAGAGAAAGAAAGAGATTGACAAATCTAAAGAGAAGCTAGCTCTCCTTGATGAGAAGGTTAACAACAAACATGATATTAAAGAAGACGACGAGGAGGAGGAGGAGGAGAAGTGAAAATCATAAAATTAAAGAAGAACTAATCAATCAATCAAAGAAAGAAAGAAATTGAAATAATATATGTAAATCATAAAATTAAAGAGGGGGAGGAGGAATAGTGAAAATCATAAAATTAAAGAAGAGATAATCAATCAAAGAAAAAAGAAGAAAGAAAGTGAAATATATATGAACCTTCTTGAGTCCAGAGATAACGGTGGAGAGCTCGATGAACCTCTGGTTGATCTTCTCCCTCCACTGCCGCTCCACGATGATGTGGTCCTGCACGTGCCCCGAAGGCACTGCCGCCGCCGAGCCCCCCGCCGTGAAAATGATAAGAACATTGGATAGAGTGTAGAAAAAAGATGTCGTCTTTTGTTTCTATTATCTCGTGATTCAAATTAGCTTAATTCTGGTATGTTTCATATGATCTAAATTTTTGTTGTCATTCATAATTTTCTATTATATCACTAATTTTGATATGATTTATACATAGGTGACTTATCGCTACTTCGTACTCATGGTGCTTTCTATTATCGAGGTACTTACTTTCTATTTCTCTATTTTTCATTGTTTGTCTCAATCCAATTTATAATTTCTACATAAATTTGAAATTTTATAAGAGTAAAAGACTAATTTTGTGTCAACTTAGTTTAGACTTATAAATAATTCAGCCCACCCTTAATTTCATTCCTGGCTTCACCACTGGGTGGCAGGGTTGGGTGACCAGGGCGATCGGTTTTGCAATTTTTGGGACCCTACCGATAAAACCAAAATTCAGCAAAATTTGGCCGAAATTGTTTTCCTGGTCTTCATGCAGTCAGCGAAGACTAGTTAGGATGAGGGTCTCGTCCAAGATGGGCTGGCCAACATCGATGAGAGTCTTCAGCTTGGTGCAGTATTTCGTGGTGGTCATGTCGCCCTGGACCAAGATACAGTACTCGGCTTCAAGTTGGGTTGCACGACTTTTCTTATTGTCATGAAAGAGGCTCTCAAGAGCATCCCACACCAACTGAGCTGAAGTGCCGGGGTGCATGACGATGTCAAAAATCTCTATAGAGATAGATCCGTACAGCCACGAGAGAACCGCGAAGTCATCCCATGTCCAAGTGTCATCTGCGGAGGCGGCCCTGGGGTTGTCGACGTGGCTCGAGAGAGAATACTTGCCGAGAGTAACGAGCAGAAGTTCTTGCCACTTGGCATAGTTGGACGCCTGAAGATCCAATCATCCAAAGTCACGGGTACATGGTTCTTGATACTAACAACTTGGACGGCTTGTGTGGAGAGCGTGGCGACGGAATTGGTTGGAACTGGGGCGACCAGGGAGGCAGCAGGAACAGCTGGCGCCATGGCGGTTTTAATGTCTACTGCGATAGCATTGGCAAAGACGGCGGCATCCGACAGGTTGGCGGCGGCGGCTTCTTCGGCAGCAGCGAGAATAACTGCAGTAGCAGCGGCTGTGGCGTCGGCGGAATTGGCGAAGGCAACTGCAGCTACTGCCTCCTGCAGTGGCAGAAGCATGAGAAGGGGTATGGTGCAGTAGCAACTAGGGAAGAGAGTGTGCTGTGTACTTGTAGCCATGGTGAGGAGAGGTCAAGCCGTCAGGGAGATAGAGTGTTGTATGCTTGTAGTGCTCAGAGTGGACTAACTAATGAGCCAATTGTGAAACGGGCTGAGATCTATAATGGATACCCAAAAAATTTTGATATGAAAGGGGAGGCCGGAAACCCGTTTGCCCTCAATGAGGCTCCGCCACTGGGCGATACAGAGCCAGGAGGTGGCGCGGCGTGGACGAGTCTGGTCGCAGTGAGTCAGAAGGTGCGCGTGAGCCGAGAGGTGGCGCAGCGTGGGTGAGCCCGGAGTAGGGGTGCAAACGGGTTGGGTTAATCCCGATCGATCCGATGTCGAATTCGACTTGTACCGAAACCGGAAAAAATTGAAAATCCGGACGGATTCGGATACCGGATTCGGATATTCCCTGTCGGATTCGGTACCGGAATCGGTACGGCAAAAATCCGACCGAATGCATCGGTATCCGGATAGTCGGGTAAATATCCGGCCGGATATCCGGACCCAGTAGGCATTCGGCTTCGGCGGACCGCGGACTCCATCCAGGCTCCCGCTCCAGGCTCGCAGATCCCCAATCCATCCATCCCCTCCCACTCTCCCAGGCCTCTAGATCCCCAATCCATCCTCCCCTCCCTTGCTCGGCAGGCGGCAGCTCCCCAATCCCCATCCTGCCATCCTCCCTCCTCGGCTGTTCCGGTGATCCGAGTCCGAGATCCATCCCCATCCTCCCTCCTCGGCTGCTCCGGTGCTCCCCATCCTCCTCCTCGGCTGCGCCAGTGCTCCCCATCCTGCCATCCAGATCCAGCGAGCTCTCCCCTACTTTTGGTGCGCCCCCTGTCTTCGATCCATCCGCCAAGCCCGCTTCCTCCCGTGCGTCAGGTACCTTCCACTCCCCACGCGCCCACCCCACCCCCCAATTCTAGAACCTTCTCGACGTTTCCACTCATCTCCGCTCCTTTTGGGCTTAGTTGCAGCAGGGGTTGCAACCTGACGTCTGGATTCGATTCCCCTGTGGTTGCTTGCGCTAGATCTCCGAGTTCATTAGCCGCCTGGGTGTAGATTAGTAGATCCGCAAACTTCTTTGTTCTAGGCATGCCAATCTATACTTGCTTGGTTGTTTATGAGTGAAGTGTCTCATGGTTTGCGGAACCCTCCTGATTTTGGGCGTATAAGAAGTAATAAATGGTGTGTTTGTTCGTTCTAGGAACTTTTGCAATGTTTTACTCCCAATAAATGGCTAAGCCTTTTGGTTATTGGAGAATTTGCGACGTTCTTGTACTTAGAAGCTGCTGTCTAGTTTGGTAGTACTGTGGTAGTATGTTCTATGCAGCCAATCTAATTTCTTGGAATAGTATTGCCAATAGTTTGAAAGTGCCATGTTTCAGTATTGTTTCCATGAACCCGTTTCAGTACACTGACTTTGTTTTGAAGAACCCGTTCTATGAGATGGAGATGCCGATTTTGAAAAACATAGCATGCACCATCTCTTGTAATTTTTTTAAATTGCTGTACTGCCTTTAAATTCAGCCTGAAACCTGTTTTCTCTTGAATGCGTTAATGCTCATAACTAACAACTTTAGTGTGCTGCTCATCTGTACATCTCTATGATGCTGCCATGCTGGGTTATATAGCATTTTGCAGACAGACAATGTGTCCAGACTTTCATGTTGTTCAGCTTGGATTTCCAATTTGCCATGGTTGGAAACGGATTATGCTCATATGGATAATAACCTGATATTCTTTGTTGTTTCTGCTAAGCTTTCTTAAAATAATGTTCATGTTTCTTTCAGTGATATAATGTTAACTCTTTCTTAACTGATTGATATAATGTTGGAAACGGATTATGCTCATATGGATAATGACCTGTTATTCTGTTAATGCATCACTTTCTGGAATGCATTCAACACCACTGAACCAACATTATATCGATCAACAACTCCTAAGCTGAAGTTTACTAGTCAAGTTTCATCAACGTCCATGTTATCCGTTTTTATTATCCGCTTCCGATCCGTAACCGATATATATCCGCCCCGATAATATCGTATTCGAAACTCCGAATATTCCGAATTCGTATTCGTATCCGGTCTTACCGTATCCGATTTCGAATCCGGAGAAAAAATATGGGTTAGGATACGGTTTAAGCAATATCCGTTCGAATCCGATCCGATTGCACCCCTAGCCCGGAGGATGCGAGCTAAGATGAACCGGAAGTGGTGGGCCTTGGCGATGAGTCGGGAGGCGTCACGGCGAGATGAGCCGGGAGGCGTCTCGGCGGAAAAAGAAGATCGGCAGATATGATTTCAGAAAAACGATATGGCTCTCATGCCATCAAAGGCTGCAATCGCAAGCCTTGGACTGTTTTCATTGATCAAATATATAGATACATGTACCAAGGAATCAGGATCGCATACAACAAGAAAAGGGCCTTGACTCCGATACAAACTAACGTAACCGAACCGATTGTCGGACGGTGAACAGGATCACGTTGAGAAGAATTATCTTGTAACAGATGCAACAGAGTGCTTACCCCTGCAGATTTCTGTGGAAAGTCAAAATTCTACTGAAAATCAAGGTGTTTCGTTGGCTGGTGTTAAGGAATAGCATACTGACAAAGGATAACCTGTTGAGAAGGGGTTGGCATGGATCTAAACAGTGCCAGTGCTGTGGTGGAGAGGAGACAGTTGAACATTTGTTCCTGTCTTGTCCTCTATCACAATATATTTGGACTATCTTAGCTTGCACTTTCAATTTTCAGTCGAAGCCTGAATGTTCAGTAACTCTTTCGGGAGTGGATTGAACAATTTCCTAAAGGCTAACGCTAAGCATCGATTTATCATATTTGGGATTGCATATGTAATTTGGTCCATTTGGAAGGGGAGAAATCATTCATGTTTACAACATGTTTCGCATTTTTATCCTAACTCTCTTGTTTTTTATGTCTGTCATTGGCTCATATTTTGGGTGTCCGAAACCTGCAGACCAAGACATGCTGCGGCAAGGAGCTGGAGCATTGTGCTAGGTGGTGAAGGAGGTGTGTAGGCTGGAAGGTGTTGAAGATTTGAAAAAGAAGTTACTAGTGGTTTTAGATTGACTAATCACCTACTCATGCGTTACAACGAAATTCATTGAATATATAAAAAATCATACTATATAAGAGGGCTATTTTTATCAGTTGAAAAGTAAATAGTGATAAGAAGTTAAGAATAGGGCGGTTGGAGGATAAGGGACGTACAATCATCAACTCATTTTTTTATAATAGTAATGATATGTTTGTGTTGGCTGAAAGTTCAGAGTGCTATGTTGGCTTTAGCTAGACAATTACATATTGCTAGAGCCTGTACAGTGCATATACTAAGTAAAGAACAACTGATTTTTCTTGCCACATAGAATAGATGAGGTGCTTATTTTGTAACATCAATGCTTAACTAGGCATCGGTGCTTGGCAAGTGCTTATGTTTATAAATATACATAATTAATAGATAAAATAATATCTAAGCATATGCCTTTTACATCGGTATTTGATGATATGGTTATGTTCTCTCTTTAAGTACTCATGTATAAGCATCTTGTATTGTATATGCCCTTAGCATCTCTGATAATCTTCTAGGTGGTATGAGATAGTTAAACTTGACGTAGCTAGCTATCCAGTTATTTATTATCCTTCTTGTTTGCTTTTGTTGAACCAATGCTGTAAGACTTGAGTTATTCAAGTTTATATAAAAGAAGCTGGTGAGGTAGTTGCCTCCCATTAAAAAAACAGGTAGTCACTTAGGGCAACAAGATTCTGATCGCATGCATGTCACATCTAATCAAGTGTTGTGAAAGATGAATAAAATCATTTGATGTATAAAGAAGGAATCTGCTTAACTTTGCTTTATATTAGTTATGTATGATAAGAACTCTGCTAGCATTCAAAGATTGTCATATCCATGTTCAAGATTGCATCGTAGGTCATACTTTACAAGGTGTTGTTCTTTTGCCATAGGACAATTCACTCGTACAATTATACCCATGAATGTGCGAAAAAATATTATGTTCTCATTTAGTTTACACCTTTACAATCTTATGTATGTTCACATTGCACCAGCAACATCACCAAACTATGTTGAGCCCCACTAAACCATTATTTACCTCATGAATCATGACCCCACTAAACTAGTATTTACTTCATGAATCATGACTTAGACATGCAAGAGTACAAAAGAAGATAAACATCCAGAGCAATAATGAATGAAACAGAAGAAGTGTGTGGCACTACTCATACCTTGCTAGCAAATGAGCAGTACTAAGAGTGCCTCTTTTGTCAATGGTGGCAGTTGCTGCAATGCTCACGCTGACAAAGATTCTATAGATCCTAAGGGATAATAAGTATTCAATTCCTCAGGTTGGACATGAGCCTCTGTATGCCACTGGTGTGGTAGCCCGATCCATGGGTTTGCTCAGCAAGCATGGTAGGGGCAATGCCAAAGCAGATACTAATTACATGAAGAATTAGTTCCTGAAAAAAAAGAAATAAACAAAGAAACCAGATAAATGTAAGCACAAAAGCGAAACAACCAAAGGGAAACACCAACCCATGCAAGAAACACCCAAGAACCAATGTGGGATTATCTGAAATAGCAAATGGTGAAGTAAGGGCCCATTTGATTTGTGCCCGCTAGCAGATGGAACGTGGGAGTATCTTGGCTCGAAGGCAAACTGGGATAAAGATTTGTAAAAGAAGTTACTAGTGGTTTTGGATTGATATGTGTTGTGCATTTTGTTAGCATCTCAGATAAAGTTCTAGGTGGTTTGAGATATTTATGCTTGATGTAGCTGACTATCCGATTATTTATTATCTTTCTTTTTCGCTTTTGTCGAACCTTTCCTGTAAGACTTAAGTTATTCAGGTTTCTACAAAAGAAACTGGTGAGGCAGTTGCCTCCCATTTCAAAAAAAAAAAAGATACTCATATAGGAAAACATTTTGATTGCTTCTATGTCACATATAACTTAGTTTTGTAAAAGATGAATGAAATCATTTCATGTATGAAGATGGAATCTGCTTAACTTTGCTTTATATTATTTATCTATGATGAGAGGTTTGGTGCCATTGAAATTCATATCCATGTTCCAGGTTGCATTGTAGGTCATACTTCACAATATGTTATTCTTTTACCATGGGATAGTTCAATTATGCAGTTATACCCATGTGGGGAAAAATATTATGTCCTCATTTAGTTTACTCCATTAAGTCATTATATCTGTTTTCCTTTCACCCATAACATCAGAAAACTTTGTTGACACCACCAAACCGTTATTTACCTCATGAAACATGACTTATCCATGTAAGAGTCAAGAAGAAGCAAAACAACTAGAGCAATAATCAATGAAACAAAAGAAGATTGAAGTGATATTGGCTCATACCCTGTAGCAAACGAACAATTCTGATAGTGTTTCTTTGATCGGTGGATGTAGTTGCTACAATGCACACGCTAACGAAGATCCTACGGATACTAAGGGATAATGGTTTCCAATTCCTTTGATATGGCTTTAATCTCTATATGTCACTGGTGTGGTGCACCGATCCATAGGACTGCTCAGTGAGCATGGCAAGGGCACTGTCAATGGACATAGTTTACATAGACAACAACTTGTGTATAAAGTAGATAATAATTGGTGATCATTGCATATACACAACCTCAACGAAATGTGGACGCTAATTGCCCCAAGAACGAGTCCTGGCAAAAAAAGATAAACAAAGAAAAATAAATGAACCTAAAAACCAAATGCATGTAAGCACGAATGCCAATCTACCTTACAAAAACACAAACCATAGTAAGAAATAGCCAACAAACTAGCGCATGATTAAAGTTGAGTATGTTTATAGTTAGTTAAGTCTGACGATGGTCAATGACACAGTCAGAACGAGAGGAATCATGCTTTCAAGTCTTAAAAAAGATCCCCTCCCACTGTAGATCTAGGCTGGCTATCCTCTAGATAAGGAAAATAATAGCAAGACTCCCTACCGTGCGCGGCTGGTAATGAGCCACCCCACCACCTCGCCGCGAAGCTGCTCAGCCTGCCGCCACCACCTCTAACTACGACCGTGCAGCCACTGGATCCTCCTCTTCGTGCCATATACAACATGAGCTAAATCAGCAGTGTCTCGCGCAGCACCTGTTCATGTCAGTGTCGGCGGAATCAGCAGTAACTTCATCAAGGCGCTGCAGGTATGCTTTCTGCTAGTTGACTGCTTTTTCTAAGAATTATGCAGCTAAATCAAGACACATCTAGCTGCACCAAGAGCTCCCCCAGTATCTCGCGCGGCACCTGTTCGACGAATTGCCCGCTAGGCCATCCAGTTCAGCGGAAGACATCGGAGATGCGTACAACTTTGCTCAGAGATTCTGATAAACACTGCTGGCCGTGGAACAAGAAAAAGGGCTGGAAAGGTCCGCTTCCCCAACCTAGATCTTCACCACCAAGAACTTTGGGAGATTTTCTTGTGCCTAAAATTCTTGGCCAAGATCCACTTTCTCAGAGGATTCAAATTTCAAACAACGAAGTTGTTGGGCCATTATGTGGGTTGTTATCTGATGTGGGCCGCAAAGTAAGATGGTCCAGGCGTAACCCTGGTTTAGACTTCTTGTGCCGGCGGCTGGCTCCTCGTTCCTTTATGCGGAGAGGACGATCTTACGCACAAGTAGTCATGGCTGGAGGTGCGGCGAAGGCAACGGGAACAGGTGGTGTTGGTGGCGCCGATCAACGCAATGGCAAAAATTACGGTGGCCAATTCCGGGTTCCCCACGGCAGAGGACGACCTCCCAGACCATATGGTCGTGGCCGTGGTCGGTATCAACAAGGAGGCCGAGGCCGAGAGCTGAGAGGTGAGGGGACTGATTTCAACCTTGTTGCTGCATCCAGAGATGGTGATCATGCCTCGCATCCTGGAATTTCCAAAGAGCGTAACCACAAGGGGAAGGAGATAGTCGAGGGCTCAACTTCTATGGTAGTGAAGCACAAAAGTTCACATGTGGGTGAACCTGCACCCAAGAAAAAGAGAAATTTCATCTTGTGCTGTGAGATTTGTGAGGAAGAACATTTAACTCCGCATTGCCCTTTGTTACATGGACCTAAACCAACCGCAATGTTCAGTGGTCTTGCAGGTGATGGATTAGGTTTTTTCCATATTCCTTATACCAAGGTGGCAAAGGCAACTCAAAAAGTTTCAGCAACTGCTCTGATTAAGATTATTGAAGGCTCAGTTCCCGCTGAGCTTGTCAAAAAAGAGCTTGCTCGAGCAATTCCGATAAAATGGGATTGGGAGGTATGTGTGCATGGAAACAATTCATATATTGTGCCATTTCCCTGTCAGGTTGAGCTTCAGAGGATGATAAGTATGAAGAGGCTAAGGATGACAACAATGAGGGTGATGTCTTTTGAGGAATGGAACAATGAGATCAAGCCTAAGCAGACTTGAAAGTTTGGGTACAAGTCTATGGTGTCCCATTTGAGATCAGTCCTTTCTTCCTCTCTGGTCAGAGGTTCTATTCTAGGTGTAACTCAATGAGTTGACATGAGATATATGAAGAAAACTGGAGTGGTTCGGATTATGGTGGCAATCCTAGATGTTAATTGTATTCGGATGATGCAGATATTGTTGTGGATGATAACCTGTATGAAATATTTTTCAAGGTCGATCACATTGTTCCTAGCAGTGGTGGAGAGCCCGATGACTTTGATGAGGATGATGATTTAGATCCAGAAAACCGAAATAAGGACACAGATCATGAGATGGAAGATTTGGATAACCAAAACAAAAATGGAACTAGCTTCTCTGCTGACAATCCAAAATTATTTTCCAAATCTAACCAAGCTCCAAATGATGAAGCACCAACTGCATATGAAGTGCAAGTAGCTGAGGAGGCAATTGACAAAGCTGTTCAGATTTTGTTGGAGGATATTAGTGCTTCTGTTGTAGCTGAAATTGACAAAAATTCAGATGTATACGATGCAGCACCGTGCCACTTGATGGAACTATTTCGAAGAGATATTGGTACAGAAATCAGCAAAGATCACACCTTGTCCAAGAAGTTCGGACACGATTCATCCAATCCACTTTTAACTTCAGCTACTGTGTACAACCCCTTTGCATTTGACTCTGTTCTCGCACATACAGATGATGAGATTGCTTTGTACTCGCATTTGTGTATTCCTGTGTCTTCAAATTGTGTCGGGCAATTTGGAGAGGATGCAAATGGCTGCAATGGAGCATTTTTTCATCGGTCGCAAGTCCCGTGGCCGGAGGCGATTGTCCGAATAGGGGCCGGGTTTTTCAGCGTAAATCGTTATACTTTGGAGAACCAATTACGGAGGCTGATTCAGGCAAGAGACCAATTAATTTCTTTTGAAGAAGTGTTTTCAGTCCGTGAGGATGGCCCTGATTGTGAGGCTTTTGCTCCAGAGGTGATGAAGGAACATAATTCTTCTTCTCCACTAGATTTTCACGAGCTTCCACGAGTTGCTTTGCAAGCTCTTTGCAAAAAGAATGGCATTCGGGCTAATATCACAAATGTGGCAATGGCAAGTGCTCTTCAGCTTTTAGATGTGGTTGTTGGCGTTGAGGATCTGCGAGGCTTGGGCGTGGTTGGCGCTGTCTCCTCGGTGGACATTGCAGCAGAGGAAAAGGAGGATGACAAGAATAACAACAATGAGGATGCAGATCTAAGGCGCAGCCAAAGGAGTTCTGCGATGAGTGATGAACACACACTCAATAAGGTGGAACGCAGGGTGGCAGCTCGCAACCTTGAATTCACAGGTACCTCACCTTCATTCCTCTCTTTTACAGATTCTCGCATTTCTTCAAATTTGAGCAAACTAGGTGTTTCTTTGGGTAGAGATGCTAAATTAATTAACAAGTCTATTGTCTCGATTAAAAACATAGAAATAGATAGAATGACGGTCTTCCGTAAGAAGAGCAGAGTGAATAAAAATAACATAATTAAACATGTCGCTGTTGATGAGGAGGAAAGACTTGATGCAATCCTCGGCCACGTCTGTGGTGATTCAAATGAGGATTTGCAGGGCCGGGAAGATGATTACATATTAAGTGATCTTAATCCTGTCCCTCGTAAGAAAAAATCAAACTCTGCCAAAAAGAATAAAGATGGCAGACCTCCAAAGAAACCAAAAACCCCGTCAAAACTGTGTCTCCAATGAAAGGAGTTTTTTGGAATAGCAGAGGTCTTGCTGACTTGGCTAAACACAGATACTTGGCGGAGATGGTTCGAGAGGAGCAAATCAATTTCGTTGCACTCTCAGAAACGGGTCGTGTTGATTTTCCGATGCGATCCTTAAGAACTTTAGTGGTGGTCGCGATTTCATTTGGCATAGCATGGCCCCATCCGACGCCTCGGTGGTATGTTATTAGGCGTTGACTTGAGCATCTACGATATTGGTTCAATAGATGAGGTGACTTTTATATCAAGTTCTGCCTTCGTAATAAATTTGATGGTTTCAAATTTGCGCTGTATACGGTATATGGGCCAGCACAACAGCAAAATAAAGAATCCTTTCTTATCGAATTGGCTCATATTTGCTCTTGGGAACCACTCCCATATATTGTAGGGGGGGATTTTAATATTATGAGACACCCAGAGGATAAGAGCAAAGGGCGTTTTGACTCCAAATGGCCAAATATTTTCAATGCGGTCATTGAGTCTCTTGATCTTAGGGAAATCGTTATGTCAGGACGGCAATATACTTGGGCTGGACCTGGAGACGATCCTACATATGAGAAATTAGATAGAGTGCTTGTCAGCACTGAATGGGAAAATAAATTTCCACTATCTACAGTTCAGTCAAGAGATAGAAGCCAATCTGATCACACACCTCTTATCTTAAATACTGGATCTTCAACCCATAATAATAAGCATCACACCTTTAAATTTGAAAGGGGTTGGTTGATTCGGGATGGGTTCTTCGATACGGTGGCCAATTTATGGCAATCAGAAAATAGAGGTGATAATGCTATGGAAAGATGGCAAAACAAAATAAGACATCTTCGCAGGTATCTGAGAGGATGGGCCAAACATACAGCTGGTTCATATAAAAAAGAGAAGAAAAAACTCATCTCACTGTTGGACGCCATTGATAAAAAGGCGGAAAACAATACTCTTTCTGATAATGAGATAAATATGAAACACTATCTCAAGGAAAGATTGGTTCTCTTATTACGAGAGGAAGAGATGAAGTGGTATGAAAGAGCGAAGGTTAAAAACCTTCTTGAAGGGGATGATAATACCCGTTTCTTTCATTTGGTGGCCAATGGCAAACATCGCAAACAACACATCTTTAAATTAGATCAAGAAGATGGTATAATTGTTGGCGATACCGAATTGAAAAATTACATTACTAATTATTACAAAGGCCTTTTCGGACAACCACAGGACAATAATTTTTCTCTCGTGGAAACTCAGATAAATGATATTCCACAAGTCAATGATGTTGAAAATGATATGCTTACATCAACTTTTTCTGAAACAGAGGTCAAAGAGGCTTTGTTCCAAATGGAACACAACAAAGCTCCAGGTCCTGATGGCTTCCCTGCAGAATTTTATCAAGTATTCTAGGAAGTGATAAAGGAGGATTTAATGGCACTCTTCAATGATTTTTATGAAGAGTGCCTACCGCTCTTTCGTCTAAATTTCGGGGTAATTACCCTTCTGCCTAAGACTAAAGATGCAAAACAGATTCAACAATACAGACCAATCTGTCTTCTTAATGTCAGTTTTAAAATTTTCACAAAAGTAGGCACAAACAGAATCAATAAAGTAGCGCAGACAGTCGTGAGTCCATCTCAAACGGCTTTTATGCCAGGCAGAAACATAATGGAAGGCGTGGTCATTTTACATGAGACCATTCATGAACTTCACTCTAAAAAGCTTAACGGGGTGATTTTCAAAATTGACTTTGAAAAGGCCTATGATAAAGTTAAGTGGTCCTTTCTTCAACAAACCTTGAGAATGAAAGGCTTCTCGCCCAAATGGTGCAAGTGGATTGAAAGCTTTGTCACTGAGGGTAGTGTTGGTATCAAAGTCAATGATGACATTGGACACTACTTCCAAACAAAAAAAGGTCTTCGTCAAGGTGACCCAATGTCTCCTATTTTGTTCAACATAGTAGCAGACATGCTTGCACTCTTAATAAAAAGAGCAAAGGATGATGGACAATTAAGGGGGGTCATTCCACACCTTGTAGATGATGGATTGTCAATTCGCAATATGCACGATACTATTATCTTTATGGACCATGACCTTGAACAAGCAAAAACATGAAACTTTTATTGTGTGCTTTTGAACAATTGTCGGGCCTCAAAATTAACTTTCATAAAAGCGAAATCTTTTGTTACGTGAAGCAAAAGTTTTGAGGACCAAGACATTGAGCTCTTCGGATGTGATGCAGTGAATATCCCTTTAGATATTTAGGTATACCTATGCATCATAAAAACTCCATAATGCTGATTGGAGGAGCATCAAGAGAGGTTCGCGAAAAATTGACTTCTTGGAAGGCGAAACATTTATCTTATGGAGGTAGATTGGTCCTTCTAAATTCAGTGCTTAGCGTCTACCCATGTTCATGATGTCCTTTTTTGAAGTTCCGAAAGGTGTTCTTAAAAAACTAGATTATTACAGATCTAGATTTTTTTGGCAAGGTGACAAAGATACCAAGAAGTATCGCCTTGCACAATGGAATATCTTATGTCGTCCTAAAGACCAAGGAGGACTTGGGATCATTGACCTCCAAGTCCAGAATAAATGTCTATTAAGCAAGTGGATTATACATTTGCTTAACGAGGAAGGAACTTGGCAAACCTTGCTTAGAAACAAGTATCTAAGCTCAAAATCTCTTCCACAAGTCCAAGTCAAACCCAATGATTCTCATTTCTGGAAGGGTCTGATGAAAATAAAAGATCGAGCTTTGGCTTGTGGTTCCTTCAAAATTAAGGATGGATCACAAATAAGATTTTGGGAAGATATATGGGTAGGCAACCGCCTTTTAAAGACCTTTATCCCACGTTGTATAATATTACAAATCGGCGCATGATACAGTGGCCAATATTATGAGATCAACACCATTAAATATTTCATTTCGGAGAGCTCTGGTGGGGGATAAACTTGATGATTGGGAAGACTTAGTTGCCAAAATCACTCATATCACTTTAACTAATGAGAGAGATTTGTTTGTTTGGAGCTTACATAACAATGGTCAATTTACGGTCCATTCTATGTATCTTCACATGATAAATCAGAATACGCCCTTTTCTCATAAGTTGATTTGGAAGTTAAAAATTCCTCTAAAAAATCAAGATTTTCCTTTGGTATCTCCAGCGGAGGGTAATTTTAACAAAGGACAATCTAATTAAGCGAAATTGGAAAGGTAGTCAAAAGTGTTGTTTTTGTAATTGTAACGAAACCATTAAACACCTTTTCTTTGATTGTCATTATGCCAAGACAATCTGGAGGACTGTTTATATAGCTACTGGGATAACTCCTCCCAGCTCTGTATCCCACATGTTAGGGAGTTGGCTATCAAATTTCGATTTAAAAGACAAGAAAGATATTTTGGTTGGGGTAGCCGCTTTATGTTGGGCAATTTGGAGATGTCGAATGATCTAATCTTTGCAAATTGCAAATATATGTCTTTATGCAGGCTATTTTCAGGGAACATACTGGGCGCGGTTTTGGGCATTGCTTGCAGTGTGATGATGAAACAAAGGAGTCTTTTCATCGTGAGCGAAACTAGAGACCACTGCGTTGGAACTGTTTGCTTCCCATGGATGGAAATTTAATAATAGACTTTGTTATGCATAATTTTTTGCATTCCTTGTTTCCCTATTTCATCAGCAATAGTGTTGAAACTTTGTAATAATGTAAACGCTGTATGCGGAAACGCAGAGGCGGGAAGTTTTATATCTTCCATTTTCTAAAAAAAATAGTTAGTTAAGTCTTGGGGCCAATTAGAATCATCATTTACATATACTAAAATGACTTTCACTTGTAAACATATATTTTGAACCACTTAAGATTTTAGACTTTTCAATTCCAAATGATTAATGGTTTGCAATTTTATTTATATTTAATCCTTTGCATATTTTAAAGTATAGAGATAACATGGATACATCCATAGATAGAATATTGCCATAGTACCGCAAAAGTTTAAAAGTTTACATGTCAAATTGTAATGTTACAAAACAAAAGATGTAATGGGGAAAGTTTCTTAAATTTTCCCCTACCTATGTAATTTCTCACTTACTACACTACATTTATAGGATGAGTAATGCGAGTGGTAGAAACAATATAAGTAAAGTGCATGAAATACAATCAAATGAGTTATAGATATTCTCTATGCATTATAGGAAGTAGATATTTTTTTTACAAAAATGACATCGGTTCAACAAACACCACAAAACATCGGTTCAACAAATACCACAAACAACCTCAAAGTGACCATCAACAAGAAAAACGAAGATGCTAGACAATGGAATAATATTCAAACGGTATATGGTGGATTTAAACTTAAACTTGAGTTTTCAAAGTTGAAAATTTTGAAACTTAGTATGACTGAGTTTTGAAATATAAACCTAAGTTTGGGAAACTAAAACTTCAAGATTCACAAGGTGAGTTTCATGTTTCAAAATTAAAACTTCAAGTTTCAGACAAAGTTTTGATATTGAAAACTAGTTTCATGAATGATTCAAATGTACAAGTGAGTTTTCAACAAAGTTTTAAAATTTTGAGTGAGTTTCAACATATTTTTAGCCAAATATTAGGGGGAAAAGCAAGTTTCACTATAGATTTGAAAGTTCGAGTGAGTTTTCAACAAATTTTCAAGGATGTTTACTTTATAACACTTGGCTATTTTCTATTCTGCACTTAAAAGGGCATTTTGTTAACATGTGCTATAATACCTTGATACACCAGTTGTTTCCATGCCACTTTGCGTTACTAATGCAGCAGCAACAATAACAACAAAGCCTTTTATTCCAAACAAGTTATGGTAGACTCGGAATGAAACCTGCTTAAGGTCAAAGAAAAAATAGCTTTGTAATAAAATCTACAAGGCAAAAACCCTAAGCCCTGCATCCTGCACCTAAACCGAGGGTCTCCTAAACCATCCCTAAATCATCTTCTTATGTCATGGTTCTAGTACTTGGATCACTAACTTCCATATGCTCATATCCAAAGCCAATTCTTTAGATATATTCCAATATCTTAAGTCTCTTTGAACCACTTTCTTCCACATCAGTCTTGGTTAACCTCTATCTCTTCTTATGTTTTTGGTACGTCTTAAAATTTCACTACATACCGGTGCCTTAGAAGGTCTCTGTTGGAGATGTCCAAACCATCGCAAGTGATATTGGACAAGCTTCTCTTCAATTGGTGCTACCCCCACCCTATCACGTATATCATCATTGCATATTAGATCACGCCTTTTGTGGCGACAGATCTACAACGGCATCCTCATCTTCGCTACACTTATCTACTGTACATGTTGTCTTTTATCCACCGAGCATTCCACTCCATATAGGATTGCAGGTCTAATCGTAGTCCTGTAGAACTTACTCTTTAACTTTTGAGGGATTTTTATCACAAAGGACACACAATGGTTGGCGCCATTTCACCCACCCTACTCTTATTTAGTGGCTCACGTCTTCATCAATCTAGGCATCCTACTACAGTATCAATCCCAAATACCAAATTGTCATCCCTAGATACTACTTGTCCGTCTAGACTAGCATCTCCATCATCTGCCCTGGCATCGCTGAAATCATAGTTCACATACTCAATTTTAGTATTATACTAAGTCTAAAGCCCTTCGATTCTAAAGTCTTCCTCCACAACTCCAATTTCATATCAACACCTATCCTACTCTCATCAACTAGCATGTATATTTTTGCCTTAGTGATGGATGAGGTCTCATTGATACAAGCAAAAATATACTGGCTCAACGCTGACCCTTGGTATAGTCCTATCTTGATAGAAAAGTTAGTATCACTACCATATTCTCTGACGTTAGTCACAACATCTTTGTACATATCCTTGATTAGGGTTACATGCTTTGTTGGCACTTTTTTCTTTGAAGCGTTCACCACATGATCTTTCTTGGAACTTTATAATAGGTTTTCTCCAAGTCGATAAATACTATGTGAAGATCCTTATTTTGCTCCCTATACCTCTCCATCAACTGTCAGGTCAAGAAAATTGCCTCCGTTGTCAACCTCCCGGGTATAAGCCAAATTGGTTTTTCGTCCCACTAGTCACTCTTCTTAAACTGTGCTCAATCATTCGCTCCCAAAGCTTCATTATATGGTTTATGAACTTAATTTCTCTATAATTAGTACAACTTTGAATGTCTCCTTTATTTTTAAAAATTGGTCCTAAAGTGCTTCTCCATCCACTACTACAAAAAGAGTCATCATAGATGGTTCAAGATGGTCATCATAGACAGTTTTTTGAGCCATCTAAATTTATAGGTCAGTGATAATCGGAGGTTATCACAGACGGTTTGTGAGTCATATGTGATAAATATAACATAGATAGTTTTTAACTAGAACCGTCTGTAAAGAACACTATCACAGACGGCTTAAATCAAAAACCATCTGTGATACTCACACATCACAGACGGTTCTAGCTACCAACCATCTGTGATGGGTGAGTATTACGGGTGAGTATTACAGACGGTTGGTATATAGAACCGTCTGTGATACTTTCCCATCACAGATGGTTGGTGGATAGAATCGTCTGTGATGTGTGAGTATCATAAACGATTTTTGATTCAAACTATCTGTGATAGTTTATTCTGTACCTAAAATTTTTTCTGTTTGTTGGCTAGCCTCAAGAAATGTTAGTTATGCCTTTGAAAACAAGCAAATACAGCAGCAAATACAACAACGCATTCTATTTCCATTAAAGTTAGAATCCACCATTACAACATAATATGATAATGAGCAGATTACCCATCTAACACAGCAAGAACATGGCAAGAACATATCTCCTAGTTCTATGAACCCAACTCTTTAACATGGCAAGAATATATAAGAAGCAAAGATTCTAGCAGACAGTAGAAGTTGGATGCCTAGGCCCTATCGCCCTGTTGCAGTGTGCGAGCTAGATGTCCCTGATGCTTGCCATCGCCGGTGCCGACTTGAGCGCCATCTTGATAGCTAGCTACTTCCGTGGCACCTTGCTGCCCGTAGATGACTTATGTGCCGAGGAGGAGGACGATGAAGAGGCTGGAGAGATTTTAAGTGCGGTAGAGGATGGGTTTAGGTGAGTATGCATAGGGGAGGGAGAGGTGAGAGTGGGAAAATTTTTGGTAGAATGGGTGCAAGGATGAAGAGACGGAGTTACAATCCGTGGGGTGGGAGCTGGTGAGTTTCTATTGGCTAGGATTGGGTTGGGGAGGATCGACGAGGCCAGCGATTAGGGATATATAATTATCACAGATGATTTGAACTACAAACCGTCTGTGATATATAATTATTACAGACAGTTTGAACCATAAACTATCTGTGATACATAATTACCAAAGACGGTTTGAACCACAAACCATCTGTGATACCGAAGACAATATACGTATATACCGGTGCAATATAAATAGCTAGTCTCAAAAGATAAAATAGCAAAGTTCTATATGACTTATATAAGCTTGTTTGAAAGATTTCGAAAAGATTTACAATTTGTAGTTGAGGCGAACCACAAATTTCAAACAGAAGATCAAAAATTTTGGCAAAAACAGAAACTAAAAACTTGCGACGTAAATTTGAGACTAAAGATGGCCGATTTTAGGGGTCTTACAGGGCAACTGGCGTAAGTGAGTTGGTTTTTTATATCCGGCTCATCGTTAGCATTCCAACGAGTACAAGAACGGAATCCTACTCGAACTCAGGTGAGAGATTATGAAATTTTAGGGGCTTGCGAGATAGGAAACATATCATAGATATTTTTTAATACAAACTGTCTATGATAACTTCATTAGTACAGACGGTTTGTAATACAAACTGTCTGTGAAGTATCCCAGATGGTTTAAATAAAAAACCGTCTGTGATATTTCACAATATCAAAGACAGTTCTCACCATGAACCTCTGTGATATTATCTCTTCACAGACGATTTTTAGTGCTAGCAATAACACAGACGGTCTCTAAACCTAAATCGCCTGTGATTGCATTTAACACTGATGGTTTTAGTGAGCTGTCTGTGATGAGGCGTCTGATACAAGCCTTTTTGTAGTAGTGATCACTCGTTAGGCATCTGTTCAACCTAAAAATACTATTGAATAAATTAGTTAGTTAAACAATCGTCACGTCTCCAAAGCATTTGTACTTCTCGATGCGAATGCTACTAATGGAGCATTCTACAAAAAAATACTGATGCAGCTTGATACACTAATATACGTCCAATGATGATCTCTTAGTGTATCATCATGAGGAATGAAACTTGGACCCTGAAGATGGCTGTCTGCCTATCCATAATGTGTATACGTACAATATACACATTAAAAAAGTTCGTCCCTTACGACCGTTTTCGTCCCTTACAATATACATGAAAACGGTCGGAAACGGTCGGAAAACTCCTCAACCGTTTTCTACTTCTACATTTGAATACGAAAACGAAAGCGAAAGCGGTAAAGCCGGACACGAAAACGAACGCGAACTTACGGAATATCGAGAATTTCGAAAACGAACCAATTCGAGCGGAATTATGTCGAACACGGTCGGTATACGAAAATTCAATACGGAATACCGACCTGTAGGACCAAGTGCATAACAATTAACAAGTGACCAAGTACATAACAATTACCAAGTGCATGATCAAGTTCAAATGCATATAATAATTAACAAGTGCATGACCCTTGGTCTTAAGTATTAACACAATAGCCGGGGTGGGACGCGAGTGGCCGCCGGGATGGCACGCGGGCGGCCGGCGGGATGTGCATATAAATTTGGATTGCTCCGTACAGATGTGCGCATCATCACGAATGCGTAGGATGTTTCCGCGATGAAATCGGACTTCCGAAGGGCCATAATGGAAGAAATGAAACGGGAGATGGACCTAACTGTAAACCCTATAAATTTTTGAGGGCTAAATCGAAAAATTCCAAATCCCCAATTCATCAAAAGCCTTGCGCCGCCGGCTGTGGAACCTTGAGCCCGGTCTTCTTCTTCTCCCCAACGCCTTCTTCTCCTCTTCCCTCCTTCTCCACTCCCGGCCACCGGCGAGCGCCGGGCCGCAGCTCACCGGTGCGCCTCTGCCGCTCCCCACAGCACCTCCTACGTCAGCCCTCTCCTCTCTGGCCGCCTCACCGCCCACTCCCTTCTTCTCCACATCTCTCCGCCGCCGACCTTCCTCTTCTGCTGCTCTCCTCCGGCGCGCCACCTCTCTCTACTCGGCCGCCGCTTGCTCTCCTCCTCTCTTCTCTAGCTCCGTGCCGCCTTCTCCAACCGCCGCACCTCCTCCGCGCCTCCTCTTGCCCCACCTCGGCGCCGCCGCTCGAGATCCACCGGCGCGCTTGCTCTCTTCCGCGCCCCCTTCTCTCGCCGGCCTCCCGTCTCCACCACACACCCACGCGCGCGCGCGGCAAAGACCGACACCGGGCGACAACTTCTTCTCGCCTCAACTTCACCGAGACCACCGCCCGACTACCTCTTCTCCGATGTGTGCTCCTCCGCGGCTGCATCGTCCTCGACGCGCGACTTCTTCAAACCTTTACCGCCGCCACCTTCATCGCGCGCCACCCGACTTCTTCCTCTTCACCGCGGCGTCTCCACCTACATCGCCGCGATACCAAATTCGGTTTAAACCGTATTTACAATACGGTATATTCGAATAAAATGTAGAAAAGTAGAAAACGGTCGGAAACGCCTAAACCGCTTCCGCTCCGCTTTGAATTTGGTATTCCGTATTCGAACGAATTGAATTTGTCCAAAATACGAATTCGATCGGGTCAAATATAGAAAATGATGCGGTTCGGTACGGGATATTTCCATTCCGTTTTCATCCCTACCCATTGGGTCGTTGGGGGCACTACAGCTACGCCAAATGGGTCGATCCTTGCCACGCAATTGATGAATTGATCCTCTGGGCGCTATGGGTCAGGGCCATCTCGAGCCATCCCGGCCAACTCGAAATCTTTACTGTTTTGGCCCGTTGCCATTTTTTGTAGTTCTAGCTTCCTGAGTATATTTTTTTTACAAATCTAACCCCCTTCTACGCACAAAATTATGTGAATCTGACACATGGCATTTCCGTGCTACAATACCGCGGATTTTGTTCTGTAGCTACAGTACACTACGGGCAGATATACATTTTTCTATGCTTTCCGAGCGCGGATTTTAAAACAGTATCGTAGAAATAGCATTTCCACGTCCCTTACCGTGGAATTTATTACATGTCGATCTCACATAAATTCTGCACTTGGAAGAGGGCTAAATCTGTAAAAAAATTCTCAAAGGACTAAAACTGTAAAAAAATAGTACGGAGACCAAAACAGTAAAGGATTCGGCCCACACCCACCCGTAGAGGGAACCATCCTGCGCGTTGAATAATTTTTCTGAAGTCTCGTTATCATTTTGGCGGAAGCTATTAATCTCGTTTCTTGATTGGACAATTGTAGCAGTGGATAATATTTTGCAAGAAAAACTTTAGCAACAATCCCAATAATTAATATGCCGGATGGCAGTGACATTAAAGGTGTTTGATTGCCAGGACCAAGTAGGATGGAACGGGAATATTACGAGACGAGGAGGTGTACCTATGTTTGGTTGGATGGAATGAGGACATGAGGTGGTTCTACTTGAGGGAATATTCTACCTAGATCTGGGCTATGTGGTTTCTCATTTTTTTGCCAGACGAACTCATCCTATATGAAACAGTAGACGCGCGAACAAGCGCGGTGGATGCAGTCACCACCCATCGATTGACAGCAGGCGTAGGGAACAAGGGCGCAGGGAGACGGCGAGTTGGGGTTGGCGCCGGCAAAGAAAGGTGCACGCCAACGTAGAAGGGTGTAGGGAGGCAGTGAGCTGCGGTCGACGTCAGGAAAAACAGGCGCAGGGAGGCGGTGAGCCGTGATCGGTGTCAGGAAAGATGGGCGTAAGGAGGCAGTGAGTCGTGGTTGGCGTCGACGAAGGATGTAGGGAGACTACGAGCTGTGGTTGGTGTCGGCGAAGAAGGGCGTAGGGAGGCGGCGAGCCTTGGTTGGCGCACTAGGAAGAAGTGGAGGGAAGTGGCGGGGAAGAAGGGTGTACGGGAGGCAGCTCCGGCGGCATTGAAGGACGCACGAGAGGCAACTCTGGAGGTGGGCGGGCGCACAAAGGGCGATGGTGATGCTAGATTTGGGTTGGTAGGGTTTGAGTTGGGAGGGGGCGAGAGAAAGAGAATTTATATGTTTTAGGAAGTTGGGATCTTTGATCCAATGGTCCAAAAGTGGAAAGGTATTTAGGGGTATTCTCACCACCTAGTTACCAAATCCAATCCCATTTCTCTAACCAAACATCATGTCGAACCATTCAGGATCATCATATTTAAGTAACCAAACAAAATTATGTATTATCCTATCCCACCAACCAAACAACTTACTTATACCATACCATCCAGGATCATCATATCCAGCCTGCACTATCTCATCCTGTTGTGGCTACAGGCCAAACAATAAAGAAGGGGACTTGTAGAAGAGGAAGAAGAGAGCCAGATCTGTGGGAGAGTTGGTAAGAATGAGAGGATGTCCCTCCTCCTACCCTCCTGGGGTTTATATACATGAGTGAGGTAGAATGGGAAATTCACATTCTACCCTTTAGTGCTTACAAAGGATGAGGGTACATTGGTATATTCCTCTACACTATCGGGTCTATTATATTAAGCCAGTTGCAAGGCCCAGTCACGGGGGGTTGGGCCACCCCTACAACAGTACTCCCTCGATAGCAAGCACAGAGGTCTCGATGGGCGAGCTGACGTGCCAAACTATCCCAGCCCCCCGTTCCCCGACAGCAAGCGTGAGGGTACCGCTGGCGAGCCGATGCAACTAGTAGCTTGCAACTCCGTCAGGCGATACCGATGAGGCTGACAATGAAGTCGACGCCACTCCATCGAGGCGATGCCTACAAAGCGGGCGGCGAGGCGCCGCCTCGGCCGGGTCGCCTACCGAGGCAAGGCGCATAAAGCGCGACGGCGAAGTCTGCGCCGTAGCCGAGCCGTCCCGCCGAGGCATTGCCTACTAGGTGGACGGCGAAGTCGTGCCGCCCCCGCCGAGGCGATGCCTATCAAGCGGCGATAAAGTCGTGTTACCCCTCCAAGGCGATGCCTACAGGGTGCGGCGAGGCGCTGTTCCGAAGCAGGGTCGCCCCGCTAAGGCTATGCGTACCAAGCGGACGACGAAGTCCTACGCAGTACCTGAGCCATCCCGCTGAGGCATTGCCTACTAGGCGGATGGCGAAGTTGTGCAGCCCCGTCGAGGCGATACCTACCAGGCGGGCGGCAAAGTCGCGTCGCCCCTCCGACACGATGCCTACAGGGCGGGCGGTGAGGCACTGCTCCAAAGCTAGGTCGCCCCGCTGAGGTGATGCCTACCAGGCGGGCGGCGAAGTCACGCCGCCCCGCTGAGGCGATGCCTACAAGGCGGGCGGCGAAGCCTTGCTGCCCCGCTGAGGCACCGGAGCCGGGCCGTCCTGCCGAGGCGATGCCTACGAGGCAGACGGCGAAGTCCTGCGCCGGAGTCGGGCCGTTCCGCTGAGGCGATGCCTACGAGGCGGACGGCGCAGTCCTGCACCGAAGCCGGGCCGTCCCGCCGAGGCGATGCCTACGAGGCGGACGGCGCAGTCCTGCGCTGGAGCCGGGCCGTCCCGCCAAGGCGATGCCTACGAGGCGGACGGCGAAGTCCAATGCCGAAGGTAGGCCGTCCCGCCAAGGCGATGCCTACGAGGCGGACGGCGAAATCCAACGCCGTTCCCCTACCTTTAAAAACCCGCGCCCGCGGAGGGCTGGCGCGAGAGGCGTAGGCCGGGGGCGCAACGTGCGCGGAGGCAGGGGGCGGAGCTGCCGTTCCCCCACCTTCAAAAACAGTGCCTGCGGAGAGTGGGCTCTACTCACGCGGAGGTAGGGAGGCGAAACTGTCGTTCCCCTACCTTTGAAAACCATGGCCACGGAGGGCGAGCGCGAGCGGCGTAGGCCGAGGGCGCGACGCGCGCGGAGGCAGGGAGGCAGAGTCGTCGTTCCCCTACTGTCAAAAGGCGATGCACTCCCTGATGCAACACGCGCGAAGGCGCGATATCTAGGTAGTGCGTACGAGGAGGCAGGTAGGCAGAGACGCCGTTCCCCTTCCTTGAAAAACTCGCACCCACGGAGGGCAGGCGCGAGCGGTGTAGGCCGGCTCCGAAGCCGGGTCGTCCCGCCGAGGCAGTGCCTACCAGACGGACGACGAAGTCCTGCGTCGGAGCCGAGCCATCCTGCCGAGGCATTGCCTACTAGGCGGTCGGCGAAGTCGCACCGCCCCACCGAGGCGAAGGCTACAAAGCAGGCGTCGAGGCGCTGCTCCAAAGCCGGATCGTCCCGCCGAGGCAGTGCCTACAAGGCGGGTGACGAAGTCCTGCGTTGGAGCTGAGCCGTCCTGCCGAGGCATTGCCTAGCAGGCAGACGGCGAAGTCGCACCGCGCCGTCGAGGCGATGCCTACTAGGCGGGCAGTGAGGTGCTGCTCCGAATCCTGGTCATCCCACCGAGGCAGTGCCTATGTCGGAACCCGGAGTAACGACACCTGGATCCTCTGCGTAAATCGCACTAGTCCAGGATCAGCTAGTGCACACAGTCACAACAAAGATAAATACCAAGCACAAATGACTGATTATATTAAATAAAAGGTACAACCTTATGGCCAAGTCTTACATCAACACCCATTGGCAAAATAAATAAAGGAAAGAACTGCGGAAGCAAACTGAAATGAAGCGAAGCCCAAGCCTGCCCACAGGCAAACGACAGTAAGATGCGGCCTATTTGTCCAGACCTTCACCGTAGTTGACGTCTTCCTTCTCTGTGTGGAAAAAGCAAGGTGAGTACAAACTTGTACTCCGCAAGTCACTCGAAAAAATACAACATAATGATAAAGGCTTCAATGGAAGTCTTATAGGGTTAGTTTGCAAAAACAGCATTTAATGAAATACAGTAAATAGATTGAAATTGCTGAATTTAATACAGTAAGTAAAAACAATACTTGTAGTTGAAAATATTACCGTCAGTGTAGGCTCCGACCATACACCAACCTATTCACGGGCATCCCACCCGGACCATCTTTTCCAAAAGTTCACGTATGGATTCCATCCATCCACACGCTTTCACTGCGCAATTCTGATGAATTCCATCCATTCACCAGATTTCAATCTCTCACGGATTCCATCCATCCGTAAGGTTTTCATCTCTCGTGGATTCCATCTATCCACAAGGTTTTCGAAAATATTTTTGAAAAACAAAATCTAATCCATGAAAAACTTTTACTCAGCATGCCCATGACCGTGGGCACAGCTATCCAGGATAGATTATACACTCTACAGAGGTTGTACAGCTTTACCCACAAGACACGATCATCCCATATTGCCACCGGTTTACACACTTCCTTTGGTGTGCAGCGAGGAGTCGTGACAAGGCCTTTACAATGCGAAGCTTGCAACCTGGTCGAACCAACTCTAAGGTTTCACCCGATGAAGGAATCCACTGCCATCGGACCCCTCTTGAGCCTAGACGAGACTTCTCATGGCTTAACCACGCCGCCCAAGTGAGACTTCACATGGCACCAACCACGCTCACTTTCAACCTACGACTTGACTCAGGTTGGGACTTCACAAATTATTCACCGGTGTCCCATACCACCATGTGGTAGTACGATAGGGCTTTGCAACAAAGAGCTCACAGGACCGGTCCTTAACTGACTTAGGCCCAACCACATACCCCGTGCACGACAATCAACCACTGCGGCTCCAACCAACAGGGCATACCTGCACCCACCACTCTAACCAATTGCCTAAGTCTAAACCAGTTTTACATTTGTTTTCAAAATAGTTTCATAAACCTCCTTGACTCACCAAAGTCAAGAGTAAATATCATTTTATGTAAAAGGGTTCGTCATTTCATGTGAAAGATATCCCAAAACCAAGATTATATGACTATGCAGGGCTAAGCATTTGAATAAACTCTCTAGCCAACACTAATGTATTAACTAGAGTTTGAATCTAGGGTGACAAGGTATAAGGGATTCAATAACAATGGAGGAATTAACAAGTAGACAATAACTAAATTTAAAACTGAATTGAAATACGTTGAATAAACATATGCGTGCAATATAATTTAAATCAACAAAATTTTATTTTGAAATCTGGGATCAACATGATCAAGGAGGGTGACTTGCCTTGCTCTTCAAATTTGTGCAAATCTTCGTCGAAGAAATCTCCCGAATCGTCGAAGTCTACACGTGAAAATAACCCACCAAATTCAAATAAATTCAAATTGACTTCAAATATTTGAATTGAGGCTAGAAATGGATAGAGGGGAATTTTTGATGAATTTAGAAATTTGAATGGGCTAAATCGGAGTTAGGACGAAGGAGAACGGGCTCAGGGAAATTTAAATTCAGAGAAAAAGAAAAAGACTGATTTCTGGAATTATTTTTCTACTGAAAAAGGGATTTATGACGTCAGCAGAGATTAATGGAATTTTCTTCCTAAAAGAAAACCTGATTTATTGCGTCAGCCCTAAGGTGAAACCACTGACAGGTGGACCCTTGGTCCATGGACCAAGTCCACGGGCACATGGGAAGGCTGAGGTGGCGGAGGGAGACCGGGTGGCGCCGACGGGGCAGATGGGGCTGGGGTGGCGGTGACGCGGCACTGTGGCAGCCACGTGGCGGTCCCGTCGGCCGAGGGCGCACGGGTGGCGGACGCCCGGCGGCGGCGGCGAGGGCGGCTACGGGGAAGGGGAAGGTAGGGAGCATGGGAGGGGCGCATGTTTACGGGGCGCGAGTTGGCCGGCCGGCGAGGAGAAGCGACGTCGGCTCGGGGCTCACATGCAGCGGTGCTCCGGCGAAGAGGGGCGCCGAGGCGAAGGAGGTCGGGGTGGCGCGGCGGAGCTTGAAGTGGTGTCGGCCGGCGCGGAGCGAGCGGAGCGGCGGTGATTCCTCGCCGGAGCCCAAAGCGGCGGCGGAGGCGGGTGTGCACGACGCGGGGGCGAGTGGGAGCTCGGGAGGAGTGGGAGAGGGCGGAGGGAGGTGGAGCGAGGAGAGGCGGAGCTCGGGGCGGTATTTATAGGGGGCGGAGAGGCGTAGGGAGAGGGGAATTGGTCGCCGGAGTTGGCGCGGCCATGGCGGCGGTTACGGGAGGACGTGGGTGCGGGCGCGGGTCGGTGGTGCGGGTCGTGCGGGGAGTGGGGCGCGGGTCTCGCGGGGAAGGTGGCGCACACGGGAGTGGGGAAGAGGCGGCCGGGAGGTGCGGGAGTGGCGCAACGGCCGGCGGCGGCGCGAGGAAGGAGGAGGCGCGGGGTAGGAGGCGAAGCTGACAGGTGGGGTCGGGATGGCAGCGAGAGAGGGAGGCGGGGAGCGGTTGACGGGTGGGGCCCACGGCGCAGCGAGAGGCGGAGGAGGGCGCTGAAGGGTGGGCCGGGTGAGAGAGAGGGGAAGAGCGGCGCCGACAAGTGGGGCCAGATGGCAGTAAGAGAGAGGAAGGGAGGCGCGGGCGGCGATCGGATCAGAAGGGTGCGACGTGGCGGCCATGGGAGGGGGTAGGCGGGATGGAGCGGATGGCCGGGGTGGCAGCGACGTGGAGAAATCCGAGCCGTCCACGTGGCGGCCGGAGGGAAGGAGAGGGAAATTGATTTTCTGATTTTTGTTTTTGATTTTCAGAAAACCCCAGAAAATCTTTTAAGCCTCAGAAAAATATAAAATCAACTCCAAAAATTCCAGAAAAATTCAGAGAATCTCCTGGAGACATTTTGGACTTAATAAAAATATTTCCAACTAATGTTGGCATTTAATTTTCATACTTTAAAATACTTTTTAATTCAAAAATACATTTTAAAATCCAGAAAACTCAGAAAAACCAAATAAAATCCAAATAACTCCAAATATTTAATTTGACATAAGATTTTTTTTATATAAAATCAAAATATCCTTTTATTTAATAATATTTTTAGGTTTTCCTGAAAATGCTTTTCAAATCCAACTTTTTCAAAAACAGAAATCCAGGGCAAATCCAAATTTAAAATTTGGGCACAACAATACTTATTTTAAATTAAATTTTATTTTATTCCATTTTTATTATTTATTTATTTATTTATTTTAGCAAAAATCTGGGATGTTACAGCCTACCAAGCAAACGACGAAGTCCTGCGCCGGATCCGAGCCATCCCGCCGAGGAATTGCCTACCAGGCGGACGGCGAAGTCACGCCACTCCGTCGAGGCGATGCCTACAAGGCGGGCGGTGAGGCGCTGCTCCGAAGCCATGTCGTCCCACCGAGGCAGTGCCTACAAGGTGGGTGACGAAGTCCTGCGCCGGAGCCAGGCCATCCTGCCGAGGCATTGCCTACCAGGCGGACGACGAAGTCGCGCCGCTCCGCCAAGGCGATGCCTACTTGGTGGGCGGCGAGGAGCTGCTCTGAAGCCGGATCGTCCCACCGAGGCAGTGCCTACCAGGCAGATGACGAGGTCCTGCGCCGGAGCCGAGCCGTCTCGCCGAGGAAAAACCGCCGTGGAGAATGGGCGTGAGCGGCGTAGGCCGAGGGCGCTACGCACGCAGAGGCAGGGAAGCGACACTGCTGTTCCCCCACCTTCGAAAGACAGTGCCCGCGGAAAGCGAGCGCTTGTGCCGTAGGCCGAGGGTGCTACGCACGCGGAGGCAGGGAGGCGATACTGCCGTTCCCCCACCTTCAAAAACAGTTCCCGCGGAGAGCGGGCGCTACGCACGCAGAAGCAGGGAGGCGACACTGCCATTCCCCCACCTTCAAAAACAGTGCCCGCGGAGAGCGGGCGCTTATGGCGTAGGCTGAGGACGCTACGCACGCGGAGGCAGGGAGGCGTCACTGTCGTTCCTCTACCTTCAAAAAACAGTGCTCGCGGAGAGCGGACGCTTGCGGCATAGGCCGAGGACGCTACGCACACGGAGGTAGGGAGGCAATACTTCTGTTCCCCCACCTTCAAAAACAGTGCCCGCGGAGAGTGGGCGCTTGCGGCGTAGGCCGAGGGCACTACGCACACGAAGGCAGGGAGGCGACACTACCGTTTCCCCACCTTCAAAAAACAGTGCCCGTGGAAAGCGGGCGCTTGTGGAGTAGGTCGAGGGCGCTACGCACGCGGAGGCAGGGAGGTGACACTGCCGTTCCCCCACCTTAAAAAACAGTGCCCGCGGAGAGCGGGCGTTTTGTGGTGTAGGCCGAGGGCGCTAAAGCGATGCACTCCCTGGCGCAACGCACGCGAAGGCGCGATGTCCAGGTGCTGCATCGGTAAAGCGAGGCACTCCCTAGTGTCTCAGCTATTGCGCAATTTTTATACTCCGTAGAGTACGTGGGATCAACATCCACGTCTTATTTGTACTCCGGAGAGTATGCGTGGGATCTACATCCACGTCTTATTTATACTCCGGAGAGTATGCATAGGGACAACATCCATGCGTGCGCGGGATCCGCATCTTGTGTATACTCAGTAGAGTGCACAGGGACAACATCCGCGTCTTTTTTATACTCCCTAGAGTGCGTGTGGAGGCGGACCTCGACGCTACGTCTTATTTATACTCCGTAGAGTGCGTGCGGAGGCGGACCTTGACGCTACGTCTTATTTATACTCCGTAGAGTGCGCGCGGAGGCGGACCTCGACGCTACGTCTTATTTATACTCCGTAGAGTGCGTGCGGAGGCGTCCCCCCGCTGCGTCTTATTTATACTCCGTAGAGTGCGTGCGGAGGCGGACCTCGACGCTACGTCTTATTTATACTCTGTAGAGTGCGTGCAGAGGCGGACCTCGACGCTACGTCTTATTTATACTCCGTAGAGTGCGTGCGGAGGCGGACCTCGACGCTACGTCTTATTTATACTTCGTAGAGTGCGTGCGGAGGCGGACCTCGACGCTACGTCTTATTTATACTCCGTAGAGTTGCTCGATGCAGAGTCGAATGTCGACGTCGCGGAGTCCGGAGTGAAGTCCCGTGTTGGAGACCCTGTATGAGGCGAAGGTCGACATCGCGTAGGCAGAGCTTTTGCCAAGGTCGGAGCATACCTCACTGGTGTATGTCGTATTACCACATGCACGCACACATGGATAATTTCAATTGCATTGCTGTCAAACAACACATGCATGCACAGATATGTGCGCGCGGCTGGCTGCCAACGAGCAGAGCCCAGCAGTATGCGAAGGCATGAGGGCGGACAGATGCATAGGGACGCACCAAGCGAAGGCCGGGGAAGTCACCGTGGAGCTGAGCAGAGGCCAACGAAGACTTCCCAAGAGCGTAGGCAAAGTGACGCTGGTAGGCCGGCGAAGTCGCCATGAAGTTTAGCGAAGGCCGGCGAAGTCGACGTCGCGGAGGCTCGACATCGTGCGAAGGCTCGTCTCGGAGACTCTGCATTGCTTGCGCGAAGTACGCGCACCGTCCATGCATGCACGGACGCTCAAGCGTCAACTTGCAGCCATGCCTGCCTACATGCATACGCACGGGCTGGTAGCCGGCTATAATTGCATGCACAAGCGGCGGGTCCTGGCCGTGGTCTCCTTCTGCCAGAGCTTCTTGCGCAGACCTGGCGGTGCGGATGAGCGGAGGCCAGAGCCCACCTTCGGTCGCGCGAAGACGAGCGGAGACCGGAGCCCGCCTTCGGCAGCATGGAGACGAGCGGAGACCGGAGACGAGCGGTGGCTCGGCCGACTCGAGGCATCCTCCGCGTGTCTTGTGTACACATGCATGGTCAGCAGCGAGGAGCACGGCTCGGTCGGCGACGCAGCAGTAGACGCGGAGCTCGAGCGCCGGCAGGCCGGCGAGGCAGCCAGCGAAGACTGGCGATCTGGGCCCATCCCCGATGCCGTCGCAGCGCGCAGCTACAGCCACTAGAGGCTCGCGCAATGCCGCCGCAGCCACCCAAGCCCGCGGTCACCCGAGCATATGCTGCGCAGCGACAGCCTCTCCAGCGGCATCGCCCCTGCAGCGTCGCCCAGCTTGTCGTGGACGGATGGGTGCGATGGATATTTGAGTGTATGCGGGCATTGAGCTCGCGCGTGCATGGATTGCTCCGGAGACCTCACGTGGACTTCGCCGACGCGAAGCGTGGCGCGGAGGTATGGCCTACCCGGAGACCTCGCTGAGGCCTCGTGGCAGCCCCTTTGACAACGCGGAGACGAGCGGAGGCTGGAGCCGGTCTTCGGCAGCACGGAGATGAAGGCGTTGTCGCAGAGGTGGAGCTGTGGCGAGGTAAGCGCAGTCAGCTCGGACTTCGGCGGGGCGAAGGCGACATCAGCGCAGTCGCCACAAAGGTTGGTGCTGAGCAACGCGAGGAGGCATCGGTCAACACGGAGGTGGGCGAACCCAAGGGTAAACCATTCATCGATCGAGCTAGCAGCTGTCCCAGAGCATGATCCCCTCCCAGCTGGCGGCCTCCTCCACTACACTCCCTCCATCCTGGAGGCATGAGTAGGTATGTGAATGGATGACTTGCGTGCCTGCATGGTTGAATGGATACGAGACTTCGTCCGGCCTCGGTCCGTCGTCGTGTCTCGTCACTGGACCCCCACCGGCTCCGCGCCCGTCTCCGCGCGACTCCGCCTGGCCATGCAACGTCGCCTGGCGCCCACCGACTTTGCGCCCCGCGGAGCCTTCGGCCAGCGCGCGGAGACATCGCTTGACGAAGACCTTGACGCGGCACGACCTAGCGGCCTGGAAGAGTTGACGCGAAGACAAGTGCAGAGATGATGCTGCGAAGATGTCTGACGCGGTGAAGCGCGTAGAGGCATGCGACATGTGCCTGTGCCACTCGATCAACTTCATGGATCTGGGCGATTCGACTGGATCTACTCAGTAATGCTGCCGATGGCCCACAAGGTGGTACAGACGCCATGAATAAAGCAGTATGCTCCCAGGACCCGAAAAGATCCAAAACAGAGAGGGAGATGGGCAAATGTTACAGTACACACGATGGGATAAAGCAAGATAATGCTTTGAGCAAATCGATAGAAAAGATCCAAAACTGTTCCCTTTTTTTACCTTTCGTTGAGTGCTGGAGAAATCTCTTCCATACACAACTTCTAGTCGTCCCCACGGACGACACCATTTGTTGTGGCTACAGTCCAAACAGTAAAGAAGGGACTTATAGAAGAGGAAGAGGAGAGCCAGATCTGTAGGAGAGTTGGCAAGAATGAGAGGATATCCCTCCTCCTACCCCTCCTGGGGTTTATATACATGAGTGAGGTATAATGGGAAATTCTCATTCTATCCTTTAGTACTTACAAAGGATGAGGGTATATTGATGTATACTTACATTAGTATATTTCTCTACACTATCGGGTCTATTACATATTAAACCAGTTGCAAAGCCCAATGACGGGGGTTGGGCCACCCCCCACAACAATCCCATTCGCTATAATTCACCCAACCAAGCACATCCTAAAGGACATCCTTGGCTGGGGGTATCTGCTCGTACATGTGGGGAAATTTCTATAGGAATGATAGGCCGGTCAGGGGAGATAATGTTTGAAGGTGCCCCATACATTCCAGGCAAATATTCAGTTTTGAAATATACAATGCCTTTAGCGAGAATTCACAGAATATTTTCTTTGGATTCAAACATGGCGTAACCACTCAAAGGAAAAAAGAACACAACATTAAAGGATAGTGCATAATGTATTAATGTTTGCACGTATATATACTAGGAATTATAGTAGATACTGAAGGACTTTGGGTCTCCTAGGGTTAAGATCTAGCGGGTTCTTTTCTATTGCGTACGAGTTCTTGAGTGCTACACTGAGAGGTAGAGAGGGGTACCAACCTTCCGACGTGGAGGAGGAAGAGCCGGCCATCGCGGTTCGTCGGTGAAGATCTGCGCACGGGCAGCGACGGTCGGGGAAGAGATGCGTGGCTCCTCGGCGGCGGCGTGTCCCGGGCGGCGGCGAACTGACGGCACGGTGGAGCTTCCCGTCGCCGGAGCGCCCCCTCAACAGATCGGTCTTAGGGTTTGTCGGTGGGGTGACGGCGGCGCGGTCAACCTCGTGATGCGTGCCGCCCGGCCCCCACCTCTGTATTTATAGCGCTGGCGACAGGGGCCCACCAGCCAAACGGGCTGGGCGCCCCCGATCAGGGCGCATCAAGGGCTGGGCTTTGGCCGTTGGGCCAAAGCCCTGAGATCACTCTAACATTCTCCCCCTTGATCTCAGTCTATACTTTATCTTTTAATTACTTTTGACTTTACACATTCCATCACAGATTAGTGCATAGAACATGTCTCATCGTCACGGTCAATCGCCGATAGATTCAACAGTTACAATACACCTCTCTCTTGCAAACAAGCACTTTAATCTTTGGGCCATCTTTTAGTCCAGAATCATAGGCTTTCCCTTAAACCCATGCCGCTACATGTTCTCTCAACACGTTGGGTGGTAAGCCTTTAGTAAGCGGATCCGCTAACATCTTTGCGGCACTTATATGCTCTAGACTTATAATTTGATCCCGAACTTTATCTTTCACAACATAGTACTTTATGTCAATGTGTTTGGCAGCACCACTTGACTTATTGTTGTGGGCATACATTATCGCGGTTCATTATCGCAGTACAACTTAAGTGGTCTGTTGATGTCGTCAACCACTTTTAAACCGGTATGAACTTCTTTAGCCGTTCACCTGCCCGTAGCCTCATAACATGCTACAAACTCGGCATACATTGTGGACGATGTAGTGACGGTTTGCTTTGAGCTTTTCCATGATATAGCTCCTTCAGCGAGAGTGAATACTTATCCGGATGTAGACTTTCTATCATCTCCCGCAAAATCAGAATCTGTATACCCCACTGTATGGAGTAAATCTGATCTTCTGTATGTCATCATGAGGCCTTTTGTTCCTTGCAAATAACGCAAAACTTTCTTTATCAATTTCAATGTTCTATTCCGTGATTGCTCTGAATCGCCAAGTAACCCGGTAACAAACGCTAAGTCGTATGTGCACACTTGAGCATACCGTAAGCTTCCGACACCAAGCATATGGAACCGCTTTCATTTGATCGAGCTCAGATCGGTTCCCGGGCATTGAAAATCCCCATATCTGTCGCCCTTGACTATAGGTGCAGGTGAAGGACTACATTTATGCATACCAAATTTCTTTAAGACTTTCTCTATGTATGCCTTTGTGACAGTCCCAATACCCTTTGTTTCTATCTCGGTGAATTTCGATCCCTAGAACGAACGAAGCTTCACCAAGATCTTTCATATCAAAGTTTGAGGACAAAAACTTCTTTGTCTCCAGTAGCAGACTAACATCACTACTAGCTAGCAAGATATCATCCACATACAGGATTAGGAAGATAAACTTCCCATCTTTAAACTTTGCATAAACACAGTTGTCCTCTACATTCTCTTTAAACCCAAATTTTCTTATTGTACTGTCAAACTTCAAATACCACTGTCTTGAAGCTTGCTTTAACCCATATATTGATTTCTTTAGGCGGCATCCCATTCTATCATTTCCTTCCACAACAAAACCTTTCGGTTGTGCCATGTAAACATTTTCCTCCAAATCCCCATTAAGAAATGCCGTCTTTACATCCATCGATGTAACTCTAAATCATAATGTGCTACTAATGCCATTATGATTCTGAAGGAATCTTTACATGAGACCGGAGAAAAGGTCTCATTGTAATCAATCTATTCTCTTTGCGTAAAGCCTTTTGCCACAAGTCGCGCTTTGTATCTTTCTATATTCCCTTGGGAGTCATGCTTTGTCTTGTAGACCCATTTACAGCCTACTGTTTTGGCTCCTTTAGGAATAATTTCCAAGTCCCATACTTTATTAGTCTTCATGGACCTCATTTCCTCTTCCATGGCCTCAAGCCATTTTGAGGAATTTTCGCTTCATGGCTTCTTCAAATGAGGTGGGATCATCCTCCATTTGAAATTCCTCTGTATGATAAATCTGATAATCATCGAAATAGCTGATCTTCTTACTCTTTGAGACCTCCTGGGGCCTCCTCATTTGGTACATCTATTGTTTGAGGCAGTGTTGCTCCCCTCATCTGTGGCAATAGGTTCTATATGATCTGAAGAACAGGTTCTTCATTCTCATTCATTGTTGCCACGGGAGGAACAATAACAGTCTTGGCACCACGTTGTCTTGCACCGCTCGGTGCAGCGACAACAGTAGTGTGAAGAATGGCTCTTGAATCATCGGAGTGGGCGCATACACCCGCTTCTCTTCAAGGTCAATCTCTCGAGCTACCATGCTCCCCTCATCATTTCATCCTCTAAGAAGACAGCGTGTCTCATTTCTACAAACTTTGTATATCCATGCGGACAGAGAAACGATAACCTTTTGACTTTTCAGGTAGCCAATGAAATGGCAACTTCATGTTTTGGGATCAAGCTTCCCAAGGTTTGGGTTAAATACTTTAGCCTCAAGCAGACTCCCCACACACGTAAGTGGTTTAGTGAGGGAACTCTTCCTGTCCACAACTCGTACGGTGTTTTGGGCACCGACTTACTAGGCACTCTGTTGAGAATATGAATGGCGGTTTTCAACGCCTCCATCCATAAACTCAATGGCAGTGTGGAATAGCTCATCATGCTTCGCACCATATCCATCGAGTGCAGTTGCGTCTTTCACTACTCCATTTTGCTGAGGTTCGCCCGCATAGAATCTTGGGCCACTATACCATTTTCTGTAAAAACCTTGCAAAGGTCCAGAACTTGTCCATATGGGGTATGTCGACCGTAGTACTCCCCCCATGATCAGATCGGACTATCTTAATCTTTAAATCGTGTTGGTTTTCAATTTCATCCTTAAATATCTTGAATTTATCCAAGGCTTCATTTCTTTCTTTGATTGGATAAATATATCCATAACGGGAGTAATCATCCGTGAATGTTATGAACGAGTCATAACCATCCACACTTTTCACAGGAAAGGGACCACAAATATCTGTGTGAATAATTTGTAGAACTTCTGTGCTTCTTTTGGCGTCTTTCTTAATTTTCTTTACATGCATTCTCTGCATTGTTTTGAGTCTGAGAACTCTAATGGAGGAAGAATATCATTCTTAACTAGTCTGTCTATTCTCCCCCTCGAAATATGGCCTAAACGACAGTACCATAATTTCGACGACGCATCTAGAGTTCTCTTTCGTTTCCTGTTTACATTCGTAGACGAGGATTCATTTACTTTCTCGCACGCCATGTTCCCATTATCGCATACGACATTCACATCAATGTTCTCACTTTTCTTTGCCATTATCATCTTTAGGTAATCAGGACAGTTCTTCTTGTAGTGTCCCGTCTTTTAACAGTGAAGACACTGGTCTTTGTCTACTGCAAACTTATTCTGTTGAGGCTGATAGACAGGGGCTTTTCCCTTGTTCTTTGAGAAGGAGTTACTGTTGAAGTTCTTTTCTTGTTGTCCTTCACATAGTTGATAGAACCACCATGTGAGGTTTTAATTCTTTCCTCCTCTTGCACGCACATAGCTATGCACTTTTCTATGTCCCATTTTTCGGGCTATCAATGTTGTAGTTGACAACAAAGGTGTCAAACTCTTTCGGCAAGGAAGCAAAAAAACAAGTGAATAAGGAACTCATCCTTGAGAGCCAAATTCATTGGTTTAAGTTTAGATGCCAAGTTGCTCATCCTAAGAATGTGCTCTCTTATGCCATTGCCACTGCCAGAATACCTTTCTGTTACCAGCTGCTTAATTAGCTGTGTAGCATAAGTCTTTGAAGAGCCAGTGAACTGACTCTTTATTTTATCAAGGTACTCTGTGACAGTGTCACACTCTGCGATTGAGCCCACAATTGCAGGCTCAATCGTGTTCTTTATCACAGCCAAACATTTCTTGTTGGCAGTGACCCACTTTTTATGATCAAGATCATATGACATTTTATGGGAGCATAGTCCCTCTGTCTAGTCTGCCAAACAGAATCAGCCTCATTCTGTTCCCTCACTGGCGCCAAAGGCTCAGTGGGACGTGCTGTAGTGAGGACCCAGTCCACCTCAGCCAAGATAAATGCTAAGTCTATCTTTTTCTTCCACTCTCCATAATTATCACCTTTGAGAGTGGGGATTTCTCTAATACAACTCATCAAGTTGTATCCTCCTGGAAAAATATTTCAAATACAGTGAGAACATAACAGGAAAATTATATGCCTTATTTCCAACGTTGGTCAAAAATACGACATACAATTTAAAACAATTCTATCATACATTAAATCTACATCACCGTTGGTGTAAATAGAAATAATGCATGAAAACAATATTAAAAATTTATAATATTTGTTATTAACAACGTTGGTCGAAAATAACAATATCATAAATCTCTTGGAATTTTTATCTATTTTTCCAAAATTAAATTCTCCCGTTGGTTCGAATTTAATAATGAAAATCAATTAACATTAACTTTTGCAGCGGAAACTGTAATTATTCAAAAATAATTCAATATTCAGAAGTATTAATCTGTACACTTTTAATCTCTGAAAGAATTAACACGTTGGTGCAAAAATTACAGAGATTTTAGATCAAAATTTCATTCAAATTCATCAACAAATACTTCTGAAAAACAATAAATATCAAAAATCGGGATTTACTGTTCATTTGGCCATTTCGGCTCGCTCACCGCCCACGGCGCCGCCCGCTGCCGAACGCGCGCCCGCTCGGCCGGCCTCACGCGCGCGCGTGGCCCAGCTAACGCCTGCGTGGCCCAAAACCAAGCGGTCGGCCGCGACTCACGCGCGCCGTTAGATCTTCATCGGACGCCTCACGCGCGCTGCCGGCCCAGAAGCTCTCCGGCCCAAACAAAATTGACCGTCCGATGCAATCGGACGGCCGGGAGTGCGATGCGGCCGGGACAAAACTGCCCCCAAAAAACCCTAACCCATTTGCTCCTCTCCACCCGAAAAGACCGGAGCGCACGGGGGGCGGCGCGGCACCATCGGCGACGGCGCGTGGCGCCGTCTTGCCGGCGGCGGCGGCGCTCGCGCGCGCGCGCGCGACGCGGGCGCGCGCGCGCAGCGCGCACGGAGCGGCTACGGCGGCGGCCTTGCGGGCGCGGGCGCCGACGACCGTGGCCCGCCGCGCGAGATAGGCGGCGCCAAGGCGTCGGCGGCGGGCTCCAGGGGCAGCGGCGCCATCGGGGCGGCGCGCGCACGGAGGGGCAACCCCGAGCGAGCGGCGGCACGGCTACCCGGCGCACGCGACGACGGCCCGACGTGGCGCACGGCGGCAACCGCACCCGTGAGTCCCATTCCCCTTTCCATTTCTTTCTTTTCTTTTGCCGATTTCTCGGTTGGGTTCGGGATTTCTTTTCTTTTCCCCATCTAGATCTACGCTAGGTTGCTCTGATACCATTGAAGGACTTTGGGTCTCCTAGGGTTAAGATCTAGCGGGTTCTTTTCTATTGCGTCGAGTTCTTGAGTGCTACACCGAGAGGTAGAGAGGGTACCAACCTTCCGACGTGGAGGAGGAAGAGCCGGCCATCGCGGTTCGTCGGTGAAGATCTGCGCACGGGCAGCGACGGTCGGGGAAGAGATGCGTGGCTCCTCGGCGGCGGCGTGTCCCGGGCGGCGGCGAACTGACGGCACGGTGGAGCTTCCCGTCGCCGGAGCGCCCCCTCAACAGATCGGTCTTAGGGTTTGTCGGTGGGGTGACGGCGGCGCGGTCAACCTCGTGATGCGTGCCGCCCGGCCCCCACCTCTGTATTTATAGCGCTGGCGACAGGGGCCCACCAGCCAAACGGGCTGGGCGCCCCCGATCAGGGCGCATCAAGGGCTGGGCTTTGGCCGTTGGGCCAAAGCCCTGAGATCACTCTAACAGATACACAATAGAAAATGGATGTACACCTAAGCAACAAATAAACCCCCATGTTTCTTTGTGACACGACATTAATGTAATTATGTACACTTGCTCCTGGATAAGATGTACAATCTCATAGTTCAGAGCTCTCATTGGTAGAACTAGGAACTTTCAGAGGTTGGCTTGGTTCTAGTTCAGAGCTCGCATTGGCAGAACTGGGAACTTTCAGAGGTTGGCTTGGTTCTTTAGTTTGAGGCAAAAAGGCCGTTAGGCCGAGATTCAGCAGTAGAATTCTGACATGAGTGACAAATTCGCCGCCAGTGCTTAGATGCTTAAAGTGGAACCCAGCCCCACAATGAGGTGCCATGTAGCAAAGCATCTCCATCCATACATTTATGATTAGCTTCCATGGATCAATTGGTTCTTTGAACTTTAGAAGCCCGGTGGCAAGCTTGTGAGCGCGAGGTAAGATTGGCACATCAGAGAATACCTCAATATGACGGAACTCTCTGATGTGTTCTTCGGCTAGATCGTCTTCCTTGCCAACCTTGTCACGTATACTTTTGACGACTTTGCATTGCTCTAGGGCTTGCTGGTCACCACCAATTTCTACTTCAAGAAATTTTGCAACTTCGCGTCGAGCCATCTCGAGCACAAAGTGCCCATCATTGCCGATAAGGATGCCGTGTTTTGAAGCAAGGTACATGATATAATTGGATAGCATTCTGCTTGGGCCTCTAAACGGAGAGTTGCATACCTCGTCATCAAAGAAGCATATGTCCGTTGCTATATGCCAAATAAGGATGCTGGATAAAAAATCCACATACTCAATGGTCTTAGAGAATAGAGCCTGAGCTGTTCTTCCTTGGCAATTGTTCTGGAGCTCCCACTTCGCCCACTGGCCACTGAACTTGGTAAAATCCCAGTCATCTACATGTGGGCTGTTTGCTATGTGTAAAAGCTTATCAAGAAGGAGCTCCTTCAGCTCAGAAGAGACTTTGACATGTGTAGTGTCGCGGTTGATGCCGACCCATTGCATGATCCGTCCCAATAGACTGGCTTGTTTCTCTAGTATGCACCCATCAATGATGTTGTATTGCGCCAGCTTTTCCGACCACTGACATCTACTCTCCGGATGAGCACACTTGACTATGCTGAAGATTGCCTCCGGATGAGCACACTTGACTATGCTGAAGATTGCCCTTCCACGTGGAAAATTTTCCATTGCTGTAAGGTATGCCCAGTATGATGAGATGGCTATAATGTTGGAGATTAACTCCAATGTGATAGCTCCGATCAGCAATGTGTACGACACAGCAATATCAGCCCTACTAGAGTTGACAAGAAAACCCTTTATATCAGCCCTCACGAACAGTGTCAAGGCTGCAGAAGTTGAGCCCAGCGTAATGAGCCGGGGAATCCAGCTGACTACTGGGCTGAGGTGGCAGTGACGTGTTCCAAGCTTGGTATAATAGTAGTCATAAATAAGAGAGAGCTGAACCTGAACCAACTTATAACAACTGTGGACTCGGTTTTTATTGCAAAGGAACTCTTCGGAAAAAATGATTTTTCTACCACGTTGCAAGGACGGCATCATTTCCATTAGAAATGACATCCATCTTTTGAGACCGTGACCAGCTAGCAACACAAATTTTGCATAAGTTGGTTCTTTCTCCAATGATTTATGAATTTTGTTACAACTTGAGAAGTTACGGATGATCTCATCCAACCGTAAACCGCAACCGGCAGCAGTTGCTCTTTCTTGAACCAACGTCAATGGCGTCTGTACTCATGTATATATACATATTGATGATCAATGAAACGTGTGGTTCACTGTTATTTTTTGTTTCCATTTTACATTCAACACGTTATCAGCACTGCGCTCTGCCATCCAAACACATACAACAGAGAAAACAAACACACGAACAGAAGGTATGGAGAACGATCAGATCCATCTCTGTGAGCAGCATCACAACGCCTTACTTGGTGTTCTTGCTTCAATGGATTCTTTGTGTGATTACCTGCAACTTCTTTTTGCCCCTTGCCATCAAGATCCACCACCACCAAGACCGACGACGGCCACCATAATCTCCACCGGTCATGGCTCGAGGCCAGTTCGCCGTCGTCCATGGGAGGCGCACGGCGTCTCCCCACCGGCGAGGGCTTCGCGCTATGGGCCTTACCGGCGCCCGGCGCACGCCTCCGAGGCGGCAAACCGCCGCCCTGGACTCCGCATCCGTACGGCCTCCTCTGCAGAGGAGGCCTTCTCCTCCACTTGATTCAAGAACAGAGGGGAGGGGGGCCAACACGGCGCGGGGGCACGGCCAGCAGAGGCGCCGGTTGCGGCGTGGCGCGTCCGGCCGGCCGACGCCGGGCGCCTGGCGCGGCGGTGGCCCCACGGCCGGCGCATCGTGGCGGCCCAAGCGGCGGCGCGGTGGAGAAGCCCGGCTGGCGGCCGAGGCGCCGCGCCGCTGCGGCACCCGACCGCCGGAGAAGGTGCGCGCCCATGGGCGGCAGCCGCTGCGCACACGGCCGGCCAAGCGGCGCCGAGGCGCGCGGTGGGGCAAGCCAGCGAGGAGGCGGCGCCGCGGTGGCGCTTCGCGGTGGGGCCCGCCGGCGGCGAGGCGCTCGAGGCGGTGCGCGCGGCGGACGCGAGGAGGCGCCTCGCGGTGGAGACGCCGGCGGCGGCGGCGGTGGCGGCGCCCCATGGTCGGCGGTGGAGGCCACAAAGGCCACTTGTGGCGGCTGGATATGGGGTTTCTAACCCTAACACTCCACCTCATATATACATGCTGCCCTCAATGGGTTTTTAGCCCATTAACCCCCCACCTCCCTCATGGGCCAAATGGCCGACCGGGCTTTAGCCCAGGTTGCCAAAATTTTGCAACCTCCCCCCTCTTTTTTAATGTAATTGCAGCACTTTATGTTAAATAACTTTCCATTGTATATATTTGCAATAAAGACCCCTAATGTAACATTGTATTGTTATTATATGTTTTCATGCAATGTATTATACATTAATTATTGCAATCTATCTTATGCAATTTTAAATATTTCGTTTACTAGCTTACCATACAAGCATTTAATATTAATTGTTTTTAATGCAAATGCCTTAGGTTGATTTTCTCTCATTTGGGAATAACACAAATTTTTTTAACTTTGATATTGACCACACACAAGGTAGTACCATAGTACTACTGCGGGATTTACTCCTCAATGTGCGTACCTAATATCAAGTTTTGCAACAATTTGGTCTACACTTTTGGGTGACTACCTTTATTTATTTTCAAATTGGCCATACACAAGGTAGTACCATCGTACTACTGTGGGATTTCATCCTCAACGTGCGTACCCAATTTGATTATAAATTATACAAGGTCTACACCTAAGTGATTACCATGATTCTTTTTCACATTGGCCATACACAAGGTAGTATCAATATACTACTGTGGGATTATCATCCTCAAAGTGCGCACTCAATGTTGAAAAATGAATTAAATAATGTTAATACCATTAGTGATTAACTATGTTGTTCCACAATAGGAGAATGTCCCTTTATGTATTTCAAGTTTACCTTGATTACTTGCATTTCGCATTGCTTATTTAACATTGCCAAAGATTTTAACAAATCTGTGGCCCTACATATGTAGGCACAATGGCTACTAAAGAGTTTGAGGCTCTCGCTCTTGATGGCCACAACTTCCCCACATGGGCGATGGATCTCAAAGTGAGTCTATCGTTGCGCGGAATGTACCAGGCAATTGCAACTCCCCAAGAGGGTGTAGCTCCTTTGGCTGAGACTCTCAAGTACAATACCTTATTTATCATAAGGAACCACATCCATCCTGATCTCAAAGCTGAGTATCTGATGGAAGAAGACCCACGCACTCTGTGGCTTGCTCTTCAAACACGGTATGAACAGCAGAAGCGTCATCCTCTGAGGTCACAATGAATGGAACCACCTCCGCATACAAGATTTTAAATCGTGGGAGAGTTCAACCATGCTGTTCATAAAATCAGTTCTAAATCTGCAGATTTTGAGAAAGAACCATCGATGCGGAGAAAATTGAGAAGACGTTGTCTACCATGCTCCCGCACAAATGATCCTTCAGCAACAATACCGTGAAAGAGGTTTCACCGCTTATTCTGAGTTAATTAAAACATTACTTCAGCGCGAAAGGCATAGTGAGCTCCTCCTTTGGAACTCTAATTTGCGCCTTTGGGCACTAAACCTTTGCCGAGTACATGCTAACACTCAGAACAAACCCAAAGGGAATGCTACTAATTCTAGCACTCGGGAACTTCAAAGGAAAGAACAAGCGCAAGAGACAACACGACCTAATGGTGCTATCAAGGGAAAGGATGTTTTTAAGTCGAAAAAGAACAAGTCTAACACTTGTGTCAAGTGTGGCTGTTACAACCACCCGACTGAGAAATGTCGCACTCCCAAGCACTTGGTGGCGTTGTACTTGAATTCCGTGGGACGAGCACGCTCCAATCAAGGACGTTCAATAAAGATGGACAATTTGAAGCACACTTCAACTCCCAATCTGATGTCAACATGGAAGAATTCCTCCAACCTGACATTACTAAGAAAGATGCCCCTGGGTGCTCCTACTCTGCTCCTACAGCTGCGGAAACAAGCAACACCAAGGCACTACCTCCACTTGATGGAAACGTTGACGATATGGAGAACATGATCGTGGAGTTCACTTCTAACGATCCGTTTGGAGACTTTAATTAGGCTCCTGCACTTTGAGATACCTTATTTCATTATCCCTTGAATGTGGATGTCGTTTAATTGTGAATGTTGACATAAACTAGTTGTTGTCCGTACTTCATTTACGCACAATGGGTATTGTAATTTGTATTAAGCACAATTGATACCTATATATATATATTGTATGTATTCTATATATATTTGTTGAGAATGACATATTCAAATTCTCCATTTTGTATAGATTGTACGGGAGTCGATCTGATGGATGAGGAAATGTGCCTAGTGGATAGCGGTACTACTAACTCTATACTCAGGGAGATAAAATATTTCCACACTCTCACAAAGAACAAAGGAAATGTTTTAACAATCGCTGACGCGATCTTGTAATAGTTGGCACCGGTCGGGCCACTATTCTCGCTCCCTATGGGTACATCAATAACAATTGAGGATGCACTCTTGTATCCCGATTCAACTCGTACCCTATTGAGTTATAGAGATATCCGTAAGAATGAGTTTCATGTTGAAACTCATGAGGACAACAATGAGAATTCCTTCTCATAACAAAAGATCACGGATATGGCAAAGAGACACTTGAAAAGTTTCCTCACTCCCGTCTGGATTGTACTACACATACATCAACCCCGCACCACATGTTGCTTACAAAGTAATTTTCCGAATGTTAACGCATTCCAAACTTGGCATGATCGTCTTGGCCATCTGGAATAGGGATGATGAGGAAAATTATAAGCAATTCGTTGGTCACACTTTAAGTGATGCAAAATTTCCCAATCCTCAGATTTTATGTGCACCGCATGTGCCATCGGAAATTAATTTTGAGGCCCTCTTACCTCAAAATTCATGCCGAACCTCTAAAGTTCCTTGAACGCATTCAAGGTGACATATGTGGTCCCATTCAACCATTATCGGGCCGTTCGGTATTTTATGGTTCTAATAGACGATCTACACGATGGTCTCATGTGTGTCTACTTTCCACACGGAACCATGCATTTGCTAAGCTTGTTGCACAAGTTATCAAACTTAGAGCACAATATCCTCGAACATCAAATCCGATCAATCCGAATGGATAATGCTGCTGAATTTTCCTCACGTGCCTTCAATGATTATTGCATGGCTTTAGGAATTCAAGTTCAACACTCGGTCCCATATGTTCATATTCAAAATGGGTTGGCGAATCTCTCATTAAGAGAGTGAAACTTATTGCAAGACCTTTACTACAGATTGCCATCTACCAACATCATGTTGGGGTCACGCATCTTACACGCCGACTTGATTCAATTGCGTCCAATCGCATATCATGCAACCTCCCCGTTGCAACTAGTACGTGGAAATACACCAAATATTTCCCATCTGCGGAAGTTCGGTTGCGCTACATACGTAGCGATCTCTCCACCGCAGCGTACATCTATGGGCCCACACAGGAAATTGGGGATCTATGTGGGATATCAATCTCCGTCGATCATTAAATACGGAACCCCTTACAGGATCTATTCACTGCCGATGCGCTGATTGTATCTTCAATGAAGATCATTTCCGGCATTAGGGAGGAATTGAAAACCACAATAAATGCCAGAAATCAATTGGGATGCCATAGACATCTCCAACTCGATCCACGTATTACGGCCCAACTCCAAGTTCGAAGATCATTAATTTGCAACACATTGCAAATAACATGCCGATGCATTTACGATTATAAGGGTGTTACAAAATCCTATAATCCTGCGAGAAATGTGCCTGAAAGAGTAGAGGTACCAAATAAAACTACTCAACTCCCAGAAGAGGGGAGAAGTACGGCTATTTCCACGAGATGCGACTTCTAGCAAGCAAAGGAAAGGAAGAACAAATCTTCTAACGCATAAATGTAACTCAACCTTACGTTGAGAAACACCCTGTGGAGGTTCAACCTTCACATCCCACATCAACAGTGCACTCAATTACTGATGTTGGGACATCGGAACGCCCTGATGCAATCATTTTGGGAAATAATGATACATCACAAGGGGTGCTTGAAATTTCCATCAACTATATTGAATCTGGAGAATCATATGACAGAAAGTCTACAATTGTCGACATCTATTTCTCTGAAACAATTGCAGAAATCATCCAAAATGATCCAGATCCTAAGACCATGGCAGAGTGCAGAAAGCGCTCGGACTGGAATCAATGGAAAGATGCAATTCAAGCGGAGATAACCTCGCTCACTAAAAGAGAGGTATTCACTCATGCAATACCTACACCTCGAGGAATCTTTCCTGTGGGATTCAAATGGGTTTTCGTCCGAAAACGGAATGAGAACAATGAGGTGGTGAGACATAAAGCGAGGCTTGTAGCACAAGGGTTCACGCAGAGACCCGGCATTGATTTCAATGAAACATATTCTCCAGTTATGAGTGGAATAATATTCCGATACCTTATATCTCTGGCTGTTCAAAATCGTCTATCTATGCAGTTGATGGACGTAGTGACTGCATATCTATATGGGTCACTTGATTCGGACATATATATGAAGGTCCCTGATGGGATTTCTATACCGAATCCAAACGCAAATCGCAACATATATTGTGTAAAGCTTCAAAAGTCACTCTATGGCTTAAAGCGATGGGAAGAATGTGGTATAACCGACTTAGTGAGTTCCTTTGCGAAGGGATACATTAACAATGATGATTGTCCATGTGTTTTTATCAAAAAGTCCCAAATGAGATTTTGCATCATATCGAGATATGTTGATGATTTAAATATCATCGGCAACCCACAAGATATTGATGAAGCACGCAATCATCTAAAGACGGAGTTTGAAATGAAAGATTTGGGCCAAACCAAATTTTGCTTAGGTTTACAACTTGAGCATCTTCCCACTGGAATTTTAGTGCATCAATCAAAGATATATCCAAAAATATTGGAGAAATTCAATATGGACAAATCACATCCATCCAAAACTCCTATGGTTGTTCGATCTCTAGAAATGGAGATCGATCAATTGCACCACGGGATGATGGAGAAGAGATTCTGGATCTCATTATCCTTATCTCGGTGTCATTGGAGCGCTAATGTATCTTGCAAATTGCACGGCACGATATTGCATTCGCAGTGAACTTGCTAGCTCGACATAGCGCCGCTCCTACCAAACGGCATTGGGCGGGAGTAAAACATATCCTCGAGATATGTTAATGGTACAAGAGATCTTGGATTATTTTTCAAAGGAACCCAGATCCTAATCGATTGGATACACCGATGCCGGCTATTTATCCGATCCCCATAATGGCCGATCCTGCATGTGTTTTGTGTTCTTACACGGAGGAACGACCATTTCATGGAAGTCTACAAAATAGACTCGTGGCTACCTCAACAAATCACTCAAATAATTGCACTATATGAGGCATCACGCGAATGTGTTTGGCTTGCAGAGTGATTAACCACATACAACAATCGTGTGGCATTGGTGCCATCGATTCACCAACTATTATCTATGAAGATAATTCGCTTGTGTTACAGATGGAGACAGGCTACATCAAAAGCAACATAACCAAGCATATTTCTCCTAAGTTGTTTTACCCCATGAGTTAAAACAAATGGGTGAAATAAACATCTTGCAAACCAAATCATGTGATAACCTCGCTGATTTGTTTTCTAAGTCCTACCACTTCCTCGTTCCGAAATGTGTTCAAGGAATTGGTATGCGACGACTTCGAGATTTGCAAACTTCAGGGGGAGAAATCTCCTAAATGTTACTCTGTCCAAAGCATCATATTGTACTCTTTTCTTTGTATGAGTTTTACTCACAAGGTTCCTCATATAAAGTTTTTAATGAGACAATATTAGCATAAGCATATGTCGTATTTCCTATTTTTCCCCATCGGGGTTTTTTAGGAGATATCAATGACATATATTGTCTTCTAAACTATCTATGAGTTTTCTCCTGCAAAAGTTTTTCTCATATGAGTTCTCCTTATTTTCCCATTGGGTTTAAAGGAGTTTTTTAACAAACGTATCTATCAAATATTTCTCCTCGTTTTGTTTATCCTACAGGACTTTTTGTAGGATTAATATTATTCATTGATCTCAAAGATGGATTCGATCAAGGGGGAGTGTTACAACTTGAGAAGTTACGGATGATCTCATCCAACCGTAAACCGCAACCGGCAGCAGTTGCTCTTTCTTGAACCAACGTCAATGGCGTCTGTACTCATGTATATATACATATTGATGATCAATGAAACGTGTGGTTCACTGTTATTTTTTGTTTCCATTTTACATTCAACAAATTTCAAAGAGATAGGCATGTGTCTTAACCTTGTGCACGTCAGACATATCAAAACTGCTTCCAGGTGTTGCTGACTTGGCGGCAGTCATGAGTGCCCATGTTCTCTCAGCATACCTGACAGTACCGGAGATGAACATCAACACTAGGGGAGCCACGAGCTGCTTGCCCCCCTGCCACTGCTTGCTGACGATGTAGATGGCCAGCGCAACCTGCGTCGCAAGGCTCAGCAGGTGCCGCTTCCACAGCATATTGTCCTCCATGGAGAAGGCCGTGATCGTCTCCTGCCCGCCAAGGTGAAGCAGCATGAACGGCGCCCAGAAGAGCACGAGCTTATGGCGCAGGCCATTGATGTGGAGCGTGAGATGTCCAAGAACAAAGATTGCAAGGGAGTCGGCCGACACATAGGCGAGCCATAGGAGCGCGCTCAGAACACCTGAGATGGTACGCTTCCTAATACCCGAAAAAAAGAGAAGGAAGGCTTGCAAGGCAAAGCTCACAAGCACCAAGAACTGGATCTCCCATTCATCCAAGAGCTGTTGGACACGGGACGTCAACCTGACCAGCAGTAGAGTTAAAATTTGAATTTGCCAGATGATTTCCCGTTTCTGCTTAAGATAGAGTTCCACTAATTTGTGTTAACATTAGCTCATGTAACAATTCAAAAGTTCAAGATCAGATTGGATCTTTTAAAGCATGCAATTCTTGCGTTTTGACTTTAAATAGCTGGAACTTTTACCTGTATTGATCCATCTATAGGTTGCCGCTGACGCTATCGTTGGGGAGGGTTTGGGTTTTACCAAACCCAAATCCCCAACGGGTACGGCTACCCAATGGGTAAGAGAGGATCAGAGGAAGAAGCAAGAGGAGTCGACGACGGCTGGTCGGCGGCGATGGGTGACGGATCGGCGGGTCGGTGAGACCGCGGTGTCCTTGGCGGCCCGCTGCACCCTCCACGCCCGGGCCCTGGAGGAGCGGCTCTTGCGGAGAGGGCGGGCCGCTGCGGCGGTGGGCAGCTAGGTGGGAAGGCGGGGTGGCGTAGGTGTCGGCGTCGAGGAGGAGACCGGCGGCGGCGAGTCCCACGCGGCTGCGGAGGCGCGGGAGGAGGTAGTGGAGGACGCTGTAGATCAGCGCGGAGGAGCTGAAGATCGGGGCGGCGCAACGGCGGGAGCAGCTCGGGAAGCGACGGGCGGCGTAACGGATCGGCGCGGCGGCGGCTCGGCGAGGGACGGCGGCGCGCCGAGCGGCGCAGCGTTCCTCAGCAGTGGCGACTCGGGGATGGCGGCCGCGGGCTATCGCCGGCGTCCGACTCGGTAGCCAGAGAGAGACGGGGGAGGGGCGTATTTTTTTTCTTTGTTTCTTTCTCTCTCTCTTTTTGATAGTGACGGGTGTGCTTGGGACCAAATGAGATTATCTTAAGTAGTGAAGTTACGAATCTGAGCCATTCGATAGGGAAAGAATGACCAGATCAGGTTTTGCTATAGTAAGTGTACTGTAGCTACAGTAACATTTTACTGTAGCTACAGTAAATTTACTGTATCACCCAGATCTGGTCTGTTCTTTTCCGATCGGATGGCTCAGATTCGTGACTTCACTATACAGTCGTCGGATGCGGCTGTAGAGAATATGATTCCGCTTGGGACGAGGCTGGGTCATGGGAGGCAGGGAGGGGAGAAAATTATAATATTAACTATTTTTCAGATAGCGTGTGAGAAGGGGTGAGGGGCCCACGGGGTGGTCTAATAAAGAACTCTTCACACACATCGCTTCCGGCGGCTTTTTTTTTCAATTTTAAACCTATCATTTTTTTAAAAAAAAATAGACCCTCCTTAAAACCTACCGTACCATCCTAACTTAGCAGGAAGCCAGCTGTGTGGCTGGCGAGCTGACGTGGCATAGGACCAGGTGCAGTAGCCGGCTTCTACCGAGTCACCCATCGCAAAATGTATCCGCCGTGCTGCCAATTCATGGTCAATGGTAGCGCGTAATGACACTACTGTAGCACATTATTCATGCATTAATTAGTACTAATATTAATTAAAGCACTAAATTAATAGTATTTTATTTTTATTGCTTGGTAGAGGCGACGGCAGTGACATAAGGCATGTAAAAAATAATAGAAGCTGACACACGCGCTTTATCTATGTCGTTCGTTTGTACCAACTATACAAACGAGCATTTGTTGTCCGACTAAGATGAAAATTTCACACAAAATTTTCACTTGAATCGTTGACATGTCATAAAAATCCGTCACTGAAATTTATTTCGTATTGCGTAACAAAAAAATAATAGAAGGTAAGGTAAACACTGCCGCCTACGCTGTCTAGCTATTTCAACTTATATAAGCTAGCAGAAATTATACGATGAGCTGATAATTCCATGTTGTAATCCTACTCACATCACTAAGATGGCATAGAAATTCACCGCTATAATTCAATATGTACTGCGCAAACAAAATAATGGTAGTCAACACACGTGTTTTTTCCTATGCCGCTCGTCTCCACCAACCGCGCAAGCAATGCATTTTGTTGTCTGAATATGCTAAAAATTTCCCACAAGACTTTTACTTGAACCACTAATATGCCACAAAAATTCGTCGTTAGAATTTATTCCGTATTGTGCAACAAAAATCATGAAAGATATGACATACACTTTCGCCTACGTCATGTAGCTATTTTAATCTATACAAGAGAGCAGTTGTTATCTGAATGAGCTGATAATTCCACGTTGTAATCCCATTTACACTGCTAACGTGGCGTAGAAATTTATCCCTGGAATTCAATATGTTTTGCGCAACAAAAATAATGGAAGTCAACACACACATTTTTCATACGTCGTTCATATCCGCCAACTATACAAGTGAACATTTGCTGCCGGAATGAGCTAAAAATTTCATATAAAACTTTTACTTGAATAGCTAACGTGCCATAGAAATTCACCACTGGAATTAAATACATATTGTGTAATAAAAATAATGGAACGGCATATGGAAAAATGTGTGTGCTGTCCAAACAAACGGCGTAAGGAAAAACACGTGTGTTGACTTCTATTATTTTTGTTACATAGTATCTATTGAATTCTAGCGGCGAATTTCCACACCACATTAGTGGTGCAAGTGGGATTACAATGTAGAATTATAAGCTCATTTGGATAACAACTGCTCGCTTATATAGGTTAAAATAGCCAGATGGCGTAAGCAAAAGTGTATGTCCTATATTCCACAATTTTTGTTATGCAGTATGGAATAAATTCTAGCGGCGAATTTCTATGGCATATTAGCGGTTCAAGTGAAAGTCTTGTGTGAAATTTTCAGTTTATTCGAATAACAAATAATCGCTTGTATGGTTAGTTGAGATGAACCATATAGGGAAAATACATATGTTGACTTCTATTATTTTTGCATACCCTAAACTGCCGTTGCTGCCTCCACCAAGCAACAAAAATAAAATACTATTAATTTAGCTTTACTTAGCACTAATTAATTACTTATTAGAACTAATTAATACATAGCAATATGCTACAGTAGTGAACAATATGTGCTACTGTGCATCGCGAATTGGCGGTTGGTAGAGCATAGGTGGTTCGGTACGGGCTAGCTGCCACGCCAGGTCGCCCAGCCACACATCTGGTTTTTTGCCAAGTTAGGATGGTGTGACAGATGACATATATAGTTTGTCACATTTTTTAAGTACAGGGAGTTCTAATTTTGTAGAAAAAAGTGTTAAGGGTCAAAATTGAAAAAAGTTACTAGGAGCCGTATGTGCAAACAGTTCTCTAATAAACGGTGCGCTAGTAGCTCATCTAGCGCACACGAGAAAAAAAATCTCCTTTCCTTCTTGTTGCTGTTTGGAAATAAGAAATTTGCAGAAAGTAGTTTAATTTATGTGGAAATTAAAAAAACTTGACGTTCTAAAGAGGCCTGATTCATTCGCACACATGACTCATCTTTCCTCCTCGGTCGTTTTCCATTCTGATTCCCTACCAACATCCTACCCAAATAACATGGGTATGGGTTTGAGCGTGGGCTCCTAGCTGACGCCACTTCCAGAATTTCTTATCAAATCCTCGTTTCCTGCACTTGTACAGTTTTCTTTTTATTCCTGGAATGAGATGCCGATAGATTGGTTGGTCATAGATAAGTGCTACGATCCGTGTCAAAAATATAAATCGTTTTACGATCCGTGTTGGTTAAAATTTTTTAGGTTTAATCATTAATATATAAAGAATTACCTAGATTGACAACATAAAATTAATGTTACTAGATCCATCTTAAAATATACTTTTATAATATATAATTATTTTTATTTGAAATAATATATTTTATAGAAATTATTAGTCAAAATATCACCTTAAAGACTGCCAATATTCTAAACGACTTATATTATAATACGGAGGTAGTAATGTGCAGTTGATGATATATATAAAAGCATGCTTCCTGGGACTTTTAGGGATTGCCAACTTCTCATGCACAATTCTTTGCTTAGGATGGAGAAAACGAATATTATGGAGTGGCAGGCAAGGAACTCTTGTTTTGCTATGTAATCGCCATGGTGAGGATGCAGAGAACCAGCAGGCAACAAGCCAAGAACTAGATGCTCATTGATGTCGTATGGGAAACTTATGTATTGACCTTGATCTGTACGTAGCTGTGTGCCAAACTTAATTGGTGGTAGCTCGGTAATGAACATTTTTTTTATACGGAATAGCTATATAACACCCAACTAATTTTCTGAGTCGAATCGGTCAAATTTTTTGACTGATGGATGGAGATCCAACGACCAGCCCCTTCCCCACTGCTATACAAAGCCTATCGGCCTGTCGCCTAACTCTTGCCACCTCCTGCTGTGTGACGATCTGGATTTTTATCAAGAGGTAATAACTTTAATCAATAAATTCTTATTCATTTTAGTTGATAAAATATCGCTCTAATAAATATTACAACAGAAAAATAATTAGAGACAATACAAGCTATTAGGACATCAATATAGCCACGCAAGGCTAGAACTTGGTACAAAACCACTAACTATTGAATAATACAATACCAAAAGTACACATTCTAGTTCGACTTCTAATTATACAGGGATTACTAACTAAAAAGACAACAGATTAGTTATAAAGAACCCTAGAGGTTGAGCCTAGGGTGCTATGAACTCCCTAATCGTTCCAAGCATCATATGAGAGATCTACCTTGTAGGGTCCATTCTTATAAACATCCTTGTTCCCCTCCTGATAGAGTTTCCCTGGAAAGGCTTCCTCCATCCCAAACGAAGACCTAAACAAAGAAGAATAATAGTAAGGGTGAGTACCGAAGTACTCAGTAAGCTTATTTAACAAAATGCACTATATACTACTAAGCTAACACTTCCTCGAACATCCATTTCCTTTCTCATCCTCTTTTTCTTTTTCTTTCTCATTCTTTTTTATCTTTCTCATTCTCTTTTCATTTTTCTGGACTTATAGAAAATAAAGGTTTTTTTGCAAAAGATTTTTGGATTATTAATTTAGAAATATATTGAACACTTGTATAGTGGATAAGAACATCCACTGGTTTCCGTAGCCTCCAGTGTAGGAGACAGGCATGAATTTATAATTTACGTAGCAGTATGCAAGCTTTTACCATTTTACCTATAGTCACTATGATCCTTGTACTTCGTATTTCCATAGATAAGATGCCCAAATCAGAGCATAGAACTTTTACTGCTATCTCAGTATATGATATCTCCACCCAACTACTCTCAAACTGTGGCCCGAGCCAGTCTCTCACCCTTACCCGGCGCCTACCGATCTCAAAGTAGATGTTGGTTGGGGTAGCGTAGCCCTTCCCCAACACTTCACCTACGCTAATATATGCGCTCAGCAACCCCCACTTCTAGGCTCTCTCTCTCAATTCTGGGTTCCTGTGGCCCATGTCCCCCACTTTTGGGTTATCTCCTAGTTCTGGGTTCCTACAGCTGTCCCCTCTCTTGGTCTCTATACCAGCTCTGGGTTCTTGAAGTTGCGTCCCCCACTCTCGATCTCTATACCAGCTCAGGGTTCATGCACCTAGTTATACTACTTACCTATGTGGAGAGTATAATAACCTTGATAGAGCTACCGATTCTGCCCACCTTTAGACGAAATAATGGTGGATACGATTTATATGGTACATTACACAAGTGAAGTCTGATTAACCTTATATTTTATCCATGTGCAAAAGGTCTCATAACTGCCCCTTTTCTTTCCTGCCATGATGGTCAGACCGAGTGAGTCAATCTGGTGTTAGAGGACATGTTGAGAGCTTGTGCTTTGGACTTTGGAGATAGTTGTGATCGTGCCTTACCCTATACTGAGTTCTAGGGGTGAAAACGGGTCTGAGTTCCGACCGATCCAGTACTGAATCCGGCTGGTAGCAAATTTGGTAAACTGGTTTGGTATCCGATCGGATTCAGTTTCGGATACGGATGTGTGTAGACAGATTCGGTATAGTTGATATCCGACCGAATAGGTTCAGTATTCGGTTACTTGGATAATATCCGAATAAAAACCGAATACATATCCGATTATCCGAGCGCTCGGCCCATCACCAAACCCGCCTCGCTCGCTCTCGTAGTCTCGCCTTGTCAATTTGTAATCTCCTCCCCTCCCCACCCGCGTCAACGAAACCCTAGCTCGCTCCCGCCCCCAAATCCCTCCCCGTCTCTCGATCTCACCGCCGCTGGCACTGCAGCCAAAACCCTGCATCCCCCTTGCCATCGCAGCCGGTAAGCCCCTCTCGTCTCCTTGTTCCCTTCCCCCCTCCCATATCCCTCTCTGTGTCGATTCGATTTGGGCGTGGCGTTTGGTCCCTGCAGTTTAATCCGCGGGCACGAAGGAATGCGACCGCTCGAGGAGCGGCGGGTGGCACGCAACCGCAGAATTACGGGGTAGGCGCAGGCGGTGTGGCGCCAGGGGATCACACGATTCGACGGTGGTGGGAGGGGTGGCATCGAAGGTGGCTAGAACTTTCGAAACTTTGGAATGTCAATCCAGTTTAGCTCAGTGTTAGGAGATAAAAGACCCCAAAATTTCAACCCCAAAATTTTTGTGGATTTTTGCTGGGTTTTTAAGTGTTTTCTGGAAACTTTTCCTTTTGGAAAGTCTCCCCGGAGCCGCTTTCCTTTTCTGGCTGGGCGCTTTCTCCTTTCGCTGGTGCCTTTCCCTTTTCCCGCTTTCTTCCGTTCCCCGGCGCCTCCTTCTTTCTCCCCTCCCGCTGGCGCCTCCTCCCTCCCCGCCTTCTCCCCGCAGACGCGCTACACGCTGCGGCCGCGCCCGCGCCACACCCCTGGTTTCGCCTCCGCCCGCGCCACCCCGACATCGCCCGGTCCGAAGGCAGCACCACCCCGCGCCACGCGTTGCCGCCTCCTCCCTCTGGTCCCCACCTGCCAGCCTCCCCCTCTCTTCCCTTCCCCCGCAAGCCCCGCGGTCGCCCATGCCGTTCGGCCAACCGCTCCTCGCACCGCCTTTCGCCGCCATTACTACTGCTCAGTGTCGGACACCGCCCCATTGCGCGGAGAAGACACCCCAACTGCCTCCCTGTCCGGTTGTTGACCATTGGCACCGCGCCCATCCTTTCCTCCCTCGGATTCACTCTCCTCCGCCGAGGCTTTAAAAGCCGATCCGTTGCTCCTTACTCCCCCTTGCTCCCCAAGCCTCCTCACCACCCCCATCCTTTCCCACCACTCCAGAGCGCCTCCACACGCAGCCGATTGGAACCCCTCCGCTTCAAGCGCCGCCATTCCCCTCCCCTGCGCCAGCGACCCCCGAAAGGCAATCCCCTTCCCTTCTTCCCCATTTGTCGATTCCATTGTTCCAGAGCACCTCCCCAGTCTGCTAATCCCTTTGGTGAACGTTCTTGGCTAGGAGAGCTGCTGTGGAGCCCTAACGCCGACGCTCACCGCCGATCAAGCCGTGCGCTCGTGGCCAGCCATCCCCGAAGCACCCCACCCAAATTCGGCACTACCAGTGTGAGCCCCGCACACCATGGACCATTAAACTCCATCACTTTTAGCTCAAGCATCCCCGATGAACCCGTGAGCCACCGCGAACCCAAAAATCCCCTCACTGCCGCCAGCCATCACTAGTGACTTCTCTCTGCCCCTAAGCCCCAAAATGGAACTACCGCACCGAACTCAACCCCTTGGCACCATCCTTTGTCGCCGAGATCCTCTGAAGTCACCAGAGAACCAGGGGCCAGCCGCCCCTTGCTTTTCTGCCGAAGACGTCGGCGAGAGGAGGAAGACGACGACGTGGCTGTTTCCCCACCGTCCCTCCTCACCGGTGCCGTTTAAGCGCAGCCATCGGATGAGATCCACACCCCGCCGTCCAATCTTCATAATTCCACTGCATCTCGTCCACCCGTCCACTCATCATCTCGCCCACTCGTCCCCTCTGCGTGTCGCCCATCCGTCGGGGCGGGATGCGTGTGCACGAGCCTTCGGCCGAGTGCGAGGTGGGCTGAGGCCGCGCCCCGTTTCGGCCGTGCGGGCTGCACAGTGCGAGGCCGCACAGTACTAGGCCACACTGTAGCACCCGGGCCGGCCCGACACTGTTCACAAGCATTTTTCCCCGATTTATTCTTTTTTAAAATTCCAGAAAATCCAATTAAATCCTAGAAAATCACGAAAAATCCCAAAAATCCCCAAATTTCACCACTTTGCTCCATTTAATATCTTGAACCCATTTTGACCTCCTTTTCCCCAAATTCATCCCAGAAAAATTCTAAAAATTTCCCCATTTGCATCCTTTTGCATTTTACTCTTTTTTAAATAGTTTATTTTCCTCGCTTGATTAGGCTCAAGCCGGACTTATGTTATTTTATGTGTTTACGCTAGTTTCGGAGATCCCAGAAGCTCAGGTGCAGTCCCAGGATCCAGGAGCTTCTACGTTCGAGCTCGCTGAGATCATCTAGATTCACGGCAAGTCGCAAAACCTTGATCATGTTGTATCCCATGTTGTTTAATTGTAATATTATGCTTTTTTCATTATGCTAGTTGTGAAATGTTAGTTTAAAGTAAAAATAAAATGTTTAGAATGACTTATTATGTAGATAAAACCTACCACCGATAAATGCCCTGTTAACTTGTGACCCCACCCTTGTAACCCTAGAATTACCTTAAATAGTAGTATGATCACATGTAGGCTATCTATATCACATGTAAAGTCTTTACACTACTAAGGTTGTGGTCGTGGACCGGTAGATTTCAAAAACTGGAGCTAGGGTAGGGTGGTATGGGACACTGTACCCTAGGGTGGTAGTGCCAGCGTGCACATGTTGGGGTAAGGGTGTTGTGGGAAACCGCGAGTCGGTCTACGCCCACCACTTACCTTTGGTTGGAGGTTGTGGACCTCGTAAAAATATAAGGACTAGACCCTTGTGCCAAGCAAATGACATAGTACCCGCTCAACCACAGGTGTTGACTTGTCAACCCTGATTTAGTATCTGCTCAACCTAAGTGAAGCCCTGCATTGGGAGTCGATATGGATGGTGAATCCAGACTAAGACAACGATAGGTCCCCTCAACTCGGCCCGGCGTTCCGTGGTGGCCAACGGATACCCGAGGTTGTGTGGATTCCGCACCTATCGGTGGAGTGTATATCAAGAGTTGAGCAGCGAGAAGACCCGGTTCCTTAACTCAGTCATGAGGATTAAGGGTGCATGTGGGTAAAGTTGAGCAACTCTGCAGAGTCAAATAAATGGTATTCGAATACGCCGTGCTCCCGGTTAATGGAGCTGTGTCACTTGGGTGATTCCAGCTGCGAAGCTTAAGTAGTTTTTGCAAGTGTTTAACTGGAATTAGTTGGTTAATTACCTTTTTATGAAAACCCCTTTAATCTTAAGGAGTAGTTGTACTCTTTTGAGTTTTTGAAGACGTTTGCAAGAAAAACTGCATCCACTCAAAGTTAATAAAACAAGTATACTCCCTTCCTTGTTGTTCCGTGCAAGTAGCTAAGTTAGGGTTTCCTATTGTGACTTGCTGAGCTGGTTAGCTCACGGCTTGTAAAACCCCTCCTCCAGAAGATCAAGACGTTGGTGAAGGTCTCCCCATTGAGGAAGCCCCTGAGGAGCTCTTCTTCGACGAGGACCCGTGGTTTTAGGTCTTCGCCGCGCTCAAGCTGTTCTTGGAGTCTTTTGTAATGCATATACTTTGGGCTTGCGCGCCCCGCTACAGAAAACTGGGTTGTCAAACCTTATGTGAAATATATGCTGGACTTTTGTTGTAAGCATGCAATGGTATACTCTTGCGCGACACTCCATAACTGTTCATGCGTGAATAGTTGCGGAATGTCGTGTCCGTAGGCGCCCCTGGAAACGGGGGCGTTACAAGAGACACCTTGCAGTACTTCTGGTAGCCATCCATGTAGGAAATCACTGCGTAACAGACCTCCAATAGACTATAGTTTCTGGAAACAATGTAGCTGCTCTCTTAGCTAATATTCCTTGTGCTCTGGATTTAGCCCTTCTTGCTCTCACTTTTTATCACTCCCCATTTTTGTGGTTGATTGCGGTTTTGTGCACATAAATTTCAATGAACATTTTTGGGTGTTTTAGTTGATTGCGATTTCGAGGATCATCTTTGTTAGAGGATGAAATTTGGTTAAATTTATTTGAGTAAGAGACCTTATGTTTTACACTCTTTATATGATAGAATAGTTTTTTGTCACATGTCTTCTCCTCTAGATTGATGGCTTTTGCACTAAAGCTAGACAATAGTATTGGAAGAGGGGCAACTGCATTAGATGCAACCTTACTGTATCAACCCATGATAATCTTTCACAGATTATATTGGCCTAACTATGTCTGTTTTGGATATTCAGATGCTTCTTCAATGCTTTTTTGCAGGTTCAATTAGAGCCCACAACCTCATGGGGTGTACTTCAAAGGGATATCTATGGACCTTCCAAGTACACTGGGCTTCTGCAAGCAACTAAAGATATTCTTCGAGAGGAAGGTTTGCTAGTATCTGCTTTTCTTTCAACATTTCTGAGCTTATGCCATATTCAGAAAGAACTCAGAAATTTATCGTTGGTCATGGACTTGCATGCCTATGTGACATGTGCTCAACTAAATCTCACTTTAATATCTAGTTGTTAGGTTTGTTCTGTGAAAAAAAAACATATCCAAAGTTCCAAACAAGCCTTTTTAGTTGTTAATTCTACTAACTTTATCAAGTAATAATTTGGTGATCCGCTCGCTCCCATCCACCCTAGTTAATCTGTACCTTATGAACTGGAGATCCATGGTGCTTTGTTGTATAGTTAACCACCCCACCGTACATCTTTTAGCACCTTGAGCATCCTAGTTTGCTGGTACACTGGCCGGTACTTCGGGTATTACTAGTTAAGTAGTTATACATTATACAAAGCCACCTATGGCTGTTTGTCGGGAGAGTCCAATGCTATAGTCACTCGAACTATGCTAACCCTACCATCTTAATTCATGTATATTTGAACTTTGTTCAGTCATGTCCACATTAAAGGTTTAAGGTTGCTCTCTCATTCCCATCTACATTTTGCACTGTTGCCTCCTTTTGGGTAACTTTCCACTGACACATCAATATTCTATGAAGCTGAGCATTTCTACCAAAGAACGACTAAGCCATTAACTGGATATCCCTTGGTACAGTTTAGCAAATGCAATATTATATATCTTTTCTACTATTGTCTGAAGTAAATGAAACACAATAACCTGCTTGATATACTACTTTGATACTGTTCTTCACAAATATGTTGTTATTGCTTACATTACGTTTATGACTGCTTTTTACTCATGATGTTGTTATTGCTCAATCTGCATTGACAGCTTGGATCGTGCATTTATCTTTAGTTGTGAGTTGTGAATTGTGAACTATGATGGTATCTGTAAGTGCAAGTGTAAGTGATAGTGTGGGTGTAGTTGCATCTCGTGAAGCGATGATTGAATGTGAAGAGGCACCGTCTATTGGAAGTGGCACACAAGAGAATGTAGTACAACATGAGGATGTTGAGCCTAGTGCAAAGAGGCAAAAGAAGAGTACATCAGCTGTTTGGGATGAGTACACTAGGAGTACAAAGATAGTTGAAGAGAATGGGAAGAAGGTTGTTCAACATTGGGTGCAATGCAACCATTGCAAGTACAATGCATGATGTGAGACCATCAATGGCACAACATGCTTTTGGAATAATTTGAAGAAAAAACATAACCTTCGTCTAGGCCAGCAGCAGCTCAAAGTAGAAAAAAATCGTGAAGTCAATATCACTGTCATTAAACCGTACAGGTATGATCAAGAAGCTAGATTGAGAAAATTTTATTTGGCAATAATCATGCATGAGTACCCTTTCAATATTGTTGAGCATGAATATTTTGTTGACTTCATCAAATCCCTACGCCCAAATTTTCCAATCAAGAGCCACATCACTGTTAGGAAAGAGCTAATGGACCTCTTTTTAGAAGAAAAGAAGAAATTGTATGAGTATTTTAAAACTGTTGAGTGTCGCTTTAGCACAACTATGGACATGTGGACAGCAAATCAGAATAAATGATATATGTGTGTCACTGTGCATTGGATTGATGATGATTGGCAAATTCAGAAAAGAATTATCAAATTCATGCATGTAGAAGGACGACATACCAGTGCTAAATTGTCTGAAAATTTTACTAATTGTGTCATGAGATGGTATATTGAAAAGAAAATATTTTCTTTATCTTTGGACAATGCATCTGCAAATGAAGTCTGTGTTAAAGATGTCATTGCTAAGCTCAGAAAGCAATGTCCACTAGTGTGTGATGGTTTATTTTTTCATGTGCGATGTGCCAATCATATTCTGAATCTTGTTGCTAGAGATGGCTTGTAAGAAATTGCATCTACAATTCAGAACATTAGATTATTTATATTAGCAGTCAAAGGCTCTCTATTGCAGTGGGAGGAATTCCAGAAGTGTGCAACAAAATGTGGGTTAAAAACAACGATGGGTCTCTCATTGGATGTTGCTACAAGGTGGAATTCCACCTATACCATGTTGAGAGATGCCCTGTATTATAGGAGTGCTTTTGAGAGGCTTTTGTGCTTGGAACATGCAGTATGAGAAAATTGCTCCTTCAAGTTATGAATGGGATAAAGCTCTAACACTTTGCAAATGCTTGAAGAAATTCTATGATGTTACCAAGCTATTCTCTAGCACTTTATATCCAACTGCAAATTTGTTTTACCAAAGTTTTTGTGATATTAAGATGTTGATATCTGAGTGGTGTGCTAGCACTGATACCACTATTAAAGAGATGGCACAATCTATGAGTGGTAAGTTCAAAAAGTACTGGAAGAGTCCAATATTGCTCTAGCTGTGGCAAGCTTTCTCGATCCTAGGTTCAAGAAAAATAATAGTGGAATATTACATGAAAAAGTTTTATGGTGAGCTATTGTATAAAGTTGAACTTGAGAAATTCATAAATGTTGTGAAGCAAATGTATGAAGCATATGTTTCTGTTGCATCTACTGTCCCAACTCCCAAAGAGTACTACTACACCTGCTCTTAGTGAAGAACCAGAAGATCTCTTTATGGAAAATGAAAATGAGGAACTCCATAACTTCTTATATAACACTCAAGATGGCACTGGTCAAGATGAGCCAAATGACTTGGAAAAATACATACCAGAACAACCACTAAAGCTTTCAAGATCTAGCAATCATAAATTTGATATTTTATCGTGGTGAAAGAACCAGGAATATGAATATCCTATTCTCTCGAAAGTTGCTCGTGATGTGTTGGCCATTCAAGTGTCAACAGCTGCTTGAGATCTGCTTTCGATCTTTGGTGGCCGTGTCATTGATGCATTTCGCAGTCGCCTCGAGCCTGAGATGGTAGAAGCATTGATCTGTACCAAAGATTGGATAGCTGCATCTAGAAAATATGATAATTTTAATAGTTTGTTATCTTTTAGTTAGAAAAAAGTTGTGTTTTTTTCTAATGTACCTTTTATTTCATTTTTCAGATTCTAAGAATAAAGTTGCATCTATCACTGCTGTTCTGGAGGTTGTTGAGACACTTGCTACTAATATGTTGATTTAGGTATTGCACTCTTCTTTTTGTAAATGTTTTTTTAATCTTTTTTCGTTACAAATTTGCTTCTAACTTAGTTTTACATATTAATTGGCGAATCGTAGGAAAAAGAAATAGCTAGTGATGACGAGCCATAGAGCGTGAAGGCACTTTGAGCATTCAGTTGTTATTTGCTTGAGGCTATGAGCCTATGCTATTGTTATTTTGTGTTTCTATTATGGCAAGATAAACTTATATTATGTATGGTACTCCGTACTCGTAATCTCGTATGAACCTTTGTGTTTCTATTGTGACTTGTATGAATTTACCACTTATGTATAATTTGTGTTCCTATTGTTCTCACTGCTTTCTTCTATTCTTCGTTTGGCTAAACCTTTGTGTTCCTATTGGTCCTATAATTAGCTTACAAAGTTTCTTGATGAGTATTGGTTTCACATTTTATATAAAACCAAGAGGCCGTTGCAACTTTGTAAGCTTTTGGAACTAAAGTATAAGCTTTTGGAACTGTAATCATTCGTATTTCCGCCTATATTATCCATTTTCGAGCCGAATCCATTACATATCCGTCCCGACGGTACCATATTCGAAACTCCGAATATTCCTAATTCGTATTCGTATCCGGTCTTACCGTATTCGACTCCGAATCCAAAGAAAAAATATGGGTTAGGATATGGTTTAAGCAATATCCGTCCGAATCCGATCCATTTTCACCCCTACTGAGTTCTCCTATAATAACAACTATTAAGCCAATCTCTAGATGGCACTTTTTGAAGCCCTTTACAGAAGAAAGTGTAGAACACCATTGTTGTAGGACTAACCGAAAGAATCTCAAGACCCCAGACGTAATCTGCTCTAAGATGCTGAAGAGAAAGTCCGGAAGATCAAGGATAGACTAAAGATAGCCCAGTCCAGATAGAAGAGCTATGCTGATAATCATCTGTGAGACTTGTCTTTTGAAGTGGGTGACTTTTTCTACCTTAGGGTATTTCTACTCAGAGAAGTCAAGAGGTTCCAAACCAAGAGAAAGCTTGCACCTCAGTTCGTAGGACCATTTAAGGTCTTGAGCCATAGAGGTCAAGTTGCATATCAGTTGGGTTACCACCAACCATGACTAGAGTACACATCATCTTTCATGTATCGTAGTTGAAGAAATGCCTTCACGTACCGACAAAGCAAGCAGCACTAGAGACTCTCGATCTTCAAGAAGACCTTACCAACATAGAGTAGCCAATTAAATTCCTTGAGACAGTAGAACGTTAGACCAAAAGGAAGACTACCCATTTCTGCAAAGTGCAATGGAGCAACCATACAAAGGATGAAGCCACATGGGAAAGAGAGGATGATCTAAAAGCCAACCATCCCCATCTCTTTTGCTAGCCCATTCAAATCTTGAGGCCAAGATTCTCTTAAGGAGGTAGGTTTATGACATCCTAAAAATTTCCTTTTATTTATTTGGAATTTATTGGGTTTTTCTGGAATTCAATTCCCCTCTTTCTAATGAGGCCTAGAGTAAAAGACATTAAATTGTTTGTGTAATTGTAGTCAAAACAATTTTATTTTATTTTATTTGATTTCCTTGCATTTTCTAGAATTTTAGGAATTTTTGGGGATTTATCTAGATTTTTCCTGCTATTTTCTAAGCTTTATTTATTTTTCTTGGGATTTTCTGAAAATGAAAATTTAAAATTTAAAAACCCTGCCATCCCTCCCGGACAAACGTGTGGACGACCCATCCTGTTGCCACTAGGTGGGCCTGTTCCTGCGTCTCATTCCTCTCGCACCCCCGCCTTCCTTTCGTGCGTCGCTGCCACGGCCGTTTGGCCAAGTCTGCCCTTCCTGGCCCTGTCCGTATCCCTGTTCGGCTGCCCCTTTCTCCCTTATCCTCTCCCGAGCCCATGTGCACCCTGGCCTTCTCGCGCCCACCCTATCTCTTATCCACCTGCATCGGCTACCTCTGCTGCCATTATTGCGTAGTGCTTAGCTCGCCGTGTGCTGCCCCAGCCCCCCTATAAAACCCCCAACTGAGCTCCCCTCTCCTCACTCACCTCATCCCCACCCCTAATTACTCCTACGACCCACTCGAGCTCACCAGCATAGTCTCTCACTCTCTCTCTACGCCAACGAACATCTTTGATGAAGAATTCCTGATGTGCCTGTGCCGCTCAAGCCCCGCCGACCTTGTCTCTGGCATCGTTGAGTCCTCGCCAACCTTTCCTCACCCTCAGCGATGCCCCAGCCCCATCGAAGCACTGTCGACACCGTTGCCTGAGCCGTTGTTATCGTCTTCCCTGCCATCGATCGTCCTCGCCATCTCCTGTGCCCCAGTGATAGTAAACCCAAATCCCCTCACTCTCCTCTCTTTTCCCGTGCTCTAGTGATAGTAAACTCGAATTCCCTCACTCTCCTCTCTCGTTTGCACCGCTCCCCAACCATCGTTGTCCACTCCACCACCGGTGACCCTCGGTCTCAAAGCACCACTCGCCGTTGGCACTACCACCTCAGCATGCCAAGCCCATGTGGCGCCACATGGTGCTCCACTTCGGTGCCCGATTGCCACACGTGCGCCACACCGCGCTAGCCCGCACACCCATGTGGCCACTATGTGGCTTGCCACCTAATGGCACAAGTCCACGTGGATGCCACGTGGCATGCCATGTCATCACCGAGCTGCCCTCAAGCCACATCAGTGCCACGTGTCAGCCAGGTGGCATCCACGTCAGCAAAAAGTGCCATGTCAGCAGCCACATGTAGGGTTGACGTCAGCATGACGTCATAAATTATATTTTCATGTAGAAAATTAATTCTACCAAAAATAAAAGTAAATGGTGACGTTATAATTCCTAATTTCCTATAGAAAAAATAATTCCCCAAAAACCAAAAATTCCTTGCTATGATAAATATCTTTTCCTTTACAAAATAATCCCAGAAATTCATTTTATGCAATTTCTTTAGAACTTAAACTTCCAGAATCTTGTTCTCTTCATCCTACTCTGATTGAGCCTGTTCGAATTTATAAATTCATTTAAAATTATGAACTATCTAAATCTATGATGTTTTAAAATTTTGGAGTAAATTTGAATTTTATTTGAGTTTGGTGGGTTAATTTCACGTGTAGATTGTGACGATTCGGACGAATTCTACTTCGATGACTCACATTAATCTGTGGAGCAACGCAAGTTACACATTCTTGACCGTGTTGATCCTAGTTTACAAAATAAAATTATGTTGTTTTAAATTATATTGCATGCTTAATTTATATTCACAGTATTTCAATTCCTGTTTTACTTTTGTTAATGCCCACTTGTTATGACCCTTTGATATTGTAAATTATTGTACCTTGTCGTCCTATATTAAAACTCTAGTTAGTACACTAGTATGGCTAGAGAATTTGTGTAGCAATGCTTAGACCGCATAGTTATAACTTTAGGCTTGGATAACATTTTCACAAAAAAATGATGATATTTTGAAATGTATTGATAGACCATGTGGAGTTGACCCCGTGTGTGTGATGTGTAATTGACATCGGTTTCACGAAAGTCGAGTTTGGTTTGTGTGGTTTGGACCATGTCGTTGCACGGTGCAATCGGTTTCGTTCAGACTTGGTCAAACTTGGTTGAAGTGTTTAGGATGCTTATTATTTTGATTCGACAAGTTTTGGCTTTTTCATGCTTAAGATTTTTCTTAATGCTATTATCGAGCGGTGCTATGTGATGTGTTTCTTGTCTGTGATGGCTGCAGGACATTGAGGCAGAGTCGTGGCGAGGCACGGATGACCGGACTAGGCGCCGCCGAGATCAAAGCGGTCGAGGTGTGCTGAAGACGGTGAGGGCTCGAGGTAGCTGCGAGGCTTGGGCGGCAAGGAATGAGGAAGCTTCCCGGAAGGTGCAGGAGGGGCGTTTGGTGAATACGCAAAGCTGCACTAAAGGAAGTGGATTTGGTTAGAGTTAGTGGGTAAAGCGCAAAAGCGTAATGGGCAAAGCAAATGTGAACCCATCATGAAGGGCTATAAATAGAGAGGTGCTCTCTAGTGCTAGGGTATGATTTTTGAGAGATGGCCTGAGAGAGTGGGTGTGAGTTTGTCTCCTGTGCATGTGATAGACCATGTGGAGGTGACCCCGATTGTGTGATGAGTAATTGACATCGGTTTAGGAAAGTCGAGTTTGGTTTTGTGGTTCGGGTTATGTCGTTGCGCGGTGCAATTGGTTTCAGTCGGACTTTGTCGAACTAGGTCGAACGTGCTTATGTCGTTTATTTTTCGGTTCGATCGGTTTAGGCTTTGAGTTTTTCTTCTGATGGTAATGTATGATTACATATGTCGAGCGGTGCTATGTGATGTATTTCTTGTCTGTGATGGATGCAGGACGTTGAGGTGGAGTCGTGGCGAGGCGCGGGATGACCGGACTAGGCGCGGGCGGTGCCGAGGTCAGAACGATCGAGGTGTGCCGAAGACGGTGAGGACTCGAGGTGGCTGCGTGGCTTGGAGGGCAAGGAATGAGGAAGCTTCCTGGAAGGTGCGCGAGGGGCGTTTTGGTGAATACGCAAAGCTGCACTAAAGGAAGTGGATTGTGGATAAAGTGCCATGAGTTGTTAAGAGCTAATGGGTAAAGTGTGTCGCAAACCCATTAGTGGAGGCTATAAATAGAGAGGTGCTCTCTAGTGCTGAAATCGAGAGAGGGGTTTTGGAGTTTTTGCTTTTGCTTTATTAATTGAGAGTTGGTAGGAGAGGAGAGGGGATGTGAGGGCTGTGTGAACTGTGCATCACAGAAGCATTCTTGTCTCCTACGTGAGACCTGATTGTGGTGTGTGTTTCTTGATCCCAACCATGTATGGGACAGTAGGAGTCTCCTCTCTGGTGTGAGCTTTTGTTTTTGTAATCATTCCTCCTTGTATGAATCTTTCATGTTTATGAATTGGGTTGAATGGAATGATTTTGAGTCTCTTTGTTTCCCTGGCAGTTTTCTCTGTTCTTGTGTTCTCGAGATGATTCTTCTTGCTGCTCTTCCTTCTTTCCTGCCAACAGTAGCATTTGGTTACTTGTTTATTTCAGCATGCTCTCTGGCCGAATGAATCAATACTTTGAAGACTAGTATGCAGCCGAGTACTTGCTGTTGAAATTTTTATTCCCTGAAATCTTTATTTGATTCGGCAGCAAAACAATTCCTGGAACTTACCATGGCAGCGAAACAGTTCCTGGAACTTACCATGGCAGCAAAATAGTACTGAAGTGCTGTTTTTATTGGTTCGGCAGCAAAAGCACGGCCAGCAAAGCTGTCTCGACAACAGCTTGAGCTCTTGAGTTCTTGATCTAAATCCAAGAGTTTTTGGTAGTTTTCTTGCTGCAGCAAATCTCCAATTTTAGCAAGTAGTACTTACAGTCTCCTGCATGCTTTTGCTCCTTTGGCCAGCTTTCTTTTTCCTTTTTGATCTCTCTCTCTCTCAGAAGTATAGTAGTACAGTTTTTGCAGCCCGTCTAGTTGATTGGTTTCTTCTTTTCGGCTGGCTCTTTCAATCCTTGCAAAGAAGAACAATACTCTTTTCAGCCTTTCGGTTCTACTTTGCCGTGACAGTGGTTTAGTCGATTTTCTTTGTCGTGGCAAGTCTTTTCTGCTGTTTCTTTGCCGTGGTAATTTATTACTGCAGGTTCTTTATCGTGGTTGTTTCTCTGTCTAATTTCTTGTGTCTGATTTCTTGCTCTCGGCAATCTGAATTTTAGTTTCTTGCTTCATAGCTTTTACATAGCTAACGGAGAAGAAATTTTTGTGGATACTTCGGGGGCGATTTTAAAACGCACCATTCACCCCCCCTCTGTTACCGTTTCTGATCCAACAATTGGTATCAGAGCCGGTTAGCTCTTCTCAATAGATCTCAATCGGTCTCTAGAGCCATGGCGACAGACAAGTACTCAACCAAGCCCCCGATCTTCGATGGGATCGACTATCCCTTGTGGAAGAGTCGGATGGAGACCTACATCCAGGCTCAGGGCTATGCCATATGGTGGAAGGTCAAAGTACGATATGCTGTTCCTGCCGATGAGAACATCAATGCCGGAAACATGGCTGATGTTGAGGCAAATGCTAAGGCAAGGAACATCATAATCCAGGGGTTGAGCCGAAACGAGTTTGATCACATCTCTCATCTGACGTCGGCTTTCGACATCTGGGAGACCCTCGATGCATACCATGAGGGCACCACCCAGATCAAGACATTCGACAGGACCAGTTCAAGCGAGATTACAACAAGTTTGAAATGCTCGCTGGTGAGTCCCTCGATGAGTGTTTTGCGAGATTTCACCAGATTCTGAGCGGTCAGTCTCACATACCCCGACTCAGATAATGCTCGACAGATGCTCGCGGCTCTCGACTTGCGTGTTTGGGAGATGAAGGTGACTACCATCAAGGACACCACCGATCTTTCAACCTTGACTCTTGACGCGTTGTACTTACGCCTCAAGACTCACGAGATTGACATAGTCTCTCGTAGGTCGAAGTCGCAGTCGATGGCCTTAGTCACCGATCCCAGTCTGGTTTCTGGACCTTCTTCCGAGTCGATCTGTGGATTCTCTCTAGCTGCTCTCGTGACGAATCGATGATCGCTAGAGCGATTACAGAGGACCGATTAGCCCTTCTAGCCGAAAGTTTTCCCACGCGTATAAGAGGGTGAGGGATCGAAAGAGGAGTGGCCCGATCATTTGCTTCGAGTGTGGTGGCCCCAACCACATTCGGGCGAATTGCCCTAAGCTGGGGAAGGGTAAGAACGACTACAGCAGCATGAGTAAGAACGACTACATCGACAAGAACCGCAACAAGAAGCCCCCAGCTCATGCCCAAGGCAAGAAGAAGTTCCACGACCTTGACAAAGCCAAGAAGCTCTTCCACCGCATCCTCACCACCTTCGACGACCTCGACCTCAGCGAGGTGGAGTGGTGGAGCGACGACGATGGGACAGACGAGCAAGACCCCAAGTGCGGCGACGACTTCTCCGGCATGTGCTTCATGGCCCTTGAGGGCGAGATCAGCGACAGCGAGCTTTACTCTGACTCCAACGAGGTATACCCCTCCTATGACCAGCTTAATGATGCTTTTCTTAAGCTAGGGAAATTCCATGCTATATCTAGAGCTAGGTGTAGCGAGCTGGAGAAGGAAGTAGATAGATTATCACGAGAGCTTACTTCACTTATATCTGCTCCGTCCCGTGACGAATGTGATACATGCTATGCCTTGCTTGATGACATGGAGAAATTAAGGACCTCTCATGATAGTTTGTCTTCTGAGCTTGACATACTTAAGGTAGAGGATGTTAGTCTTTTGGCTGAACTAGAGATGAATAGGATTGTTACTCCTTCATCTACTATTGTTAAGATTACATCTTGCACCTCATGTGAGGATAAGGACAATGCGTTTAGAGGTCTTTATACCATGCTCCTTAATCTGTCCGAGTCCTGTGAAAATTGCAATAATTTGAAATTAAACTTAAAAATGGCAGATCATAAAATTGCTGAGTTGCATGCTTCTTTACTTGAGCTAATTGCTTCATGTATAAACTGTCCCAAATTAACTGATGAACTTGAATCTGTCTCAAAACAGTTTCAAGAAATGATTGACCATAACAAGAAGATGGCTCAGTATGCTTCTAAGGACCCTGTTAGCTCACCATGCAATAATTGTGAAAAACTAAAATCTAAGTTGATTGCATTAGATGACAAATGTGTGAAGCTACCTAAGGACCTTCTAGAGAAGTCACAATCTCCTTGTAATGTGTGTGCTGATGTGGGAGAGAAGCCGAAGGGTAAGGTAGAGACGCTTAGCGACATGAACCAAATGGCTAGCAGTAGGACTGTCCCTTCTGAGTCGGCTGTGCGCACACAAGCCATTCGCTGTTCTGCTATTGGTTCTCCTTCTACTCCCTTACCTTCTGCTGTCTCTTCTTCCCCCTGCTCTTCTTGCACCTCTCTCTTTCGAGAGTGTCAGTACCTTATGAACACTCTCGAGAGGTTTGTAGGAGGCAAGAAGAAGCTAAATCTTATTCTAGACTAGTTCAAGATTTACAAATTCAATCAAAGTCTAGGATATGATTTTCTTGAGGATGTTAGGAAGCATCCACCTGCTATGCTTAGACCCATAGCCGCAGGTGTGATCGAGGTCAAGCCTAGAACTGAGAAAGTTCAATTCAAGTCAACGGGCTTTGTCCAAGGGATCTCTGACAGTAAGGTGGTAACACCCGGTGCTTCGACCTCTCAAAAGGCGAAGTTTCATTGTACCTTCTGTCAGAAGGATGGATATATGATCGAGCGATGCTTCAGGCGCGCCAAGATTGCGCGGAGAGATCATGTTCGCGATCTTAGGAGTATTCAGGGTCAGCCCCAGACCCTGAGTCCACTTAAGACCAACACGAGGTCTAGGGTTGATCACTCTGAAGGTTTTAGGCATTATGGAGGACTTGGCTTTTCCGGTGTTTTAGATTTTCATCCTCGGTTTGCCTCTGCTCGTGATATCCACCGACCTGAGGGTAGATCTCGTTTCCCCCGTCGAGATAGCTACCCGCGGCGTGATCAGCATGTTGCTGGTGTCTTGACTCGCTCCTCCGTAGCAGTCAAGCCCAACACAGCTTCGGGTCTGCACACAGACCTTCTGGCTTGTTGAGTGACAGAGAGCGTAGGGTAGCTAGAGGTCAGTCGTGTGTGGCTACTTCTTCTACTCGACGTGTTACTCAGTATTGGGTGCCAAAATCACTCTTGATTTACCCTAGTAATGAGACTTTACTCTCTCGTTGACTCAGGTTCACCGGGCAGGGAAGAGAGAAGTTTGGCTCGTTGACTCCGGGTGTTCTCGACACATGACTGGAGACTCTCGTTGGTTCTCTTCCCTAGCCCGTGCTCCAGGTGATGAGACGATCACCTTCGGAGATGCTTCGTCTGGGCGCGTCTTCGCCAAAGGTACAGTGCGCGTTAACGAGTCTTTTATTTTAAAAGATGTTGCCTTGGTTAGTAAGCTACAGTATAATTTGCTTTTGTTTCTCAGCTTACCGATGATGGTTTTGAGGTGAGCTTTAAGAAAAACGCTTGCAAAATTCTTGATTCCTCGGGTAGTCTGGTTTGCGGGATTTCTCATTATGGGCGGATCTTTCGTGCTGATTTTTCTGAGTCTTCTGGTGATCCTCTCTGGTGTTTAATTGCTTCTGAATCACGTGACCTTACTTTCTGGCATAGGAGACTTGGTCATATTGGATTTGACCATTTGACCCGAGTTAGCGGCCACAATCTTATTCGTGGTCTGCCGAAATTCAAGATGGTCAAAGATATTGTTTGCGCTCCTTGCCAGCACGGCAAGATGGTTGTCGCTTCTCATTCTCCGGTCACAGTGACTATGACCGATGCACCAGACAACTGCTCCATATGGACACGCTTGGACCAGCCCGAGTGCGATCGGAAGAGGAAGTGGTATATTTTGTCGTGGTCGATGACTTCTCGAGGTTCTCTTGGGTGTTTTTCTTAGCCTCGAAGGATGAGACATTTACACATTTTCAAGGTCTTTTCAGTAGGCTTTCTGTTGAGCTCCCGGGTGCCTTATGAGCGATCCGCAGTGACAATGGCACGAAGTTCAAGAATTCCTACTTTGAGAGGTTTTGCGATGAGACAGGTGTAGAGCACCAGTTCTCTTCTCCGCACATCCCACAGCAAAATGGCGTCGCGGAGAGGAAGAACCGTACCTTGGTCGAGATGGCCAGGACGATGCTTGATGAGTATTCTACACATAGGAAGTTTGGGCTGAGGCTATAGCGACCGTGTGCCATGTTTCGAACAGAGTTTTCTTCGGGCACACTTGCATCGCACTTCCTTTGAGCTGAGATACGGGCGGAAGCCCAGTGTCTCTCATTTTCGTGTGTTTGGTTGCAAGTGTTTCATTCTGAAGTCCGGGAACCTAGATAAGTTCGAGTCACGATCTTGTGATGCGATCTTTCTAGGTTACTCGACTTCTTCGCGAGCATATAGGGTTTGGAACTGCGAGTCTAGTAAGTTGGTAGAGACTCGTGAGGTGACCTTCGACGAGGCGGTTCGGGGACTAGGCTCGATATCTCGAGTTCTTTAGAGCACCCAAGCCCATCTTTGTAGACGATGAGGAGGATAGAGATGAGGGTTGTCTACCCGATCCAGTTCCTCATTCTCCACTTGAGGTGCCTTCATCCACAGCACCTCCAAGTGATCAGCCCATGCCTTCTGCTTCCTCTGGAGCTAGTGGCTCTGTTCCTACCTCATTAGCTCATGAGGTAGAGGCCACTTCTTTATCTCATCCAAGACCTCCCTGACATATCCAGAAAGACCATCCTTCCGAGCAGATTATTGGATACCTCTTTGAGCGAGTTACACACTCAAAGTCTGGCATGTCACATTTCTGTCTCCATTCGGCCTTTGTTGCCTCCTTTGAGCCCAAAGATGTTTGTCATGCTCTTTCTGATGTGTCTTGGGTCAATGCCATGTATGAGGAGTTAAAAATTTCGAGAGAAACAAGGTCTGGTCGCTTGTTAAGCCCCCTCGAGGTCACAATGTCATTGGGACTAAGTGGGTGTTCAAGAATAAGCAAAGTGAGGATGGGGTTGTCATTCGGAACAAGGCTAGACTGGTAGCTTAGGGCTTCTCCCAGGTTGAGGGTCTAGATTTTTAGGAGACTTTTGCCCCAGTAGTTAGACTTGAAGCCATTAGAATCCTGCTTGCTTTTACGGCTTCTAAGGGTTTCAAGCTTTACCAAATGGATGTCAAGAGTGCCTTCCTCAATGGCTTTATTGAGAAAGAGGTCTATGTGAGACAGCCTCCAGGTTTCGAGAACTCCAAATATCCAAACCATGTCTACAAGCTTTCTAAAGCCTTGTATGAACTTAAGCAGGCCCCTAGAGCTTGGTATGAGAGGCTTAAGTCCTATTTGTTGAGTCATGGTTTTAAGATGGGTAAGGTAGATAAGACTTTGTTTATTCGTAGGCATGGCACTGACCTTCTGCTCGTCCAGATTTATGTGGATGATATCATCTTTAGCGGCTCTTCTCATACCCTTGTTCACAGTTTTCGGATGTCATGAGCACCGAGTTTGAGATAAGTATGATGGGTGAGTTGACCTTCTTTCTCGGCTTCCAGATCAAGCAGACTCGGGAGGGTACTTTCTTGCATCAGGGCAAGTACACTCGTGACCTCCTGAGACGCTTTGACATGAGTGATGGTAAGCCCATGTCAACTCCCATGGCGTCCACGACTTCTCTTGACCCAGATGAGGACGGCGAGGCAGTTGATCAGAAGGAGTATCGCAGCATGATTGGCTCCCTCTTATACCTCACTGCCTCGAGACCAGATATACACTTCTCCGTGTGTCTGTGTGCTCGATTTCAGGCATCTCCTCACATATCTCACCGTCAGGCGGTGAAGCGCATTCTTCGGTACCTTCGAGCTACCATTGACTATGGTATCTAGTACTCTTCCTCTTCCTGTCTTTCCCTTAGAGCCTACTCGGATGCAGACTTTGCTGGCTGTAGGATAGATAGGAAGAGCACTTCTGACACCTACCAATTCGTTGGCACTTCTCTTGTTTCTTAGTCTTCGAGGAAGCAGTCTGGTGTTGCTCAGTCCACCGCAGAGGCCGAGTACGTTGCTGCCGCTAGTTGCTGCAGCCAGGTGCTTTGGATGGTCTTGACCCTGCGGGACTTTGGGTTAGTTATCGACAGTGTTTCACTCTTTTGTGATAACACTTCTGTGATTAATATTGCTAAGAACCCAGTGCAGCACTCTTGGACCAAGCACATTGATATCAGATATCACTTCCTTCGAGACCATGTGGAGAAGGGTGACATAGTGCTCTAGTTTGTCGAGAGTGACCACTAGTTGGCTGACATCTTTACCAAACCTTTGGACAGCTCTAGGTTTTCAGCCTTGCGGGGAGAGCTTGTGGTGATTTGTCCTTATGGACTGCTGTGAGGGGGAGTTTTGTGCTTCATGTTTTATCCTGTTTATTATGTTCTTACTCCTTTCTATTGCATTGCATATGGGTGCATCTGGGTTAGTCCTTCTAGCATATATTAGAGTGGTTCTCTCGTCTAGTTGCTTAGACTTCTTCCTCTCATCTTGTGATTCTAGGATGCTGCTTATTAACTGTTTCTCTTCTCACTAGGTTAAGCTTACTCACTTCTTATAGGTTCTAGCAAGGGTTGGGCCACCCTTGGGTAGACAGGATACGTGTTTGCTCCTTAGTGTGTTAGATAATCAGTTGATAGTCTTAGAGTCATATGGGGTATATGAGAGTCAGTCTGAGCCATAGTATCCTCTATATCTTGTCTATGCTTTAAGGATTGCCTTTTCTGATTTCTTTGTCAGCTTTTCGATCTATCGCTTTGGTTCAGGGGGAGTTCATTTGGGAGCTTCTAGATCTTAATATTGACATAACTCAACTTGAACTAAAAAGGTGCATCACATGTTGAGGGGGAGCTAGATTTTCTTGCTTTTTAGCATTTTGCATTGTAATATAACTACATGGAGCCTTGATTATTATCCTTTTATGACATGCTTACAATGCATTACATCTTGCCATGATTTGTGCTTAATTGCTAGATTTATCATGACTTTATATATGTAGTCTAGTCTTTGTCATGATAAGTTGATTAAAAAATGCGCAACTTGAATTAAATCATGTCATGTTAGCACTTGAGACTAGTCTGTCTTTAGTTCTGCTTTTATGATTCATGCCATGTCAAATAGGTTGAGTTGAGTCTTGAATCTTTGTTGAGCTTTAGATTGAGTTATACTAATTTCTTGATGAAGCATGAGTTAGTACAACCTTTTAAGATAACAAAACGATCTCTTTTTGTGCGAAAAAACTGATCTCATCAATTCTTTCTCATGAGACTGCTTGCCATTGCACTAGGCATGAACTCAGGAGGAGTTTTGGTTGACCAAGACTATCTTCTTAAGCTTCTCGCTTGGAGTGGTCGCATAAGGCTTGAGATCTAGCACATGTCTAAACCAAAGTTTGGTTAGAAACAACCATAAGATTTCTAAAGAAAAATATGTCAATTGTGCTAGGTTTGCTTAATTACACAAAGATCAAGTACTTGAACAAATATTTTATTCTTGAACTTGTAGCACTCTGAATTGACTCAATACTAGCTTCTTGGTTTCACTTAGATTATTGACATGGCCTGCATCATCTTTAGATACCTTTAGCTAGACTATAATCATGGTTGACTTGACATTCTAAGCAATTCGACTAATTTTCAGATTCTGACTTATTTGGCCTAGCTTGTCTATACATGCATTGTCATGATCTTGATAACATACTTATGAGTTATGGCTTGGTGTAATACTTCAAGGTCATTTTGGATAATCTTCATTGCTCATCATGCTTAAAATGAATAAAAGTCAGCCATTTCATCCATTCTCATAATTGTTTCTCTTCCTTGCATCTTGATGATTTTATTGCTAAAGGGGGAGAATAGCAGAGAAAAAGCCATTTGGGAACTTTCTAGAGCTTTGGAGAATAATTTGCTCTTTCTATTGTTGCTCTAGTGTTCCTTTTGTCGACATGGTCATAAGCTTCTTCGATTCATTTTGGACCATGTTTGACTTTCTTTTTGTTTCAAACTCAACTTTATACTTTTTCTGTGTTTGTCAATATACTCATCAAGGGGGAGATTGATAGACCATGTGGAGGTGACCCCGTGTGTGTGATGAGTAATTGACATCGGTTTCAGGAAAGTCGAGTTTGGTTTGTGTGGTTTGGACCATGTCGTTGCACGGTGCAATCGGTTTCGGTCGGACTTGGTCAAACTTGGTCAAAGTGTTTAGGATACTTATTATTTTGATTCGACAGGTTTTGGCTTTTTCATGCTTAAGATTTTTCTTAATGCTATTATCGAGCGGTGCTATATGATGTGTTTCTTGTCTGTGATGGCTGCAGGACATCGAGGCGGAGTTGTGGCGAGGCACGGGATGACTGGACTAGGCGCAGGTGGTTCCGAGGTCAAAGCGATCGAGGTGTGCCGAAGACGGCGAGGGCTCGAGGTAGTTGCGAGGCTTGGGCGGTAAGGAATGAGGAAGCTTCCCGGAAGGTGCAGGAGGGGCGTTTTGGTGAATATGCAAAGCTGCACTAAAGGAAGTGGATTTGGTTAGAGTTAGTGGGTAAAGCGCAAAAGCGTAATGGGCAAAGCAAATGTGAACCCATTATGAAGGGTTATAAATAGAGAGGTGCTCTCTAGTGCTAGGGTATGATTTTTGAGAGATGGCTTGAGAGAGTGGGTGTGAGTTTGTCTCCTGTGCATGTGTGCTATAAGTTCTTGATTTTTAAGCATGTATGGGGACTTAGTGTGAGATTGAGAGAGAGATGAGCTGAGAACAACTCTTTGTAATCGCGTATGTCTCTGTATCAATTTCAATATGAGAGACTTTGCTTGAGTTGGTCTGCCTATCTATCTTCTCTTAAGTATCTTTCTTTTGGTTGTTGATTGCTTCGGTTCTCTCTTGATCATTTCTTCGTGTGCCGACAAGGAGCTCTATATTTTCTGCTGCACTCACAACTTTCGTTTCTTGCTTTGATTCATTAGCAAATCTGCTCTCTCTCTCTCTCTCTGAATTGTCTTCTTAGTATTTGGTTTTTAGCTCTAATCTTTTATTCAAAAAGAGAGGCAGACAAAGGTTTTTGATCATAGTCTTTATCTCGGCTGAGATGCTTCTAGTTTCCAACATTCTCAAGCGTACGTGTATGTATAACTACTCTACCATTTGGCTGCTGTGCTGTTTATTTTCAAGAGACAAAATCCCATCGTTTGGCAGTTTCTGACCGAAGAAAGTGGATGGTTTTCTTTGGAATACCCCTGCTGTTTTTGTTTCTCTTTTCTGCTGTGCTGCTCAGCTTTTTCTTTTATTTCTTTTTGCTTTGACAGTACTCAAAGTGTTCTTTTTCAGTCTACAGCAGTTCACGGCTAAAGTATTCAAATCGATGTTTTCTTCTCTTGGCAGCTAAGCTACTCTTCGGCCAGTGAAGCAGCTAAGTACAGATTTCGATTGATGGTTTGTTTGCTGCCTTCGGACATTGCTTTTTGGCTGTTTTATACTGCTGCCGACAGCTCCCATTTCTTTGCTTCCTACTGCATTCGGCTGTGCACAAGAGTATAGCTTTCTTGTGAAAATCGTTGCTGTTTTCGACTGCACCAACTGCAGCTCCTCTTGCTGCAGTAAACTTCAATTACCCTCAGTTTTCAGCAGCAAAGTGGTCTGTTTTCAGTCCTCCTTTTTGCTGCTTGATCAATTTTTTATTTGGCTGCTCGGCTGTCTTTTTCAGTCCACCGCTCGCTGTTTTGTTTTTCAACCCTTCTAGTGCCTGCTGATCACTGTCTTAAATTTGCTTCATTTCAGTCTATTTTCAGCAAAGTGCAGATTTCATCCTTGTGCAGTTTCCAGCTTAGTTTCTTTTGCCGGTTAATCTCCTTTTTGCAGCTGAAATTGATTCTTTGTTTTTAGTAGCTTTTTTGTCGGTCTGGTGTTTTGTTTCACTGCTCTGATTTTATCGGTCAGTTGTTTGGGTTCAAGTGAGCGAAGTTAACTCCTTTCTTCATAGCTTCTATAGCCATCGAAGAAAATAGTTTTTAGTGGATACTTTTGGGGGCGATTTTTTAAAAAGGCACCATTCACCCCCCTCTGTTGCCGTATTCGATCCAACATGTATTCTTGACTTCAGGGAGTCAAGAAAGTCTATGGAATATTTCAAAGCAAAATATAAAATTTGGTTTAGACTTGGGCAAATGGTTAGGTGGTGGATGCTTGCTAGCATACGTTGTTACTCGGTGGCTCAACGTGGATGCTAGGCATGAGGGGTTTGTGGATAGTGCCCAAGTCATTTAAGTACCGGTCTGTGAGGTACTGCTACAAAGCTCTATCATACTACCACAAGGCTGGTATGGAATATCTTGGCTGACTAATTAGCAGGTCCCAACCTGAGTCTTGCTATAGATGAATGTGAGCGTGGCACATGCCATGGGTAGTCTCACATGGCACAAGAGTGGGTTCCGATTTGGTGGATTTCTTTTTGGAGTGAAACCTTAGTGGAGGCATGCCCAGGTTGATAGCTTAGCTTTGTAAAGGTCTAGTTATAATTACTCAGTTGCACACCCAAGGAAGCGTGTAGTGGCCAACAACAAGAGTTAATCATATCTTTTGGATTAAGTTCTATAACCTCTGTAGAGTGTATAAACTATCCTAGATAGCCGTGCCTACGGTCATGGGCATGCTGGATAAAGTTTTTCATAGCTTAGACAGTGTTTTTCACAAAATAGTTTTAGAAGGAAATGTGGAATCTTTTTGGAGGAAGATGGTTCAGGTGGGATACGCGTGGTTAGGTTAATGTTAGGTTGGTGTCTGCAGTAACTGTATTATTTTGTTTAAAATACAGTCTTTACTTACAATATTAAATCATGTTATTTCATATCTATTTATTATATTATCTCGCGGCGGTGGTGACATGGTGGGAGGCGCAAGCACACACACTCGCGGCGGTGCGCAGCAGCCAGGATGGCATGGAGACAATGGTGCCAGCCTGCCAGTGGAAACTGAGGTGTTGAAGGGGTGAATGAGCATCGTTGTGATACATGGAACTCATTGGTGAAGATGGCGAAGGCAGGGCGCTTCGAGATGGCCTATCCATGTGTAACTAGACATGAGGAAGAAGGTGGGAAGGGTTATGGTGCTTCAGTGAGGGATCCTTGAAATTGTGAGAAGGGCTGATCTTAGGGATGTTGAGGAGAAATGGCATTGGCCAGAGCTCACCTACGGACGGTTAATCAAGGCAGTGGCACTCCGGACTCGCGACCATGAGGATGACACATTCAAGGGCGACTGCAAGAGGTAATGTGAAATTTGTTTGTGGGAAAAATGCTGTAAAGGTGGAACACACGTGATGTACGTGGTTTTTGACGATACTCACTAGTTCAACAGGAACAACGAGGCGAATGCGTCGGTCATGGACATGGACATGCCGAACGCGGCTACAATGAGCTTCTTCTGTGCAATAATAACCACTGAGCATACATGAATGTCTTCTAATTGAAGTACTGACGCAATTGTTGGGTGAAAATGGGGTAAGTGTTGAAAACTTGAAATTTTGTTACAACTCTTTTATCAATTATTACAAGGAGTGTTTGATTTTATTTCAACATGTAATCTCAAAATGTTGCAACAAACTTGATTTTGTTGCAGCCCTTTGTTAGTTATTGCAAGAACTGAATTAAGCATTACAATAAAATACCTCTATCCCCTCTACTTACCTCTCCTCCTTCCACGCCGCTCCCCTTCCTTCTCTCTCCTTTGATGTGGTTGCTCATCCCGTCCCCCTTCCCCTCCTCTCTCTCTTCTTGGACACCGTTGCTCCCCTTTGTCCACGCCGGTGGCCCTCTTTGCCTTCTTCTCCGACATTAGCCATAGCTCCATGCTCCTCCTTCCATCCTTCCTCCCCCACCGGGATCGCTGCATTGCTATCCACCTCCCTCTTCGCCCTCATCGTATCCAACCTAATATTCACCATGCCACCATCTTATTATGCCACCCTCCACCACCACCCACACCCCAGCGCCATAGCTCCGCGCTCCTCCCACCATCCTTCCTCCCCACCGGTGGCTAGCAATGACCTTATTACCTCGCTGCATTGCTCTCGGCCCCCTCACCACCCTCATCCTATCCAAGCATTCACGTGCCACCACCTCGCCGTGCCACCCTCACACCCCTGGCCAAAGCCTCCACCGCCTCACCATATACACTCTATCTCCGGGGACATAGCACCACCACCGTTGGCGTCACGCACGAGAGTGAGCGCCACCGCCACCCCCGCACGAAGGCGGTGGTTCCTTTCCCAACTTTTTCTTTGCTAAATTGGTATCAATATACTTATTTAGAAGAATATATGTTTTGTCCAGAGAGGTTATCACTTTGGAAAAAAAAATGTCCGAAAATCCACGTATTATTAGAATTATCCGCAGACCTACCTGGGAAGGAAGAACATAGAAACTTAACTGGCGAAGTCGGGGGTACGATAAGGTCTACGCTCTTCTCTAACCCTTCTAGTTGTCGTGACAATTTGATCTCCCTCGGAACCGTGGGCCTGATCGACTTATTTAAACATGTGCCCTCTCAGCTGCACGAGCGGTATGGCACAAAAAAACTGGAGCTATATTTTGTTGCATGCATTGATGGGCCTTTTCTAAATCTTTCATTCGAACGGCCCGTTTACAGTTTTTTTCCGTGGGCAGCGATAGGATTTGGACTTTGCTAAACAAATTCATTAATACAAGGACGATAGTGCAGCACATGATCAAATATGTACAAAACAGAGCTACAAAATTATCACTATATTTGCTCTACACTAGCAAATTTACATTCGAAGAAACTGCACTTTTTTCATTATATTTGCTCAACACGCATGGCAGCTTCCTTCCTGTCCCCTCACAACATGTTTCATTACATTCGAAGAGACTGCACTTTTTTTTTGCGGTACTTACACGCATAGCTGCTCACCTCAGCCAAATGATTTCCCGAACAAAAGTAGGAAAGAACAATTAGGAAATGTTGCGAGCAAAGTCTTGGACAAAATTATTTCAAAAGAACTAAATGTACATTCACTATGGTTGCCGCTAAAGCAACTGTGTTAGGCGTGGGGGAAGTAGTTGTAATCCAATATACGAAGCCGAAGTGAGAAGATTGGGTGCTCGTAGGGTGAAAATGAGAAAAACTAGGGAATAGTATATTGTTCGAACGGCGTACCACTCGATGTCTCCTCTCTCACTCACTTGTGCGCGACACCGACTAGAGTGCCACCACCGTCGCCGACGGGTTCACCACGCCTCCGTAAAGGGAGGCCGAGAAAGCGGTGGCCCAATAGTGGGCGACGGCAGAGGGCGTTGGGCAGTGGCAGAGGATGGTGGGTGGTACTAGGAGGGCGGCACAGTGTGACGGTGGTGTGATGAATATTAGGTTATGTGGGTGGGGGTGGCGGTGAAGGGGAAGATGGAGGAGGAGCACGGAGCTGTGACCAATGCAGAACAAGAAGGTGAGGAGGACGACAAGCGCGGAGAAGAGAGAGGGAAGGGAGGGGAAGCAGGAGGAGAGAGGGAGAGGCGGCCACTCCCTATATGAACCATATGGTGCTAACTAATAGTTCTCAGTGAAAATAGGGTATATGTTGAAAACTTGAAAATTTTGTTTCAACACTTTTATCAATTATTGGAAGGAGTTTGATTTTGTTGGAATGTGTAATACATTTCTTGCAACAACTAACAAAAGGGCTTCAACAAAATCAAATTTGTTGCAACATTTTTTAGATTATAATTGCAACAAAATCAAACACCATTTGCAACAATCGATGTAAGTGTTGCAACAAAATTTTTGAGTTTCTGACACATACAACATTTTCACCCTGGCCCGTGAAAGCCTCAATTAAATTCTCATTGCACAAGTCAGATGAAATCAGCCATACTTGATTCATAAGTGCAGAATTTAACTGTTAACAAAATTAAATTCTGCTTTTTGACCGGCTTTTAGCTTTAACTTCTTGCAAAAAAACATTATTTATTATATTCATAAGTGCAGACTAAAACAACGACGCTCATGGTTACCCCGGTATAAATTATGTGTACTTACAATTCCCGGACACGTGAAACATGAGGAATGCCTGAGAAAAAGTTAACAAGATAGACCCGGGAGCCAATGCTATGGATCTGATAACAGTTAAGAGTGGACAGCTTACAGCAGATCAGCTAGTGTTGGATTTCACTGAGATGTTTGATTAGGGCTGAAATTGGAAGGCCAAAGAACATCATCAAGGTTCTTTTATCATGCAGTTTCCAAGTGTTGCCAGGGTATATTTGCTTCACAATTTCCCTGACTCTACACTTATTAGTTCTACTGTTTCTAGATGGACAGCCGCCCGCACCTATGGCTAGGGCAAAGTTGTTTTCAGTCTGGGAGTTCCCGATGAAATGAGACATTATCTTGGCTTTTGTTAGATTGGATCCATGGTAGGTGCAGTTCAAGAGATTAAAATGCAGAATTTTAGAGCTATCAAAAGGGACAATGTGAGCTACAAGACCCTGAGCTATTTCACCAACAGTCAGTCTATCAATCATATGGCGATAAATTGAGGAAGACAAGAGAATAGCAGAAAGGATCAAAGGAAGCATTGAAAGCTACAGAAGTATGCACATTGATGATGCAGCGACCATATTACAGAAAGAGTTGCTCATTTTAGTATTGCTGAACAAAGCATACAGATCGGTAGCAGGGATAGGACTCGGTTCACAGCTAGTGATGACACAGAATCCTCGAAGCCGATATATATGACACAGAAATTCGATAGCTTTCTGTACAATATTTATTTATGTTGATCGGATAAATAGATTTTAAGCTATGAATTTTGTAATCCGGTTGTCTGGCAAATTTATCATCTTCTAATAGAATATATTAATCTGTAGATTAAAATTACTGGATGGAATATTCGATGATTTATCTACATGAAAGATGTAGATAATTAAGGGTTCTAGAGAGCCCATGAACATGATTTTTCAACGAGTAGAACAGAAGTTATGAATCTTGAAAGACTGTTGTCCAGGGCCGGTTGCTGGTGAATTTGGTGGATGTGAATAAGTACATATGGTCGGGATTTGCTGTAAGGATCAAATGTTTTAAGATGTATCTCTCAAAATATACTCCCTCCAATTACAAATACCTACCATTTTGGACATCAGTATGGTCTCCAAAATGTAACTTTGACCACTAATTTGTATTCTAATATGCTTGTAAAATCCAATAAAATTATAATTTTATGAAAGTACATTTCAAGATAAATCTATACATATGATTTTCTTGTATTAAATGTAAATTTATAAAAAAATATATTGATAGTTAAAGTTTCAAAATTTTGACTACATACATCTCAAAATGATATGTATTTGTGACTGAAGGAAGTATTTATTTAGTTAATATTCAATTCAAAAAATGTGATTATCAAAGTGCAATACTAGCTTATTTTATCAAGCACATGCACTCAACTATCAGATCATAAGCGATAGAGATATTTTTCCTCAAAAGGTTCCAATTAAAATATTTCAAAATCTTTCTTAAATCCAGATAGTTTCCTACAAATATCTAGATATTTTAGATGTTTTATTCGAAGAAAAATTTGATGGTGCCAATTGTCATAAATCTAGTGGTCACAAGAATTTATATAATCCTTTCAATCCAAAATATACATCATTTGGGAGAGTTTGTTTTGGTTTATAAATATTTATATTTCATTTTTTGGAAGCAATATGTTCGTCAAAATGTCTATGTTAATTATTATTCTGAGAGAGAGGTAAATCATATATAGAGACAACAATATGTCAAAAACAAAAAAATATGTACTACTTCTTTTTCTATGTGTGTGTGAAAAACACTATTTAATATGCTAACACAGAAAATAAGAAAAGAGAAGTTGGTTAAAGTTAATATCTATTTAAAAACAAAGTGCACACTTGTGTTGTCAACTAAAGTTGTCATAGTTTTACTCTAAAAAGTTATAATTGTGATGCCACCAAATAAAGTGTTAGTATTAGTTTATTATTTCAAATTTTTTAGTGTTATTGACTTTCAATAGACTTAGAAATGTGACTTTTATCTTCAGTTTTTATAAACCAACATAAGTATATATATTAAAAAAATGTAACACAATGTAATTAGCGAACACCCATTCATAAAATTCTAAATCCGCCATTGCCCGCAAGGAAACCGAGAGATGCTCCAGATTATATGAGTCATCAAAAAAAGCCTAGTCCCCTCAAAATCCTAGGCATCACACACGCCACTTTCAAAGTCACAATCCGTGCTCACGCCTGTTGACGACACCTCAACGAGCACACACACTAGTTACTACTATGTGAGTTATTAGTTACAGGCTAGTCCGCTCGAAATCCGAAGTCTCAAATGCAGCAGCCACGATCAGTCCTCAGACCTCATGACGGCAACTCAATGGGCAGAAACTCAGGTCCTCAGGCCTCGTTTGTCGCTGTAGTAGGCTTTATATGGATTCTATTAATAGAAATGGGAAGGTCGTTTGCTACTTCTGCCATTCTAAAAAGATTCCACAATTGTTACCTAACTGTCACTGCTCCAAGCTCCATCTCTAAATGGCTTCTAGCTTAAAGTTGGTTAGCAAAAATGCATGGTGTGATACTTCACAGCGTCATGTTTATGTAATGCTGCATTGCAAGTCGTGAAATCTTTTAGTACAGTACATATTGTTTGAGGGTATTTAGAGTCATGTTTTAATTAAGTTGGTATTTAGCTCATGCAAGCACAAATTAGCCATGGAAGTGTACTGAAAAAGCGAGAACAAGCAACAATAACAAAATGAAACAGAGAGGGCTTACACTGCAAGAGAAAGAGCAGTACAGGGAGTTCTTCCTTGCTCGGCGCTTGCAAATCTTGCACACCCCCACATGACAAAGATCTTGAGGATTCTGAGGAATGATTGGAATCCATTTTCATTGATCGGGTTTGAGCCTGTGTATTCCACTTGTGTGATACTCTGACCCGCGAGCATCCTCAGCACGCATGGCGGGGGCACCCCCAATGAACTTTATCTGCAAGTACCACGCGCGGGTAAGAACCTAGCCGTAAATGCGTCAAAAAGCATGCATAATAACTGCAATTACATCGCTTCAACTAATCGCATATAATATTAATTACCCAAGTCCCTACGCCACTTCAAAACTAATTACCCTTCCTAATTACCCCGCAAAAGAAAATAGAGAGAGAGGAAGCAAGCAAGAAACATATGATTGTAACACGAACGTCGATCGACCAAAGAACCAATCAACCAAAATACCCAAGCAAGAAACAGGCAAGAACCAGAGCGGGATTAAATTTGCGCTTGTTTACACTAGGAAACAGCAAATGGCAAGCTAAATTGCGAATGCTCGGATGCAATCCAAGCATATCCCTGAGAAGTAAAGACCAAGAACCGATCAACAAAACAAGAAATCAACGATCAAGAAACATGTCGCATGAAGAAAGAAAACAAGAACAATTAAAGAAACAAGAAACAGGAGAGAAAGAAACCACGAAGCCAAGGAACCTCATGGGAGACAAACCAAATGGCAAGCTAATTCGCGAATGCTCAGATGAAATGATAAACAAAACACCAAGCCCAAGCAAATCCCTGAGAAGTAAAGACCAAGAACCAATCAACAAAAAAATAAGAATCAAGAAATCTGTCGCATGAAAGCAACAAAACAAGAATGACCAAACAAAGCAGAAACTAACAGGAAAGCAAGAAGCCAAGAACCCAAGCAAGTAGCAACACCTCAGAACCTCATGGGAGAAGAACCAAGTCACAACAACCAAGAAGTAGTTTGCGGAGACTAGGGCGGACCTAACGTAGGACATGGGGTTCAGTTGAACACCCAAAAATATGGAAAAAAAATAAACTACTACTGGTACTCCACAATGCAGCAAGCAATTCCACCACAAACTCCATGGACTGGACTATCCATCCCAGAAAGGAAGATTTGGATGAGATTGCTCATGGAAAAAAAGATCCTCAGGACAAAGCTCACTCTAAGAACAACAATCCAAGTAAGCTAGGATTCCTTACCAACAAAAGAAGAGATCAATCCAATAGAGCGGAGGATGACGACGACACCTACGAGAGGAGAATTCCTTTGCTTCGAGGGTTAAATGACTAGTAAATCGGAGGAAAAGAGAGGAGGAGATCATGGCTTTCTTGCTCCTCGCTTGGGTATTGGTTAGGAAAAGACTAGTAAATCGGCTAATCTGCTATATTGTTCTCCTGTAATTACAGTCTTTATCTGAGAGTTATTTAGGAATGTCATCTACTAGATAATTATAGAGAAATTTGATATCTTTCTGTACAATATTTATTTGTGTTGATCAGATAAATAAATTTTAAGCTATGAATTTTGTAATCTTGCTGTCTAGTAAATTTATCATCTTCTAGTTGCATATATTAATCTATAGATTAAAGTTACTAGATGGAACAATTTAGATGATTTATCTACATGAAAGATGTAGATAATTAAGGATTCTAGAGAGCCCATGAAAATGATATTTCGATAAGTAGGACAAAAGTTATGGATATTGGAAGACTGCTATTCAGGACCGGTTGCTGGTGGATTTGGTGGATGGTGGATGTGAATAAGTACATATGGTCGGGATTTGCGATAATGATCAAATGTTTTAAGATGTATCTCTCAAAATATACTCCCTCTAGTTACAAATACCTACCATTTTGAACATCGACATGGTCTCCAAAATGTAACTTTGACCACTAATTTGTATTTTAATATGTTTGTAAAACCCAATAAATTATAATATTACAAAAGTACGTTTCAAGACAAATATATGCATATGATTTTCTTGTATTAAATGTAAATTTATAAAAAAAATATATCAAAAGTTAAAGTTTCAAAAGTTTGACTACAAACATCTCCAAACGACATGTATTTGTGACCGAAGGAAGTATTTATTTAGTTAATACTCAATTCAAAAAAATGTGATTATCAAAGTGCAATACTAGCTTACTTTATCAAGCACATGCACTCAACTACTTTATCATAAATGATAAAGTTATTTTTCCTCAAAAGGGTCCAATTAAAATATTTGAAAACCTTTATTAAATCTAGATAGTTTCCTAGAAATATCTAGATATTTTATTCGAAGTAATTTGATGGTGCCAATTGTCATAAATCTAGTGGTCACAAGAATTTATATAATCCTTTCAATCCAAAATATACATCATTTGGGAGAGTTGGTTTTGGTTTATAAATATTTATATTTTATTTTTTGGAAGCAATATGTTCGTCAAAGTGCACACGTTAATTGTTATTCTTAGAGAGAGGTAAATCATAAATAGAGACAACATATGACAAAATCAAAAATATGTACTACTTCTTTTTCTATGTGTGTGAAAAAATACCATTTAATATGCTAACACAGAAAATAAGAAACGAGAAGTGGGTTAAAGTTAATATCTATTTAAAAACAAAGTGCACACTTGTGTTGTCAACTAAAGTTGTAATAGTTTTACTCTAAAAAGTTGTAATTATGCTACCACCAAATAAAGTGTTAGTATTAGTTTATTATTTCAAATTTTTAGTGTTATTGACTTTCAATAGACTTAGAAATGTGACTTTTATCTTCAGTTTTTATAAACTAATATAAGTATATATTAAAAACATGTAACACAATGTAATTTGCGAACACCCATTCATAAAATCCTAAATCCGCCATTGGCAGAGAGGGACTTACGATAGCAGGTGGCGGCTACCCAAGGTTCAGGTGGTGCACCTCGCCGTGGAGGCAGCAGTGGGCGTAGAACCCCACTGAGCAATTGAAGCAGAAATAATCTTTGGAGCAGTTGGTCGTCCAATCTACGCCGAGAAGCATTCCAAAGTGGTGATCCATGGTGCCGTGCTGAGCCGCGGACACCTTTCCTCTTCGGCATCAAACCACAGACTCCTTGTTTTCTGTCCAGTGTGGTAGGGTTGAGTTAGGCAACCGAGATGTAATGAAGTATGTACAGGCGCAGATTAGGACGTGCGGCCATGCGCAACACTTAACTGTTAAATGGCTCAAGGTATTTAACTAAAGGCCCACAGCCCAACTAGAACCCATCAAGGGGGGCATCAACCCTACACCCTCGTCACCGCCATCACAGGCCCATGGGCTTCAGCCATGTCGGGCTTGCCATGCCGTGCCATACCGGCACGACTTGCCTCCAGTGAGGCCCAGGGCATGACGGGCTACCATCGTGTCATGACAATCCAGACTTGATCATATTGACTTGGAGGCAACAATGGGTCGAGGTGACGAGGATGTCGGTGGAGGCGGCGATGGTGGCCGTCATATTCATCACATTCGTGCAATACTTCTATTTTACGTAATTTAACTAATTTAAGGGAAAAAGAAGGAAAAAATTGAAATTTAAGTAACTGCATAAAAAATATAGATAAGTAAATATTTAAGAAAAAAGTGAAATTTTCTTGATATTTTACAGATACAATGTTATTGCCTCGTTAAAAACCTTATGCTCCAGAGTGGTATTCCTCAAGCAACAAAAAGAGTACGGTAACAATATACATACATACTAACTACTCTTTAATGTCGATATCATTCATGTGTTCCAAGTTAGCGTTCACATGAACAATCATGGGATCCTGTAGTTGATGATGTTGTCACTCTTTTGCTAATTCCTATTCCTTGGCATATGTAATTGATTCCACCATCTTGAATATGAGGGATGACCTCTTTTCTTTAATTATTTTCCTTACTATGCTGAACGTCGCTTCCGAAGGGATGGTGGACATTGAAATCAGTAAAACATCCCATGTGAAATGGCACAGTACAGAAAATACCCACTTGTTATTCTTCCACCACTCAAACAAATCTATGTAGCCTTCGCTAGTAAGATTAGGATCGATGTTTTCAAAAATCATGCTCCAAATAATGCTTCAGCTCAAAGACAGAATTTCACTTCGGGACTGTCTAAGACTGAGAGGATCAAAAACTAGATTTGTCCTTTAGCTTCTTTCACAAATGGACTGTCAATCTTGTCTTAGTTTGTTGTGCCTGATGTGAGACCTCTAATCTCACACTACTATTAAACTTGTCATGATGTGCAAGTGCAAAATGAGTTTAACAATCCAGTAAAAGCCCTACTCGAGCCGACATGAGCACCAATTTTTGCTGGTATGTCTAACAAGGCGACGTTATCCACCACTACATCCAATAGCATGCTTTCGTTTGGCATACACAATCAATTTTTTAATATTTTAAGAAAGAACAAACTATTTTGTCCAATTTCATAGGCTACCCATCTATTTCACAATGAGTCCAACCCACCTTACACACTAACAAAGAGGCACAAAATGTAAGCGCCCACTCTAAAGGGCTTATAGCTTGCCTTATGACTTTTTTATAATATAGTGCCCAATATAAAGGAATAAGGGGAAAATAAAAAATGCCAGAAAAGACCAAATTAAGAAGCCAGCCTGTTCCAAAAGCTCAAAGCTAGAAGCAGAAACCGTTTAGATCGGTGCCTATGTTAGTAACATGCCCCAGAGGCAATCATGAAGATGATTGTATCACTTCTACGTTTATGATCGTTTCAATAAAATGTTATTTGGTCTCTTGAATAAATATCTTTCATATTAATCAACAAGTATGTGACTTGTTCGTGGAACTCTTTATTCTTGTTTTGATGTTATTCTAAATTATTCATGATCTTATATCATTATGTGGGACCATTATGATTTACAGATCAGCACATGTACTGATTGATGACCATGTTTCACGGATCATAGATATGAGATATTAAATCAATAATGTGAACACGTGTTAGAGAACATGATGTTGGATTGACCCATCATGAGACATTGTGGGAATTGTTATATTCTTAATTGTCATTAGTTGGTCTCATACATAGTGTATGTAAAATCCTTAGATCTGAGATCGTCATTATTTCCTACATTTACAATAGTTTACTTAGGGGTTACCAAACACTACTCCATAACTGGGTGGTAATAAAGGTAACTTTCGGGTTTGCTATGAAACTTGCAGAGGAATATGAGCGATCATGATGGAATTTGCCCTGCCTATATAACATGAGAGATATCTCTGGGCCTCTCGGTGGTTGGATTAAAAAATGTATGGCCATGCCAAATGTGGTTGAAGAGTCAATCACAACTGAATAATCCACTACAGGTTCAAGTGAAGATCGAGCTATCATAGGATGGGACACTTTTCGCCTTGAGTTCGATATGGTATCATGAGGCAAAGGGATCGATACATAAGCACTATATAGATTCATTTGATATTATCTTTATGTATGTTTGGGGGTCATTATGTTCTGCTAGGGACCGCTGCCGACTTAGGACCGAAAAGGAGTTTTTAGCCCATGGCCAAATATGTATGAACCTACAGTGTCAAACACTTAATGGACTGGAATGATAAGGGATTGGATAATAGTTTCTGAGTGGGATTCGATCACTGCTCGTATCAGATAAAGATCCAATTGGAGGCTATTTAAAGAGAGATGCGGGGCTAAGGGAGGCATTCCCGAAAACACATTCGTCGAAACCCTAGCCGCCACCTCTCATATCCCCTACCGTGCACGCTGGTGCTAGCACACTAATGCATAGTGCTCCATCCCTAGACGTTTGGACCTTAGTAGAGGAGCTACTGCAACTGCGGCGCTGATCAAGATGATCGCGAGGATGAGACGGTTGGGCGGAAGACGATCGACTACTATTACTACACTGACGCGCTCTTCATTGAATCGGCTGCTTCAACCCTAATTCCTCTACACTGCGCATCTAGTTATAATGATCAATGATCAATTACTCGTATGGCTTCCTGGTTTACGTGGTAAAAAATTTTAATCTGCGCTATTGTAGTCTACCCGTATCCCAACAGCCTAAGTATCATATTGTAACATCCTGATTTTCAGAGTCTTTTTGAAGCTTTTAAAATAAAATTCACCATTTGAATTTTTCTGGAATTAATTAAAGCTTAAATGGATTTTTTTTTATGAATTAAAAGGATTTAATATGATTAATCTGAACATGAACATTTGCCAAAATTATTTTATTTGAGTTCCTTGTGTCTCAAGGAATTTATTGGTATTTTTCTGGTTTTTTTTCTGGATTTATTTGCTATTTTCTAGAGCTCAAATTAATTTAAATGAATTTATAAAAAGAAAAACCCCCAAAATTCCCAACCGCCAATGGGCGAAACCACCACCGCCCACCCAAGAGAGCCGCCAACCCGCACCGCCCGCGCGCGCCACGCATCGTCAATCCGTCCCGCGCGCTCCGCTTGATCCGCTCGATGGCGGACGCGTGTCGCCCATCCGCCGCAGCCCCTTCGCCGCGCGTCATCCTCGCCGCTTCGCCGTGAGCCAGCGAGTGGGGCCCACTGCCGAGTCCCCGCCCCGAGCGGGACTCTCTCCGTGTCCGGCCGGACTCGCCCGCCGCCGCCCGTTCCGCCGCGAACTCTCCGCGCATCCGACCCGGCCGCCTCGGCGTCCGTGTATTTAAGCGCCCGACCCTCGGCTTCTCGCCGTCCGAAGCGCCGCCTCGCCGCCGCTCATCGCGGAGCTGCCCGTCGCGTTCGCCGCCGACGTCCGTGCGTGCTCGCCGTTCGCCGCTCGTCGCCGGAGCTTCGTCGCCGTGCACCGCGTCGTCGTTGCTGCCGGTGAGCCCGCCGCCGTCCTGCACCCATCCGTCGCCGCCCGCCGCCGCCCCGCCGTCGACCGACCGCCGCCGTCGTACCCGCCGCCGCACCTGCACCGCCAATGAGCGCCCGTGTCCCGCGTCCCCTCGGTCTCGCGCGGCGTGCGTGGCCATTGGCGCTATCGCGCCTCTCGCCTTCCGTGCTCTTGGTTCACCGTCGCGCAAGCCATTGACACGCCGGGTCCACCGTCGCTACCGAGCCCCGTGACCCGTGCGCCATGAGCCACGCCACCGCCCCGATCGGCGCCACGCAGCGAGCCACGTCGGCCACCACATCACCCTAGGCCGACGTGTCGACCGGGCCGCGAGCCACGTCGGCACCCGAGGCCAGTGCCACGTCGGCGCCACGTCGATGACACGCCACCGCTTAGTCACCGCCACGCCGCCGGGCGCACACGTGTCTGCCACGTGGTCGCCACGTCGGCTCCGCCGCTGCGCCCGGCAGCTCCGGTCGGCCGCCTTGCTCGTGCGCGGGTCCACGATGACCCGGTTATTTCGTGAGCAGTCTCTGACATAGTGCCATTTTCTATTTTTCCGATTTTCTATAGATTTAATTTTCCAAGAGCCCGTTCTTCCTCGTCCTAGCTCCGATTGACCCCGTTCTTTTTTCTAAATTCATCTACAATTGAGCTCTATATTTTGGTTCAGGTTTGAAAGTTTTTGGAGTTCATTTGAATTTTATTTGAATTTATTTTGTCTTTTCGTTGCGCTTTCTCTCTCGTTAGATCGCGTTCGAAGGAGCGGAAATTGGATTTGAAGACCAAGAGACCTCAGCTGAGCAAGGCCAAGGCAAGTCGTGTCCTTTGATCATGTTGAACCCAGTTTTCAAATCTATTATGTATTATGTTGCTTTAAATTATCATGCATTGCTACTTTATTATAAAACCATTGTATTGGTAGTTAATGACCTAATTGATTATTTCCTCCTTGATAATTTGAATACCATGATTCTATTGTCACCATAGGATGGGAAATTATTTAGTGATACAATATTAGTTGTCACATGGGTTGACGTCTAAATCGCTTAGCCATGCTTATCATTAGTTCGTTGGGATCTATCATCACATGTAGTTAATTAATCTTGACTTAATGATATACTTGAACGTGGTGGTTAACCACGTTATAAAATTTGTTTGCCATGGCATGGGTAGTGTCATGAGCATTGGTTATACAAACTTGGCTTTCACTTGGGCGAATGATCGTGCGATAAAGGGGTGCAGTTGCACATTGGGATGTGGATGCTTCACTGGTAGTCTTTAAGGACTTAACTTTGTGCGCCATTGATCCGAGCTTAATCGTGCAAACCACATGTCTAGTATGGGATAGACCTGGCACAATAATTTGTGAAGTCTCAACTTTGGTTTCATTACTGATGTTGTTGTGGCGCAAGGGGGGGCAATTATCGACTAGAGGGTTACTCTACTCGACGGCGAAACCTTAGCGAGTGGGATCAAGTTGAGATGGATCATTGTAAAAGCCTTGTTGTGATTTTCTTTAACGTGAGGATGATCACATCGTGTGGGTACAGTTGTGCAACCTCTGCAGAGTGTAAAACTATTCGAATAGCCGTGTCCTCGGTCATGGACAATGCTCGGTGATTTCACACGAGGGGTAGAGTTTTCATAAAAACCTGGTTGGGTTAAGTTGGGAAGTGAATGGGTAGTTCACGGGTGTTCATTTCATGGATCTTGGTTCATGGTGGATTCCTTGGATGAATGGTCAGTTCACTTGTGGTTGGTCTCAATTCCTTTGGTTACTTACTTATTATCATTTACAAAGCTTGCTTTTCAATCTACTTATTGTATTTACTTTAAATTGTTGCTTTCTGCAAAATTAACTTTTCAACCATCCTTTGGTAAGCCTTGCATACTATATTGCATCTTTGTTACAAACGACTTGCTGAGTACTCTATGTACTCACGGCTTTATGCCCCTGTTGCTCGATTGAGGAGGAGGAGAATCACCAGCAGAAGGTGCCGAAGGAGAGTACTTGACGTCTTCGCGGATTAGGCTTCGTTCTCCACTCGATAGCTTTGTGGGCGTGTCGATTGGTCGCTGCGCTTTCTTTTGGATTTCATTGCTAGTTTCTTTTAAGCCTTCGGGCTATTAATTGTAAGCTTGGCCATAAGGTCATACTCGATGATTATTAATAATATTTGAGTCTTTTCTTAGTGAATCGTGATATGTTCGATATTTCATCTTTGTTTTTACTGTGTGCACTAGCGTGATCCTGGACTAGTGCAGAATACAGGAGAGTCCGGATTTGTATATTCGGGTCTCTCTGAGAGATGGTATCAGAGCTATATCGACTGTAGGACGAAGCCCTAGTTAGAATGGTCGAATTAGTAAAGTTTTCAAAATTATTTTCTAAATCAAATCAACTAAATGACTATCTAGTAATTCTTGATTCTTACCTCGTTCTTAGGATTCTTGCTCCTTGTCTCCTCTGAGAACTTGTTTTTGAACCTAAATTTGACTTCTTATCTCTATAATGTCCATAGATGTCTTGAGAGTCCCTCAATCAAAGTCAAAGTTGGTGGGAAATTCTTCAAGCTATGTTTGTGAAGTCCGGATCAAGGAAGCACCCAATATGTCAAGATAAGATTGGAGATTTCTGTGAAGATTAGGAACCATTAGATTTGAACCTTGTTATAGTGTTAGTATCGTATAGATCGTTTTGCTTCTTATTTGCCGTTGGGTGTGATGTGAGCTGCAGTGTTGCTTCTAGCATTATGATGCAGTCATGTCAAAAGTCTTTTATGGAGTTTATCGCTTCTTTGTTAGCCTTTTCGCTAAGTGTTTGCTTAGTTTAGGTTGCCATTAGAATTTCCCTTAGACGAGTTTACCACTTACCTTTGCTTTTCCTCTTACCTATTGAGCCTGAAGAGTCAGTTCTCAGCAAAGTGGTCTTTCTTTCAGAGCAGAGCAAAAATGGTTGACACTCGGAGCACAGCAAGACGCAGTCAAATGAACCAAGACCCAGAGGGCAGCAACACAAACCAGGCAACTCAGGAACCGCAAGCAACTCCAATGGGTTTGGATCCGATCTTAAGTCAGTTTTTTGCAGCACAAACTCGGCTCATGCAAACAGTGTTGCAACAAGTGGACAACAATGCCAAAGCTTCCTGGGTCGCTCCATTTATACCTTGTCAGCAGTGTCCCTCTGATAAGTCATTAAGAATCAAGGCACAAGAAACACTTCATCAGGATGACTGCATGAGACATCGTTCTTCTACAAGCCATAATCCAGATAGAGATGTTATCTGCTACCGTTGTGGTGGGGATGGACACATAGCCTTCCAATGTCCTCAAAAAGGGAAGCCAGCACAAGATTTTCTTTGTGCCAACTGCAACAGAACCGGCCACAAATTTGCCAGATGTCCTACAAGGAAGGTAATCCAGCACGAAGCCCACAAACGTCGTGACAAGGAAGAGCACTGCATCCAACAATGCTACCTAAAGAATAAGTTTAAGAATTGTGCCTGCACTCGCTGTGGAGAGATAGGACATTATGCTAGTGAACATGAAATCAGTTGCTCCAGTTGCGAAGGAACTCATTTTCTTGAAGAATGTCCTATGAGCAAGATTACTTGTTACCTATGTGAAAGCCAGGACCATAGCCCACTCAATGCCCTTGGATTCGATATTGGCCTCAGTATTGCAGCAGCAACGAGGGAAACTCCGAGCTACTACCATGAGTGCATTGACAAAAGAGGGCAGGACTACAGGTACATTTACCAAGATACCATCAGAAGAAGAGGCACCACAATACAACCAGACAATGGTGTGGTCCCATCAGATAAGACACTTCCACTAGGTGAAACCCAATCCCGGAAGAGGAAGATGATCCAACAAGGAACTCACTCATACCAGTCACAAAAAGGTAGAATCAACGGGTGCGAGCCAGAATGTGTACCACGACGATGATTTCAGGACTCAAGATAATTCAAGACCACGCCCTACCAACGTCAGCAATCAGCCTCAGGGGGAAAAGAGGTATGCAACTCCATTCATTTGTTTCAGGTGCAAAGAGCCAGGTCATTTCGCTCGCAAGTGCCCGCAGAAGCGTCAAGGAATCACACCAATCCCGTTCAACCTTGGAAGTACTCCTGCCAAGACTCCAGGAGCAAGCCGTGGAATGTCATCAGATCAAGGAAGTCAGATACCTCAAAGCGTTGCAAGGGGAAGCCTCACACACGTCGTCTCCGAAGTCGCACCTGGTAACCTATTCTTTTAGTAAGCCTGAATCTCGGGGTCGAGATTCCGTTTAAGGGGGGAGGTTTGTAACATCCTGATTTTCAGAGTCTTTTTGAAGCTTTTAAAATAAAATTCACCATTTGAATTTTTCTGGAATTAATTAAAGCTTAAATGGATTTTTTTTATGAATTAAAAGGATTTAATATGATTAATCTGAACATGAACATTTGCCAAAATTATTTTATTTGAGTTCCTTGTGTCTCAAGGAATTTATTGGTATTTTTCTGGATTTATTTGCTATTTTCTAGAGCTCAAATTAATTTAAATGAATTTATAAAAAGAAAAACCCCCAAAATTCCCCAACCGGCCAGTGGGCCGAAACCCACCAGCCGGCCCAGCCCAGCAGGCCGCCAACCCGCACCGCCCCGCCGCGCCACGCGTCGTCAATCCGTCTGCGCGCTCGCTCCGCTTGATCCGCTCGATGGCCGACGCGTGTCGCCCATCCGCCGCAGCCCCTTCGCGCGCGTCATCCTCGCCGCTCGCCGTGAGCCATCGGCGAGTGGGGCCCACTGCCGAGTCCCCGTCCCCGGCGGGACTCTCCTCCCGTGTCCGCCGGACTCCGCCCGCCGCCGCCTTCCGCGCGAACTCTCGCGCATCCACCCGGCCGCCTCGGCGTCCGTGTATTTAAGCGCCCGACTCGGCTTCTCCGCTGCCCCGAGCCGCCGCCTCCGCCGCCATCGCCGGGCTGCCGTCGCGTTCGCCGCCGACGTCCGTCGCGTGCTCGCCGTTCGCCGCTGTCGCCGGAGCTCGTCGCCGTGCACCGCCGTCGTCGTTGCTGCCGGTGAGCCCCCGCCGTCCCTGACCCATCCGTCTCCGCCGCCGCCGCTGCCCGCCGTCGACCGACGCGCCGCGCCGTACCCGCCGCCGCACCCTGCACCGCCAGCGGAGCCGCCCGTGTCCCGCGTCCCCTCGGTCCTCGCGCCGGCGTGCGTCAGCGCTGGCGTCATCGCGCCCCTTCGCCTTCCCGTGCTCTTGGTTCACCGTGCGCCAAGCCATTGACACGCCGGGTCCACCCGTCAGCCGAGCCCCGTAGACCCGTGCGCCATGAGCCACGTCACCCTGCCCAGTCAGCGCCACGCAAGCAGGCCACGTCGGCCACCACATCAGCCCTAGGCTGACGTGTCGACCAGTCAAGAGCCACGCCGGCCCGAGGCCAGTGCCACGTCGGTGCCACGCCGGCATGACACGCCACCGCTAGTCACCGCCACGCGTCGGCTCGGGCGCACACGTGTCTGCCACGTGGTCGCCACGTCGGCTCCGCCTGCGCCCGCCAAAGATCCTGGCCACCGCCGACTGCTTCCGTGCGCGGGTCCACTGACCGGTTATTTCGTGAGCCGTCTCTGAAAGATAGTGCCATTTTCTATTTTTCCCGATTTTCTATAGATTTAATTTTCCAAGAGCCCGTTCTTCCTCGTCCTAGCTCGATTGACCCGTTCTTTTTCTAAATTCATCTACAATTGAGCTCTATATTTTGGTTCAGGTTTGAAAGTTTTTGGAGTTCATTTGAATTTTATTTGAATTTATTTTGTCTTTTCGTTGCGCTTTCTCTCGTTAGATCGCGTTCAAGGAGCGGAAATTGGATTTGAAGACCAAGAGACCTCACCGAGCAAGGCCAAGGCAAGTCGTGTCCTTTGATCATGTTGAACCCAGTTTTCAAATCTATTATGTATTATGTTGCTTTAAATTATCATGCATTGCTACTTTATTATAAAACCATTGTATTGGTAGTTAATGACCTAATTGATTATTTCCTCCTTGATAATTTGAATACCATGATTCTATTGTCACCATAGGATGGGAAATTATTTAGTGATACAATATTAGTTGTCACATGGGTTGACGTCTAAATCGCTTAGCCATGCTTATCATTAGTTCGTTGGGATCTATCATCACATGTAGTTAATTAATCTTGACTTAATGATATACTTGAACGTGGTGGTTAACCACGCTTATAAAATTTGTTTGCCATGGCATGGGTAGTGTCATGAGCATTGGTTATACAAACTTGGCTTTCACTTGGGCGAATGATCGTGCGATAAAGGGGGTGCAGTTGCACATTGGGATGTGGATGCTTCACTGGGTAGTCTTTAAGGACTTAACTTTGTGCGCCATTGATCTCGAGCTTAATCGCAAACCACATGTCTAGTATGGGATAGACCTGGCACAATAATTTGTGAAGTCTCAACTTTGGTTTCATTACTGATGTTGTTGTGGCGCAAGGGGGGGCAATTATCGACTAGAGGGTTACTCTACTCGACGGCGAAACCTTAGCGAGTGGGATCAGGTTGAGATGGATCATTGTAAAAGCCTTGTTGTGATTTTCTTTAACGTGAGGATGATCACATCGTGTGGGTACAGTTGTGCAACCTCTGCAGAGTGTAAAACTATTCGAATAGCCGTGTCCTCGGTCATGGACAATGCTCGGTGATTTCACACGAGGGGTAGAGTTTTCATAAAAACCTGGTTGGGTTAAGTTGGGAAGTGAATGGGTAGTTCACGGGTGTTCATTTCATGGATCTTGGTTCATGGTGGATTCCTTGGATGAATGGTCAGTTCACTTGTGGTTGGTCTCAATTCCTTTGGTTACTTACTTATTATCATTTACAAAGCTTGCTTTTCAATCTACTTATTGTATTTACTTTAAATTGTTGCTTTCTGCAAAATTAACTTTTCAACCATCCTTTGGTAAGCCTTGCATACTATATTGCATCTTTGTTACAAGCGACTTGTCGAGTACTCTATGTACTCACGGCTTTATGCCCTGTTGCTCGCTTGAGGAGGAGGAGAATCACCAGTGAAGGTGCCGAAGGAGAGTACTTGACGCCTTCGCGGATTAGGCTTCGTTCTCCACTCGATAGCTTTGTGGGCGTGTCGATTGGCTCTGCGCGCTTTCTTTTGGATTTCATTGCTAGTTTCTTTTAAGCCTTTCGTGCTATTAATTGTAAGCTTGGCCATAAGGTCATACTCGATGATTATTAATAATATTTGAGTCTTTTCTTAGTGAATCGTGATATGTTCGATATTTCATCTTTGTTTTTACTGTGTGCACTAGCGTGATCCTCGACTAGTGCGTAATACACAGAGAGTCCGGATTTGTATATTCGGTCTCTACAGAGATGGTATCGAGCTATATCGATCGTAGGACAAAGCCCTAGTTAGAATGGTCGAATTAGTAAAGTTTTCAAAATTATTTTCTAAATCAAATCAACTAAATGACTATCTAGTAATTCTTGATTCTTACCTCGTTCTTAGGATTCTTGCTCCTTGTCTCCTCCGAGAACTTGTTTTTGAACCTAAATTTGACTTCTTATCTCTATAATGTCCATAGATGTCTTGAGAGTCCCTCAATCAAAGTCAAAGTTGGTGGGAAATTCTTCAAGCTATCTTTGTGAAGTCCGGATCAAGGAAGCACCCAATATGTCAAGATAAGATTGGAGATTTCGTGAAGATTAGGAACCATTAGATTTGAACCTTGTTATAGTGTTAGTATCGTATAGATCGTTTTGCTTCTTATTTGCCGTTGGGTGTGATGTGAGCTGCGGTGTTGCTTCTAGCATTATGATGCAATCATGTCAAAAGTCTTTTTGGAGTTTATCGCTTCTTTTGTTAGCCTTTTCGCTAAGTGTTTGCTTAGTTTAGGTTGCCATTAGGAATTTCCTTAGACGAGTTTACCACTTACCTTTGCTTTTCCTCTTACCTATTGAGCCCTCAAGAGTCGGGCTCGGCAAAGTGGTCTTTCTTTCAGAGCAGAGCAAAAATGGTTGACACTCGGAGCACAGCAAGACGCAGTCAAATGAACCAAGACCCAGAGGGCAGCAACACAAACCAGGCAACTCAGGAACCGCAAGCAACTCCAATGGGTTTGGATCCGATCTTAAGTCGATTTTTGCAAAGACAAACTCGGCTCATGCAAACAAGTGTTGCAACAAGTGGACAACAATGCCAAAGCTTCTGGGTCGCTCCATTTATACCTTGTCGGCAGTGTCCTCTCGATAAGTCATTAAGAATCAAGGCACAAGAAACACTTCATCAGGATGACTGCATGAGACATCGTTCTTCTACAAGCCATAATCCAGATAGAGATGTTATCTGCTACCGTTGTGGTGGGGATGGACACATAGCCTTCCAATGTCCTCAAAAAGGGAAGCCGACAAGATTTTCTTTGTGCCAATCGCAATGTAACCGGCCACAAATTTGCGGATGTCCTACAAGGAAGGTAATCCAAAGACGAAGCCCACAAACGTCGTGACAAGGAAGAGCACTGCATCCAACAATGCTACCTAAAGAATAAGTTTAAGAATTGTGCCTGCACTCGCTGTGGAGAGATAGGACATTATGCTAGTGAACATGAAATCAGTTGCTCCAGTTGCGAAGGAACTCATTTTCTTGAAGAATGTCCTATGAGCAAGATTACTTGTTACCTATGTGAAAGCCAGGACCATAGCCCAGCTCAATGCCCCTTGGATTCGATATTGGCCTCAGTATTGCAGCAGCAACGAGGGAAACTCCGAGCTACTACCATGAGTGCATTGACAAAAGAGGGCAGGACTACAGGTACATTTACCAAGATACCATCAGAAGAAGAGGCACCACAATACAACCAGGACAATGGTGTGGTCCCATCAGATAAGACACTTCCACTAGGTGAAACCCAATCCCGGAAGAGGAAGATGATCCAACAAGGAACTTCGGTCATACCACCACAAAAGGTAGAATCAACGGTGCGGCCTTAATGTGTACCACGACAGTCAGATTTCAGGACTCAAGATAATTCAAGACCACGCCCTACCAACGTCAGCAATCAGCCTCAGGGGGAAAAGAGGTATGCAACTCCATTCATTTGTTTCAGGTGCAAAGAGCCAGGTCATTTCGCTCGCAAGTGCCCGCAGAAGCGTCAAGGAATCACACCAATCCCGTTCAACCTTGGAAGTACTCCTGCCAAGACTCCAGGAGCAAGCCGTGGAATGTCATCAGATCAAGGAAGTCAGATACCTCAAAGCGTTGCAAGGGGAAGCCTCACACACGTCGTCTCCGAAGTCGCACCTGGTAACCTATTCTTTTAGTAAGCCTGAATCTCGGGGTCGAGATTCCGTTTAAGGGGGGAGGTTTGTAACATCCTGATTTTGAGTCTTTTTAAGCTTTTAAAATAAAATTCACCATTTGAATTTTTCTCGGAATTAATTAAAGCTTAAATGGATTTTTTTATGAATTAAAAGGATTTAATATGATTAATCTGAACATGAACATTTGCCAAAATTATTTTATTTGAGTTCCTTGTGTCTCAAGGAATTTATTGGTATTTTTCTGGTTTTTTTCTGGATTTATTTGCTATTTTCTAGAGCTCAAATTAATTTAAATGAATTTATAAAAGAAAAACCCCAAAATTCCCCAACCGCCAAAGGGCGAAACCCACCACCGGCCCACCAAAGAAAGCCGCTAACCGCACCGCCCCGCCGCGCGCACGCGTCGTCAATCCGTCTGCGCTCGCTCCGCTTGATCCGCTCGATGGCCGACGCGTGTCGCCCATCCGCCGCAGCCCCTTCGCCCGCGCGTCATCCTCGCCGCTTCGCCGTCGAGCCAGCGGCGAGTGGGGCCCACTGTCGAGTCCCCGTCCCGAGCGGGACTCTCTCCGTGTCCGGCCCGGACTCCGCCCGCCGCCGCCGTTTCCGCCGCGAACTCTCCGCCGCATCCGACCCGGCCGCCTCGGCGTCCGTGTATTTAAGCGCCCGACCCCTCGGCTTCTCCGCCGTCCCGAGCCGCCGCCTCGCGCGCTCATCGCCGGAGCTGCCGTCGTTCGCCGCCGACGTCCGTCGCGTGCTCGCTGCTCGCCGCTGTCGCCGGAGCTTCGTCGCCGTGCACCGCCGCCGTCGTTCTGCCGGTGAGCCCGCCGCCGTCCCTGCACCCATCCGTCTCGCCCGGCCGCGCCGCTGCCCGCCGTCGACGACGACCGCCGCCGTCGTACCCGCCGCCGCACCGCACCGCCAGGCCGAGCGCCGTGTCCCGCGTCCCCTCGGTCCTCGCGCGGCGTGCGTCGGCCCACTGGCGTCATCGCGCCTTCGCGCCTTCCGTGCTCTTGGTTCACCGTCGCCAAGCCATTGACACGCCGGGTCCACCGTCGGCCGAGCCCGTGACCCGTGCGCCATGAGCCACGCCACCTGCCCGGTCGGCGCCACGCCAGCGAGCCACGTCGGCCACCACATCAGCCCTAGGTGGCGTGCCGACCAGTCGGCGAGCCACGTCGGCACCGAGGCCTGTGCCACGTCACCGCCACGTCGGCGCGACACGTCACCGCTGTAGTCGGCCGCCACGTCGGCTCGGGCGCACACGTGTCTGCCACGTGGTCGCCACGTCGCCTCCGCCGCTGCGCCAAGCGCCGGTCGGCCGCCTTATTCCGTGCTGCGCCGTCCACTGATGACTGGTTATTTCGTGAGCCAGGTCTACAGCATAGTGCCATTTTCTATTTTTCCCGATTTTCTATAGATTTAATTTTCCAAGAGCCCGTTCTTCCTCGTCCTAGCTCCGATTGACCCCGTTCTTTTTTCTAAATTCATCTACAATTGAGCTCTATATTTTGGTTCAGGTTTGAAAGTTTTTGGAGTTCATTTGAATTTTATTTGAATTTATTTTGTCTTTTCGTTGCGCTTTCTCTCTCGTTAGATCGCGTTCGAAGGAGCGGAAATTGGATTTGAAGACCAAGAGACCTCAGCTGAGCAAGGCCAAGGCAAGTCGTGTCCTTTGATCATGTTGAACCCAGTTTTCAAATCTATTATGTATTATGTTGCTTTAAATTATCATGCATTGCTACTTTATTATAAAACCATTGTATTGGTAGTTAATGACCTAATTGATTATTTCCTCCTTGATAATTTGAATACCATGATTCTATTGTCACCATAGGATGGGAAATTATTTAGTGATACAATATTAGTTGTCACATGGGTTGACGTCTAAATCGCTTAGCCATGCTTATCATTAGTTCGTTGGGATCTATCATCACATGTAGTTAATTAATCTTGACTTAATGATATACTTGAACGTGGTGGTTAACCACGATTATAAAATTTGTTTGCCATGGCATGGGTAGTGTCATGAGCATTGGTTATACAAACTTGGCTTTCACTTGGGCGAATGATCGTGCGAAAAGGGGTGCGAGTTGCACATTGGGATGTGGATGCTTCACTGGGTAGTCTTTAAGGACTTAACTTTGTGCGCCATTGATCCGAGCTTAATCGCAAACCACATGTCTAGTATGGGATAGACCTGGCACAATAATTTGTGAAGTCTCAACTTTGGTTTCATTACTGATGTTGTTGTGGCGCAAGGGGGGGCAATTATCGACTAGAGGGTTACTCTACTCGACGGCGAAACCTTAGCGAGTGGGATCAGGTTGAGATGGATCATTGTAAAAGCCTTGTTGTGATTTTCTTTAACGTGAGGATGATCACATCGTGTGGGTGCAGTTGTGCAACCTCTGCAGAGTGTAAAACTATTCGAATAGCCGTGTCCTCGGTCATGGACAATGCTCGGTGATTTCACACGAGGGGTAGAGTTTTCATAAAAACCTGGTTGGGTTAAGTTGGGAAGTGAATGGGTAGTTCACGGGTGTTCATTTCATGGATCTTGGTTCATGGTGGATTCCTTGGATGAATGGTCATTCACTTGTGGTTGGTCTCAATTCCTTTGGTTACTTACTTATTATCATTTACAAAGCTTGCTTTTCAATCTACTTATTGTATTTACTTTAAATTGTTGCTTTCTGCAAAATTAACTTTTCAACCATCCTTTGGTAAGCCTTGCATACTATATTGCATCTTTGTTACAAGCGACTTGCCGAGTACTCTATGTACTCACGGCTTTATGCCCTGTTGCTCGATTGAGGAGGAGGAGAATCACCAGCAGAAGGTGCGGAAGGAGAGTACTTGGCGTCTTCGCGGATTAGGCCGTTCTCCACTCGATAGCCCGTGGGCGTGTCGATTGGCTGCTGCGCTTTCTTTTGGATTTCCGCTAGTTTCTTTTAAGCCTTCGGGCTATTAATTGTAAGCTTGGCCATAAGGTCATACTCGATGATTATTAATAATATTTGAGTCTTTTCTTAGTGAATCGTGATATGTTCGATATTTCATCTTTGTTTTTACTGTGTGCACTAGCGTGATCCTGGACTAGTGCAGAATACACAGGAGAGTCCGGATTTGTATATTCGGGTCTCTACACATATTACAGTCAATTTGTTATATTGTATTAAACATGGGTAAGGAGTGAAAATTTTGCAAAAACTCTCCTCTTGATTCCAGTCAGTCTCCTTACAGAATAAGGGTGGTTTTGGTGATAAGGAGGATTTCTCACAGCAACATATAACAACCAACGATAATGGCATGTATGGTTTTGAAAAACAGTAGCTTATAAGGAAAAATCCATTTTACAGTGATATTTAGATATCCAAGAACTTTTCAATGGTATATAAAAATTTTTCAACGGTATAAAAAAAATTTTCCTTCGATAAAACATAACATGGGGAAGGATTGTTGAGAAATAGCTGAGAAATTAGGCAAAGCAATCCATGCAAACAATCACCAAGAACACAATAGATCAATCACCAGATGACACAATTTAGAGAGAACACCAGAACGTAGTATTTATTAATTTTAGATCTATTCTCATAGTACATGTGCTTCTCTATTTATAGTCTAAACCCTCTAGGGGTAGTTCTGGTATTTGCCTGCACCGTAAGCTTCTAGGTTTCATAACACTCCCCTTTGGGCGAATACCATGGTATGCATATGCCACATTAAAAACTCCTAAAAACCTAGTGGAAGAAAGGGGGATGGAGAAAAGAGTACATTGCATCTGTTTCTTGTATTGTACTTGTTGCCTCATTATTGAGAGACCATGTGGAGGTATCCCCATGTTTGTGATGAGTGATTGACGGATGTGTTAGAGAGTTTGAGTTTATTTTGGGTATTCTAGGGTTGAGTACCTTTCACTTGTGCTATTGTTGATTATGTTGTTTCGTGCGGTGCTATGTGATGGTTTGCTTGTCTGTGTGGCTGCAGGACTTTGGAGCTAGGTCATGGTGAGGCGAGGAGGACCGGGACTAGGCACAGGAGGTGTTGAGGTCCAGACGATCGAGATGCCGAAGATGATCGAGGCTGCTGAGGTAGTTGCGAGCCGGGAGATGAGGAACCGAGCCGGAGCTACCGGTGGTAGACACGATGGGCAACGGCGAGAGAACCGGACTAGGCTCGGGAGGAGTCGGAGGTCCGAGCGGTTGGATGTCGGTTGCGGTGCGTGTGCGGCGACTGCACGACCAGGACTAGACTCAGGTGGAATCGGAGGTCTCGGTCGGTGTCAGGTGGACACGACGGACAGCGGCGAGGTGGACCGGGACTAGGCTCAGGGAGGAGCTGAGGTCCAGACGGTTAGGATGCCGGGTGCGGTCGTGTGCAGCGGAGCGGGCCGGGACTAGACTCAGGGAGGAGTCGAGGTCCAAACAGTTAAGGTGCTAGTTGCGGGAAGCTTCTGGGAAGGTGCTTGAGGGCAATTTGGAGATTTTACTCAAGTTTGGAGTGGAGAGGCTGGTTTCCCTCCTTTTCTATGTGTGTTGACTTTTTGTCTCAATTGTGTGTGAGGCATGGAGTGGGTTTGGGCTGCCTCTTCTTGATTTTCTCCTTGTGGCTGTGTGCATGGAGTTAAAAAGGGGGGCAGCTGGTTGTGGAGAGTCTAACCAACATAGTGAGTGTATACTGGAGGGAGTTCTCACGAGCTGTGAGCTCTGTGTTGTGTGTGTGAGTTTCTCCAGTAAGCATGTAGTGTGTTCTCCTTGTATCAACTGCGTATGGGGACGTAGTGGGTGGTTGTAAACCTCATGTAATCATTCAATGAAATGAATCCATTTGAGTTCTCATGTGTTTTAGTTCGTTTTTGTTTTCTGCTGCTCTCTATTGATTCTTTTGATTTTGAGTGAATCCAGTTTGATGAGATGGTTTTTGGTTGCTCTATGATGGGAAAATACTCTAGACCATTTGGCCATTCCATTCCCAAGAGCAAATGGAGGATTCAATGATTTATGTGATTTCTTTGTGCTTTGCTCAATTTCCTCTGTTCTTTGTTTCTAGGGTTTGATGTCAGGGGATGATGGACTCTCTTTATTTCCCTTTAATAAGTGTCTTCAAACTTGTGCTATCGTGTTGTGTGATCATTCCCAGTTGAGTTTCTCAGGATCATGAGCAAAACATTTGAGTTTGATGTGAAATTTGGAGATTAATCTCTTTCTCTTCACTGTTTACAGTTTCTTGGTTCAAATCTTGATTCTTAGCTCTTCTGATGTAATTTCTTATTTCCTAGGGTCTCTATGCTGTTTAGAATAGAGTCCTGCTCATTTGGCCAGAAAGGAACAAAAGCTTTTTACAAATTCCTTTGGATTATGCATTTTCAGCTTTTCATGTTCAGTTTTTCGGCCTACGTAGCTATCTGCCTTTTCTGCTGAAAACATGGGCGGTCAGACCAGTCTCCATATGGCAGTCAGACCGAACAGCTGCCGGCAGTCAGGCCGCTAACCCTAGCGGTCTGACCGGCTGTTGAACTACGGTCTGACTGGCCGATACCCTGCAGTCTGACCGGGGTTATCCAGGCGGTCTGACCAGCCCATACTTGGCGGTCAGACCGGCCTTCAGGCCCTTTTTGAGCACAGGTTGATGTTTTCCTCTGTTCTCTCTGCTATCTTCTATTGTTGTCCCGTTTTTCCTTCTGGGTGTTTTTCTCCCTTAATTTTCCAGAGAGCATGAATTTTCTTCTTCATAGTTTTCCATAGCTATCGGAGAGGAGATTCATTTGTGGATACTTTTGGGGGCAAATTTTAAAAGGCACCATTCACCCCCCCCCCCCTCTGTTGCCATATCCGATCCTACAAAAACCTTCATGTAAGAAAACTTAAAAAAACTCACAAAGGAAAAAAGAGTGCAACATTAGATCTTCAGAATCATGTAAGTCTTCTAGTCTTACATAAAGGCTATGGTTCAGGAATTTACTCCCCTGAACCTTGTAATTCTCTAGTCGCCTCATCCCTATGCCTCGAACGCACATCTGCAAACTAGAGGCTGTGATAGATTTTGTGAAAAAATATGCTAGATTATCACAAGACCTACCCTTCAATACCTTTATCCTTCCATTCTTCTGGAGTTCATAAGGATAAAAGAATTTAGGGGCAATATGCTTCGCGATATTATTCTTAACGTAGTCCATTTGCATCTGTGTTACACAAGCTGCATTATTTTCATAGATAATAATGGGGTCATTGATGGGGTTTACCCCACATGACTTCTTGATATGGCTAATACTCTGTCTAAGCTAAACACATTCTCGTGAGGCTTCATATAATGTGATTATCTCTAAGTAGTTAGTAGATGTAGCTACCAAGGTCTGCTTAAATGACTGCTAAGAAATGGTTGTACTAGCAAAAACAGCAAAAAGAAACATAAATCCTGTCTGGGATTTCACATTATGTGGATCAGACAGATATCTTGCATCTGTATATCCAACCATAGTCAAGTCTTGGTTCTTTAGGTAAAATAATCCAATATCTTGCATACTCTGAAGATACCTGAGTAGGGTTTTAATGCCAGCCCAATATCTTCATGTTGGGGCTGCATTGTATCTGGCTAGAAAATTAACTGCAAAAGCAATGTCTGGCTTTGTGCAGTTAGTAAGATACATTAGTGCTCCAATGGCACTCAAATATGGAACCTCAGGTCCAAGAATTTTTCTCATTTTCCATCCTTGGTCTAAAAGGGTCTTTATCCGCTTCTAGGGATCGGACTACCATCAGGGGTCCGTCATGGATATGACTTATCCATATTAAATTTCTCTAAAATCTTCTTGGTATAAGAGGATTCGCGTATTAAAATTCCTCTAGGGAGGTGCTCTAGGTTCGTCCCAAATTCTTCATTTCAAACTCTTTAACAAGATAGGAACTTGCTTCCTTTATGTCCTCTATCATTCCAGTGATATTTTGATCATCGACGTATATTGAAATTATACATAATCCATTTTGAGATTTCTATGAACACACAGGGACAGTCTTTACTCCTTCTTGACGTTGTACATATTATTATTCAATTTATCTGGATCCAGAATCTTTACTCCTTCTAGAACTTTTATATAAATATTCGAGTCCAGTGACCCATATAGATATTCAGTCACTACATCCATTAACTGCATACTTAAATTCATACCTGCTGCCACTGATATTAAATATTAGAACGTTATCCCACTTATGACAAGAGAATAGGTTTCATCATAATCAATGTGGGGTCTCTGCGTGAACCCCTGTGCTACAAGCCTTGCTTTATATCTCACCACATTATTTTCATTTCTCTTCCAGATGAAAATCCATTGGGATCCTACAGGGAATTCTTTAGGCAGTGTTCAGGCTATCGGGCCAAACTTTTCTTCAATTTAGCGAGAGTAATTCTACCTCGATTGCGTACTTCCATTTACCCTAGTTTGAGCACTTCGGCATTCACTAAGGACTTTGGTTCTGGTCCGGTTCAAGGTTTTTAGCAATTCTCAAGGCAAAATGGATGTCGACAACTATAGTCTTTCTTATATATAGTTCTAATTCAACAAAATTAATTGATATTTCTTCATTTGGTTCATCCAGCTCCTCGTGATTTCCCACAACAACAAAGTTTGGTTGTTCCAAAAATCCTAGTATTAGACTGTGCGCACGCAATTGTGCTGGGGTTACTATCTTCAGGATTATTCTCTTCAGAGATTTTCTTAACGTCAAGTTAAGTCTCTTCTATTGACTTGGGAAGTAACTTATTTTCATCGAGTTTCTTTTTATGCGGATGTCCCCGTGGAATTGAGGCCTCATTCTCCGGTGCTCTCCCCCTCTTCTTCATATGAGGGGTTGGAGTGGTTCGAGTATCGATCTAGGGTACTTCCACTCTCTCCAGAGCATTTACTATTGGTATATAAGATTTTCTTACTCCCTTCTGATCAGTGAAGGCATCTGGCATATTATTTGCTATTTACTGCAGGTTTATTATTCAATGAACTTTTAGTTTCTATAGTGCGTAAATCTAGGGCTTAAATGCCCAAGGCATTCCAATCTATTTCTTGACATTTTTCATCAGTAAGGTACTTCCATCTCCCTAATGCAAGGAAATTATCTTCATCAAAAATGCAATTGGTACGACGCGTCATAAACATGTCTCCCGTAGTAGGCTCAAGATATTTGATAATCGATGGGGACTCCAAACCAACATAGACTCCCAACCTCTGGTGGGGACCCAAGGCCATACGTTGTGGTGGTGAAATTGGCCCGTATACAACACAATGAAATTTTTGCAAATGGGAAATACTTGGTTTTTTTCCACGCACTATGGTACGGCCCAATTAGCATGCATGAATTGGGACATGAATTGAGGCAAAATCTTTCACGGTATGATAAGTGATCTGCAGTTTCTTCTTCTTGTGTGTACAGCACCAATCAACAAGGAGCCGTGTGTCAGTGTATATGCTCCAAAATCCCCAAATTCTGGCTTCAGTTCTCCTCAAAACAGTAGCACAAACTTCTCGATGGCAGCAGAAAATTCAGCAAAGGAACATGCGCATGCGGCAATACTAGATTAGTCACGAACCTCCGCTTCCTGTCCTCCAAACAGTGACAGCAGTAGTTGGTCTACAACGGTGGCAGCAGTTGATCAACAGCGGTCAGAAAAACCACCTCCACAATCGATTAATAGCAGCCATGCATATAGATTGATGGGTAGATGAGTTGACACTGGAAGCAACACGTTGAATCTATAAGACGCCGTTCCACCCGAGCGCATGGCAGCACACGAACGAAAATGAGATGATCGCTCGATCCTGCAGGTAAACACCAACACAATGATTCGGTTCCATGCGCAACAATAAAATCCTCTGAAGGAATTCACACGAACTCAAGAACACGATATCCCGCCGACATCGGCAATTTTCTGGATTTTTCTCAACAAGGTCCAAGCCCTTAGCTTTTATATGCCACGCATACATGCACCACAACTTGACTCGAACTCAACTCCAAACCGACTAGTAAACGAGTTCTCACATGCCCAACGAAACCACACACGAGCATAGCTTCATGCATGGTGTGTACAGGACGATAACTACAAAAATTTGCTGCTGATAAAAAACTCAACCTACTCTAGCACTCTTGCATATAAATAATTTATTGACTATAAATTAAGAGACAGTGGAATCTAAATATCTCCTAGAAAGAATCCTGACCTATGCATATGCACTGATTCACCTTAGCCATAGTTTTGTCATGGTCACACCTCACAAACTTGCCACGCTTGCGTTCGGCTTCCAATTTGTCTATCTTGGCCTTCCTCCCTCTCCTCCGTCTTGGCCACCGTGGATATAGTAGTAGTGGTACTTGGCGCCATATCATCCCATCCCTTTTAAGCAAAGTTGTCCTCGGTTTTGGGATGACTTTTAGAACTTTCTTTTTTACTGAAATTTCTTCATTAACATGAATAGCACTATGTGTTGGACTGGTCCTCACGTGTAGCATTGTGATCATATTGCTATGATCTTCCCAACAATAACCTACATGTATCCATTGGAACTACGTCGCAATCCTTGGCGTAGTTGTTGTAATCGGTTGTACAAGGTCCTAGTGTAGTGTGTTGGAATAAAATGCCGCATCAAAATATTCTTCAACTGTACTCAAATATCTGGACAAGCTCCTACATGACACAATTGGTTGCACCAAACAACAGTGTATCCGGTGAACTCAATTGTCGCTAAACGAATCTTCTTGTCCTTAGTATACTGATGGCTGTCAAAAAATTGTTCAATGCGCATCTCCCACTCCATGTACTCCTCCGGTTCAGCTTTACCATTAAATGATGGGATAGAAATTTTTACTTGCCCATACCATCATCCACAGCAATACGCTGAGCAAAACCAATACCATCCCGCATACCTCCATCACGGGTAGCACCACTGTACGTACGTCTCTACCATGATCAACACCACGGTAGTCTTGAGCATGGCGCGGCTGTAGAGCAAAGCCCGCTGCACCATCAAAGTCCTCCTCGTGTTCACCATCTTCATATGGTACACGCCATTCGGGATATTAAGGACCCCGTTCAGCATGCTGAAATTGTGGTGGCCGATTGCATATAGCCTCTGTCAACGCATCAATTCGCATTTTCAAATCATCAATCTTGCCTTCAAACTTACAGTGACAATATAAGAAGTAGTCACGTGTCACTTCAAGCCCAATTTGCACCTCGGGTAGCAAAGTCACCGCATATTGAGGCGTCTCCCCGATTGGCTCGGCATGAATATGAAGCACCTCGCCATCTTCAGTCTTCACAGAATTTACCATCAAGAAAATTTAGCAACTACTTATCGTGATCAACCACACTCTGATATCAAGATGGTACATCCCAATTAGCATACACGAATTGAGATGCGAATTGAGGCCCAATCTTTCGTTGTATGATAAGTGATCTGCAGTTTCTTCTTCTTGTGTGTGCAGCACCAATCAACAAGGAGCCATGAGTTGGTGTATATGCTCCAAAATCACCAAATTCTGGCTTCGGTTCTCCTCAAAATAGCAGCACAAACTTCTCGATGGCAGAAGAAAATTCAGCAAAGGAACATGCATATGCGGCAGCACTAGATTAGTCACGAACCTCTGCTCCCTGTCCTCCAAACAACAGCTGCAGCAGTTAATCAACAATGGTCGAAAAAGCCACCTGCACGATTGATTAATAGCAGCCGTACATATTGATGGGTAGATGAGTTGACGCTGGAAGCAACACTCCAAATCTATAAGATGTCGTTCCACCCTAGCGCACGGCAGCACACTAACGAAAACAAGAGGATCGCTCAATCCTGTAGGTAAACACCCAACACAACAATTCGGTTCCATGAGAAACAATGAAATCCTCCAAGGAATTCACATGAACTCAAGAACATGACATGCTGCCGACATCAGCAATTTTCTAGATTTTCTTAACTCAAAAATTCACGTCCCCTTACAAGGCCTAAGCCCTTAGCTTTTATATGCCACGCATACAGGCACCACAACTTGACTCAGACTTGACTCCAAACTGACTAGCAAACAAGTTCTCACAAGCCACGGGTGTACATGCATACGTATAGGTGTATATACGCTCATGCGTGCAAACCCAAGACAAGCGGACTCAACGAACACGCACACAGCTGCATGGATGATGTGTATAGGACGATGACTAGACAAATCTGCTACTAGAAAAAAATCAACCTACTTTAGCACTCTTGCATATAAATAATTTGTTGATTCTAAATTAAGAGATACGTGAAATTCAAATATCTACTACAAAGAATCTTGACATATGCATATGCACCGATTCACCATGGCCATATGGTCGCCACGCTCGCACCTCGCAGACTTCCCACGCTTGTGTTCAGCTTCCAATTTGTCTATCTTGGCCTTCCTCCCTATCCTCTGTCTTGGCCACTATGGATATAGTAGTAGTGGTACTTTGGCGCCGTATCACACTAGTTGTAAGGGGGAAACCTGGTGGTATGTAGTCGGTGTTAAGTTTCTTAGTGTTGCTGTGTGCAACACTGAATGCCCCTAGCAACTGGTGGGAAGTCTACAATTTTGCAATAGTATTCTAACAATTAGCTTAATTCTTTTAATGAGTGACTCTGTAAGGCTATTCTAAATGTGGACATATGGTACAGAGTGCTCTACCTTAATGCCTAAAGCTAAGCAATAGTCATTAAATGCCTAACCTACATTGCATCCAACTCTCTTACGATAAACCGTCAAGAAGTATCTGGTCTTGGTAGCATGTGCATTCCTCTTCTCAGAAACCCTTTTGACTGCACAACAGCCATGGATGACAAAAGCGTCAGGCTCTTATGTACATTGAGCAAACAGAGATACAAAAATCTTCAAATTAAAGTATTTATTGCATGTTCTGAGTATCCATCTTTTCCTGTGCACAGACTGAGGGCATCACCTTCTTTACAGCTTCGATGGCTCTTGGATTCTGCTACATCTCCGTATTATTCAACAAGGATGCGCTTATCATTATCAAATTATGGGAATCTATTAGCTATCAATCCATGGGATCATGCTTGCTCTGTACTATGTGGATCCGTACGAAAAATAAAAGGGAAAATTGTTTGAATGTCACTGCAAATTACACAAACCTCAGATATGACATTCCTTGTGTCACTGGCATGTAAGACCCAAGCCCACATGTCATTGAGACAAGAGATGGTGTATCCAGGATAGTGAAAAATTCCTACCCTGACTCGACAAGTACCTAGGTGGCCGACCAGCCAGACGTGACGCGATATGATACGGCGAGCTCAGCAGTGATTCCTGTGGCTTTCGACAAGACTTGGCGCTGCTCCCGTCCCGTGTGGGCCTGTCAGTCACCAACACCTCCCGACGTGCATAAAATGGCTCACATCCCTCTATGCTCTCTCACATGAAACCGTGTAGTTGAGTATCTTCCTTGTTGAGCGAGAGAGAGCCAAGGGAGAAGAGAGAGAGAGAGTAGAAGAAAGTTTGAACTATTTTCGAGGTGATTTTGGTATGATTTAGGGGATTTCGTAGTTGGAATTAGTGTGGAGCAATGCACTTAATATCCCATTAACGTTTCATTACTATAATAGTGGTTTGATTGTATAGAATGTGCTTTGTAACCATGTTTAGCTGACGTATATATTTAGTTCGTGTGGATGATATTTTGTAGTTAGCAATGTTAATGATGTATTAATGGTGCTACTAACGATTCTTTGTAAATAGCCAAAGAAATATGCACTGATATTTGTACAATTATCGCTGCCTTTGAATATTAGGTATGCACATATATATGTATTGCTCTGGTGCCATTAAAAATAATGTAGAAAATATCTGTGTACCTGTATTATTAGCACGTGTCTATAGGCATAATTGGTAGCTCGGCTATATACGTGTGGATAATTATTTTTTATTATGTTTAGTTGTATTTAGCATCATCTGAAATAAGTACATTTCGTCTATATTAGTGGTCGGTACCTGTTGTCGGATATGAAATATTTGTTCGTGTTCTACGAGGGAGTCGTACGGGGTGAACCTTCAACATTGTGAAAAGGATTATATTCCAGGCTCTAGTGCTGAAGGAGATAGGTCTCTCTGAGCTCAGGAAATGCATGTGGAATGTATTTGACAGGGAGGTTGACAAGAAGAAGCTTGTCAATAAGGCAGTGACAGCCATGATGGTTGCAAATTCGGGGTAGTGTTTCTAGGAGCTGAAGAAGGTGATTGACAATGTCGCCTGGTGATAGTACATAGAGATTGCAAGCAATTCTACTACAGCGATATATGGGAGGCCAATGGAGTATGTGCAGTTTGTGAAGAGGACGGAAGCATCGAGTAGGGACAAGGCCAACAAGAGTAGCAAAGTGGAAGTGCCGCAGTTGGTTGGTGGTGGCGGTGTGGAGCGTAGTGTTGGTAGGGATGATGGCGATGAAGCATAACCTGCTGGTGCTAGCCATGGTGGTAGTGCACAAAAAAATGGTGCCGGTCGATTTGATGGATGGCTATCGATGTTGACTTATATAACTTTGAACCAACAGAAGGTGCAGGGATATGGTGGGCAGCCCATATTGACTGCCATAAATATTTGGATGGCCTATCGGCTGGAAGCCATTTCGATGAGGTGGAGGATGCCGACATAGCCTTTAATGGAGATGAATCTAGTGTAGGCGCTCGTGGGGGTGGTGCATCCGGTGGCATTGTGTGCACAGATATTGAGTACATCTCCTGAAGATTGGATACTGTTGCACTAGCCTTCCTAGTTATGCCGTTCGAAGATGGGTCAGAATAGTCCTTTGATGAGGACACTCTCATTTAAGGAAAACACTTACCCAATAAGGGTGCCACACAGCATGCCATTGCAAGATATGTTGTCCACATAAACGGGCGTATCGGTGCGCAAGTCCAATCCCGATACGTATGTAGTGAAGTGTGTGGATGGTTCTTGTCCCGAAAAGGTCCATGCGTAGATATTCAGAAGCGGTGCAACAAACTTCTAGATAAATGTAGTGAAGAATCACACATGTGAGCTTGCGGAGCCACAGGTAATAGAATGTGACCTCATCACTCGTTGCCAACCTAATCAGTCTCTCGTAGTTGAAATGTCATAGTTTCTTCGAAGCTATTGATGGTCGATACCATGAACTTGGTTGGTTTCTTGGTGAACTATGGTAAGGTGTGGCGAGTGAGGAGGAAGGTCATACATGGAATGTATGGCACATACAAGGAAGCCTACAACATCATACCATGAAGAGGGTGCACCCTATGAGTGTGTTCTAGGTGTTTCAGCAGATGATCAAGGGATTCTAGTACTGTCATCCAGTGCTCACGATGGATGGCACGTTCCACTCTGGCAGTTACAAGAGCTCAGTGTTGACAGCAGTGGCCATCGATGCAAACAAACAGCTACTCCCAATGGCATATGCAATTATAGAGAATGAAAACACTGATAGCTAGCTATGGTTTCTCACCAATGTGAAGCAAGCAGTAGTCCAAGACTGGCCCAACATCTGCCTTATCATGGACCATAACATCGGGCTGCTATCATCCGTGAGCACCATGCAGCAAGTGGCTCAACCAGCCTTCTAGTAGAACAATGTAAGGATTCGTTGGTGCACAAGGCATTTGACGGTGAACTTCCACACTAGTTTCCGCAATAAGAAGTTGATAAAGAAGTTCAAGAAAAATCTGCATGCAGAACCAGAGGCACAAGTTCAATGTAATATGGCAAGAGCTTGATAAGAAGACCTCTAGGCATGTGAGGGAGTCACAGAGAGCGAACTCGGCCACAGCTCAAGCTGCTCCAGCAGCAATGGATGAGTTCACCCAATGGATCAACTTGCATGCCCTTGACATGGAGAAATGCTTCTTGCTTCGCAACACCGATGATGCGAGGTATGGATTATGATGACCAACATATCTGAGGCGTACAACAATATCTTGAAGGATGTGCACTCCTCTCAATCACCGCAATCGTGGACAAGAATTGGGCGCACTATCAATTACCGTTAACGAAACCATAATTACGAAAGAGCATCCGAATGAAGGAGGCAACTCTCGGAAGTCATGCAACGTACATATAGCAGAAAATAGCGAAGGAAGAAGTTCGAGCTCCATTTGAGGGAGAAGTACATCATGGGCCATGCCAGAGGCAATTGCAAGCACCCATTCACCATCGGCGAAGTTACGACCAGCACGTGTAACAAGCCGATGCTCCTTTACAAGGCTTGCTCTCATGTCTACGCCGTGTGTGATGCGTGGCAGTAGTTCTCCGTGTAGTAAATTTTGAAGTACTATGACATTTATCATTTGTGTAGGATTTAGAGCGTTGAGTTCAACTCCTACATGGTAGACATGCATTACAAGGACCTTTGCCCAGGGGAAGTGAAGAGGGTGATGAACAACACACTGAAGCAACCCAGGTATGGAAGATGTCAGTCCTGCCGCATCCACAATGATAAGGATGACAGTCAACGTGGCCAATGGGCGAGGCCATGAAAGTGCAAGCTATGCAAGACAACGAGCAATTCCATGAGGAACTGCCCAAATAGACTCAATTCGTTGGCCGCCCCGTAGACCTGGTGATTTGTAGCACCAATACCTATGTACTCGTTCATTCTTTATAAAGCTGGTATTTCCTGCAATGTAACCCTCAACGAAGTAATGATCAACAATGCAAATTATGTGCGTTTTAAATTAAGTTCAATTCTAATGTTGCCATGTTATTTTCCGTAACTTTTAATATGAATTTTGTACAAACACTCACACATGTTTTTAATGCACATTTTTATAGGGATACTGAAACATCATTTTCTCTATTGTAGAGCATTGCACTAAGGTAGTCGAAGCATGGTGGATAGCGCTGGAAGCTTAGACTTGGGAGGGGACGGCAGGCACGGACTATGTTTCGAGGATGTGACCCTTACCTCGAAAACACGAGCAACTACGGTCCCCTAGACTCAGACCCCCAAGCCCCAATCTATTGCTCGAAACTAGTGACTACCACCCGTATTGCCGCTGTGTTAACCTGAGTTGCAATTGCGCCTATCGCTACTGCAACAACCAGCCACATCTACGCTGCCAAGATGACCGCCATGCCATGTGGGTGATGTACAGTTTTACATTTTGGCTTTATGACCGTTGTAATTCGCACCTTTATTGTGAAGTGTTATCAAGCTACACATGATCTATTGCTACACTACTTAAAAGATGGCGTTAGTGGTGTTGATTCATCTGCCCGTCCAAACCTGACGCTGCGCCTCTCTAAAAAAAGTAACAAAACTATATGTTTTTTCCGTCCATAGCACTAGTTATTAAAAAAAAGGATTAAACTGACAAACAGCCGCTAGAGGCCATATACTGGCAACAAAGATGTAGAGACAAGGGAGCTAGCTTAGGTGCTTGACAGCCCCAAAAGACCCATCGGTGCCCGAGTCTCACCCCTACCTACCGCGGTCCAATTGGCCCACCGATCTTGGGTGATAGGACAAGTGACACATGTCACTGGCCATGCCTACCGAGCCCAGAAACAAGATTATTTTGACAAAAATGTACGTTGGAGAACCAAATAAAAAAAATTACGCTACAATGTTACATGAACTGTTTGAGGTCGGGTACACGGTCTCCCCATGCGGCGCAAAATAGCCATTCCCCGTTTTTCATTGGGGCTATCAATATTTGGCTTGGTATGCAAGATAACAAACCAACAGGCCATTCCCCGTTGAACTGTTTCTCCAGCTCTCGCCTTCAGCTTGCAGCGATGCAAAACAATAAAACTAACGAAGAATATTAGCCGCCCATGCATTTATATTAATATCCAAAAGGTTCAGGCATAATCACGCATGCTCAACGAGACCAAAATTGGAGCATTTTTTGTTACATATCCCGCTCACATCAACATGTGGGAATTTATTGCTCAATCCTAAGAGCTCAAGTAGAGTTCGATTAGGAAGTTTGATTTTCAGTATCCCTTTTAGTAGGGCTCCACAGGCGCACGGAACTTAGCACCTGCGTAGACAGCAGCCGCACCGAGCTCTTCCTCAATCCTAAGAAGCTGTTTCAATAAAAAATAATATGGATTAGTAAAATTGGAGAGGTTGAGACTGCGATACTGTTAATTGAAACATGCATGAACAAGACCAAGGCATTAAAGAAAGTCTTTCCACAGAACAGATGACGCTATACAAAACAAATACAGTGAGGTGTGCTGGACGGAGGTTAAAATCTTGTGCAACAGAATATCAGGAGAATAGGAGATTGCTTTTGCAGAGAGCTACTTACCTGGTTGTACTTGGCAAGACGCTCTGATCGGCAGGGTGCCCCTGTCTTGATCTGACCCTGTTTCACAAAAAAATTTAAAAAAATATGAATATCGGTCAGCCCTTCCAAACCAGAACATGTAGGGGTACAAATTGAATGGGGCTAGTTAAAATTTTCTACACCCTAAGCACATGTAGATTACGAAATCTTACCGTGGCCAAACCAACCGCCAAATCAGCAATGAAGGTATCCTCAGTCTCACCACTGCAGCCAGGGAACATAAATTAACATTATAAATGGTATGCAGGTAACAATAGGAACAAAGAATAGTGATGCAACAACACAATATCCACATACCTCCTGTGACTGGTCATCACACCCCAGCCAGCATGTTTTGACATCTTCACGGCTTCAATACTCTCGGTTACAGATCCAATTTGGTTAACCTATACACAAAGAAAAAGGGCGACCAATTAGAATGTGAAAGACAAACTATTAGACTGATGCCATGAAAAGAATGGATGATCCCAACTGTGTGAACAGAATAATACCTTGAGCAGAAGAGCATTGCATGCCTTCTCCTGGATTGCCTTTGCAACCCTCTGCACAACAAATTGATATTTATAATTACAGTGACCTAACAGAATGGAAGTGGTACCATCCACTCAATAAAATAAATCACTCACGGTTGGGTTGGTGACTAGAAGGTCATCGCCAACAATCTGCACTTGCTCTCCAATTTCTTCAGTCATCTTAGCATAGTGAACCCAGTCATCCTGATCAAATGGATCCTCAATAGAGACAATGGGGTATTCACTGACAAATGACTTGTATACGTTCTTCAGGCTATCTCCAGATATCCTCTGTGAACCATCATTGTTCTACAACACAAGACAATCACAAATGGTCCCAAGAAGGTTATGAAACTGTTTACAGAAAATAAACATTGGGAATACCTCTTCCTTGAAGTTGAGGTCATAGGTTTTGTCCTTGTCATTGTAGAACTCAGATGCAGCAACATCCATTCCAATGACAACCTAGCATTTCGGATAGCAATAGAGCCCAATCAATTAGAAATTTAAGCTACACAGACCAATGATAAATTAATTAATTCAAGCAGACAAACCTTGCCGGTATATCCAGCCTTTTCAATTGCAGTCTTCAGGAGCTCAAGACCCTCCTTGTTCTCCTACAATATCAGAAACACAAACAACTGAAATCGCACTCCGAATATATTGACTTTAATTTCTATTTCTAATAGTGAACTAGTTTTATACATCAAAACAGAACAGTCACCAGATGCAGACGAAGCCCCAAGACAAAACAAAGAAATGAAAGTTGATCTCACACACCTCTAAGGACCAGGGTGTTAGACAGCCAGTCGCTGCCCATATAGGCGCATGGGCTGCTGGCCCATTATGGCTATTATAGATTGATTAATCTTATAATAGGCAAGGAGATCCGACGGTGGTCATACTTCTATAAACCAACCCTGGGTCTTCCTTGCCTATATATGTATCCCTGCCTCTTGGCATCATAATCAATCTACTATTCCCATGCAATTCCATTGCTTTCATGGTATCACGAGTCTAGGTTTTTCTTCCGCTGCCCTTCGCGCGCCCCTGTGGCTACGCCTCCTCCCTACGCGCCGTCTTCGGCTGCGCACCATCCCCAGCCGCCCTCCCCACGCGGCCCCTCTTCCTCTGCTTTCCCGATGCCTGGATCTCCTCCCGCCGCCGATGCTGCTGGCGTCACTCCCACCGAGGCGGAACGCGCTCGCGCTGCGGAAGAAGCGCGCGTCTGCGCGACAGAGGAGGAGCGCGCGCACGCAGCAGAGGAGCGCGAGGCGGCTCGCGCCACGCCGCGGAGGGCCGCGCGCCGCGCAGCCGAGCGAGCGCCTCGTCGCCGAACCCAGCCACCGCGCGGCTGCCCTCCAGCGCGCCAAGGCGGCCGGCGAGAGGAGCCGCCGCCGCCAGAGCACGCGCGCTGCGAGGCCTCGCCGCGCGGCTCGCGAACGCGGCCGCTGAGGCCGCCACCGCTGTGACGACGGCGACTCGTTTACTGCTGATGACATCGACGACTACGGTCGGCGCTGCCGATGGTGGTCCTCGGCGGTCCTCCACGCCGCCTCCTAGCTCACGAGGCGCGCCATTATCAATGCGCGCGCAAGCCGTTGCCGTGCAGAACATTCGGAGTCTCGTCCCCGCCGTCCTCGACATTGACTCCGCCAACTACACCCGCTGGCGCCACCAGATGCTGCTCATCCTTGGGAAGTTCTCCCTGCAACGCCATGTCCTCGCCGACGCCGCCGACCACACCTTCCCGGACTGGGCACGCATGGACTGTGTCGTCTTGACATGGCTCTACGGCACCATCTCCAGCGACCTCGAGGACATCGTCCGGGAGCGTTGCGACACTGCTCGCGCCATCTGGCTCGCCCTGGAAAATCAATTCCTTGGCAACAGGGAGCAGCGTGCCCTCTATCTGGACGCCGCCTTCCGGAACTTCGTCCAGGGCGACCTCTCCATCACCGACTCTGCGCCGCAAGTTCAAGTCCATGGCCGATGACACAGGTGACTTGGCGAGGTCGCCACCGTCGCGCGCTCGTCCTCAACATCATCCGCGGTCTTAACGAGCGCCGCCTCCATCGGCATGCATCTACGGCGTGGGCGCCGTTCCCACCTTCACGGAGGCTCGGAATGACCTCTGCTGAAGAGCTCAACATGGCACATCGCTCGGCGCCACCACCCACCGCCCTTCTTGCCTCCGGCACCGGCGGCGATCTTTGGTTCTCCTACCCCCCGGCAAGCGGGAACCCCACAAAGAATCGCCGACGCTACTCCTGGAACCAACAGCAACTCCAGGAACTCGGGCAAGGGCGACAAGCGCGGCTCGCAGCGGTGGCAAAGGCAAGGGCAGCGATGCGGCGGTCCGCCCCTAGCCAAGTCGGCGCCTCCTCTCTGTACCGCGCGGCGGCAGCGGCGCGAGCTCCCCGCGCGCTCGGCCCAGCTTCTACAGGCCCTAGTCCGGCTCCATCAGCATGTGGCCCAGGAATCGGCCTCCCCTGGCCCCTCTGCCGGCTGCCCGTCCTCCACTGCCGGCCCACGTGCCTCGTGCGCAGCCGTCGTGGCGGGCGCCGAGCGATGGCTCTGCTCCTCCCGGCTACTACCATCCCATGGCCAGCATGCCGTCATGGGACTCGCAGGCGCTGGCATCTTCTTTCAACACCATGTCGCTGACTCCGCCTCAGCAACATGACTGGATTTTCGACTCCGGTGCCACCTCGCATGACTTCCGACGCCGGTACTCTCTCACACTTCCTCCCCGCGGTATCCTATTCCACCTTCCATTGTTGTCGGTAACGGTTCTTTACTTCCCATCACCTCTACTGGCACAGCTCACCTTCCCGGTTCCTTGTGTCTTAATAATGTCCTTGTTTCCCCTGGTCTTATTAAGAACCTTATTTCTATTCGCTAGTTCACTACTGACAACAATTGTTCTGTTGAATTTGACCCCGCTGGTTGTTCTGTGAAGGATCTGCAGTCTCAGAGAGTGATCACCAGGTGCAATAGCTCTGGCCCGTTGTACCCTCTTCGCCTGTCCGACACGCCATCACTTCCCGCTACACTCCTCGCCAACACCACCGCGTCCACCCTATGGCATCGTCGTCTTGGTCATCCCGGATTTGAGACTTTATCCAAACTCATGGCTTGTCATAAAGACGTTAGAACCTCCATATGTCATGCTTGTCAGCTTGGGCGTCATGTTCGCCTTCCTTTTCATGTGTTAGCATCTCGTGCCTCACATATTTTTGAACTCATACATTGTGATTTGTGGACCTCCCCAGTTCCTAGTGTATCGGGTTTCAAATATTACTTGGTCATTCTCGATGATTGCTCACATTACATGTGGACGTTTCCTTTGCGCCTCAAGTCTGACACATTTGCAACTGTCTAATTTCTTTGCCCTTGTTTCCACACAGTTTGGTCTCACCGTCAAGTCCGTCCAGTGCGACAATGGGCGTGAGTTTGACAACTCCAGCACACACACCTTTTTCCTCACCCACGGCACTCACCTCTGCATGTCATGCCCCTACACATCTGCTCAGAATGGGAAGGCCGAGCGCGCCATTCGCTCCCTCAACAACGTTGTTCGGTCCCTCCTCTTCCAAGCTTGTCTTCCACCTCGCTACTGGGTCGAGGCACTAAACACTGCCACCCTGCTGCTTAACATCCTACCAACCAAGACGCTGCGCACCCACACGCCATATGAAGCCTTGTTTGGCTCCCCGCCCACGTATGATCATCTGCGCGTCTTCGGTTGTCGATGTTACCCCAACCTGTCTGCCACAACTGCCCACAAACTCGCTCCCCGCTCCACTTCGTGTGTCTTCCTTGGCTACTCTGCTCATCATAAAGGATACCGCTGTCTTGACACCTCCTCCAATAAGATCATCATCTCCCGCCATGTGATCTTTGACGAGTCCTCCTTTCCTTTTGCCGAGCGGCCCACCACCACCTCCCCGCGGACTTGAGTTTCGGGCGCTTTCACTAACCCCGTCCGGCGCCCATAGGCCCGCCTCGCTTTTGTTACTGCGCAGTTCATCACCGGCGGCTTCTTTGCTGCTGCGGACGCCCGACACCGCCGGCGCCCGCCGACCACCACGCGGCGGGGGTCGCATCTTCGCGCGCATAGCCACATGCGGCTGCTCCTGCTGCTCGATTCCGCCCGCATAGCCACGTCAGGCTACTCGCGTTGCCGCGCGACCACGTCGCGGCTGCCTGGCGTCTCCGCCGCGACCACGTCGCGCCCCTCACCGCCGCCGGACCGCACCATTACAAAGGTGTACACTCGGCGTCGCTCACTGCCTCCGGAGCCGGTATCCTCGTCGCCTATAGCCCCTGCGCCCCTCCCCAAGGGTGTCGTGGCCATTCCCCCTGTGGTCAATCAACACTCCATGACCACCAGGGCGAAACATGGCTTCCGCGTGCCGGCTGCGTTCCATACTGCGCCTTTATCTCCTGTCCCGAAGACATATCGCGCCGCTCTTGCAGATCCAAACTGGCAAGCTGCAATGTTGGATGAACATGCAGCACTTTTACAGAACCACACTTGGGATCTTGTTCTGCGCCCGTCTCGAGCGAATGTGGTATCTGGCAAATGGATCTTCAAGCACAAGTTCAAGGCTGATGGTTCTCTGGAGCGCTACAAAGCTCGCCGGGTCCTCCGCGGCTTCACTCAGCGCCCAGGTGTTGATTTGCAAAAACCTTCAGCCCCGTCGTCAAGCCGGCCACCGTGCGGACTGTGCTCTCCCTGGCCCTCTCCCGCAATTGGCCCCTCCGTCAGCTAGATGTGAAGAATGCCTTCCTGCACGGCACTCTCGATGAGACAGTCTACTGCGTTCAGCCATCCGGATTTGAGGACTCCACTCATCCGGACTTCATCTGCGCTGAACCGTTCCTATACGGTCTCAGCGAGCGCCTCGAGCATGGTACACCGGTTTGCGCCTACTTGATCTCCCCGGGTTCGTGGAAGCCAAGTCGACACATCGCTCTTCGTGTTCCACGCGGTGGCGACACCATCTACTGCTACTTTATGTGGATGATATTGTTCTCACCGCCGTCGACCTCCTGCTCTGCGCACCATCAACGCCTGCGGCGAAATTCTCGATGAACGACACGGGTGACCTCCATCACTTCCTCGGGATGCGAGTTCAGCGGCGCTACGATGGCCTCTTTCTCGCGCGATGGCGGTACATGCAAGAGATCCTTGACCGCACGGGCATGGCTCTATGTAAGCCCCGCTCCACTCCGGTGGATTCTGTCCCAAGGTTTCGATTCATGGTGACCCGGTCGACGCCACCGATTCCGAGTTTGGTGGTGCTCTCTGATGCTCACATTCACCGTCCGGACATCTCCTACGCTGTCCCAGCAGTGCGCCTCCACATGCACGATCCTCGGGAGCCTCATCTTGTAGCTCGGCGCATACTACGGTACATCCGCGGCACTCTTCATCTTGGGCTTCTCCTTCGACCTTGGCAAGATCCGATCGGTTGTCTACTCGATCTTGACCGGTGGCCGCCCGATACCCGCAAGTCCACCTCGGGCTATGCCGTCTTCCTGGGGGCGACCTCGTCTCCCGGTCCTCAAGCGCCGAACACGTGTCTAGGTCCAGCGTCGGGCGAGTACCGTGGTGTGGCTAATCTTTGTGGCCGAGGCTTCACGGCTCCGGCGGCTTCGTGTGAGCTTCACTCCCACCCCGCCGAGCCACCTTGGTCTATTGCGACAACATCGCGCCGTCTACATGTCCTCTAACCGGTTCAAAGATCAACGCACCAAACATATTGAGATCGACCTTCACTTCGTTCGGGCGTGTTGCCATTGGTACTGTCCGCGTTCTTCATGTGCCAACGTCATCCCAGTATGCCGACATTTTTACCAAGGGTTTGCCTTCGACGGTCTTCCAGAATTCAGACCGGATCCGAGCGTCGTGCGACGCTCCGATCATGGGGTGTTAGACGACCGATCGCGCCATATAGGCGCATGGGCTGTTGGCCCATTATGGCTATTATAGATTGATTAAATCTTATAATAGGCAAGGAGATCCGACGGTGGTCATACTTCTATAAACCAACCCTGGGTCTTCCTTGCCTATATATGTATCCCTGCCTCTTGACATCATAATCAATCTACTATTCCCGTGCAATTCCATTGCTTTCACAGGGAAATACCTGAATGTTAGGAGCAAAACCACCTTCATCACCGACGTTGGTGGCATCCTGCCCATACTTCTTCTTGATAACAGACTGTAGAGGATAACAAAAGAAACATATCTCAGTTCAATTTTTGCTAGGCTAACAAAGGGAAAAAAAAACAAGATGAAAGAATTACCTTCAAGTGGTGGTACACTTCAACACCCATCTTCATAGCCTCCTTGAATGATGAGGCCCCAGTTGGAAGGATCATGAATTCCTGCATATACATTTAGACGGCATAAATAACATTTTGCGCAACCACAATAAATACATGCTGAAATCTTAGTTCAGAGCATTGCCTGCATAGCAAGTTTGTTTCCCGCATGGGATCCACCATTAATGACATTGAATGCAGGCACAGGCAAAACTAATTGCTTGTTGCCAGCAAGGTTGGCAATGTGCTGCAGTGAAGGACATATTCAAATTAGTACAAGACCAAATAGTTGAAAGCAGAATTAAGGGCATCTATAATGTATATAACCCAAGAGGCCTTAAGATGGGTCCCATCTAAACCTTAAGGTCAACTCCATAGTGTATATAACCTAAGGGGCCTTAAGACGGTCCCACTTGGCAGATAAAGAAAAATTGTATTTTAATGCTTGTGGCCAGGTCTTAAGCTTGAGGACCAGCCTTAAGCCTTTTTTGCTTATAGCCTGCTTAAGTTCACCCCTGTAATGTATAAGGTTGACCTTAATGTGGCTTAAGACCCTCTATTTTCATACACTACAGATGCCCTAATGAAGAATGTTCACATAGCAAGTAAACAAGCTGCACACCTGGTACAGAGGAATCTTCTTGATGACAGCTCCGGCTTTGCAAACAGCTAGTGACACAGCCAAGATTGCATTGGCACCAAGCTGAATATATAAATAAAAAATCTAACCGTTAAATCTGTAAATGGAACATTTTACAACTCCAAAGGTTTGTTCCACATGGATTATGTAATACCTTTTGCTTGCACCACCCCCACTCATTTTTGGTTCCATCAAGCTGCTGAACCATAAAGTTATCAATCTCAGCCTGCGCCGTAGGGTCCTGCAGTAGGAAATAGAGCATGTAACGAATAATGCGTTCGATCTCATATTATAATAGGAAAGGGGGAACAGACAACACAAACCTTGCCAATCAGCGCTGGTGCAATAATAGAGTTCACATTGTTAACAGCCTGAGACAGAGCAGCCAAAACATGTAAATATACAAACAATAAATTAATTACACATGCAATTAGTCATTGACGTTCTACAATACATTAAATGAGCCAACTATTCATTTGATCGTACTGATCTAGCAAGTTGGTTTATTAGTTAAGATTTAAGCGGTGAACAAATTGTAGTTGAGTTTGCTTCACTTTTTACCTAGGCTGCCCATGATATTTTGCTATAGAAAACATATAATCCTAACTTCTAATGAAAAGATACGGCAACAAGGTATCCAACATATAAAAATTGATATGCAGCAACAAGGAATGCCAAAAAAACATATTCTAGCTCACATCAACAACACTAAAAAACATTCTCCGACCTGCCACAAACTAGAAAAGACCAAGTCATACAGCGGAAGGAAACAATTTTTACAAACCGCATGGTCACAAAAAAAATTACATAAAAGAAATTTTGAAAGCTACCAAAGCATATATAGCTGGCAAAACAAGAGCATAGAGTTCAGGCATAAAACAAAAAACAGTGGCCCATCTCTTAAATCAGTAAAAACTGTGACATATAAACATTCTTGCATAAAATCAATGAAATTTCCTATACATAAATATCAATAACTAATACCATAAATTTGCAGAGGCATTCAAGAAAAAGATTATGTCACTGCCAATTAAGCTTCATGCAGTTCGTAAGAGCATTAAGATAAAATTTGCTCAAATGAAGGTAAAAATATGCAAGCTCTAAAAGCAAACCTTGGAAACACCCTTGCCTAAGTAGTCAGATCCACCGTCCCTCAATTCCAACGCTTCATAAACACCTGTAGAACAGGGAGGAGTCATGTTCGATTAGCTTCTACCCAAGGCATTTGATAGACCCTCAATAATGATTGCAAGAATAATATTTACATTCACTAATCAGACTGAAATAAAGCAGATGAGTACGATTGAAGAAACAAAGTGATGATAACAAAATAGCCTACCAGTTGATGCACCGCTGGGAACAGCCGCCCTAGCGAAGGTTCCATCTGAGCAGCACACGTCGACCTGATGAAATAATAATGAAATTAGTCGCTCTTCTTAAACATTTTCGTCGTATTACGCACTAATCAAGAAATAATGGAAGGACAACAATCAACAGATCAAACAATAAAATCCTGAAGAACTCATTTCGGTTCCTCAAAAAAAAACTCATTTCAAACCACGGACGCGCATCAATAAGTATCGCATTTCAATCTACCAACGCACATCATAACTACTGACGCCAAACCATATGGCTGGGATTATACAGGCGCTAAACTAAACCAATCCCGTGTACAATAATGGAGCGTGACCGACCGATCTGTCTCCTACATCCTGCGAGATCCTACCAGAAAAATACAATACATATCCTGTAAATTGCATTACATCTACTACTAAACCGACCATAAATCCTAAGAACTTGGCTGAGGGGCAACGAATCTACATCCTACCGGCTCACCTAAAACCCCTCAAAAACTAGATCACAGAACAGTCAAAAACCCTATATTCCATTCCTAAGAATTCCGCAAAAAAAACTGAATAAATCCAAACCACCTCCCACAGACGAATCAGATTAGATCGATCGCACAGCCAGACGCTACATCAGACCAGATAGAATCAGATCCGAGCAGACACAGGAGAGATCGGCCAGTTCGTCGCCGGGTACCATACCTCGACGGTCGGGTTGCCGCGGCTGTCAAAGATCTGGCGGGCCTTCACGGACAGGATGGTCACCGCCATGGCCGAGCCTTGGAGAGAAGCCTGAATCGAGCGGAGGATCAGGAGACGATTGCTACTCAGGTGAACTTGGATGCGGAGGTGGGGCGGCCAGAGCAGTTAGGCAGCCGCTCTTTTATAGCGAGAAGGAAATGAGCGAGGGATGTCCCATGTCACTGTGGGTGAGGCCAGTGAGCGTGTGCTTTCGTGGGGCCCACATGGGAGGGTATCCATGCGGAAAGCTTGTGGGCATGACCGGACGGCCGCCGCGTGCGCACGGGATGGGCGCTCCCAGCCGTAGGATTTTGAAAAGGCAGGGGAAGCGCACGGTTTGTGATGGGGGAGGCCTCGGTTTGGCTTCGAGACGTGGCGGGCTGTGCAAACTGGACGTGGGCCCCACCTAAAGGTGGGTGAGAGTCCAAGCCCGTGGGTTGTTTTTGACCGATCGAGGCATGTTTTTTCTTTATGACTATCTGTATTTTAATATGATAGTAGACAGTAAAATATTGATATAGATAGTAGACAATAAAATATTGATATAGATAATGTATATGGTTTTGCTTTCGAAAAACTATTTTAAGAATCTTTTTAAAGAAGCTACTCTATTTATTTTGATTCTTAAATAAATTAAAACCTCAAAAGAAGAGGACTTGAAACTTGAAAGCTGGTTTTGTACTCTCCGATGAACATCATTATCTTCTCAAGGCAAAGGAGCTTAAAAAAGAGGAAGAAGCTTGATGTCAAGGTGCCATATGTAACATCCTAAAAATGAGAATGTCTAAATTTGTGAGAGATTTAAAATCTTTTCGTTTCTTTGGGCGTTATATGAATTTTGCCAAATAACTCAATTAATGAAAATAAAATACAGAAGACAAGAGCCAAATAATCTAAAATTTAAGTTGATCATAATCAAAAACTCAAATTCAAATTTAAAATCCACTTCCGAAATCAAATTAAATAAAATAAATGTTAAAAAGCAAGCTATATGAAAATTCACCTTTAATCGAATTGAGCCAAGAATTTGAATTTGAATTTAAATTTAAATCTAAAAAATGGAATGCAAATGAAAAGCCGAATTCCAAAATTGCTAGATTTCTCTTCCTTCTCTCTTTCTTTCCCTCATTGCCACTGGGCCTCATCTTCTTCTCTCTTTCGTCCCTCTCTTCTTCTCTCTTTCTTCCCTCTCTTCTTCTCTTTGCTTTGCTGGCACTTGGCCATGCCCGACCCAGCCCTGACGCTTCCACTGTGCCCACGTGCGCCCCCCATCACACGACATGTGCCGCACCAGCGCGCTGCACCACCTGTGCCCACGCGTGTCTGTGCGCCATTCCCGCAACGTGACCTGGCAATGCTACCTCTCCTTCCTTTGTTTTGCCCATTGCTCCACCTAACCAACCCGTGTTGGCCACATCCCAAAATTTTAGTTTTATTTATTTAAGTTTATTTGAGTTTTTCTGGAATTTCTTTTTCCTTTTCTTTTTATTTAAGCCTAGAGGTAGCAAAAAGGCTTCCTATATTTAATTGCAGCCCAATGGGATTTATTTTATTTTTTTCCAATATTTAGTATTTATGAGAATTTTCTTGAAATTTTTGTCTCTCTTTTGCTATTTTCTAGGGCTTTCTTGAATTTCTAGCCTTTATTTAAATCAAAAATGTATTTAAATATCCTAAATCCCCTCGGGCCAAAACCATCTTCAGTTCTGGCCCACTTGGCCTTTCCCCTCTGCCTAGCCCAGTTCTCCTCTGCGCAACGCGTGGCCTCAGCCTATGCAGCTCATGTGTCGGCCCGACCTTCCTCCCTCCTACGCGTGCGCTTTCCCCACTGCCATGTGGGCCTGTCCTGTTAGCCCCTCTCTCCCCTGCCACCGTCTCGGGGCCGCCTATCATCTTTCTCCTTCAGCCTTCCTTTCCCTCCACGCAACGCTACCATCAACGTCGCTGAGTCCGCCTCCGAGTCCTCCTATCCTTTCCATTTTTTGTCGTTTGCTCGTCAGGAAACTCCACCACCGATCATCAAATTGCTTGATTTCCACCCTCACGTTTCTTTCCCATGCTTCCCCTTTCCTTTCTTCTCTCACCCCAATCCCGCGCTGCCATGACTCCGACAAAGAATCCATGCGCCGTGCACCCACCCCCGAGCCTATAAATACCCTCCTAAACCTCCCCATTCCTCCACACCTCAAATCCCCTCCTCAATCTTTCCTCCTGAGGCCCCAAGCATCACCACACCACGCCCAAAGCTCACTGATGTCACCCTCAGCATCACCTCACTCCCGCAACTCCTCCCCAACGCTCCGCTGCCCAAGCTCACTGCTAGAGCACCATCCTCACCGCAAGCTGAGCACCATCACCGCCATCTTCTCACCAGCACCCCGCGCAACGTAAGCCATGGACCTGGTTGACCATGGACCCAGCAACATCCGTGGACTCGGTCTATAGACCCAAGTCCACTTGTCAACCTCTCTACCCTATTTTCCTTTAAAAAATAAATAGGCTGAAATCCAAAAATCCTTAATTTCATGGATTATTATAATATAGCTTGAAATCATGCATCATGTCATTTACTCGTTTTTGGATTTCTTAAAGTTCATAAGAAAATTTAATTTGAAAAAATTCTCAAAAATTCTATATTGATAAAAAAAATATGTTATCTGGTTTATCTTTGCGAATCCAATGTATAATGGTCCTAAAAAGGGTTTACTTGAGTGTAAATTAAAGATCATTTGTATTTTCCTAATAAAACCATACTGCTTCAGGGAAAACGGTACTAACGCACCCCTTGTGCGGTACTACCGATCTGCGGTAGTACCAGCCCTTAAGTGCAGTACCGCCACCCCTTGATCGGTGGTCCCAACTCGGTAGTAACTGACTCCTTATCTTCTTCTCTCTGCCCTCATCTCTCTCATTTAGCCAGAAATAATTCCAAGTCTCAAAACTCAAAAGCTTTCTCATCTCTTTCTCATTCCCCTCAAACCCACTCCTCAAATCTTCCTAGTTTGTGATGATTTCATAAATGATTTGTTGAATCTTGGTGCCTAAGATCGTTTCCCCTCTTTACCTCAAGGTAATCCTCTTGAAATCGTCTCTCATATCTCTTTGGGCACCATGTTCAAGTTTTAGGGTTTTGACATAATGTGGATTAAATAGTTGAATTCTTTTGGGCAAAATGGTAGAAACTAATGTTTAGTGACTTGTTATGTCTGTTTCATGGATCAATCTATGCCAAACACTTGTTAATATCATGATTTGTGAAATGCCCTAAAAATTCCAACAACAGTAGTACTATTGCCATACTTGTGCGGTACTGCCTCAGGCCGGTAGTATTGATGGGTTATTGCGGTACTACTAATTTTGCTGAAAAGACATCAACTCATTTATGCATATTTGTTCAAGACCTATTCCTTCTGTCCTAATTATCTTCTCTATTCCTGTTCAAGATGCCAAGGTCCAAAACCTCAATTCTCGAGAATGCTATGTCTGAAGGCTAACTGGTCGACTGCTACAACCCTCCTCCATCTCAAGCCAGACCTTCCCACTGCAAAGTAGTTTCCCAAAAGGCAGCCTCAGTTCAAGCACCTCCAAGGGAGGACAACGACTCTAAGACCGACTCTTTCCTACAGGCCATGAGGGCTAGAGACGAGGCTCAAACCTCAATGCAAGATGAGGAGGAAAGTGAAACTGTATCAAAAGATGAGAGACCATGTGGAGGTGACCCCGTGTGTGTGATGAGTAATTGATGCGTGTCCTGAAAATTTTGAGTTTGGTTTGTGTGGTTCGTGCCATATCGTTGCGTGGTGCAGTCGATTTCGGTCGGACCTGGTCAAACCTGGTCGAATGTGCTTAGGGTGTTTATCCTTTTGATTCGACAGGTTTGAGCTTTTTCATGTTTTATACTCTCTCTAATGCAATTGTGTGATTACGTTATCTCGAGCAATGCTATGTGATTTGTTTCTTATCTGTGATGGCTGCAGGACGCTGAGGCTAAGTCGTGGCGAGGCACAGGATGACTAGACTAGGCACAGGCGGTGCCGAGGTCAAAATGGTCGGGATGTGCCGAAGACAGCGAGGACTCGAGGTGGTTGCGAGGCTTGGACGGCAAGGAATGAGGAGGCTTCCCGGAAGATGCAGGAGGGGTGTTTTGGTAAAAGCGTAAAGCTGCATTAGGAAGCGGATTTGGTTTTTGGTTTAGCAAAGTGAGAAACCTGTTAAGCAAAGGCTATAAATAGGAGAGGTGTCTCCTAGTGAATGCATGTCTTGTGAGAGGAGTTAAGGCTTTGGGAGTTTGTTTTGCTTTTCCTGATGAGTTGTTGAGGGTTTGGTAAGGAGAGCAGAAGCAGTCTCCCTTTCTGTTTTAAAGCCTGGGTGAGTTGGTGTTCTTGTTTTCCTTTTGCGTATATGCGTATAGGGAAGATGTGAGATGGCTGTAAGAAATGCTTTGTAATCTTTCATCTCTCTGTATTTATATGAGAAGCTCATCTATGTTGAGATGTTTCTACTTGATCAGTTCTTTTTCTCTTCTTGTTTTGGTTTCTTGCTTCGGTCTTTGCCTTTAGTTCTATATGTGGTGTCGACTGATTTTTCGATTCCAAGTTGATTTCTTGAGTAGCCTTTTCCAGTTCTTCTGCTCTGTGATGGAAATCAGTCTCAAGATCGGTTGATCAGTTCATTCCCGAGAGCAAAAGGCAAATTAAATGAGTTTTTCTCTTCCTCAGTGATGCAACTCTGTTTCCTGTGTTCTTGTGTACTTCTAGGGTTTACTGTGCGGGGAGGCAGAGGAATCAGGCTCTCTTGATTTCCTGAATGAAAAGGTGATTTTCCTTTTTGTATTTATTGAGAGATGATTCTCTGTTATGATTGAGAAGCCTCAGGCTCAAAGGACTCATGAAGTTCAATCAATTTAGATTTCGCTTCACCTGTAGTTCTCTTTTCGACAAAATATCTATTCACTGTCTCCATTAGTTCAAATCTCATGTTTATGGAGTCAATCTGCTATTTTTTGTGAAAACATCAATCTATCTTCCATGATTTCAGTTTTTTGGTTCAGCTGCATTTATTGTGCTTTTTGCAGTCAGTCACTCATTTTCTGTACTTCAGTTCTTTTTGCCGTCAGTCTGCAGGTTGTAGCTTCTTTGGTTCAGTTTAGTTTAGCCAATTCTTGCTCAGTTTTCAGCACTGTTTCTGTTGTTTTTATTCAGTCCCATCTGCTTTTTCTTTTGGTCTCTTTGTTCTCTCGCCGATGTTTGGCGATTCGCGTGAATCGGTATTCTCGATTCGATCACGCTTTTACACAACCTCAGCGAAGAACGGTCATTAACTCTGAACTCTTCTCTCTGCTTCTAGTTCCGACAGCAAGGTAGCTACTGTTATGCCTTCTTCCAGTCGGTTCTGCAGATTCTTTTCTTGCCAAGCGTTTCATCATATTCTGAGTTGGAGTTCATGTTTTTCTTTCAAATAGTTTCTTATCTCAGTTGCCTTGATCGCTAAAAAGGAACTCCATCCGTTTTTACTTAATTTCTTTTGTGTTTGCCGACTTGTCTCTCCTTTTCAGTCTTTGGTCAAATCTAGTAATTTTTGTGCTGTTGGTACTTTCGGTTGGGACTTCTCTGTTTCAATTTTCTATCAAAGCCTGAGGACAGAAGTCTTTTTCTGGTCTGACTTGAAGCAATACGGCAATTTGATCGCTCTTTTTTCTTGCAAACAGACAAATAGTTTTCTGGGGTCAGATAGAGCAGTCTTTAACGGACAGACCAGGTAGCCGAAGTCCAGTTTCCTCTGTTTTTGGTTTGCTTCTGGTTTTCACTCACTGAAACTATACCCAGTCAGACCGGCTATGCATCGAAGGTCAGATCGTTTTTGTGTAAGCAGTCAGTTCTTGGCCAAAACAGTTCCTGTAGTTTCCTCTCTGATTGTTTGCTTCTGCAGTTGAGTCCCTTCTCTGTCTAATCTTCAGGAAAGATTGTGTTGCTTCTCCTTTGAGTTTCTTTGGCCAAATATGGTTTTCTCGCCTTTAGGCCAAGATTGTTTTATCTCTCTTGTCGATCGGACTTTGGTGTTTTAGTAAGCATCCATCATCTTCTTCGTAGCTTTTATAGCTATTGGAGAGTTGAGATTTTTGTGGATACTTTGGGGGCGATTATCAAAAGGCACCATTCACCCCCTCTGTTGTCATTTCGGTCCTACAAAAGAAGAGGAGTATGAAGAAAGTGATGAAAATAGAACGAGGGTGAAGAGATAGCAGAGGCAGAAGAATAGAATATCAATTTGATGCTGATTATATGCGACAAGTATGCTATACTACGTCATGCAAATCAGTTCACCAAACCAAGAACGTCCTCTGATCCTCGCTTTCATACCAAATTTCAACAAGTTGTCTTCACTTAGCTATATGACCATCACCGACAGTTCACCAACCACAAGTACATGGACTGGGGATATCTCAATACCAATGATCGCTTCTCCGATGCCTATCAGCTTTTCTTTGTGGTGGGACTACATGACATAGTCGCACTTCGGTGTGAGTAACATGAAGACATGATTAGGTAATTCTATGCTACTATGTACGTATCCCTCAACTTTGAGTATATGATATGGATGACAGGATATGAAAGGGTGAAGGCCTCCAAAGCTGAGTTTGAGACGACACTGAGGACTCACTTGGGATGCTATGAGAAAGTTTATTCTTGGCTAGCTCTTAGAATCCCAACTTGGAGTCAGTTTTATGATGGTAATGTTCGGTTCACTACTGGAAAGATTGTCGGACTTCTTCCCTTGCCGAGTCTTGTAAACCACATCATCAACCACACATTCTTCCCAAAGAATGGAAATTTTGATGCAATCCGAGGGCACACTTGGAATATTATTGATTGCATCATGAACGAACAAAGGTTTGATGTGGTTGATCTCATTATTAAGGAGATAGCCTCCTCCAAGAATGATAGGGTCAAACGCATATACTTTGCTCTCTATATAGTGGGCCTTATCATGAGGAAGACTCACTACTGAGCGGTACAATCGGCACCTCATAAGCCCTACAAGCCAAGAGAAGGCGCTCCTATCTCCTCTGCTGCCCTTCCTCGTGCTTAAGAAGAAGAACATGATCAAAAGCATAAGGACAATCCCCATACAATTGACCCAGTCACTTTGTCTCAAATCTTTTCTATGGTCATGGAGATTCGTGACACCCAACATGAGACATTATCAGTTGGCTTCCTTAGCTCAACATGTGGTTGCACTTGAGTGTACCTCCTATTCGACGGCACCTCCTTCTCCACTTCGTTATCAATGTTGTTGCCGTCGTGATCCCTCTTCTCAAGAGTAACTCTTTTTGGTACTTGATTCAAAGGGGGAGTAGATGAGGAGAAGACAAAGAGAAGACAAAGAACAAGGAGATGACAAAGAGTCACAAGAAGAAGATGCCATCTCTATTATCTATCTATTATCTATTAGTTATATGAAGGAACCTTGTTGTTTGAACTTATTCATGGTTGTTTGCATGTTTATCTTGTGTGTGAACTTGTAATAACTAGAACTACTTATGCCTGTTAGCTTGTTGCTATAATACTATGGTTTTCTTTGGACATTTTGTTTATGGCTATGCTAAATGTCATGCTCATCATGGTTATAAATTGTTTATGCATTACTTCTCATGCTCACCATATTTAAAATGATTCCTCAAATTTCAACAAATAAAGGAAACTTCACCAAAATTTCCTAAAAATCCACTCGTGCATAAAAATCACTTCAAGATCTCACATGCACATATTTAGGGGCAGCTTTTTCTATTTGTTGATTGATTTTTGAAGGCAACTAATTCTTCATCTCTTTTGTGCTTATCTCAAAAATTATTTGCAAATTAAAGTCAAAACAAGAAAATACAACTCATTTTCAAACTTGGGGTATTTTCAAAATCTTCACTTCCTTCGCACTACTTAGGTTGTCATCAATTACCAAAATTGGGAGGTTGAAAGTATCTAGGTCCCTAAAAAATTGATTTGGTAATTGATGACAACATTGTATTATGGAACTAACATATAAGCTAAGATTGTTTTCAAGGTTTAGTCCCAGATTACATATGACAACACGACAATGGCATGCAAAGACTATAAAGGATTGACATGGTTCAAGACAAAAGTGATATAGCTTAAGGATCCTTTTTATAGTTTTACCAGTCTCGATGTTTCGAGAAAAGACCGAATTTGTAGGCTAGGCACCGTATTATAAAGGGGATCATGGCTATTAGCTTGAAGATTTAATTTGTGCCATCTTGATCAACAAAGTGTCATGCATGCGTCTTGAACCAATTTTGTTTTGAAAAACAAATATCAGAAAAATCGGTAGCACCACAGGTACTAGGAGGTACTACCGACCGGCGGTATGACCGCGCTTGAAATGCGGTACTATCTTAGTGCGGTAGTACTGATCTTTTAGTTGGTATTACGTAATGTCTAGATGGCATGTTTTTGACACTTTTTAGAACCCTGAAAATTGGTAGTACCGATTATGCTGAGCGGTACTACCGTCCTGTAGTAGTACCAGCCCTTGTAAGGGCGACAGTACCACACTTAAAGTTAAATGACTAGGTGAGATGCATTAATTTCATACAAAAGAGCCGTTAAACAGAAGGTACGGTAGTACCGGCCGATACATGGTGGTAGTACCGCACCTACTTAATTTTGTGGGATTTTGCCCCAAGCGGTCAAATTTTTGGTTGAGGGATATAAATACCCCCTCACTAGCACCATGGAAAGTAATTCTTGACCTCATTGAATACATTAGAGCTATTGGTGCGCTTTCTACTACTCATTTGCTTACATTTCATATTTTGAGATAGTTGAGAGCATTGAAGTGTATTTGTATCATTTGTTGATCCTCTTGGCACTTAGTACTTCCTCAAGTAAGGGCTGCGATTTTGTTACTCTTGGTGTTTGCCAACACCTAGACAGCTTGGTAGAAGATTGCACGGTGATCTCTTCAAATGAAGAGGCCCGATGTCGTTTGTGAATGGTGTGGTACTCTCCATCTCCAGAGCGGAGGAAGAGCAATCCTAGTGGATTTGAAGTCATTAGGCTTAATTCATGGAGTCAGTTCAATTCATTTAGGCTTATCTCAACGTAAACTAGTGAAGACAGACAAATCTTTGATACCATGGGAAAAATATCATGTGTCTCCATTGTGGTTATCTCTTATATTTACTCTTTCGCATTTACATTCCTAGCTATCGAATCGATTAACTTGCGTAGTTAAATTGTATTTGGTAGAGACATTGCTTGTGGTGTCTTAGAAAACTTAGTCATTTAGCTCTTGACTTGTGCTATAGTATTTTAATTGCTCATTGTTGTTAAAATTGTTTTTAGAACCTCCTATTCATCCCCTCTAGTCGATTATCCTTGATCTTACATACGTGAATGAGACGGGAGCAAGAGGAGTGGATATGTTATGTGCCCATGACCCCTTGCCCTTATCCCCAGAACAAGAAAAGTGGAAAAGCTGCTTCGAGAATCCGGATGTTTATATTAGCCTTTGACTTCTCCAATCAGATGACAATTGTATTATTGCATCCAAGAAGAAGCCAAAAGCAAAAAATATATATAAACAAGGCCATACTATCACAAAACTTAGGCATTTGCAATTCCATGGATACCCATGTGTTAGCAAACCAGTGGACACATATATGATATGTTGGATCGAGCCCTCTCTAAGCTGTTGGATAGACACGTCCACACGTGTCCATTGGTTTGTGCATCGTCTCCCCACAACTAACTCCTCACTCCTCCCCATTCATGCACATGTCCACTGACTGAGGAAGCAAATTCTATTGGAAAGGCTTCACTTGAGGCCCTCCCTTAGATGCTACCATGTGGCTATGGAGGGTGACATAGCAAGATTTGGAGGAGGGTCTCAAGTAAGACCTTCCCCCATGCCATTTTTTCTCTCACCTCATACTTGATTCATCTTCTCTCTCCTTGATCATATCTCCCTTGTTGTCGGAGCAGCTTGGAAGTATGCTATGCAACAAAAAAATAATATAGTAGCATGGTACTGCCACCAACTATAAATTTGGTGTTCACATGAGTAAGCTTCTAGCTCTGTTGTTTTGGTTTTTTGTTTCTTCAAAAAACAAAATAAATAGAACAGTTTCTTGAAATAGATTCTTCAAACGGCTTCTCAAGTCCAAAACTATGTGCATCGCCTACGTCTCTGTCTCCATTATCCGCTGCCGTCTCAAAAACATTCACAAAAACAACAAGCTGTAGTCAATAAAAGGTCTAGTTCCTCCACTTTGTAGTCATTCGACATCACACTACTCAGACAACCCCATGGGAAAGGGGATCCACTGGATGTTTGTACAATCTAATGTAATAAAAAGCATCTAAAATCCACTCCCCAGAACGAAAAAGAACTATTTTTAAGAGATAAAAGAACTATTTTTAAGAGATCAACTACTGAAATACCAATTTTTGATACGTACCAGCCGTTATTTTTCAATCCAATGGCCGAAAAGCGAATGGAATTTGGCAGGCCACCAGGCACTATCACAAAAACCCAAGCCCCCTAGCTCCGGCTTTGCCCCTCCCTCGCCACCGCCGTTCGATTCCGCTAGCCATGGTGCTCGGCCTCTACCCCTTCGCCCATGGCTCCCTCCACCTCGACGCCGCAGACGGGGAGGAACTCGTCCGCGTAGAGTGCACCGCCGCGCTCGGCCTCGGCCCCCGGGCGCCGGAGCCCCCGGGCACCCTCTTCATCACCACCAGGTACTAAATGACATCTCATTTCGTTTCGCTCCTCGACTTTAGCTACGGCCGCCTCTTCTGAACCCGCGGGGTGCTTTGCTTCGACGCTAGGAGGGTGATTTGGCTCAGTGAGGCGGAGAAGGGGAAGGGCTACGCGGTGGACTTTGTCGCCGTCTTGCTCCACGCCGTGACACGCGATCCCGAGGCGTACCCCTCCCCTGCATCTGTTGTATATGCGAGGGCATTTTGGGAATTTCCCAATTGAGAAAAGAAAAAATATGCCACTAGGGCCCACTTATCGGTGGGCCGATTGAGGAGATAAGGAGGAGATGAAACGTCTCCTCCTCATAGGCCGGTGCGGACGGTTCCGATCCATCTGGATCTGGCGATGCTCTCGGGGCGACGGCGGCGGCCCGGTCATGGGGGCGTTGGCGACGGAGGCGGCGTCGGCACGGGCGTTTCGGCGCCAGCCGCACCACAACCCATCGGTCCCCTCTTCCCTCTGCTCCGCTACAAAGCCCAGGCCCTCCTCTCTCCGGTTAGTGGCGAAAACGAGTGAGCTCTCTCTCCTTCCTCTCTATTCTCTCCGGTGGGAATCTCTGGTCTGTAGGGCTATTGGCCGGCTCTCTGTGCTCCGCCGGCAGCCGAGGATCTTGACCCTTGATTAGGGTTTTTGATCAGAGTTTGAACCGGGAAAGTCACTGCGAGATTTGGATTGTGCTTCGAGTGTTCTTGGCCGGAACATTTGTGTGGTCTTGTGCGGCAAACCTCTACCTCGACTTCCTGTTGGCTGCGGCTGAGACGGGAAGAAGGGCATTGTATCTCCAGCGACCATTTCCCTGCTCGGTTAGTGGGGTCAGTGGTTTTCTGGGACAGCGCAAACGCGTGCCTTGCTCATTTCAGACACTTCAGGTGATTTTAAGTATCACCTAGTTGTGAGTATTCTGGTACTTGATCTTTGCAATTCGGTGATATACCTCTTATATCAGTGAGTCTTGTTAGAAAGTAATTTGCAAAGATTGAATTCTATGGGCTTTTAGCTCTATGATGAAATGACATACTGCTGAGATTATATATATGAATGTGAAGGTAGATTTATTTTGAGTATTCAATTGAATATGCTATTTGGTTGTTCACTAGCATCAAATCTGCTAGCTGTTCTAGTTTTAATATCTGTGAGAGGTCTGCTTTGGTCATTCCTGACCTCTACCGAACCCTTTTAATTTGGGCTGCAGCTAGTTTTGTTGTTATCTGGTCTATGCCGAACTCTATAAATCAATTATTTACTCTGTGTGAATGGAAGATTGATTTCTTGGAGGTTCGGCTCTATCCAGTCAGTTTACTTTTGATCTGTAAGTCCTTGTCAATAGCAAGATTCAATTGTAGCTCAAAATTTAATCTATAACTGTCATATATATAATCAAGATTAGGCCTTGTCATGGCGGTGATGGCCAAGATTAAATCTTGTGCAACTCGCCTTCTAAGAGCACTTAATATACATCACTCTGTTGAACATATGCTAGATCTTCATAGATCTGTTAAGTCTTCAATGAAATTAGCATGTACACACTTATGTATACTTGATGACATGCTAATTTTGATCTTTTATATGGCATCTATGTTGAGCATGTGTTTTCTTTGCAATGGCTTAAAAGAGTCACATGTTAGTGTGTTAGTTAAGTCATTAATATACCATGTTTATCATGCTTGGACTATTATGATTATTGCTGGAATTAAATTAAGAATTATGCTTATACCGCAAATCTTACAACAATCCAGAAAACCAATAATTAAAGAAATGGCTTCATTGTCTGATGTCGTTAAGCCGGAGATTTTTGACGGTGTCAACTTTAAACGTTGGCAAGCTAAAACGAAGTTATGGCTGATTGATCTTAAACTCTTTTGGGTCATTTCGAATCCTCCAATGTTCCCATTGGAAATTTCTGAAATGATACGATGGGAGGATGCGAACAACTCAGTCTTAGCGCATTTGTTAGCAGTCTTATCTAATCGGCTGTTCGACGTCTACGTGAACTTCAAGGATGCCAAACAACTCTGGGACGAACTTGATGAGAAGTACTCCGAAGGAGACAACGGAAATGAGTCATTCATAACTGCAAATTACTTGAATTATAAGATGGTAGAAGGGCGGTCGGTGATGGAGCAGCTCCACGAGCTTCAACTCCATGTACGTGACTTAAGTCAGTACGATTGCATCCTGCTAGAGAAATTCCAAGTAAATGTCATTCTGGCTAAGTTACCGCCTTCGTGGCGTGACTTTGTGACCGCTCGTAGACATATAAAGAAACGCTTGACGCTCAATGAGCTGTCAGCTGCTATTAATGTCGAAGAGCGTGCTAGAGCCGGTGACGGCACGAGTAAGACTCAGATTCAAGCTCATCAGGTGGAGGTTAAAAGAACTGGAGGCCTTGGGAAACCCAAATTCAATATCAGCCCCAAGTCAAGCTCCAACCAAAGAAAATGAAGACGAAAAAGGAGGATATCGTCTGCTTTGTTTACGGTGAGGCTGGCCATAAGGCCAATCATTGCCGTGAGGGTGATCTCGCTCAGCGAGGCGGAGAAGGGGAAAGGCTACGCGGTGGACTTCGTCGCCGTCTCGCTCCACGCCGTGTCGCGCGATCCCGAGGCGTACCCCTCCCCCTGCATCTACACGCAGGTTATTTCACCACCTTCTAGTCGATTTCTTCTTGGAGCTGCTTGTTTGAGAAAGCGTGAGGTAAACATTTGATATATAGCATTTACGGGGACGTGACTAATTAGCTGTAGATTTCTGGTAGTGGTGATAGATTTGAGACTGTAAATGCGCGTACTGAAGAGATCAGAGTGAGTATTTATATGTCCTGTACGCTGCTGATTTGGAGTTGGGAGTGAGTATAATAGACTAGTAGCTTATTGGAACTTCAGATATCACTACTGGTATCATTGTTGATCTTATTGGTCGATTGATGAGCACATTTGTTTAGTGTTGCTTCTGCTATGGTGTGATGTTGTTATTTTAATTTGCTTTCTTTCTTTATTAATTTGCAGTTTGAATAGTTGTACTTATAGCTTTTGGTTTGGACTGCTCCCATAGAAGGAAACTTTACATGTTTGAAATTATTGCTATCGTTTGTAATGAGACAACAGTTATTGGTTTGTACAAAAAAAAGGGATAAGGTGATTAGCTCCTTTCTTGCCAAAAAAATGTTGTTATCTGGTGTTGACTTGTTGTGTCGGAACTTTTGATATTCGGTGATGCTTGGATTGCTCAATTCTAAGTGAAATACTTTTCTTTGGGATATGAAATGGTCAGCTGGGCAGGTTTTTCTGTATTACATTAATTGTTGATTTCAGTTTGGAGTGGTCTTTTCAAATGAACTTGTAATTGATAATCATATATTGCCGTACTGGTCCTGTATGTTTGTCTGGCTTACATTCATCTATGACGTATTGATGGACCCACCGAACCACTGGACCAACCCAAACCAAACCGCTATGGTGGGCTTTTAGACCAGTCTCAGTGGAGGTTTTATGTCCTAGTTTCCAACACACCTATATTTTAGAAACAGTGCAGAAGAGTTTCATCCCCATGAAACTCTCTCTACTCCCATGAAACTTTTATTATCTCTCTCTTCATCAATACAATGCCATGTCAGCGTATTTAATACATATGAAACTCCATAAAACCTCCACTGAGACTGACCTTAGTACAGGCCGGGTCGGGTTAACACCAAGACCATTTAACTTAGCTCTGGTTTGCAGATCACGGGTTGAATCGGTGAAACAGTTGAACCCGTTACCTCCCCCATGTTCCCTAATTACAAGTCCAGCCACTGCGATAGCATCGGCGGCTTCTTTTGACAATGGTGTCCTCTCTGGCGAGAGAAGCTTCGGCAGTGTTCGGAATACTCAGCAGCGGTGACAGCATCTTTGGTGGCGCCTGCTGCTGAATTCGAGAAAGACGAAGCGACGGAGGCAGCACTGCAGCAGTAGGTGTGACGGCACGACCGCACAACACATTGGTGGCAAAAGGCGAGTCCAGTGGCTTAGCCATGCAGGGAGGCAGCCGGTGGGCGCAACAACAGGCAATGGGGCCTAGCAGCAGCGAGGGGGCATCTTGGCTAGAACACAAGCAGGGCACGACAGTGCCATCCGGCAGCCAGTGAGCACGATGGCGGAGACAGGATGCAACGGCAGCAGAGCGCCACCGCGCTCGCTTGCCAGGCTAACCAGTAGCCACACCAGCGCTTGGACACCATCTATTGGGAGAATTGCATCACAGTAGTTTTTCTTCCAAAAGAACATAGCTTTCAACGAGACAAATTAACCAAAAAAAAAAAAGGAATACAATGGCAGCCCATTTAAAGAAGGAAGCACAAGGCCCACCAATTCTCTCATCCCACCAGGTCGCAGCCGAAGTTGAACTCATCTAACCCACAAAACCCAATCCGTGCAGCCCGTCTACTCCAGCATGTTCAAAACTGGTTGTACCAACCCAACCTGACAAAAGTGAAGCAATACAATGGCAGCCCATTTAAAGAAGGAAGCACAAGGCCCACCAATTCTCTCATCCCGTTAAAAATTTTCAATACAAAACATAAAGATCTGCAGCAATTTTAAATAGTTAACATACAATTGTTAGTTACTAGGATAATATATCAAATAATATAAAGAGGTCGCAGCCGAAGTTGAACTCATCTAACCCACAAAACCCAATCCGTGCAGCCCGTCTACTCCAGCATGTTCAAAACTGGTTGTACCAACCCAACCTGACAAAAGTGAAGCAATTGCTGGTTCCTTGGAGCCAACTCAACCCCTCTAAACCTCGTTATGTATAAGCCCTAGGTAGCATAACTTGTTTTATTTGATAGCTAATTTGGTAAATGCAAATAGCAGTTGTAGTTGTAGGTGTCTCCTTTATGGGTAGGGATGGCAATGGGTCCCTGCTATTGGGTTGTTAGAGCATCTCTAACAAATCTTCTAAAGTGCACATATCCCCTATATTTTAGAAGAAAAGGTAAAAAAAAAAGAGGCTCCAACAGATCCCCTAAGTGGTACCTAAAAATATAGAGGACTCCATCCCTGATTTTTCGTCCCCCCATATATGGAGGACGCACACCATCCCCTAAATCGGCCCCAACGCTCCTACGCCGTCCGATCCCCTAAATTCTTTGGTTGGTAGTTTTTGTGGACCCAGATTTTAATTTAGGGAACCATATTTAGAGGATTTGTTGGAGATTACATATTTTTAGTCTTCTATATTCTAGATTGTGCCCACTAAAAAGTGATTTAGGAGATGAGATTTAGAGGACATTGTTGGAGATGCTCTTATACACTGCTGTTGTTGATGATATCTGCCGTTTCTCTTTTTGATCTTATAGTCTTAGTAGACTTCGGTTTGTACGCAGTGAATACAAGCAAATACGATACTGATGTAATGCCCCCATTTCCAAGGGCGCCTACGGACACGGCATTCCGCAACTATTCATGCATCAACAGTTATGGAGTGTCGCGCAAGAGTATACCATTGCATGCTTACAACAAAAGTCCAGCATATATTTCACATAAGGTTTAACAACCTAGTTTTCTGCAGCGGGGCGTGCAAGCCCAAAGTATATACATTACAAAAGACTCCAAGAACAGCTTGAGCGCGGCGAAGACCACCTAAAGCCACGGGTCCTCGTTGAAGAAGAGCTCCTCTGGGGCTTCCTCAACGGGGAGACCTTCACCAACGTCTTGATCTTCTGAGGAGGGGTTTTACAAGCCGTGAGCTAACCTGCTCAGCAAGTCACAACAGGAAACCCTAACTTAGCTACTTGCACGGATCATCAAGGAAGGGAGTATACTTGTTCTATTAACTTTGAATGGATATAGTTTTACTTGCAAACGTCTTCAAAAACCCAAAAGAGAGACAACTACTCCTTAACATTAGGGGTTTTCATAAAAAGATAATTAACCAACTAGTCCAGTTAAATCATTTACAAAGCTACTTAACCTTCGCAGCTGGAATCACCCAAGTGACACAGCTCCATTAACCGGGAGCTCATTTTGGGGTTTAGGAGGGTGAGGGGACCAGCAGGGAAGAGGGGAGGCAAAGAGGGGAGATTCGGTTTCCCGGCGGTGGAGAGAGTCATTGGGGCCGAAAGGGCCCAATCGGTGGCGATTTCACGGTCACGGAAGTGCGGTGCTCGCATTGGCGGTGGTGGGGTTAGCTGGGGAGCCTCCTGTAGGTCTGGCCACGGGAGGGTGAATCGGCCGACGGTGAGCTCCAATGCTAGCGCGACGCAGGGCTCCACCTGGCCAGAGACAAGCACCAAAGTACTCAGTAGAGGGTAGAGGTGCTTTTGGCGAATGCAATCGAGAAATGGGGCAATGGGGAGGGAGATCGGCTCACTGGGGTCGCCGGCACAGGGGAGGGCAGCGACGGAGCTCCGGGCGAAGAGATTCCAATCGGCGGCTTGGGGAGTTACTTAGGAGTGGTGGGAGGCGAATGGGGGTGTTGGGGAAGCTTGAGAAGCAAGGGAGGAGTAGGGAGCGGAGGGGCGGCTTTTATGCCCGGGCGGAGGGAGAAGGATCCGTGGGGGAGAAGGCACGGGCGCGGCGCCGGGGTCAACAGGAGTGGGCAGGGAGAGGACAGGCATCGCTTCGGAGTGGAGGGGAGGTGGTGATTGCTCTGCACAGGAGTAATGGCGAGGCGACGGGAGAGGGGAGCAGGTGAGCTTCGGGCATGGGCGTGGTGCGTCCGCGCGCGCGAGAGGGAGGAGACGGCGACTGGCAGGTGGGACCAAGGGGAGGAGGCGGCGACGCGTGGCGCGGGAGGCGCTGCCAGTTTCGGACCGGGGCATCGGGGTGATGTGAGCGCGGGGCAAACCGGGGGCGCGAGGCACTCGGGCGAGAGGGAGGAAGCGGGGGCGGAGGAGGCGCCAGCGGGAGAGGGAAGAGAGTAGGCGCCAGGGAAAGAAGGGAAGCGGGGAGGGGAGCGGTGCCAACGGGGTGGAGGTGGCGCCTGGCCGAAAAGAGAAAGCGGCTTCAGGGGGAACTTTCCAAAAAGGGAAAGTTCCGAAAAACACTCAAAACCCAGCAAAAATCAAGGAAATTTTTAGTTTGAAAATTTTGGGGTCTTTCAACTGATACATGCAAACAGTTTGGAGATAAATATTTAATGTAAGTTGTTTTGGGGAATACGATTTATCAGGTGTAGGCTTTTGTTAATCTTGATAGCTTTGGTACATATGGTTTCGACTTAGTGTGATTTGAGTGGTGATATGTAATATGTGTTGTGTGTGCTGATTTGGTTGTAGATTAAGGTTGTGTTTGGTTTGGTGCCTGCAGTTGCCAAATTTCGGCTGCCAAAAATTGGTCGCATTTAGTGAATTTGGTATGCCTTTGGTTTGCAGCCCAAATTTTTGCCAATGTTCCATTTTCATTTGCTTTCTAGTTCCCCTTTCATGCCAAAATTTTGGCCAATCTGTGGGTGTCCCTGACTTTCTTCAAATTCTTGTTCTTGATCTTTTCTTTTTGTAATAACTCGTTATCAAATATGACTGATCTGCATATCCTGGTTGATTCTAAGTCATTTTTCAGTCTATTCATGCGTGAAATATTATGCAAAATGCTCCTGTACTATCCAATTATAATGTTTGATGTTCCCTTCCATTGAATCTTGAGGATTGAGGCGGAAGATGGCTCCGATGAGGAGTCGGATGAATCAGATTCTGAAGCAAATGGAGAAATAGAGCTCTCAAAAGTCATTGAGATGCGCATCATACCATCAGATCCTTATCAATGTATCCTTTTGCAGCAAATTGTCTTATCCAGATCTTGGTTTCTGTTACATGAATTTTATTTATGATGCTCCTATACTGAATTTCACAATGCCTGCAGATTTATTTGCAAAGAGCTATAATTTCTAAGGCTTCATTTCGTGAGCTCCTTGTTTTACGATTTGACACAAGTGATTTTGTATTCTCATGACTGTAATGACTAATGATTGCGTTTGATTTGTTAAAGAGGGGGTTTTATGTTGTATTCAGTTATAAAATATTATGCTTAATTTACTCAACGTAATGTGGGTATTGTTGTTTATAGTGAAAAGGGAAAATGTTGAACTTTTTGTGCTTGTACAAGTCAAAATTTCATGTCTTTTATCATTCAGTTATGTGTTTTTCTTGGGATCAATAGCTGATCAGGAATGATCTGATCTTTATAAAGATTGAAGATGGAACATGTAATTTGTAATATTGAATATATGGTACTTTTTTCCTTTTGGTGTCTTCAAGAGTGGTACCCATAAACCAAACTTTTTGCAAGTACTTTTAGTAAAATGTCATACATTAAATCAGTGAACTTTTCTCCTTTCATGAGATTTGGTGTTAAACACTTTTATCATGTTTCTGCTATCTAATTCAATGTTATTTATTCCAGTCTGACCATGCAATTATGCAAATCACAATGATCATTGTGAAAGATATTAATTTATATTTTCAAATGAATGAAATGCCAGTTATGTTAGCAAACTAACTTCTACTATTTCTTGGAACATATATTTTATTGATTGTCTATTCCCATTATACCTTGGATCCTTGACAGACATTTCAGTGGATGGACTCTTTGAAGCATTCTCCCATTGTGCTGAGTTGAACCCTGATCCTAATGCTGGCAAGTTATAAACCCCTGAACTATAAGCCTCTGAACTATATCCTTCAAAGATGTTCTTTATTTCATGCATCTTTTTGAATTGCCAGAGAGTGACGAAGAGGATGGCTGGGTTCACGGTGATGAAGATATGACTGATGGTAAGCATTCTTTTATATGCATTTCTGTTGTATTTTCTGCCAAATGTTGAGCAGAATATTGATGTATTTTCTTGCATTCAGGAAGCGATGCTGAGTGTGAGTTTTCAGATGTAAACCCAATAGGTCAAACTGATGACCATGATATTACTCACGCTGTAGTTGAGGTATGCAGTGGGTTTATTATACTCTGTTAAGGTGTAGCTGGTTCTTTTTGTCTGACCGCGGCCTTAGGTTACTGTTAAATAGTCTTATCTTTCCTTGTTAGGTCTGTCGTCTAGTAATACAACTTCACCTGCCTTTTATTTGTGTTAGCCGCAACATTTTTTTTTGGTTAGTTCACCTTCACATCTTCTGCTACCTGTAGCTGTCTTTTTTGGGGGGGAAGTTATTTCACCGCCACATTTTATGCTACCTATCCTCCATACAGTACAGAGTGCATTAGCATGTATACCTAGATGGTTAGTGTGGGAGAACATTTTTACAGCAACATGGTATCGGAAGTTGGCAACGGCATCCTTATAAGTTGATCATGATCTAAATCCCAAACTAGTCCTGTAGTGGATTGTTTAAATCAGTTTTCCAGTTAGAGCCTAGCATTGTATTTAGTGCTATGATCATCTATAAATTGTTTGTTGTACTGGATCATCTATAAATTGTTTGTTGCACTGTCATGAAATATCTTTGTTAATGCATAGTTCATCCATAAGCCTGAACTAACTGAGTCATGGTGACAGTCGATTAATCTTTCAATTGTAGACATCGAACTCTCTTTCTGAGCAGTTTGATCTGTAAATCCAGATAAATCTTTGTTTATTTTCCTTCCCTGTTAAACTCGTAGGTAAGACAAATAAAATTCCTATAATGTTATATATACAGCTTCAGATCAATGACCAACGTTTTGAGGATGCAGAGGAAGCAGAACATGAGAGCCACGAAAATGGACACTAGGTGCAGGCACCCTGTTATTGTCTTCCTTGAGGAAACAATTACCCTGTTGTTGTCTTCCTTGAGGAAACAATATAATTGGTTCTTTGTAGAATGTAGAGCGCCATTGATGCAGCATGGTTCACCTTAAAGGCTTCGCTTTGTTTGTTCTTTTCTTTTTCTTCCTAGATGTCATAGATTAACTCCATTGGACCATCTTGTAAACATGCATTAATGGCAACGTATGTGAGACAAGGTCTTGCTACTGGTCAAGAAAATATAACTTGTAAGCATTCTGGAGGATGTAAGCGAATGTAGTTTCATCTGCAAACGGATAGAATGGGGAAAGGAAGAGAGAGATTTGTATTGTGTTGTATCTTGTTCGATACATGCATGATCATCTAGGATCATAGTCAATTAGTCATAGCAAGTGGAAAACATGCCTTTCTTGTAGAAATTGTTGCAGACTTGAGCTGTAAGCCCCGTCTGAAATGAGGGAGTTTTCCAGAGTCGGGAATTGGGCTGTTTCCTACCATATTCCTGCGTTCAAAGCTTCAGACAGGTAGTCAACAAAAGAAGTGTGCTGAGCAACGAAATTTGCCTGTCAGTGTAATGGTGTAATTTTTCGTAGGCTTATTGGCCCTGTGTTCATGTCTATTGCTTTCATGCATATCTTCGAGGTGGTGGTGTTATGCACTTTATTCGTGTCGTCTGTGTGTATTGCTACACGAGGAATTGATGATTTGTTAGTGAAACGATTAGTAAACGGAAGGTTTTCCACTGAATGTCAGGTTGACGCGTGGTTCATGGGGGCACTTGTCAGTGAAAATGCAATGAAAAATCCTGAAATATTACTCTTTACAGTGACATTCTTAATTTGTTGTGCTTGAAGTTTCGTTTTAATCCGTTGTAAAAAAAGGTTTTGTTTTAGCCTTGTAATATTACTTTTTTTTATTGCAAAAAAGGCGCATACACACGCACACTACAGAGTGTGTCCACTTAACATAAGTCTAAATAGACGGAGGTCGGGGATGAATTCATAACCTTATAAAGTTTTTACTGAAGTGTACTTATGTGTGTATAGTAGATATACATAAAGGTGTACATTTACAACTCTACCATCTTATCAAAAATATTTCCTAGCCTGGTAAGATTATCTGCAGGGAAAAAATGAAGGAAAACCTACGACGGGGAGGTATGATATGACCCTAGCCTGAACGACGGCTTTGCTAATACGGGAGTAGTGCTAGTGTGGTCTAAGATCCGCTGATATCTTTTGAAATACTCTCTTTATTCTTAGAAAATACCGTCTCATAATATAAGTCTATTATAATTATAAAGAATAATATGTAGTTATCAAAATATTTTCATCATATACCTTTACTTTAATACTAAAAAATAAGTGAGTAATTGTAGTATGCCATTTAATAGGGATATATATAGTCCAATGGTATTAATTTTTTTAATTTAATATCTCCTTAGTCTATGCATATGATGAGCTTTAGACTTATACTGCGGGACTGAGGGAATAGTTTGTTGTACAAAAAAATTCTTTTAATATAAATGTTTTTTTCACGTGATAAGGCCCGCTTAGAGCAAAGAATTCTGGTAATTTTTTTAGAAATTACTTTCTTACAAATTCCTTTGTATTTCATTTGAAATGTTGGATTCCATTAAGCCTACATGGTCCATGCAAAAATTAAAACTTTGAGAGGCCATGTACAAGGTCTAGTATATATGTGCTATGAGTAATTGGTATTTTAGTTGAGTTAAATTTGAATTTTTATAAAAGTTTAAAAAAAATCATATTTCAGATTGTGTTGTCAGGGTTCAGGCAATCTGGCTGGCAGTCTGACCGCTATGGGGTGAGTGGTTAGGCTAGCCATAGTCTTTTGGGAAACACCAAACACTTGTGCAAGTTTATATGGAAATGAGTTTGCACTAGGTGCTACTGGAATTGAAAACTCAAGCTGAAATTAAATAGAGTTTAACCAAAATTCTACAGACGGTGTTTTCTGGTGTTGTTACGTGGTTAGACCAGCTAGTGGGCGGCGGTTTGACCAGCATGGAAAGTGTGGTCGGACCGACGGGTGCAGCCAGAGAATAGTAAAAATGGTTTTTGATTTGGATGAGTGTGCGTACAGTATGGGTGATATTTGTTGGTTGTGTGGTATTGCATGATGCAAGATTTTGACTAATGTGAGTCAAGTGCATGAAACTTGTGATCGAGACGATTACTTGGTTTTGGATGTGCAGGTGGCTTGGTTTGAGCAGTTATGTAAATCCGAGTGAGGCTATGTAGTCAAGCGAGAAGCACAGAGAAGACACAAATCATGAAGAGACGAGTTGGTGTGTGATGTGCCAAGTGATGAAACCAATGCATGCAGAGATGATTCGGGCGAGTCTGAATGCGTGAAAATGTGACGACTAGTTATTACGCACTATAGGGTACATGTCAAAGTATATAGAGATGCTTTGAGGTGAAGGCGAAGACGGAGTTAAGGGAATGTGCCAAGAAGTTTCATTGAGGGTATTTTGGTAGTTGGCCAAATATCGGGCTGGTGTCCGATCAAAATCATAGCATGGAGACGCATAAAGGAGAAGTGGTTTATATCAAGAAGAGCTGAAATTAACAAGTGGATCAATCGCTAAAGAGTTAGCGGGATAAGTCTTGTAAACACTTTGAGAAGTGTGTGTGAGTGTGTAAAACCCGCGTTAGTGGGGTTGATGGGTTTCCCCCATAGACTTAATGGGTTGGACCTATTAGGGTTGTTGCTGGTTGTTAAGAGGGGAGGAGAGGAGGTGAGAGAGCCAGGGATTTTAGGGTTTAGGTTTTGTTCTACCACTTTGTCTCCTTCTATGGTTGTGAGAAAGGAAAATTAAAAGAGAAAAGAGTGGTGCTTTTGATGCGCATTGTAATCATTCATGAGTATGTAAACTTCATCCTCCGCTAGGAATGGATTAAAACTTTTGTCTCAATCATATTCCTGTTTGCATTCTTGGTTGGTTTTACTTGTTCTTGAGTTAGATTTATAATATCGTGTTCATGGGTGTTCTAGCTTGAACTCTTGCTTAAATTAACTTGTTAGGATATGTGAGATAGACCTAGAAGACCTCATGTCTTAGATCCTCATGAGCAAGAAGTAATTTGAGTTTTAAGATTTTTGATGTTCTTGTGCCCTAAATTTGATTATCTTAAATTCAGTAAACCCGAGCACAAGAACCTTATGATTCTTGACCTAATGCCTTGAACAAGTCTCATGCAAAATGTGGAAGTGTTTAGATAAAAATTGAGCAAGTTCTTAAGATTTGAGTTTTATTCTAAGAGGCTTTCAGGCCTAGGAATATGGGACTGGTTAGATCAGCTCTAGACCTACGATCAGAATGGCCTCAACGGTTAGGCTGGTGTTGAACTTGCGGTCAAATCGGGCTTGGCGGTTAGAACAGCAATCCATGGTAGTCTGACTGGTCTTGTGTTGTTGGTGGCTGATTTTGTTGCCTTAGATCTCCAGCCATGTTTTGCTTAACCTAGTTGGTGTGATTTGAACTTGGTAACTATTATAGTCACTTGGGTGAAGATTTCGAATACCTTTTGAAAAAATGTTTCGGGAATCATTCACCCCTCTGATTGCTGGCATCAACCCTACAAATTTCTTGTGTTAGATTTTTTAGTAAAATATAGAAAATGTAACATCCCAAAAATTTGGATGTCCAAAAATGTGGAGTTTTAAAAATTTTCTTGCATTTTGCTGGCACCCAAATTTTTTTTCTAAATATTTAATTGAATGTTTGTTTAGAGTTCATGCTATGAAAATTAATAACCTAAGAATTTTCAAAGTGCAAATGATGACCCTGGAAAATAATAAAGATAGAAAATGATATTACCTATCGTTAATTCAAAGTGATAAAAATATACTAGAGTTCAAATCCAAGTCAATAGAATGAATCCAAAAGGAATATTATAATATATCCCTAAATAATTACACCAAAAATCCATTCTTTTAATTCAATCAGCAAACCAAAAATCCAAAAGTTAGATACAAAACTTAAATGGAAATTTAAACTTGAATGTCATACAAATATTTAAATCAGTAAAGCTTAAATATAAAAGGTAAAATGTAAATTAAGAATTTAAAATCCTAGTTCTCAAATTTGCCTTTCCTTCCTTTCTCTCTATGCCAGGTGGGCCCGCCCTTTCTCTCTCTCCCCCTCCCCTTTTTCTTTTCTCCCCATCTCCTCTCTCTCTCTCTCTCTCCACTGCCCAGTGGGCCGGCGCCCCTGTAACATCCTGAAAAATTCAAATTTGAAAATATAAAGTTCTTAAATTATTTTACAATATGTTACGTTGAGATTTGGATTTTATGGCGATTTTCTGAATTTTGGTGGAGGATTCAAAAATTTAAGAAAGCTTTGAAAAATAAAACTACTATTAATAATGCCATAAAGTGAAATACGCAAATAGTGGAAACCCAAACAGTCTAAAATAAAAATCTGAAAATATGGTCTGCAAAAGGGAGGAAACTTGAATTAAAATATAAGAATTTAATTTTGAAATAGTACTATAAATGGGAAGGAAAAATAAATGAATAAAACATAAGCAAACATATGTACAAAAGACCTAGAAAGATGAGCAAGACATAAAAATATATCTATACAAAAAAAAGGGACATGAAGGAAATATATACCTGTATATACATATGCAATACATCAACAATAAAACAAAGGGGAGATCAGGCCGGCCATCAATCCGGCCCAACCCCCCCTCTCGGCTCCTTCCCGCTCACGGCCCAACTTCCCCATTTCTTCTGCCCCACCAGCCCGTTTCCCCTCTCCCTCCCGCTTCACTGCCCGTGGGGCCACCCCCGAGTCACTGCCGTGAGGGCTCGCTCCCCGCGCCTTCTCCCCACTGACAGCCGGCCCCGCTCGCTTCTTCTCTCTCCGCCCACGCCAGCTCTTCTTCCACTTCCTTGCGCGTGCGCTGCTACTCCCCTTCCTCCTCTGACACTGCAGCGAGCTCCATCATCACGCGTGCCTGCCTTGTCCCTTCGTCGCCTCCTTGCAACCGCGTTCCCTCCACCAGTGCTCGGTCGCATCCCCTGCTCTGCACCCCACGCCGAGCCCCGCGCCGGGTCTTTGCCCGACGGTTCTCCACCCCGCCAACCGGTCCTCCACCACCACGCTCCCCCACCCATTCACAACTACAAGAAGCCACTGCTCCCCCATTCCTTCCTCCGCGCGCTATTCGGTTTTCCCCCCTTTTCCCCCACCTCCTCCACCGTGCGCAGGTCGCTGCCAATTCCACCGCCGCCTCTTCCCCGGAGCGCCCCCGTCTAATTCCTTGCTTTGCGAGCTACTACTCGGTGCCCTCAACCTGCCCCAACCGCCAATTCGACCTCCCCGCCGCCCCAGTTCGCCGGCGCCGCGCGCTCACCTGCACCACCGTAGGCCTCCGCCGCCGGCTCGCCGTGGCCTCTTCTCCGTTTGGCCTAGTCCTCGGTGAGCTTCCCCGTGGCACCCTCATGCTTCCCCGCCCTCCTAATTTCGCTCTCTCCTACTCCAGAGCGGTGCCCCCGACCCGTCCCCGCCTCCGGCCGCTCGCGCCGACATTGGCCACCCCCAACGCCCCCACGGCCCCGTTTACCCCACCAATACCTTTACCATCCGCGGGGGAACCCGTTTTGCGGGTCTTCGATGCCTCCTCGACCGGTCCTTGCCGGCGGCATCGCTGCCAGCCGTGCAGCCCCGCCTGCTCTGTTTTCGGTCGGCCGGCTGCTTTGCCTTAGTTGCCCAGCCCCCGCTCACCTTTTCAACCGTGCTTCCCTCCTAACATCACCAAAGGGGCAACAGCCCAGTGGTCAGCCGAACTCGCGCAAACACTCCAATCCATCTCAGGTCTTGGGTTCGATTCCTCTATTTGCATATTTTGGTTTTTGTTTCTTTTACCCATTTCTACTAGATAATAATTAGAAGAGAAATCAAGACAGCTAGGGTAAATGATTTAAGATCAAATAAAATTTATATATGCAGCAGAATATAAAGTTTATATGCATAAGAAGCAATTAAGTGATTAAGAGAAATAGTTTAGGATTAGCTCACTAATACCTAATTAATTGAAAATTTCCTGGTATACCCATTGAATAAACCTTGGGAATAATCATGTGAGATATAAGTATTTAACCTAAATTTAAAATGAAAGATAAAAATTTAATTATAGAGATGGAATAAAGCATTGTGTAAGGTAAGATCATTAGAGATTTAATTATGGATTAGCTACTATATGTTAGTAACTCATGTGCATTAATCTTTATTTTGTGAGCTTAATTGTTAATCCAAGACATAGTGAGCAATATTAGAAGGGATGTAGTCTAGGTCCAAATCCCCAGGAAATGACGATTTAGCCAATGGAAATTTTGTAAAGAATGAATCGTGAATCCTTGTATAATAGCAAGGTTGTAGAACTAGCCACCACATAGTTAAAACATAACCCTATGCCCTAGCAATAATGAGAATCCTTTATTGATTATAATACTCAAATTAAATTAGAGAATAGCTTTGGGGATCTAACCAAAAATTAACTAGAATGTAAATGAGACTATTTAATATTTACAATTGGACTAGCTCATGTACGCATAATTAATATGGTTTGAGTAATCATCTATAAGGCTAATTATTAATTCAAAGCAATGGTAAGGAAATATGACTATGGTTAAATATCTAGACCTAATAAAGAGTACACCTAATTATAATGAAAACATATATGCTCTAATGTTTATCAAGCCACCATTATACAAATCTCAGTGATATATCTTATTAAATAGCACTAATGAAATATTACCTTGTACAATAATCTCTGCCTAGATAAATAAATCTAAATTAAATAAAGCTAAGCCTAATAATAACTAAAGTATAGACAAAATACCAATAGTACCATTAATTAAATTTTAACGTAGATTTGGTAATAATGATGGATATAACTGAATATAGCAAATTAGGCCCCAAACCAATGGATCCTAATTCAAAATAAGTTATGCCTAGTAATAACTAAGTGTACATAAAATGTCGCACCACAAAATGCTGTCAACCTAGATTCTAACATTAATTCGGTAAGCTAAAAATCGTATACATCACTTTTATATAGCATATGCCTTGAACAATAGCACTCAACAAAATAATGCTCAGTAAACTCGCACACCAATTCATAGGTCTAACCTAACTCATGGAACTTCCTAATTAAATATGGACATAATAAAAGAGATTATTAATAAAAAGGATCGAGCCATCGTAATTCTACTACCGACCTGGCCTCAAATCACTTGAATCGTTCATTAACTCACAATAAAACTAAATTGAGCTTATTTGGATTTATTTGGATCTTTTGAGTTATTTGCCTTTATTTGAATTCAGTTGATTAGCACGTAACTAGAAATTGGAAATCGTGAAGATTCAGTGGATCCAGCGAGATTATGCTTGAAGTGAAGATAGAGACCAGAAGCTCAAGAGCAAGCATTGTGCGAGCTCAAGACCGCGATAACCCGCGCCAGGCGAGTCAATACTTTGATCATGTTGAACCTGCATTTTCTGCAAATCTACTTTTATTTAAATTATCAAATTGCATGCTGTTATTTCATATGCAATTATATGTTTGTTTGAAGATTCTAGTTATATACCCATTAATTGACTTGCTAGTATTATACCTCCTTTGGAAACATTTGAATATCTGAGCCTTGTCACCCTAGCAAAATTATAATGATAACCTTTCAAAACTAAGTCCATAACTATACGCCATGCTTAGTACTGCTTAGATAATCGGGGGCACCAAAATGCCCCAAAGCATTACTTTGAATCATGAGAAATTGGTTTGGGCGTCATGGTGGAAATGATCGTATATTTGGTTATGGATATTTTATGTTCCCAAAAAGCTCAAGTTGCTTAATTATCTGGGCGGATGGTTCGAGGGTGTGAATGTGTAAGTGGTGCAGTGGAAGCACAAAGGGGAATGTGGTAGAACCGCCCAGATAACCCTAAGGACTGAATCTCGTGATAACATCCCAATGTACAACAGTACAACCACAAGCTGGCAAAATGTAGGCAGGGTTTACTAATTTGTGTGGCTCTAAGGTGGTTACGTAAAGGTATGACCACGAGCAAAGGGATGGATGGTCTCATCCCCGCCTTTGCCCGTGATGGCTCACGAGGGACCCTTAGCGGGCGTAACCACAGTAGGACTATGCATTGTAACAATCCTGTGATAGTCTACTCAACCGCATGACTAAGGAATCATGTGGGGCAACGAGTAGATTTATCTCTTGTGGGTAAAGTGTGCAAACTCTGCAGAGTCAAAAACTATTCGAATAGCCGTGCCCACGGTCAAGGGCGGACATGGGAACTTAACTAGATATAGTTCTATTTCAAAAACATTGTGGGTGGAAATGGTAAAGTGGATGGCAAAGAAAGGCCCTTATTTGTGTTGCCCTGGGTGTTGCCCCAGTGATAAGTTAAGCGGTTATGACGCTGAAAAATTAAGCATATGGTGCAGAGACCATGTAACGGTGGATGGAATCTGAATCACTATTAATATTGCAATCTTTCACAACTTATGTTTTGGTGCAAACTGCTAGGTCTTAGGAAATTTCTATGTATTGTATTTCGAAACCAATTTATGGCAAATAAAATAACCCAAGCCTCTCCTTTGTTAAGCCATGCATACTATTTATTTGCATTCTGTGTATTGGCTCGCGGAGCACGGGGTTGGAGTGCTCACACTCGCTTTTGCGACAAAATTCAGCATCAAGAATTAAATCACCGCGCCTCAGCAACAAGGTTGGATAAGCTGGCAGAGAAGATGAAGATGTCAAGGGCTAGGTCGCGCACCTCCAGTTGGCTGCCTGTGGGCATGTCCTGAAGGTCCCACTTGCGTGCTTCGTTCTTCCGCTGCTGCAATTTAATGATCTCGGCCTAATCGGCCCATGAGTAAGTCTATTATTATATTTACGTTTCCGCATGATATGTACTTTGATATTCAGAACTGTAAACTATGAGCACTATCTACTGATCCAGGGAATAGTGCGGTGGAATCACAGAGGAATCCAGATTGTAAAATCTGGGCCTGACAGCCCCCCACATCCCTTCTTCTCGGAAAATTTAACTATTTGCCACCCTTATGACTCGGGTGGCAACAGATTTGCCACCCGGACCCATTGTCAGTGACTCAGGTGACCCCACATATAAGTGACAGAGTCTCGGTGTCAATCTTAAGGGTGGCAAAAAAATTGAATCTCCCCTTCTTCTCTACGCCTGGGCCCGAACGCCCTGGCTCCTGCCCCCGCCTTCTCTCTGTCTCCATCCCCCTCCGTTCTCTGCTTTCTCTTGACCCGCGCGCGTCCTTCCGCTTGCGTCACCCGGTCGGCCCCGCTCCCTGGCGCCAACTGCTCCCGACCCCTGCACGTCACCTGTCGCCTCCACCGCGTCACACCCCTTCTGCGCGCGCATGTCGCCTGCGCCCCGTCGCGCCATGCCTTGCCCCATGTCATCGTCCCGTCCCAAGCGCTGTGCCAAGGTCGTCGGCCACAACAGCTCGGCAACGACCCCCACGACTATAAGAGGCTTCCCCGGCCTCCCCTAGCTCCCGACGCCCCTTTCCTCTCCCTCGTTGCCGCGTTGCGCGCCCGCCGCTGCCGGGGCTCCACGCCATCCCGCTGCGCCAGATGCTCAACCCCCAAATTAACCGCAACCCGGTGTGCCCGCACTCTCCCTCTACTTCCCCTCCGGCCTAATTGGAAAAGCCCGGACCGAGCTCACCGGAATTCCAAGTTTCCCCAATTCCAGCCGGCCGCCGCCGTTTTCACCGCCGCTTCCCCCTCGGTCAACCCCCGGTCAATTCCGCGCGGTGAGAGCGGTGACCCAGCACCCCGAGGCCTTCCCGACTGCCGGCCAACGCCCTCGCCGCCCGTACTTCACCAGCGTCGTGTGCATGCTCCCGCCGCCCCGGGTCCCCGCCGCCAGCAAGCCTCGGCTCCCCTCCGGCCCCGCCGACCCGTGGGTAAGATTCCCCTACGCTCCCTCCTGGTCAGGCGCGCTCGAGTTCCCCTCTTCATCCTCCCAGTCGCCGGCGCATCGTTCCACCTCTGCCACCGACCGCCATGCCTTGCCGTCGACCCACCTCGCCGCCGCTCCGGCCATGGTGCCGACTCCGATAGCTCCACCTCGCTCCCAGCATTCCATTTTCCCTCTCGCCCCGACCTCCCCGGCCATTCCCCTCCGGCGACACCGCCGCCTACCATGCGCCCGCCGGCTCCTCTACTTTGGGGCTCCCGGTAACTCCTTGCCTTTTGTATTCTGCAGGAGTAACCATACCAGTTCAGGGCCTCCGCCCAGTTGGTTATCAACGTCGGTTGTTACGGCACTGGTCTCGGGTTCGAACTCAGCCGGCCGCATCTCTGCCATTTTTTTACAGCCCATATTAAGCAGGAAAAATCAAGGAAAATTGATTAGGGCATGAAACATGATTGTGTAATATTTAATATTCGATTAGTTGACATATGTGAATAATTAATTAAAAGACTAATTACTAATTAGGGCATTTGAAAAAGATGGTTTTGCCTAATATCCAAGTCTAATAAGAATCCTAATTCAAAGCATATTCAAGTTAAAATCAAAGAAGCTACATAAGATGTTACGTTAAAAGATATAAATACAAAGCGTTAAAAATAAAGATCACTCCCAATTACCGTATATGCCTTAATATTTAGCATGCCGTTGGTGTTTTGAATTTTAGCTGTAGGTCTAGTTGGTAAAAATAGTGAAATGTAACTATAAATAGTAAGCTAGGCTATCACCTAAATATAGGTATATACAATCTTTTCTTTAAAACTTAATCGGCACTAAACAACAACTAAAGATACATAAAATGATACCAACCTTTAATGAAAAGGGTGTCCTTAAGTAGAAATGTCATGTTAGAATATATATATATATATATATATATATATATATATATATATACATATATACACACAGAGAGAGAGAGAAAATTACATAAGGCACCCACATCAAGAACCGTCCGATACACGTGTATGATTAATAATTTTTTTGAGTTTGGGTATGGAAATGTTTTATACCCTTGATATATTTATGGTAAGTAAGTTTTGAACTCAGTTCAAACTAGTTTGAACTACTTTTGAGTTCAATGCGACTACAGTGAGTATATACCATAAAATAGTTGAAACTAATTAAACTGAAGTTGAATTTAATTTTTTTCGGAGTTTGACATCTCAAATATACTTTTTTATGGGTATATGAAGATACCCACATGCGAATCTCAAAGCAAATCAACGGATATTGATATGGGTTCATATATATATATATATATATATATATATATATATATATATATATATATATATATATATATATATATATATATAACTTTTACTCCCGGGTGTAATTACACCCGCCTCTAATATACCACCTAAACAAATTTGAAATACTCCTTTATCACTTTAGGTATACTCATATACTAATTATAAGATATTCTAATGTGAACCACATGAAAAAATTGCAAGGGAGTCCATAGTTTTTAGCATATTTTGTAAATACCTTTATATACGTACATAAAAAGGAGTATGTCGAAAAAAAATATATACCTGTAATATCCTGGAAGAGTTTCGACCGTTAATCGTTTAATCGGAGGGAAGGACCTTAAAGGGAAGTATAAAATATCAAGTTTAGAGGGGGTTTTTCTGATTTTCCCTGGCAACCTGGGCCTGGGCCTTGGCCCAGGTGGGGATTTCAGCCAGCAAAGGGGGGGGCACCTTCCCCCCTCTAACCCTAGCCGCCTCTCCCCCCTTGGTGCGCCCTCCCCTCTGCCTTGCACCGTCCAGCAGCGCCTCCTCCTCCCCTCTCCTCCATTTCCGGTGATCAAGACCTCCAATTGTTGCCGAATGATCGGGGGAAAGGAATAATTTGCAGCTAGGCGATTGGACTCGGAGGAAGGGAAGAAGAAGGGGCAAAGAGGAAAAGAAGGAGAGGAGAGATTCGTGGGGTGTTCGTGGTAATTCATCGGCTTCCGGCGTTCTTCAAGGGTAACGAAGAGTCTCTATCGCCGTATGTTTTGTATTAGATGCGTTTATGAATTCGTTTAGTAGATCGATTGTCATTAGCTGCTAGATCGCGTTTCTGTCCAGATTATTGAACGGCGGTTTTCACGACTTTAGAAGCAGAATCTGGGGATCACTTATCTTAGATAAAGTTGGGTTGTGTCGTTAGCTTTCCGTGGCCGCCAAGAACGCCCAGATCTGATCAACGGTTAGAAAGTTATGAATTGTTTAGTGCCACTATTCTGTTAATCTGTCATCGTCCTGACAGTCTGTAGAAATATGAGTTAATCTATTAGGTAAAGACGAAATCAGAGGATCTCGTTATAATGACAAAGATGGGTAATTTCCTCACCTTTACATAAAGCTAAATAACGCATGAATTTCACTTTCGTACCAAAAGTTATGATAATTTTAGTGTACTGTCCAGAGAACCCGACGTGATAATTGATGTTCTTTAGATTGGCTTGGTAGGGGCAGTATATGGAAGAATCAGAAGGGCTCCCCAACTAAGTTTGTTTAGGCAATTTAATTATCTTTCCAGAAAATCTGAGAACGCCCTATTCAGACTTCTGTACCATTAGATAAGGATTTTTGAAGTTGACTGTCTATAGAGGGGGACAGGGTGGCCGAAAGGATTTGGGGTTTGAGTCAAGTTAAACATGTTGGGATAGTGGGGGTGTTTTTGTTTAATCTAAAGACTCGTTACTGTTGCCTTAGCGATTATTAAAATTATGGTTCAGGAGGAGGACAGATTCCAAGGGCGCGCTTCTGCTCATCCCCGTTTCCTCATGGTTAAGGCAAGTATATTTATGGATATAATAGATATTATCGAATGGTATAGTTTGATAAATTCTATGAGAATTTGAGTTGTTCATGATTGTTATGGTGATATGATTGGTAATGTTCATGGTTGCTAATGCTATGAGTTATGTGTTAATCACGGATGTTTGAGAGTTATGAAGTCTATGAATATGAGCTTTTGTAGTATGAATATGTTATTCATATGCAATGTTGATGCGGATGCATGTTGTATTAATGAGAGAATTTCTGGTGCATAGTAATCGTGAATGCAATTTTATTTATTGAGATATTCACGTTTGTGCATCATGTTGATTATTGAGATCTTGGTCACGAGACGACCATGCGTTGAGGTCCCCGTCATGTTGATGTCATGACGGGCTAAAGGTCCCCATACTTGTGGAGTATGGGCAATTGGTCCCTGTACCAGATGGTACAGGCATGGGTGTGCATTGACGGATGCACACTCCGCATTACCGGTAAAAATGCGAAAGAGAAGAGATAAAGAGATTCTTTTGATCATATTGCATAGCATGATTTATTTATGTGATTGATGGTTGAACATGAGGAATGATGTTCACTTTTACTCTTGTTGCCACTATTTATATTTGCTGAGTCGTTGGACTCACTCTTGTTGTTGTTGTGGTTGCTGTTTGTTTTTAGGTACCTACATGGGACCGGCATGCATGGGGATAAAGATGGATTAGCTTGGTTGCACTTGCACGGTCCATTCACCTTGGAAGAAATAAAGAACCTTAAACATTATTTGTTGAATAACTTAAGTGGTAACTGATTAAAGATCATCAAGTTTAGACTGTAATAAAGGTTTAGAACTTTTACATTGCTTCCGTTCTTTATTTAAATATTGTGGTTGCGAGTGTGATGGCAAACATAATTCAGTTTGTTTAGAATTGAATATTTATTGTTTACTATTATTCAGATCATTTGTCTATGCGTCAACAAGATGTACGCAAACCCTACCCTACTTTACCCTCTAATTGATTTGATTTGCTTCCCCTTTCATCCCCTCACTCTGATTATCTAAATTGAGGGATCCTTTCTTCCTCTTCCTCTTATCCCCTTTTTCGAAATAAAAAGATTTCGGGTCAATTTGGCCATCGATACAACTTACTTTGATCTATCCATACCCATAGCCGCAGGAACAACAATAGATTCGTCGTCGATCCATTCTTAGGTCGAAACTCTCTACTGGGGGATTAAGTTAACTAATCATCTTCTCACACCTCTGCTGATTAACCTTCAATTATTCACCACATCTTTTCTTTTTGTGCGTGCCTTCATTTTCCCCTCAACAAAAAAAGTTGTTGTAAGCTCTTTTAATCCTTTCATCTCAAAATAATCCACCCTAACTACCTCATTCACTTGAAACTCTATGTTAACAACTAAATACAAGTAACTTATTCACGAAAATGTACAAATTTGGTGTGATAAGATTATAAGTTAGACCATGAACACACACCATGAGTACACCAATGTAATATAACACGGAGATGATATTATTTTCATGGCATTTACTAGTGTGGTGGGAGATGTAATCTTGTTCTCAAACTAGAGTCACTCAAGTCATCTGGTTCCCAAAGGGATCTTCCTCACATGGTCACGAGTCATGACTAGATGAAATGTATGATGGCGAACGACCTTCTTTTTTTTTTTTACCTTTTGCATCTTTGGATCATGCATGTGCCACTTTTGGCAAGTCTGTTCTTGCAATGGATGCCTGGAATATTGTAGCTGTTTGCAAGTTACATACCACATATTGTTGCAGAAAGCCCTTGAAAAGCAATATATCTGTCATTGTATTCACATGTTGCATTATATGCGTAGAATGGAGACTCTGAAGAAGCATCTGCCATTATCAGTGCCTGAGGGGCTGAACGAACTTCATAAAATTGCTGTGCGATTTGAAGAGAAGATTTATACTGCAGCAACCAGCCAGGTACATCTAGCCCATCCTTGCTAAGCTTCCAGGGGTGGAGCAAGAACTTTTAATTATGGGGTTCAAGTAGGCTCTATGGATCGATAATAGAAAAGAATTGATCTTCAAATATTCTAAAAGACTTTTTTTGGTTGATTTTTAAGTATTTTTACCATTTTCATACCCCCCCCCCCCCCAAGCCAGTGAACCTGGCCACCAAAGTTATTTTCCCGGAATCCCAGTTTCTGTAGCATTTTCACATAAAGTATCATATAAATAGTAACTGAGATTTTTAAATGTTGTCATTGTGCTAACATAAATGATAGAACGAATCGCAAGCTTGGTTTTTGTCAATGACCATGTTGAATTTACGAGTGTTGTACATTGAGTTACTTCAGTCCATTGTTCTGCCAGTTCATGTTTGTATAAGTTGCCCATGTGTCCGAAATTGTTATATGTCCAAATAAGTAAACAACCTTATGTTAAAGAGAAATTATTTATACAAGTCCATCATGGGATACACAATAGTATACAGTCATTTATCCTGGACCAAACATCAACAAGAGTTTACTCCCTCCTTCCATTTTTTTTGTTGGAAAGGGCTTCATCGTATTGCTTCCACTCCATTGTGCTAGACATTTTCAAAGGGATTTATTTGGTTGGGGGCACACTGTGTCACTATTTTCATTTGGATTTCCTGTTTGTATGGATTATTTGTGGCAAAGTGGTTTGCTGCCTATACAAGTGTTTTTGCATGACTGCATGAGTAAAATGATTTTTTTAAGCAATTCCTTTTCAACTGTGTTGATCATTGTTGTTACGGCATCGCGGTGGAGCTAGGACGCCACGACTTTTTTGGGGGGGGGGGGAGGCGCTAGGGAGAGGAGAGGTGGTGAGGCGGCGGCGGGGGGAGGAGAGGAGGCGAGGTGCCGGGGGGAGGAGGTGAGGAGGCGGCAGGGAGAGAGGAGAGGAGTGACCGAGTTTGTGTAGGAGAGAGAGAGAGGAGTCGATAGTAAATTGAGTTGGCACGATGTATACACATGCATGTTGGGATACATACATCACGTAGACATGCATAGCATGGCCACTCACCCTGGCGTCGCCATGGCATCTAGGCGCCCCTTAGGCGCCATGGTTGCCAACTACGCCGTGACAACCATGGTGCTAATCATACCAGAACTTATGGTTGGCAAATTAGCATTAGTATAAAACTTAAAAGTTAACATTGTTTTCTTTTGCATTACTCAGTCTGATTATTTGCGGAAGATTTCTCTGAAAATGCTTTCTATGGAGGCACCAAAGCCACAAGGCCCACAACAACCTCGTGGAAATGCACAAGTGATTCCAAATCAAAATCCATCCGGTCCAGGTATCATATGCAGTAAACTGAGTGTTACACATTCTATGTGCTATCTATCATCTTCACCTTTTGGTTATAAATTACTACATTAGCTGTGGCAACCTTGTCATTTGTGGATGATGAAAATTGCTGATTGCATTAAATGGTGACCCCATGCATTTTATGGCGATAATCATCCTCCATTTGTAAAGTGGAAAAACCACCTGATGGATGGAGCTATCATGTATAAGAGTTTTGCATCTACCTTTTGTCACGGATGGTTTGCGCATCTGGTACTACAAACACCTGTTGTCTAAGTACTTATTCACTGTTTCTTTTATTTCTCATTGTGTCTTTTGAGGGAGAAATTTTGTTGTTGCTAAATTTATGATCCATTATAACCTAGATGTTCAATTGATGCTGTGTGAAATGATGTGCTTAGTAAATGATTATACCATGGTAGGTTTTAGTAACTTAGCTTTAGGTTGGAGCTGGAGTACAGTACTGTGATTGTTGAGTTAAAATACCCATGGTTGTCACGGCGTCATCTAAACATCGCCTAAGTGCAAAGGTGCCCCGGGGTGGACAACATGGAGGTCCGTCTCTCCTTGGCCAGTTAGGCGAGCGCCCAGGATTTCTAGGCGTCCATGGTGAGCTTCTGGGTGTCCACCTTGCCAGCTGGATGGGTGTGTGACTGTGTGTGTGTGTGTGAGAGAGAGAGAGAGAGAGATAAGTGTCTGCTTGTGTGTGAGAGAGAGACGTGCCTGAGAGTGTGTGAGATAGAGAGGTGACTTGGGGATTAAATTCTAGCCCCTCCAATCTGGCACTCCCTTCTTTGACCTCCAGATCTGGAGGTACGACCCCTCCCTGTTCTCCCCTGCACTTCTTCTCTTTTCTCTGCTCTGCTCTGCTCGATTTGCTTCTCTGTTCACCTGATCTGCTCTGCTCTACACACTATGTTGTATGCTCTACTCTCCCGGAGCCCGATCTGCTCTGGTGCTCTTCCCTTTTCTCCCCGATCTGCTCTGCTTTGTTCCTCTTCCCCTTTTCCCCGATCTGGTGTGCTCTGCTGCCCTCTGCTGTGTGCTCTGCTGCTCTCTTCACTAGTGTAGAAGTGTAGTGCTGCTAATGCTCTCTGCTCTGCTGCCCTCTGCTCTGTGCTTTGCTATTGACGTTCTCTTCTCTAGTGCTGACCTCTATAATTTGCTGTTTAATGCATGGCTTTATGTTCATCTTATGTTGCCCAGACAATGATTAGGTGACACCCTAGTCGACTAGTGGACAAGGCGCCTGTTAGGCACCGTGATCGCCTAGTACACCATGACAATCAGGAAAATAACAGTGGACTGTTTTCAGTTCTTTCTTAGATTATGTTTGTTCTCTCTTTGCTGCTACTTTTCAGATTATGTTAATGTGGTCTGCTTCTCAGCTTTCCCAAAGGAACTAATGATTAGCTGTAAATAAGTTGCGCAATCCTTTAATTGCTTCAGTATATGTGCTTTTTTAATGCAGAAACTTACTTTTGTCTCAATTTTATCTGTAACATGCTGATTTGAGTGCTTTGCATGCCTTCTACAATTTTGCTAGAAATATTTGTTCACAAGATATTTAGCATGCATATGGTATTTTTTCAAACAAAGACTGACTCCTCCGCAAGGTCAGTAATCCAGGCAATCATCAAGAACCCCTTAGTGTCTCAGCAACAGGCCCGACAGCCAAATATTTCTACATCTCTACAAGCTTCTTCTCTCAGCAATCTCGGTCAGAGCTTGCCAGGTGTTAGCCAAACATCCACACTGCAGAATATGTCTGGCATGCCGCAAAACACTACGAATAATGGCTTGGCACAATGCGTTTCACAAGATATTAATGCTGCACAAAGGCAAATGGCGGGAGGGCAGCAACAAAGAACAAAGAAATCACAGAACCAATTAATTTATCAGCAGCAAATATTGATGAAGCGAAATTGCAGCAGAATTCACTTATGCAACCACACATTCAGCAGCAGCAATCTTTGTTGCGATCAACACGATGCAATCTTCACAAAGAACCCATGATGCAAATGTCATCTAGCCTTCAGATGGGCATTCCACCATTCGCGAACGCCAATGGCCATGCGATCACCGCCAGAGTGGTATTCAACAGAATCCATTGAACTCGATCAGCAATCAGTGCAATCATTACTCTAGCAACCTCCGCAATCTGTTTTGAGGCAGCAGCAACAACCATCGCCCTCCATGCATCAAGAGCCTTCTCTGCGGCGAGCTCACCAACACAAAGCACCCAACATCCCTTTGCAACAACAGCAGCAACGATTAATGGGACAAGCAGCCAAATTTACAACAAAATCGATTAATTGGTCAACGAATGGTGCTGTGGAGATGCAGCGAGAACAGAGGCTACCAGTTCACCAAATAATCTTTTGAATATGCAGCAAACACAGCGAGATGTTGAACCAGCATCCATGCCCTTGCATCACCCACAAGCAATTGGACTCCCGGCAAATATGCCAATTCTACAGAGAGACTTCTTTTTGAATCTGTGCCTAATGTTTCAAACATTCAACAGATGCATATGCTACAAACAAAGGCATCGATTCAGCAACCACAACGGCAACAAAGATGCTCAGCGATCATCAATGGGTTTAATGCAACCTCAATCTCAATACAACCAACTTCAGCAATCACAAGCAAGATCTTATGTCGCAGCTTCGGTCTCACCTAATCAGTTTAATAAAGCAGCTTGGGAATGCAAAGAAGAACCTTCAATGCAACAAAGACATCAAACTTCAGCTGGCATGCTCTTGCAACAAAATAACATTGATCAACAAAAGCAATTTATTCAGTCACAAAGAGGTCTTCAAGAAGTTTCATCTAGTAGTAAGTTTCCCATATACTATCTTTGTAGAATTCATTGTATCCTTTTATTGTTCTACCCTCTAATCTTTTTCCCTGTGTTGTTATGTTCTCATACTTCTCTGTTGTGACCCTATAGATATAAACCTTAGATTTCATCTGCTGTTTAAGCCAGCTTAGGGATCTGACATTATTTTCACCTTAGTTTCTTAAGGCAATGTTTGTGCTACAAGAACTATTCCCTCCATTTCATAATATTTCTCCAAGCCTACCATGTGCACATACTTAGGAAGCATCAAATTTAAGAAAAGTTAATGAGAAATGATCGTACATACCCCTGTTAAATGATATAGGCCTGTTCTTTTTGGCTGTGACTTATGGTTTTTGGCTGAGGCTTATGGTTTTTGGCTGAAATTTTTGAATTTTAGCTATTTGCGATAAAGATTATGGAGAGAGAGGAATTCGCTTACGATTTTGGATAGTATAGATGTTGGGGTTTTAATGTGTACTACAATGAACTTGTAGATCCTATTTTAAAAAAAATACTTTGTTTAAAAGTTAGGTACTGTAACAAAAGCCAAAAGCAGCTTCAAACAGGCCCATACTATAACCACTTAATCTTTCTCTCACATCATTAGAGCAGAGGTAGAGTGTGGAAATGTTGCAATTACTACAATCTTGATTTCCTCAATGGACAAGCATTGTGAATGATGCTTCCCAAGACAATGGACAAACAATGTAAAACAAAGGAGTAGCTTTAAATTGTTTGGACTAAAAAAATTGGAGATGACAACTGGATATTCATAATTTAGATGCAGTTAAATATGCAATGCACATTGATCATCATGTTGACTAAGCTGACCCCGTTGATCTTCTGTGCCTTTTGTGCACCACATTTGGTTTTCTGATTCGTGGACATTTTTGCTGAAGAATGCTACTGTGCAACTATCGTAGCAATCTGGCATTGAGCTCATTGTTGTTGCTGTACTTTTTTAGTAGCAAGCGCACTAAAGTAGCAACACCACATTTGGTTCTGGTTTGTGGACATTTTTGCTGGAGAATTACTGTGGAACAATCGTTGCAATCTGACCTCTGGCTCATTGTTGTTGCTGTACTTCTTTAGTAGCAAGTGCACTATACTTTTTTAGTAGCAAGCACAAGTTTCTACTTGCCCCTGCATTCCATCCTATATTGTACTAGCAGCTTGCTATTTGATGGCTTGTCCATTAGTATCTTGTTTGACAGCCCTGCTTTTTATGCAGCATCTGTGGACTCCACTGCTCAAACAGATCATGCAGGTGCAGGTGATTGGCAAGAGGAGATATATCAAATGGTAAGACATGCTACCATCCCTTCTGGTGTTCCCAAGCTCGCTCACTTGACCTATCTAAAAATCATAGAAAAGGACCTCCATATCAAAGAGGCTGAGATTGCACTAATCTAGATTGATAGAAGATGAAACAAGAGACCATGTTGAATTTTAGGGTCTTTTTTTCCTCACTATCTGTTGCCCCTCTTCCTTTTCCATCTTCTTTTGGTCTGTTTTCCACCAAACTCCTCTCTTTTGTTTCCTCTTGCAAATAAAGTTAGAATTGAAATTTCATACAGGGACGCTTTAGTCTGTTAGGTAGATGTACTACGTTCTGGCAGTATTCTTTTAAGATGTAAAGGGGATTTTGTGTGAATGTGGACTATGGAGCATACGGTACCTAGAAGTTATAAGGTTAGTTAGTTATCCTTTTCTTGATCATGTAAGCTAACATTAATCAAAACTATGGTTTATTTAATGGGCATCATGGTTTCTTATTTTATTTCAAATTCCTATGCTTGTAATAGCTACTTGAACTATCTTGCCAGTGCCATATTTGTTACCTTAATCACGAACCATGGTATATTCAATGATTTGTTTTCCTTTTCTGTACTATTCATCTCTATATAGCTTCTACCACAAATTTATGTGTATGTGGTTTTCTTTGTCCACAGGTTAAGAGCTTGAAGGACCAATACTTTGCAGAACTCAGTGAATTATACAATAAGATCTGTGTGAAGCTGCAGCATGTTGACAGCATGATACCACCTCAAAAGCCATCAGACCAGTATGAAAAGATGAAGGGCTTTAAAATGATGTTGGAGTGTACATTGCAAGTCCTGCAAATTAATAAGAACAACATTCAACCTGCACTGAGGGAGAAAGTTCCTGTATACGAGAGGCAAATTATGAGTATCCTAAATTCACAAAGAAGGAAGCCTGTGCAGACACAAGGGCAGCAACAGTTTCAGCAATCTGCTGGGCAAGCTCCTAGTTCTGACATTTCACAGCAACAACAGCCTTCCCAAGGTTTGCCACAGCATGATAGTCATACTAGTCAGATGCCTCAAGCAAGTTTGCTGAGTATGAGCATCAGTTTACAGTCCTCTAGTGCAGCTGGCATCCAGCATATACCTGCATCTCCAGCAACAAACTTTGGTGTTCCAACAACACAGCAAAATGTTGCAAATGCACCGCAGGCTGGCTCTAATTTGGAGGCTGCTCAAGGAAGCAATTTTAATTCTTTGCAGCATGGTTCAATGAGCGCCACATTGCAACAGGAAAGCATTGGGCCTATGCAGAGTACAATGAATGCACAACAGCAGGCCGGTGGTAGCATGTTATGTCACAACTCAATGAGTGCAATGCAGCCTAATGCCAAATCGATGCAAACAAATGCAAGTTCATTACAGCAGCTGAAGCAGCAACAGCAGGAGCATCATATGATGCAAAATCAGCAAATGAAGTGGTTACAGCAAATGCAAATGCTTCAACAGGAGATGCAGATTCCACAGCTTCATTCTGGAAACAATGTAAACGAGCTAAAGGTTAGACAAGGAGCTGCAATGAAAACCAGAATTTATCAACAGCACTTGGACCAAGGCAGTAACTATTATCAGCAGCAGCTGAAACAGGGTGGTGCTTTCCCAATTTCGTCACCACAGAACCTCCAAGCATCATCCCCACAAATTTCACACCATTTTCCACAGGTTGATCAGCACAATCTATTGCCATCTCAAATTAAGACACCATGGCATTCAGCTAACTCACCATTTGTTCCATGTCCATCCCCATCTGTTGTCCCGTCTCCTATACCAGTGGATTCGGACAAGCCACTCTCCAATATATCATCACTTACTACTACTGGGCAGGCTGGACATCAGCAAACATCCCTAGCGCCTCAAACACAATCAATTGCCGTTAACACACCAGGGATATCAGCATCACCCTTTCTGGCAGAATTCACAAGTGCTGATGGAAGTCAGGGTAACATAGCAACTCAAGTTCCAACAAAACCAAGTGCAGCAGAAAGGCCTCTGGATCAGTTACTCAAGTTCCTGATTTTGGGGGTCTTTTTTTTAATTTTCTCCCTGGTTTTTTGGGAGGTTGGTTGTTTTTTAGGGCAAGTCAGAAGTATCGTTGAAGAGGTGGAACGACAGACAAACTTCTCTTTTATATTAGTAGAGAATATCCCTAAATGATTATTCCAAAGTTCAGCTAAGCTCTCACCCCTGCCTATAAAATTGTACCAAAGGGGGAGAAGTGTGGAGGAAGGCGCAAAGCATGGAGGAGGGCAAGAAATGTTGAAAAGAAGCTTATCTCTTATATGTATGATATATATATAACTAAATATGCTAAGTGTTCTTTGTCTTTTGGTACTTGTTGAATGAAATATGAACTCTTGTGAAACCCTTGTTTGAATATGTGATGAACTTGTAACCACTGTGGTTAAGTTTCCATGATGAACTTGTAATAGCTATAATTTCCTAGTATTATGTTATCATACGAATTTTCATCATACTATTGTTGATTACAATGTTCACTCAAGTTCAACAAATAAATGTTTTTCACCAAAATTTTCTAAATATCTATACATGTGCTTGTATATCATTTCTTAAATCCACGTACACATGTTTAGGGGCAGTTTTTATTTATTCGTTGATTGACTTCGAAAGCAAGAAATTCTCAAATCCTTTGAGCTCATTTTAAGAATTACTTATTTTTCAAGGTCGCAATAAGAATATACAACTCGTTTTCAATAAGTGGTAAATTCAAAACATTTCAATTCACTTATATCGTTTGAGTTGTTATCAATAACCAAAAAGGGGAAGATAGAATACATTTAGACCTGTAAAAATGCTTTGATAATTAATGACGTGTGTATATAAGATTAATATATTTATCAAGTTTTTGAATGGTTTAATCTTGGAATTTGCTTAATGACTTGGAGACACATGTTAAGGATCGACAAGAAGATCAGCATTACTTGAGACAAAGGTATAAATAGCCTAGGATCCTCATTTTCATTTTACCGATCTTTGGAAAAATGGTTATAAGATCATATTTTATGTTAGACACCGTACTATTAAGAGAGATCATGGCTAGTAGTTTGAAAGTTGTTTCTTGTGCCATTTAGATCAATTAGAGGTCATGCATTTGAATTTGAATTCCAAAGCCAACTATGCATTCTCAAGAAAAACGATATGACCATAATCCAGATGTGGTACTATCGCTTTGTAATATGACCGAAATAATTTGCGGTAGTACCGCTCTCTAGTATGACCAAAAATTACATGGTGGTACGTTATTTCCAGATAGGTGTATTTTGGAGCACTTTTGCTCCTCAAAAAAATGGTAGTACTAGCGTGTAATTAGAGATACTACCGCAGCGCAGTATGACCAAAAATAAGGAGCGGTACTACCGCACCTCAGTCTGACTAAAAATAGTTGACGGTATGTTTTTTCAGAGAGGCACATTTTTTAAGCATTTTTGCTCTGCGAGAAAACGGTACTACCGCACTCAAGAAAAGGTACTACCAGGCTCTATGAGGATGGTAGTACCATTGGACCCTAAGTGCAGTAGTACCAGCTGATACATAGCGATACTACTGTATTTGCTGATTTTTTTCCCCAATCTATCCTCACACGGTCAAATTGGTGGGTGAGGGGTACAAATAACCCCCACCAGTTCTTGAACAAGCAGTAGACACTTCATTGAATATCCTTGAGCTAGTAATAAGCACTCCACACCTTATTTACTCCTATTGCATTCATCTGAGATAATTGAGAGCAAATTCAAGTACATTCATCCATTAATTGATCCTTGGCACTTAATTCCTTCAAGCGAAGCTCGTGATTTGTTATTCTTGGTGTTTGTCGACACCTAGATGGCTTAGAGGAGGTTTACGCGGTGATCTCTTTAAGAAGATTGTAAAGAGGCCCAGCGCCATTTGTGAGTGGCTTGATATTCACCATCTTCGGAGCCGAGGAAGAATAACTATTAGTGGATTTGAGGCTTTGAGGCTTAATTCGTGGAGTTGACAATCTGTTTAGACTTTCCTCAACGTGGACTAGTGAAGACCGGCAAGTCTTCGATACTATGACAAAACATCATGAGTCTCTGTATTGGTTTTTTCTCTCTTCTATTTCACATTTATAATTTTTAGCTATTGAATTTACCATATCTTATTGAACTAGAAACAAACTTATAAAGAATTTGCTTGTGGTGCCATAGTGAAACAAGAATTATTAGGTTTCGAATTGGGCTGGAATTCTTGTTTAGTTTCGTATCATTAAAATTATTGTTTAGAGAGCAAGAATTTTTAGAACCTCCTATTCACCCCCTTTAGTCGGTTATCCTTCCTACAATTGACATGGCAATAAGAAGATTTTGATGATAATGATTATTATTGTTATTGTTGTTGTATTGTCGGTAAAAGAAAGATGGATTTTGCAGAGTGATCTCCTAATCTGTACTACCACAATGATTTTAGCATCCTATGAAATGCAAACACAACTATGAGCCATGGCCCACTTGTCAGCCTAATAGCCTTTCTCCAGAATTAATTTTACTTTGGAAATACCAAAATTCTGTAGGGCCCACTTTTCAGTGACCAAACCCACTTTCCTTTAGAAAAATAATTCGATCAACAATCAAAAACTTCGCTGATGTCATTAATCTGATTTTTCTTTAGAAAAATAATTCTTAAAAAAGGTAATTAGTGTCCTTTCCCTTTTCTTATATTTAAACTTTCCGAGAGCCCGTTTTTCTCCGTCCCAACTTCGATTCACCCAATTCTTCTTCCTAAATTTATCTAAAATTGAGCTCTACCTTTTAGTTTTGGTTTTGTTGTTTTGGATTTTGTTTGAATTTTTTTTGCTTATTTGTGTTTCATTTGTTTTCTCTCCTGTTAAATAATGTCTTCGAAGGAGCAGAAATAAGAACTAAAGATCAAGAAGTTATAAATGAGCAAAGCCAAGGTAAGTCATGACCTTTGATAATATTTGTAACATTCCAAAATTTATTTTCTTTAAAAATTTAATTTCAAATTAATTATTTAAAAGTGTTTAAATTTTATTTGGATTATTTGTGTAATACTAAAAGCAAATCTCAAAATCCATATTCCAATCTGAATTCCCAAATTGAAATTCAAATCTCAAAATTCAAAATATCCAATAAAATATCTAATTTATTTTCTATGTCGAACTCACCTTTCTTGGCCCATTTTTTCCTTCCATTTCCTTTTTCCTTTCTTTCCTTTTCTCCTCTTTCTTTCTACTATTTCTTCACTTGCTGTTCGATGCATGCTAGCCAAACACTGTACAGGCTGCTTGTCTCTCTCCTCTATTTCTTCTCCTTCAACCAAACACCACCACAAAGCATTGCCATTCATGCAAAATCAATTTTTCCCCACCAAAGAAATTAAGAACAGCAAGTAACGTCCTCATTTACTGCTAGAAATCAATTCATTTTCAGTTTTTTAGCTATTAAGCCAATAGTTTTCAGTTTCTAGTGCTTTCAAAATTGGAAACCGCTGCCATTAATTTCGGTCATAACTTTGGCATTCAATTCTGGCCATTACTTTGATCCTCTCCACCATCTACAAGGTTCCTCACACAATTCCCCATAGCGTGTTCTCTCAGTTTTGTCAAACACCCACTGGAACACCACTGCCACCATCCACCAGCGCCGCCCGCTCTCCGAGCACTGTTGCCGCTGTTACCAATCATCGTTCGCCGTGCTGCCACCTCCCATGTGTTCCTCGAGTCCCCAGCGTTCTATATATTTTGCTAGTTCCCCATGCCTCCCTCCCCTCCCCTCACTAGAGACAAGGCCAAAACCATGCACCTCTAGCTCTCTCCAGCAAAGAAATACTTGTTTTTCCAATTTCAACATTTTCTTGTTCGCCAATCGTCCATTCTCCGTCATCCGAACTCCGAATCTAATGATTCAAGTTTCTAAATTCATCTAAAATCCTAATATTTCTTCCAGTATATATTTTTATAATTTTATTTTTACTTATTTATTTGGATTTCCCGTTGTAGGAGTAGAACCTGACGTCACCGAAAAATTTTCTGACCTACAGCAAGAAGGTCCAGTCAATGTGCAAGAAGGCAAGTCTCCTTTGATCATCTCATACCTATGTTTGCCAAAATCATTTTAATATTTCAAATTTAATTGCGTGGCTATGTTATACAAAATGTTAATTTCTATCTTAAGGTTAATAGTTAATCTGATAATTGTTATGCCCTTATTTGACATTGACAACCATGTACCTTTATCACCCTAGACTTCCCTTGTCTCAGTATTGAGATTACAATATTATTTGATAGTTTTAGAATAGTAGTAACTGCTTAGATAAACTATTCGGTCATTATAATCCCTGGGATGGAAAAATTATTATCATATGCTTTAATCATTTTGTTCAATAATTTAGTAGCAAAAGGTATTGCTGCTGTTTTTAAAATAAAATGGTGAAAATTATTTTAGAGTTGGGCGGATGGTAAGATTGGGTTGGTGCGGATTTAGCACGAGAACTTATATTGTGAAAGTATCGCCCTAGTCAATTAAGGATTGACGCTTGTGATTATCCAAACTGAGTACTACCGTACAAGCACAAGTCTAAATGAGTACAACCTAGCTGAATAACTCACAAAGGTTTAGTTTAGATATCACCAAGAGGGGGCTTCTGACTGTGGTGGATTTAACCCTTCAACGGTGAAACCTCAGCAGGTGGTATCTAGCTAGATCAGAGTAAGGTAAAGGCTTTTTTATAAATTATCTGAGTCTCATACCTAAGGAAGTATGTTGGCTATTAACATGACTTATCTCTTGTGGGTAATATTGTATAACCTCTACAAAGTATAATACTATTCGAATAGCCATGCCCGTATCAAGGGCGGGCAAGGTGCGCTTTCATATAGAAGACCTTGGGTTTTTTATTTCAAAGTAGAAGTTTTGGGAACTCGGGAGTGGTTGGAACTCTCAGGAGTATGTCCTAGAGGATGGAGTCAGTGAGGGTGGATGGAACCTGTAGTCATGAACCTTGGCAGATAGAGCCTGGCTACTATATTGGTGATTGGAATCTTCACTAGAAAATTAATCTAGTATGAATTATTTTAATTACTTTGTTAAATAGATGCTTTTAAAAATATATAATGGTATTTGAAATAAAATATTGCTTTGTGCAAAAGAACTATATTATCCTTCCTTTGTTAAGCCCCACATATACTGCATTTTTCTCAAGACTTGCGGAGTACTTTATGTACTCACATGCTACACTCAAAACAACTCTGAGAGGATTATGAAGCTCAAGAAGGAAATTACAACTATTTCACGTGTGGATTCCATGAAGGCTTCCTAGAGTATTAAGTTGCGCTTCCCCAGTTAATTGCCTGTGGCATATTGATGGGCTATTGTCAGAGTTTTCTTTTGCTTCCACTGTACTTTGTAAGTTTGAGAGGTCTTGTAACCTTAATTGTAATAAAGTGGCTATAAGGCATGTACTCTCTTTTATTGTAGTAAATCGTTGTTGGTTATCTAATTATCACTATTTGATTGTGTACACCAGCTTTGATCTAGGACTAGTGTGGTAATACACAGAGGGTTTAGATTCAGAAATCTAGTCTCGACAATGTTGAACTGAATTTTTAAATCTATTAATTAAATATTTTATTTTAAATTATTCTACATTGCTAATTTATTACAAACATTTGTACTTGGTAGTTTTCAACCAATCTTGATTAATCCCTCCATTGATAACTTGAATGCCATGATTCCATTATTACCCTAGGAAGGTTAATTATCTAGTGATACAATATTAGTATTCACTTAGGTTGTACGTCTAGTATATTTAGCCATGCTTATAATATGTTGGGTCTATCATCACATGTTAATTAATTAATTAATTAATTTTGACTTAATGAGATATTTAATTATGGTGGCCAACCACAGTTATAAGATTTGTGTACCATAACATGGATAGGGTCATTCGTGTTGGTTAAACAAAATGGTTTTTATTTGGGCAAGTGATCGTGTAGTAAAGAGGGAAGTATGGTCAATACTTTTGGGATATGGATGTCTCGCTGGGATAATGTCTAATGACTTAACTTTATGCAGCATTGATTTGAGCCTTACCGTACAACCACATGTTTAGTTTGGAATAAACCTAACTGATTAATTTGTAATATTTCAACCTTGATTAAGGGTGAAATCAGTTTGGGTTTCTTACCAACAACAATAACAACTCGGATCGACAAGTCGCGGCAGTGGTGGCCAACTATTGGCGGGGAGTATTGCTATAGTGCTTTGGACTTGCCCACCGATTGGCCCAATGTGGTACCTGGCCTGCCTACCTTTTTTATGACTAGTAGTGCTCGTGCTTAGCAACAGATTTCATCTCGCAGCGCCTGAGTTTTTTCCTAGTTTTTTGGGGTGTTTTTGGGCTAGTTTTTTAGGGTTCTTGATTCTTGGGTTTGCTTAAAAAAATTCTGGTTTTTTGGGAGGTTGGTTGGTTTTTTAGGTGGGACATCAGACAAACTCCCCTTTTATATTAGTAGAGATAGAGATCATCGCCCAATGATTATTTCAAAGTTCAGCTAAGCTTTCACCCCTGCTTATAAAATTGTATCTATATGATCTATCAAACTACATACAAACATATGCTAAATTAGTAAACCTTTTTTTGTATGACCTCAACCTCTTGGGAAACTTTAACTGAATTGCCCCACTAGCAAGGATTATTATTCCGATTGAAAACATTTTCTGCCTCTGTTTTACCAATTGAATCCAATGGACCATGAGATGGGCCGCAGGAGACGAGTCATCGTCGTCACCAGCGCCAAGCCCACCCCACCACACCACTCGGCCATACCACAGGAGATGAGATGGAAACAGAGGGGGTGAATGGTGCCTTCAATCTTCCCCCAAATATATTTATCAATTTTTCACTCCAATAGTTACAAAACTATGAAGATTAGGATAGAAAGCCACCACACAACCTAGAAAATCAAACTGCTAAAAATTGGTGCAATAAATAGAAATTACAGTACTACTGCTACAGTAACTGCGGTACTACTACTGCCACAGTAATATTAAGATGAATAGTATATTCAACATAATTTCAAAAATTAAAATCAAGAGAGCTTTTGTTTCGTAGATCCAAATGACATGAAAATTTACAAGAATCTACTCTAGGATATCAAGAACCTATTCTAATAAACGATCATAAAAATCATAGCCAAAATTAGGATCTTTTTTAGTTTGTAGAAAGGATGCACCAAAACTGAGCCAAAACCCTAAATGGTGAATATAACTTACTCGTGGGTACATGATGGTCAAGATGGTTCTAAATGTATTCCCATATATGACAGCAAGGTAGAACACAGAAGAATATGATCCAAAAACCCTTGAAATAAGAAATCACTCGAAGAGGCCAAAATCAAGCAAAATCGGGTTTCTTCATGAAATTGTTATCAAAGTGCCTATATTATAGGAGATTAATTTTTAGAGGTTATCTTCTCTCAATCACATCCTTGGCACAACAAGATCAAAAAGAGGGAAAAGGAGAGATCAAAACCAATCAAAACAAGAACAGATCAATCAAAATAAGAGATAGACATGAAGATGATCAAAGATTGATGTATTGCCACTTAAAGATGTAGGTTTTACAGCCACTCCACCTTGGAGAACATAGAGCACACAAGGTACTCAACTCTCAAACCTAACCCTAGAAATGAAGGTATAAGAGAGATGGGTTGGATGATTCACTACATGTCTCCATTCCAACCCCGTAAATAGGTGAGCAACCAGCCACACTTAGCTCTTAGTGGATCTTATCCACTATCATAATGGGAGAAACCCGTTAACCCTACACACATATGGGTTTTACCCACATATATCACTTATGTACGCTTCTCAAAGTGCACAAAGCCCGAATATGCTAAGTCCTTTGTCTTATCCGTCTTGATTAAACCAGTTTCACCTTGACCTAAACCGCTCTCCAACGCGCCACCCACATAAGCGGTTTTAATCCAATGTGGTTTTTGGTATTTTGGCCAAACTACCAAAAACCCCTTGTTGACCTAGTCATCACCATCCTTTGCAAGCAATTGCCACACTTGCTACGTGTAGGTGCAGAACAAGTTTGTCACACGTTGCCAGGTCTCTCCTGTCCCAGTTCCATGGACCATGACTCACTTGGACTGTTGAACCATGACTCACTTGGACTGTCCAAACCTCATGATGCCATCCCGTAGTTCAAACTTGCCTTCAATATTTTCCGTCTTTCTCATACCATGCTTGAGCTCACCGTCTCACCCGATATCCACGATCATTTTAAGCCTCAACTCCTCCATGAGCCTAGCCTTGATCCTCACCGTTGACCTCAGTTAACTCCAAGTAGCTCTGTACATCCAAAGACAAAGAAATCGTTTTCACGCATAAGTGTTTTACAACTTGACCCACGTTAGCCAAAACATGCTTCATGCAATCTTAATGTAATGACCTAGGTCACTCCAACTCAATCTATAGCTCAAAACCCAAAATCCTATTTTTCTGCCAAATCTAGTAGTACCGTGCACAACATGCCAATACTACCCCTCCCCAAAATGGTATTACCGCACCTCGCAATCCCAAATTGGACCTCTTTGGAAATAATGTACCCCCATGTAAAATTCGGTGCTACCACATTACGGTACCACACTATCACCTATGGTACTACCGCCCTGCGGTATGACCGCACCAATACCTACGATACTACCATTTTTCCTGAAACTTTAAGAAAATAGCCCAAACAAGATGCTATCTTTGCAAAATTAGCTAACAACTCCATGAAATTTGCAATGGTTTATCACATGATCCTTCAATCTCTTCCTTAATTTACCCAATGGCAATTCTTCAAAAATGCAAATATAAGGTGGTTTTAGACAAAAGAGAAGAATTTTGCAAAAAAAAAAGTTTCAAGATGGTCACAAGAGGAATGCAATGAATAAAATGACCACACGAGGCAGAAATGGAGTGAAGCTACTTAAACTAACAGGTTTTCCACAAAAGCTTCAAATTCACCAAATGAGTCAGGAAATCTCACTCTAAGTCCATATCACAGAATATTTATTTTATTTTACTTTAGTCATGGTGAGAAGATATCAAACGCTTCAACTTAGCACAATTTGCACAAAAACTCCAAATCATGCTCTAGATATGCATTATTACCAATCTTTCTTCCCATTTGACAATGGAGTCATCAAGATGCATTGGAAAAGATAGAACATGAATGAAATAAAATAGTTGCATTTTATTCATTTTTAGTATTTAGGAGCCATGAAAATTACCCAGAGTGACTCTACAGGTATTACACCAAGTCATACTATGTAAAAGTGCTATCTAAATCATGGCAAATCATATATATAGCAAAGCTAAAACCAAATGAACAGTAATATGAAATTAAATGAATTTTTAACATATCAAGTCGCTCAAGAACATAGTTTAGCTAAAGATATCCAAGAATGAGTCAAACCATATTAATATACTAAATGGAACCAAGAAGTTACAATTGATACCACTAGTAATTGAACAAATTTAGCACATTTGGCATTTTCTGAAATTTATTTTTTATATTTTTATATTTTCTTAGCCATATGCTAGATCTCAAGCCTTATACGACCACCCCAAACAAGAGGCTTAAAGAAGTGGTCTTGGTCATATAAAACTCCCCTGGAGTTTATCTCTAGTACAATGGTAAGCCATCTCATAAGAAAGAATTGGTGAGATCAATTTTTTCGCATGAAAAAGATCATTTTGCATTTTCTTGACTTACTTCAAAAATAAAGAGTTAATTCTAACTCATACTTAATAAAGAACTAGCATAACTCAATCTAAAGCTCAGTTTAGGTTCGAGACTCAATTTAACTTATTTGACATGGCATGAATCATAAGAGGATCACTAGAGCAAAACTAAACACAAGATCCGACAAGGCATGATTTGATTCAAGTTTTTCACATTTAATAGAGCTAGAATGGCAAAAGCTAAGCTATACATAGAATGACATGATAAATCTAGCAAGCTAGTATAAGACATGATAAGATGTAAAGCAAGATATCATGTCATACAAGAATAATAGTCAAAGCTCCATGTGTTTATATTATAATGCACATTGCTGAAATTAAAATGCAACATGATGCAATAAAGATCCCAACTCCCCCTCAGCAAGTGAGTCAAATTCAAAAATATTTTGGTTCAAGTTGAGTTATGTCAACATTAAGCTCAAGAAAATCATAAATAAACTCCCCCTAAACCAAAGCAATACGCAAGAGAGAAGAAGCATGGGAAAACGAAGAAATAGCAATCCTTAAAACATAGATAAGATAGAGGGATCACTATGGTTCATACTCACTCTCATCTACCCTATATGACTCTAGCATTATTAGCTGGCCATCTAAACACAAGGGAGTAAACACATTTCCTGTCTACCAGGGAGCCCAAACTCCGCTAGATCTAAAAGAAATGAGTGAACTTAACCTAGTGAGAAGAGAAGCAACTAATAAGCATCATCCTAAAGTCACAAGATAAGAGGAATAAATCTAAGTAGCATAGTATGATACCAACCCTGGTCTATGCAAGGAAGGCTAACCCAAAAACACTCAGAAGCAAAGTGCAAAAAAAAAGCAAATGAACATATTATACAGAGAGTGCATAATGCTCCCCCTCAGATTATGCCATAAAGACATACCACCCCAAGCTCTCTCCGCAAAGCCATGAATCTCAAGTTATCTAAAGGCTTGGTGAAGATACCAGCTAACTGGTGGTCACCCCCCACAAGCTGAAGCACTATATCACCCTTCTTCATATGGTCCCTAGGAAAATGAAATCGAATATCTATGTGCTTGGTACTAGAGTGCTGCAATGGGTTCTTAGCAATATTAATGATAGAAGAGTTATCATAGAAAAGTGGAATACTATTTATAGCTAACCCAATGTCCTACAAGGTTGAAACTATCCAAGGCACCTGACTACAACAACTAGCGACTGCAACATACGTAGCATCTACGGTAGACTGTGCAACACTAAACTGCTTCCTAGAAAACCATGAAATAAGAGAAGTGCCAATGAATTGGTAAGTGTTAGAAGTGCTCTTCCTATGTATCCCATAGTCAGCAAAGTTCCGTCGGAGTAGGCTCTAAGGGAAAGATAGGAAGCAGAAGAGTACCAGATACTATAGTCTAGAGTAGCTCGAAGGTACCTAAAAATATGCTTCACTGCCTGATGGTGAGAGACACAGGGAGAAGCCTAAAATCGAGCGCACAGATACACAACAAAGTGTATGTCTGGCCTCAAAGCAATGAGGTACAAGAGAGAGCCAATCATGCTGCAGTACTTCTTCTGATCTACAGGCTCGCCATCCTCGTTAGGATCAAGTGTGGTCGAGGTCACCATCAGAGTCGACACTGACTTGCCATCACTCATTACAAAGCGTCTCAGAAAGTCTCGAGTGTACTTGCCTTGATGTAAGAAGGTACTCTCCTAAGTTTGCTTGATCTAGAACCCGAGGAAGAAGTTCAACTTGCCCATCATGCTTATCTCAAACTCTGTGCTCACGACATCAGAAAACTAGGAAAAAAGAGTATGAGAAGAGCCACCAAAGATAATGTCATCCACATAAATCTGGACAAGCAGAAAGTTATTGCCATACCTATGAATGAACAATGTCTTATCTACCTTACCTATCTCAAACTTTTGACTCAAAAGATAGGACTTAATCCTCTCATACAAAGCTCTAGGGGCTTGCTTAAATTCATACAAGACTGTGAAAAGCTTGAAGACATGGTTTGGTATTTGGGATTCTCAAAACCTGGAGGTTGTCTAATATAGACCTCTTCTTCAATATACTCATTGAGGAAGACACTGTTGACATCTATCTGGTACAGTTTGAAGCCCTTAGATGTTGTGAATGCAAGCAAAATCCTAATGGCCTCTAGTTTAGTTACATGGGCGAAGGTCTCCTCAAAAACCTAAACTCTCAACTTGGGAAAAACCCTAAGCTATTAGTCTAGTCTTGTTTCAAATGACTACCCCATTCTCACTCTACTTGTTCTTAAAGACCCACTTGGTTCCTATGACATTATGACTACTAGGAGGCCCAACAAGTGACCAAACTTGTTTCTCTCAAAATTCTCTAACTCCTTATGCATGGCATTGACCTAAGACTCATCAGACAGAGCATGACCAACATCTTTAGGCTCAAATATGGCACGACAAAGGCAAAATGTAAACAGAAGTGAGATAAACTAGACTTCGAGCACGTGACACGCTCAAAGAGATCACCTATGATCTGCTTAGAAGGAAGACGATGTTGAATGTGACAGGGAGGTCCTAAATGTGATGAAGAACTAGCCTCTACCTCATGAGCTATGGAGGTGGGAGTAGAGTCACAAGCTCTAGAGCAGCTAGAAGGTAAGGGCTGATCTCCCATAGGCATAGTGGTAGAAACAGACACTCCAGGGGTAGATGGGACTAGATAAGGCAAGGAACCTTCATCTCCATCATCCCCATCATCTTACAAAGATGGTCTCGGACTGCATAACTGAACTTGAGATATCGAGTCTAATACCAGGATTAGCCTTATCGAAAGTAATTTCACAGGTCCTACTACCCTACTCGTCTCACAGTTTCAGACCCTATAACCCCAAGAAAAAGTTGAGTAACCCAGAAAGATACCATTGGATTAGCATGACTCAAACTTATCTAGGTTTCTAAACTTCATAATAAAACACTTGCAACCAAAGATACGAAAATGCGAGACATTGGGATTTCGCTCATACCTCAACTCATAAGAAGTGTGATATAAGTGTGTCCTAAGAAAAACTGTGTTTGAAACATGGCAAGCAGTAGCTATAACGTCAACCCAAAACTTCTTAGATGTACCATACTCATCTAGCATCATTCTGACCATCTCGACTAAGGTACGGTTCTTCCTCTCCATAATGTCATTTTGCTATGGGACATATAGAGAAGAGAACTGATGCTCTACACCCATCTCATCATAGAACATCTCAAAGTAGGAGTTTTTGAACTCTGTGCCATTGTCACTATGAATCGCTTGTAAGGTACCAAGGAGATAAATAGACAACTTACTAAATAGACTGTGAAAATGATTGAAAGTCTCCTCCTTTGAGTCTAAGAAAAACATCCGAGAGAACCTTGAGAAGTCAATGATCACAACAAGAACATAGCATTTCCTACCAGCCGATTGCACTCTAGCTGGACCAATAGTGTCCATATGAAAAAGCTATCCCGATACATCGATCATAGTCATTGTGATTGGAGGATGAGAGCAACAACCATCTTGACATGTCAGCAAGAAGCACAAACTATGTATTTGACCATATTGAGTTTAGGTAGACCATAAATGAGGCCGTGGCCGCTAACTTGAGTCAAGTGATCAAAACCAATGTGACCAAGTCTCTTATACCAAAAGGAAATATCACAGGACCTAGAAGCAACTAAACATTAAAGAGAATCACCAGAAGACTCGTTAAAATCATCACGAAAGATCTTCCCAAATCTAGAAATTTAGCAAACTAGACTCCCTAAAGAATCAAGAATTTTACAAGCATTTTTCTTAAAACTTATGTCAAAATCATCATCGGTAAGCTAGGAAACAAATATCAAATTATATTGCAGCTTACTCACTAAGGTAACATCCTTAAGAATGAAATAATCATTAATGTGCATAGTACTTTTAGCGATGACTCAACCTGACAAAACATCTCCAAAGGTGATAGTCTTATCACTTGGAGCTCGGACTAAGGAAGAGAATCAACGTAAATCTCTGGTTATATGATGATAACAACTGGAGTCAATAAGCCAAATATCTCTCTTCCCAGCCCGACGAACCTGAATCAGTGAGAAGAAAACATCGGTGACTCAGTACTAGGGTAAATAAGAATAGATCTAGGAACTAGTACTGAGTCACATGATGAGCAAAAGATTCAGTCACAAAAAATAAAAGACTGACCTCTAACAACACTACGCACCTCACCTCTCACAAAATCAAAAGGTCTAGAATCAAAACCGAAACTCAGCCTGGTGTATATTGATCACATCGTGGATAGCTGCCTCGATGGGGAAAACAAGGTCTATCATCAGGACGGCAAAAACCCTGACTAGAAGCAACTCGAAGACCAAAACTAGAAGAAGCCTGAAAACTAAGTCCTCGATGCTGCTTGAAACCAAGAAAGTCAAGAGAGCTACCTACACCACTAGACCTCATGTCTGTCTTAGGAGCACTTCGAGTCTAGGGCAGACCCTGAATACCCCTACAAGTGTAACCATGGTCTCAATGCTTGACCTTGGCATGCTTGAAGCAGAACTCAACTAAATGTTCATCCTTCTGATAGATGGTACAATGATACTTCGCCTTCTAAAAAGTCAAAGCAGTAGGAGGCACAACCTTACTATCAGAAATGCCCTGGACAAAGCCTATGGATTTAAACATTGTCTTTTTAGACTCAGGCGCAACTTCTTAGAGGTCAAAGTAGAGAAGAATTTTGTGTTCCATTGTAACTTCAGTTGAAACATAAGTTTGTAGTAAAATTTGCATAAAATTTTCATCCTGTTCTGAGGATGGCTCTAGTTATTTTTGCATCAGTAGTGACTTCAACATACAGCTGTGTTCATCCATTCTGTCACTGAACACTGCTCTAACATTTTGATTTTCGTTCTATTTCAACAGTTTTTAATATGTTGGTTGTCACTTGGTAATCGGGGCTTATAGTAAGCGAGCGAGTAGCACAAAGTTATACATCCATAATTGATGTAACTGGTAGTGGTCTCTTACCCTAAAAGCAGTTCTCCTTATCATTCTCCACAACATGCTTGATCATTTGGCAGAGAGGAAAACTATAGCCTTTTTTTGCTGCAAAATATTCATATGATATTGTAAATTTTGATAAATAGATTGAGCTCATAGAAGTTGATTCCCATCTCAGCTATGAACTTACTGAGTTGATAACCAACTTTCGGCGGCACGAGAAGAGAAGCACTCCGCTCACAACTCACAAGTGTTCCATGTAGATGTGTTGGATTCACTGTTTCACATTATCTGCCTGGTAATTTCGGTAGCAAGTAGAAGTACAAATCTAATTCTACTGTTAAGAGTATGTTGTGTTGGCATCAATTCAGAATAACATTGCTCCAAATTTTTATTTATTGGGATCAGATTATTTCCATGAATCCTCCATGGCGTATCTATATATTAGGCATCTTCTAGTAAGACAGACTGCTGTCATCAAATCCACTCTTTTATGTTAAAGCTATGATAGTGTGAAACATGTGTTATTAGTGTTGTCGAGCTGATAATTTGTTTTCATTTTTAGTATTTATGTTTGAACATGTGTGTGGGAGATAATGCCCTTTTATTATGTGTGTTCCACCGATCAGTGGCGGAGGACGGGAAAAAAATGAGGTGGGGCGGATCTATACCTGCGCGCCGGTCGCCGGTGGCTGCCGCCCGCCCGCCGCCGGCTACGCTCAGGCCGGTGGCTGCCCCTTCCTCTCCTGCTGATCCGGCTCCCGAGTGGCCTGGGTTTGTGGCACTTGAACCCCGATTAAAATAGCTCTTCAAATCTAAACACGTAAAAACAAATAGACAAATAAATTGACCTATGAATTTGCAATATGTAAATTGACAAATAGAAACTGCATATCAATTATCAAATATCAATGACACTCCTAATATATGCCTCACCTCTCTGTGATTTTCCTTTTTCCCTTCTATCCATTGCTCAAGCCTCAAATCAAAATTCACAAATCACAAATTTATTTTAGCCTAATACCAAAATTCACAAATCACAAATCCATTCACATTTCACAAATATCTGCCTCTGGCCCTCAGGCCCTCTGCGCCTGCGCCTCTGCGGCTCTGCCGCTGCTGGCGACCCGCCCGCCGCCTCCCGAGTGGCTTGGCCGAGTCCCGCCCGCCGCCCGCGGCGCCGGTCGCCGCCTCCGACCGCTGAGTGGCGGCCGAGTCCCGCCGCTGCGGCGCGGTCCCGCCTCCCGCCGCCGCCGCCTCCTCCCGAGACCCGAGTGGCTGGCCAAGTCCCGCCGCCCGGCCGGCCGCCCCGCCGCCGCCGCCGCCCGCGCCGCCGCTCCCAGTGCCCAGTTCCTCGTCGCCGCCGCCGCGCCTCGAGTCTCGGGAAAAAATTTTGAGGACTGAGGAGAGAGACTAGGGTTTGGGTTTATGTTATTGGGCTATTGTATAGAGGGGTATATAGGGGTCCATTGCAAAAAATTTTGAGGTATAGCTTAGGCCATAGCTAGCCCTATCGGGCCCTCCGCCCCTGCCACCGATCACTTTAGCTTAGCTTTGCCTGCACATTGCTTGTTTAACGAAAACTGCAACACATGTGAAGTGGCCTCAACTAACTGCCATCAATTAATGCAGTATATTCTTCCGGACAGCGTCAAGGAAGCGGTAGAGTGATAATCCGTTATGTCACGAAACTACACATAAAATTTTGTAAATTTTTTTATCTTATTTACTATATTTAAAAATTTAAATAAATATTATAAAAAATAAAGAAGGTGATTAAATCGGCTAATTAGCTAGCTTAATTACCTACCGTCTACCCGTGGGGCGATAGGCTTGTGTCGTCTAGCCATGGGGGTGGCAGGTTACCTGCCATCCGGTGGTGGGGTGGTAGGCAGCATGTCGCTTAGTGGCGGGGCCGCAGGGAGCATGTGTCATCTCTCCAGCGTCGCCAATCGGCCACCAAACGGTAAAAATACTATTTTTTAGCAATATGTTACATGTATAGCTATTTTTATAATTATGGTTATAAACAGTATTAAATATGCCAAAAATTCATGTCAATGCACAAACATAGCGTCACATGTGCCAAAAATTCATATCGATGCACAAACATATTTGATACGCTTTTGTACGTGCTAGCAACATATCCATCTGGAGTTGCTGAGGGGTTAGACTTGTGGAGCTTCTTGTGTTTGCTGGGCCTTCATCGAGAAATTCGCAACCCACGACCATGTCTACAGCCCAGGCCCAATGATGCTGCCCGCCCAATGCACAGAAGATAATATTTCTTGAAGTAGCGTCAATAACTTTGTATCACCAGTTTTACTTACAGTCCCATGCATACAGATATTTCGCACTTTTCTTTTAGCTAGAGTGAAGGCGCTGGATGGATTCTCTTCCGAACCTTTGGCTCCGTTACAAATAACTTCAGTTTATAGTTTTTTCTTGCTCGTAGCATATTTAAACTAGAAATTATTTGAAACAGTCGGTTTCTAATTTTATTTTTTTTGCCGTTTATTTTTTTTCGTTATTTATTTGTATTGTCTGTGATGATATAAATAAATTTTTCAATTTTTTTTTAGAAAAAACTAACAATCGCAATAGTGCAATTTTAGCTAAAAGTTAAAAACCACAGTCAGAAAGTTAAGCAAAAACTAGTTGAAACAGTTCCAGAGTCACTTCAGCTTGACGGCAATCCCATCTTTGTTCTTTAGCTCCAACCCAAGCAAAGAACACGCATGCTTTAGTAAAAGCACCTCAAAGCCCAAACACAAGCCATTGGAAAAAAGCTGATCAGTAAGACCGTAAGCAGGAGCTCATTGCAAATTTGCAGCTAGCTAGAATTATTGACAGCTGCTCTTCTAGCTATTTCCGTCCTTCCTCCTCGACCTGACATAAAAGCCTTTCTTCTGGGAGGAAATAACACCAACATTCCTGTTATTTTATTGACAGCTGCTCTCCATGCTATTTCCATTCTTCCTCCTTCACCTGACGTAAACGTCTTTCTTCTGGGAGGAAACGACACCAACATTCCTGTCATCTTATCAGCACAGAATAATATGTAGCTGCCAATTAAGGTACTGAGACTCTTCTTGCCCATGTTAATTGTTTACAAGTTGATTTTCAAACTAGTAAGTATATGAACTAACAATGTCGATGCACAAACGTAACTGATACGCCCTTGTAGATTTGTGGAGCTTCTTGTATTTCCCGGGCCTTCGTAGAGAAATTCGCCATGTCAGAAGAGGTATTTTTTCTACGCACATATGCGTGCTATTTTCACAGAGCAGAGTAGTATTCTTAGTGAGTTTTTTTTGTTCTTCTGGTAGTATATGTACTCACCACTCTTCTTTAAAATGTAAGTTCTGATTATATGAAACGCCAGAGGGCGACATTTCAGGAATTACGAATAATGATATCTCGTCTAGCGCACCGAGTCATCACCAAATCATACAAAAATTTAAGATCCTAAACGGCTAAATCCACCATGGTGCCACCCCACCGAGTCGTAAACATGGCTATATATAGCGAACAAAGCCAAACATCATGGACTACATATTTTGATTTCGAAATTGTGAACCTCCTTTAGTTGGTTAGTTTCTGTATGCAAGTTAACGAGCAGGCATGAAGGCCCAATTTAGTTGCACCCTTTTATTATGTATGTTCCACCGATGACTTCAGCTTAGCTTTTGCCTGCACTTTGCACTTTTGGATGAAAACTGCTACACACGTGAAGTACCCTCAACTAACTGCCATCAATTAATGCAGTGGATCGGTCCGGACACCATCGAGGAAGCGGTACAAAAGATAACCCGTTATCTAGAGGACACGAGCAGCAGAGCACAAAAGGCCATCTACTGGGACGGATGGGATGGACTGGCTGCTTCTGCGGTGCTTAGAGCCATAGCCGAGAACCCTCCGTCATCTTTGAGAGAGATTCGATAAGATCATCCACATCGACTGCTCGAGGTGGAAAAGCCGAAGAGCACTGCAGAGGGCAATCGTAGAGGAATTGAAGCTTCCTCAGCGGGTCATGGCTATTCTTGATCAGCAAGACGAGGAGGATGATTTCAGCGGGGTAGATGAAGGCTCTAGAGCATACATAGAAGACGTCGGGGGAGAGATCCACCGAGCCTTACAAGAACACAAATGTTTAGTGGTCTTTTATAATGGGAGCAACAACATGGTTGACTTGAACGATTTTGGCATTCCACGACCTGAATGGTTTGGCACTAGAATATTATGGACCTTCAGGGGGAGGCTTCGGCTCAACCCAGAAATCAAAGAAAAAGTGGATATGTCACATCTGTATCTCAATGGATATTATCGTAATACTCACATGCTACAGGAAGAGGTTAGAGAAATTGTTCGGTACATAGGTCGTAATCTTGGCGTCACTCCTGAAATAGCTGTAGAGTGTTGCTCGTATATGTTGTCATTAAATTCTCAGGGCGGCGGTATCATAGACTACAACTGGGCTACCCATGCTTCCAGCTATTGGGTTTGTGATGGGATTATTGTACAAGGAGACCAGGACAATAAAGAAGCATGGGATGCTGGTACTGCTCTCCATCAAGAGTTGCGATTGGAGGACTTCTCATCTAGTACATTGCCCTCGTTTGGTGATGAATTGAGCACTCCTCGAAACCGTTGGATTTAATTGTCACCGACTCTATGACTGTACCTCTAGAGTCAACGTCCTTTTTCCTTGCAGCCAAAAGTGGACCTGATGATCCATTAGCTACATTACCAAATGGCATTTTCCACCAATCGGACAAACTTCGGGTACTAAAACTCTGCTGCTGCACCTTCAGTTTTTCTTCACCTCCATTCCATTGTTGCCGCAACTTAAGATTCCTGGGATTAGATAGCTGCAAGGATGATGAACCACAAGAAGAAGCACCAAAGCAAGGTGGACCAGAAATGGGATTTTTTCAGAGCCTCTGGGTCCTGGACATATGCAACACAGATTGGGAATTGGCTTTATTCCCAAAGATGATAGAGCAAATTGCTACAAACATTAGGGAGGTATATATAAAGAATTAGGCGCAGCAATCTTTCATGGAGACTACTATATAACATTCACAAGCTTCGCGTTATTGAGCCTACAAGCTCTTGGGAGACAGGGCAAAAGGATGAATTCACCGATATGGAGAAGTTGGAGCTCCTCGACCTATCTAGGAACAGCACCATGCAAGTTTTGCCGAGCCTGTCAAGGGTAGTTGGCCTCAAGACTTTGATTCTAGATGGTTGTGTTGGGTTGGAACATGTTGGCCCTGAAGGAGTCCCTCCGTCACTTGAATCATTTAGCTTAGATGCACAAGTAGGAGAGGATCATAAAATATCTCAAATATCTCGTATCTGCTTGGCTGGTTGTGCAAGATTGGTGAACTTCAAATTGCGTGGACCTTTGCCAAACCTTAAGGAGTTGGACATTTCAGAATCCGCAGTCCAAACACTTGACCTGAAAGATGAGGTGGTCCATGTCCAACAAATCCTTCTGTTGGGATGTAAGCAGCTCCGCTCAATACTATGGCCAGAAGAGGGAATGCAACAGCTAAGGATGCTATGCGTTGACACTCGAGGAGTAGAAGTGGTCAGAAAATTATCACCTAGTTCTTTCGTCCATCAGTTGGGACAAGAAGATTGTCACGCATATGTTGATATTATGGACATGAGGTTTGTTCAATCCTTGGTGCTAAGAAATAACAAAGATTTTTGCTGCAAGGCTAATAGATTTAATCTAGCCCTTTGCATATCTGCTACTAGCAAAGAAGATGTACAGAGGTGCAATGAGAAGAAGATGGGCGTTATAGCACTAGCCAAGTAACCGGGCCGCCTCCACAGAAGTCGTTAATCCCCAAGACTCCTTGCGGCACCTACACTGATGTCCATATTGAGGAGATAATTAATGATCATGACGACAGCAATGCACCGCAGTTTCAGCCATCGGACTGCCATGTGGAGATTGGTGAGGGAATCAACAACAATAATGTGGAGAGGGTAGAAGCAATTGAGGCTATAATATTTGTGATGAACAGGGTGAAGTCATTGCACGTGCACGATAATTCTTCCATCACTACTATCATCCCTGAACGCATGATGTCCATAGGAGAGAAGAGAATTTATTGGTCTCGTCTCAGGAGGTGCTGTGTCGAGAGATGCCCCAAGCTGGACACTGTCTTTGCCACCATCATCTGCTTTGATGAACTGGAGACCTTTTGGGCGGCTGACCTCCCGATGGCCCACTGCATTTGGAGTAGAGGAAGAATTGTGGACACTATATCCTTTGTGTGGCTGCGGAGCATACACCTGCACTCCTGCCCCAGGCTCACATTTGTCCTCCCGCTACCGTGGTATTCTACCACCTTCAGCAGCTTGGAGACCCTCCACATCGTCTATTGTGGTGATCTTAGGCAGGTTTTCCCCGTGGAGGCAGAGTTTCTACACAGAATAGCTACCGACCATCGAAAAGGCGTACTGGAATTCCCAAAACTAAAGCGCATCTACCTACATGATCTCCCTAGTCTGCAGCAGATATGTGAGGCCAAGATGTCCGCACCCATGCTCGAGACGATCTGGGTCAGGGGATGCTGGAGCCTCAGGCGCCTCCCGGCCATCAGTCACTGCCCCGTTGTGGACTGCGAGAAGGACTAGTGGGACAAGCTGGAGTGGGACGGGAAGGATGCCGGCCACGACGCATCCCTCTTCAACCCCCACCACTCACAGTACTACAAGAAACCTCTGCCCAAAGGCTCAGTTCTCCGGTGAATCGACCTGTTCAGGTATACATGCATACACATTCTCTCCCTTCCTTTTCTTTTTCTTTCATGCATGTAACATATACGAAAGCATCTACAGATCATGTGCATCTGAATTGCAAATAAAACACACACATATGATGCATAGCATCAAGTTAACCCTACGTGTACTAAATTCATTTATCTGCTCATTTGTGCATTTGTCCTCAACGATCCATTCTGCTTCCATTAATCATGTGTATTGTTACATACCTGTGTAGATTTGGTGGTGGAAAGATGACGACGTCTTGCTGCCTTCTACTGCTGCCATTGCTACAACGGTTCAACTATTTGCTTGCCAAGTTGGTGCGTTTTCTAAAGAATAAACTGGTGTTTGATGCATGATACATGCATCCACCAAGATGGTGTGCTTGAAACTTTTTTAATTTGTGTGTGTCTGTCTTTTGAGACTACAGTATAATCTATTTGGTTTGGATTGTGGTTGTGTGTGTGTTTGAAATAAGAGGGTCAGCTGTGCCTGTGGACTGTGTTGTGTCTTACCAGTCACAGACAGAATCCCATGGTGTGGAAGTGTTGCTTGCAAAAGACTCAAGAAAGAGTTTGTGCGTGATTGATACAGCAGCATGCTAATGCTTCCTGAAATATATATTTCATTGATTTACATGTATTCCTAATTATATCGTTCTACTCATTCTTCTGGTCATTTATTTGTCTATACATGCTAGTATGAATTGTCTTGTTAGTTACCAGCTGCTCCAGGCACCAGCAGGGGCATGCTTCTTTTGAGGAAATGAAGTGGTTTCGTCAAAACATCTGCTACATGATCCTTTGAGGAAACATCTGCTACATGATCCTTTGAGGAAATGAAGCTAATGTCCATATCTTTCCGAGCAACCTGTTCTCGCAGAAAGTGACAGTCAATTTTTGTGTTTGGTTCGTCCATGGAATACTGGATTTGCTGTGAGATACACAGCACCCAGGTTGTCACACCAAATATAGGGCATTGTCAGCGAAACTCCCAATTCTCTCAACAATGTTTGTATTCACATTACCTCGGCTGTTGCATTAGCAACAGATTTATACCCGTGCTAGATCTTGAACCCGTAGGCTGCTTCTTTGAACTCCAATGCAAAGGTACTTACATAGACCATACAGAAATAGTACCTTAAGGAGAAGAACCCCAATGCAAAGGTACTAACATAGACCATACAGAAAATTCGCATTATATGTGTTGATGAGATCTATTCTGGAATATTGTGAAATTGGCGATGTTTATGTGTGTATGCATATCTATAGAGTTGAACCTGTAGAAGCAAATGTTCTGATTGGTGCTAAGCCAGGTAAGATATAGCTTTCTGTAAAATATGTACTATTTCATACTAGATATCCTATTCATTTGTATAAATACGTTCTACATGGACCTACCTAATAGCAGGCCCTCACCTCATTCACTGGAAACGGCATCGTGTTTAAGCCAGATATTTTGGACATGGATGTAATGGAAAAGGTTCTCGAGGTACTGATGAATTAATTTCAAGTGTTTTTATCGAATATTATGCAAGGGAAAACTAACTAAAACTGGCATATGATAGGTAAAAGGTGAGGATGCTGTTAAGATGTCTCGAGAGTTGGCACTGAAGGAGGGTCTTTTTGGTAAGTGACGGAAAATATTTGCTTCTGCTATCTTCAATCTATGTATTATATATCAATAGCGTTCTCTTGAAAAAAAATTGTTATTTTATTATGACGAAGATAATATTCGAAAACTAGAATTCGCCTGATTTGTGATGAGATTGAATTGCTATTGAGGCTATGCAGCCGGTGCCAGTGGACTAGCTTGGCCAATCAATCAGGCATTGTGTATTTGGCGCATTATAAATGGGTGGGTTCTTTTGAGATAAGGTTTATGGCTGTGGTTTTTGAATTCTGATATGTTCGTGAGAGATAGTACGCAGAGGGAAATAGTCGTATATAATTTTGACCGGTACAGTTTGTACTACAATTTAACTGTAGACCCCATCCTAAAAAACACACCATTTAACAGTAAATTACTGTAGAAATAGAAACCAAAGCTTAAGCATAAGTCCAAAAGAACTGAGCCCCACCTTCTAAATAAATTCCTTGGCAACCAATACCAAGTTCCACTTGTACCTCAATTCCCCTCTATAAATATGTCTTAAGTTAATTCTCAAAAAAATGTGTATCTTCAGTTTACACCGTCTATGGACCTTGTTATGAACTAAGGGGGTAAACACTGTCAAGAGGATGGTCAGACGGCGAACGGCTTTGGGGGAGGAGAGGGAGAGACTCTAGATGAGAATGACTTGTTATTTCTTGCTTGATTCAATAGCATGAGGTAGCCCTCTTCAAATAGATACTCTCCTAATAGATAGAATCTAATCTTAATCATATCTCTAATAAATAAAAACTAATATCATATCTCCAGTTATATCTCTAACAGATAGAAACTAATCTCTAACTTCCTAGTAAACCGACTAGACCCAGGAGCTACTTCCATGATAGTAACCCCTCCCGGACATGCAGCTCATCCTCGAGCTACTATTTTTTTTAACTTCGATCGGTCACAAACCTTATAAGAGCCACCTAGCTCTCACTTGGTCACACAAGGACCGACCGAGTAGTCTTCAGAGTCTAGAGCAGCGTCTGGCCTCATCAGCGGCTGCTGGCCTCACCGGCGTTGGCGACCGGGTGACGAGCGGTGATGGCCAGGCGGAAGCTGAAGTAGGACAACTCTGGCAACCTCAGGAGCTCGGCGACCTAGAATGGCGATGTCAGCAGTGACCTATGTGGATTCGGGCGACAAATGGTGACCGACAACTGGGGACAGCGACGTCAGTGGCGACGAGCGTGGGTCCAAGCGGCGTCGGCAGTGTAGATCGGTGGAACGGAGCAGGCGACGAGCGGGTGCAGCAGCGTCTATCTTGGCGAAGGGGATGAGCTCCAGGAGGCAGACAGTGACCATGGTGCACACGGCGTCGAGGCCACCAGGAGCAGCACTGCCCACGGCAGTGGCCAAGGAGGATCCCGGTGAGGTCTTGTGGTGGGTGGAGCGGGACGGGTCGGCGAGGGTGTAGCCGTTGAAGGTGGTGATGAGGTCTGGGGCCGTGCCGGGGAAGGGGTTTGTGACTGACAACAGTGGCTCTAGGGTCGACGGTGGGGAGGGGCTCCAGGGATCGACGACAAGCTGGAATGAGGTGGAAGGTGTTGTAGCTAGGGACGAGGACGAAGCCGTCGAGAATGGTTGGGGCAATATTGTTGACGTGGAAGCCACTAACGGCCTTCTCGGACTTGAGGCTAGCGAGGACAAGGTCGTCGTGGTGGAGGCGGGAACAAAGAGGGCGTCAACGGCCTTCGTAGAGGCGACGGCGAAGGCGGCGTCGGATCCAAGGGGAAGGCCCTTGGTGAGGTGGATGGGTACGGCGTGGGAGTGGACGTCGAGGGCGCGGAGGGCGGTGTCACCGAGGGAGAGGGAGGCGTCGACAGCGATGCAACCGAGGAAGTCGAAACCCGGGCCGAGGTTGGCGACGATACTGAGCGCTAAGGCCGTGGCTGACTTGAAAGCTAGGAAGGTACGAGCATGTTGGATTGGTGGTGGCGGCAGGGGAAGGGAAGGGGACCAAGATAGCCTAGCCGCCTCTCCAAGCAACGTCTTCACAGTCACGGGGTGTAGCTTGTAGCTAGTGCGTTGTCTTTGAAAGAGGCTACGCTGGCGTCGCTTGAAGACGTAGCACTGCCCGTGCCAGATGAAGGAGCAGCAGTAGCAACGCTGTTTCCATGGCACAGCCACCACTGCTTCTGCCCCTAGTGCCATCGTAGATCGCCCCACCACAGCTGCTCGTGCCTGTTCTTTTGCTGCCATCATCTTCTTCAACATACTCTCGATATTTTTGAGTCCAATGTTGATTTTCTCATAGCCAGCAATAATTTTTTCATCTGTTAACTCAGCAGCAGAAGTCATGTTGGCTCTGATACCATGTTGTTATGAATCTAATTTTATAAGGGGGTAAACACCACCGAGAGAATGGCCGGACGGTGAACAGCTTTGGGGGAGGAGAGGGAGAGATTCTAGATGAGAATGATTTGTTATTTCTTGCTTGATTCAATAGTATGTGGTAACCTCCTTTATATAGATGGACTCCCCTAATAGATAGAATCTAATTTTAATCATATATCTAACAAATAAAAACTAATATCGTATCTTTAATTATATCTCTAACAAATAGAAACTAATCTTCAACTTCCTAATTAACCGACTAGGCGCAGGGGGCTTCGCCCATGACAGACCTTGTCTAATAACTATAAAATGGTAAAAATATAGCATCTTTGCTTTCTGAGTCTTGTCATTTTATGGCTTCTGGGTTGTTACAAGCAGGGTTTTAGAAACCGTTTTAGCAAATTGACCGGTTCAGGTTTTGCCTGGAAGCCACCGGTCCGGTTTGAAAAGTAAAGTTTGGAATTGAAAATTTTGAAGATTTAATGAAGGAAAGTATGCTGTGAAATTGGGGTGTAGGGGGTCAAACCGGACTGGGGAGAAAGGAATGGCAAGATTTCAACATTGCATAATACGTATCAAATGCCTATAACAAGCAAAGCTTCTTCTCACCATGTATTCCCTACACTGTATTCTGACAGGGAAGTTGATTTCTCAATGACAGTACCACACTGCCTTTGACTGTACATTACATCTTGAGGCTTCTGTCACACTTAATTGTGACCTACCCAACCATGGAAAAAACAAAGGATAACCAACTTAACAAGAGATTTAAGAAGACATCTTAACGAGATTCGAGAAGTCATAGCTGCATAACCCTTCCTTCTGGCATCTTCCTGTCGACTGGACCAAATCTATGCGGTGGCCAGACTATGTGTTACCCTCCCACGCATCAGACCAAGAGGAACCTGCAGGGGTCAAAATTTTAAGATGCTTATCAAAACTATAGAAGTTGAGAAGCTGATTTTGCAGTAGTGGAAACAAGTATTTAACATCAAATATGCTGAGTATTGCTGAAAGAATCTGTTTCTGGTTACATCTGTTACAATGAAAAGTCGAGAAATTGTAAACCCTTTATGTCCTTTTTGGGGGGATTTGTTTGCTATTTGAGGATCACATTGATCTCACCAGAAGAAGCGACATTAGAATGATTAACACCATATGAATGTTCAAATCATCATCTGCATATTTAGTTCTTCATTTCCACTTTACCAACAATCTGTATTTAAAAATTTATAACTAGATTGTTTGGCCCACTGAATTGCATGGTGCGGCCTATACTATACAGACTTCTAATTCTTCACAATTCAATATTTGACTTGGAGTATATCTTAATGGGAGTCAATTTTTATGGTGTAGGACCCTTTCTTAACTTCAATATTTGGCTTGGAGCTTTTCATTTAGGACTTTTTCTTAATCTTCGAGTTTAAATATGTGGCAAAAAAAACAAAGGGTTGTGGATTAATCATAAATAGAGTCACCAAATTGGGATAGATCCTTTTTCTTTTTTACGAGAATTTCTAGCATATCTCTCTTTTTCTATATAGTAGATTACAAACTGCAGCTTAATTGAATTCAACATTACTTGTAGCTCATCAATGTTGATATCATCAGATGAACAATATATCACAAATGCATAAAAATTATGCACAAAGTGGACCATGAGCCAAGAGGTCTATTCCTCAGCTTAGCATTTCTCTACCAGATGAGACATTGGCGATAACCTTACCAGAAATCCAGAAATGCCAAGCAATCAACCAAACAATCAGCCACTCTACAATGATATGGCGATAACCTTACCAGAACACGACGACGTCGCCGTGGGAGAAGTCGTAGCGGTCGAGACGGCGGCGCTCCACGAGCGCGCAGTCACCTGTCAAAAATCGCCGCTCTGGATCAGATCAACAACCATCCTGCCTGTTGCGGTTCTCGTTCTTGCTGGGGTAAAGATTAGATGGGGGCGGAAGCGGTGGTGTAGTGCGGCCATGCGGGCAGTTGGTTACCTAGCTCGGGTTCGAAGGTGGGGCGTATGGAAGAGCCATTCACTTTGACGGCGGCGGCGTACCGGTCGAAGATGGTGACGCTGATCAGGGTGGCGGCAGCGGCGCTCTTCACGAGCGACCAAAGGGCTGCTTGTGCTCCTGTCATGTCCCTGAGTCTACCCGACGCTGCCGCCGCCGCCGATTGTGCTCACCACGACGTCAGGGGGAAGGAAAGAGTCGACGGCGGCAAGGGGCTGGGGCTTTGTGTTAGGGTGTGCTTCGCTGAAGTGAAAATTCTTCTCTCTTTTGTTTTTCTTATTCTTTTTTGGAGATATCAGATATGCACCCCACAAGGACCATGTGCAGCATTGGAATATTTGCCGATTCATATATGAAATGAAATGCTTGTTTTTAAAATTTTTACAAAATTCCCGCACTCCTGCATAGAATGCAAGCAATACAACTGTCAGGGAATTCTACTGAATTCTCATGTGCCAAGAAGGGAACGCAGGAATTTCATATAAAACAATATAATTCCCATGGAATTCTAAACAGGGACTAAAATTTGTACTCCCTCCGTTCACAAATACATATTATTTTAGACATCGACATGATTCTAAAATACAACTTTGACCATTGATTTCTATTATAATTTATTTGTAAAACCCAATAAAATTATAATCTTATGAAAATATTTTTCTAGACAAATCTACATATATAATTTTTCATGTATCCAAATTAAATATTTAAAAAGATATTGATAGTTAAAGTATTTTTCTAGACAAAAATACAAATCCACGGTTTTTGTGCCATCAAATTTGACCAAATTTAGTTAAAAGTGTTTCAGTTACATATCAGTGACAAGTTCATGACTGCAAAGCCACTAAGGTTCTTAGGCTGATTTTCTGCAAGGTGTCTCCTAAGGACCTCACCAAGGAGAAGCTCACAGCTCGGCAAGAGATGCCATATGAAGATGATCAGAAAGTTGGTAGCCTCACCAAGGAGAAGCTCACAGCTCGGCAAGAGATGCCATATGAAGATGATCAGAAAGTTGGTAGTGCCAACAACTTTGCTTGCTTGACATTTATCTTCATATTTTGACTTTTGGGTTGAGGGCTCAGTTGAAACCAGCGTAATATGTCATATGTGTCCTTGCAAGTTTGCACCAAGTACTCTTTTTGCTTATTATGCACAATGACATGTGATTTCAGCAAATCGTAGTATGTTCAGATATAAGAGGTCTTTTTCCCTTTAAGGAATGACATGATTTAAGCATTGCAACGTACATATCAAATGCCTGCAACAAGTAAAGTTTCTGGTTCACACCATGGATGCTCTGAAATGAATTCTGATAGGGAAATTGATTTCACTACAATCAGAGATGAAGTTCTCAATGACAGTATCACATCCTTTACTTCATTGCTTTTGAGAGTAAAGTACATCCTGAGGCTTTTGTCATTTCTATTTCACAATAGTATCCTACCTTACAATGGGAAAAAATGCAGGATAACCAACCTAACAAGAGATTCAAATAGTCATAGCTGAATAATCTTCCCTTCTGGCATCTTTCTATTGACTCAACCAATTCTATGCAGCGGCCAGACTATGTGTGTGACCCTCTCGTGCATCAGACCTAGAGGAATCTGCAGATATCAAAATTAAATATGTTTAGTTCTAAAACTACAATGCTTAGAAAGTATAAACTTATTTTATTGTTGTGTGCAAACAAGACGTTAACATCAATTATGCTGAGTGCTGCCAAAAGCATTTGTTTCTGGAAAACTCTGGTACAAGGATGTAAAAATCAGCAAATGGTTAAACAACACAAAATCAAGGGCACTGTTATAACCTTTGTAGACTTTTTTTTCTATTTAAGGCTCATATGATCCCATAAAAACAAATCATAAAAAATGTTATTAGAAAAAATGAACAACATATTTGAATGATCAAGTCATCGCTTGCAAGTTTAGTACTTCATTGCCCTAGCGTGCTAGTACTTTATCAACCAAAAGAAATGCTGATCGGCTCTAGTTCATCAATGCTAATATTCATCAGATGAGGCATTATCATAAAAGCATTGAAATTGGCTCAAGATGACCATGAGTCATGAGGTCGCCTATTCTCCTTAGCAATTCTTTATTAGATCAGACATTTGTTCAAATGTGCAAATGCAAAATTAATAATATAAAAAGAGGAATACAAAGATGCATGAAGAGATATCATTGTGTCAGTGAGATCCAACTTACAAAAAACATACATGTTAAATGTCTCTAGTGACATAAGATGCCAACTAAGATCAAAATGCACTTACCATAAAAAAATTTCACTCATAACAAAGGAAGGACTTGACTTGTTCATGCCTATGCTATGCATGCCAAGCAGGTAAATGATAAGTATTTGGAATAGTCTTGTAACATATCCTGATGAGAAAATGAGCTATGGTTATACTACTAAGATGCACCACCAGCTGATATCAATACATACCATCAAAATTTTGTAACCCAATCGAATCATTATTTTTTTGTAAACCTGCAGATCCACTGAACTCAACATTGGCCAAAAGTACGAATGGCGATTTCCAATGCCAACAGCATTAGTTGAACACAATAATAAGAAAACTCTTTTGCATCGCCTTTGGTAGCAAGAATGCAAATGCCACCACCAATAATCTATTCAGTTTTTTTCTTACGAGACACCGCAATTGTGCATAGCAAGATAACACTAAATAGGGGGAAAATCAAGGTGCGGGCATGGAACATGGAGAAAACATGTGAACATGGGCACGGCCTCGGCCCAAGGAATGCATAGGTGAGCTCGGTTTGGCCAGAGGATGGCCAGATTGGGCTAGACACAGTGACGTCCATGGAAACCAAGGAGTGCTCCAGTGCAGGACTTCCTCAGCAATGTATTGGATAAATGGAGGTATGGAATATGGAGTAGATGATGGTAATCGTGTGGTAGCATAGAATTAGGTTTTGGCTCACTAGAGGCGACGAATTGACGACGGAGAACGTAGTAGATCGGTTTAAGAAAAAACTCAATTCTCATCAAATGGTTGTACGAAAATCAAATTAACTTCACATGAGCATGCAAGATACTCGAGAACACGAAGTGATGTAAAAGGAATTTGAAAATAGAATTAGGTTTTGGCTCACTAGAGGCGACGAATTGACGACGAAGAACGTAGTAGATCGGTTTAAGAAAAAACTCAATTCTCATCAAATGGTTGCATGAAAGTCAAATTAACTTCACATGAGCGTGCAAGATACTCGAGAGCACGAAGTGATGTAAAAGGAATTTGAAAAAAATCCACTGGGTGCTCGAAACATGAGTTGGAGTAACGAATAATTTTCAGGAATGGAGGGCTCTCAGTGATGACAGTGTTTCGAGGTTTGAGGGGGCTTGGTGAGGATCGAAAAGGGTTGAGAGGGGTCATGGGGTAATATACAAGGGCTCGGAAGAGATAGAAATTGTAATACCCTGAACGTCTTTACGGCGTCCCTGCGAATGATTAGCGGAATCGCGGAGTTTCCCGATTTTTCAGTGAATCACGAGAGGTGAAAATTGAATTGCAGAATTGTCCAAATTAAAAATAAATTAATTAATTAAAATAATTAATTTGGATGTTTTGAGTTGTCCGGAGGGGTGGGCCAGCCACTTTGGGCCAGCCAGCCCAAAGGAGCGCACGTACCCCCTCCCAAACCCTAGCAACCCCTTTATAAACCCCCTCCCTTGGCCCCTCTCCCCTTTTTCCCCACCTGGCCGCCACCCCCATCTCCTCCCTGCGCCTCCACCTCTCCCCCATTGCTGCTGCCCATGGATGCAAAGGAGAAAACAAGGAAGAGGAAGGAGAAGAGAAGGAAGGGAGGAAGAGGAGGAAGAAGAGGGGTGATCCCAAGGGGATCCCTTAGGTAACTCTCCCTCATCCCAAATCCCTTTGATCTTGCTGTAATTGGGGTTCTTAGCCTAAGAATTGGTGGGGATTAGCAATTAGAATCTCCGATTAGAGAATCTCTGCTGTCTGTCTGTAGATCAATTTGCGCAGTGTTACTATTTGCACAGTTTAGACCCCCGAAACGATTTTTCCTGTGGGTCTGCCCAAAAAGAAAAATCGTAGAGGACATCGAGACGCATCTTCTATATTTTTTTTCAGAATTTTGGGCCACGGGATTTGGGCGTAGCAGGGTCGGGGACCTCGCTGTCTGTCAGGGGTGCAGACTGGGGCAGATTGCTGTTCAGGTGTGATTTAAGAGTAGAAGATAAATTTTATGATTTTGGTCACAATTGTAAAAAATTTAGAGAATTCAGTAATCTAACTGCTGTATAAAAATTATAATTTTTGAGCCTTGTACTGTGGTTGGGGTGTGTTAGAATCTGGCTGTCCAGATTGCTAGAACAGAGTGCATGCTCTGTTTTACGTGATAAATTACACCTTGTTAGTGGTGAATTAAAAATAAGTGATCCACTTGAAAAGTGAAGGTATTAAAGTGTAGATTCCAGATATATATATCTCTTGCTATAATTAGTATAATAGTTTTAAAGATATAAAAATGTTAAGCAGCGTTGCTGCAGCGGGCAGAGTGTGGAACCGTTAAACGGAGAGGGATGTTGTGGGGTTTTGGGGATTAGCGACATCTTTACTTCTTAAGACGTGATTTCTTTGCTGTGGTATTGTGTTGAGAGGTACTTTTGAACAAGTGATTTTGCTCCTGAACGCGCATGATTTGCTTTGCTTCAACGGTAGAGGCAAGTAAATGTAGCGTTGTGCTATTGTTTAACTCTTTAATCATTCTACATTTACATTAATTCTCTTAATTTGAGGTGCTATGTCATTGTTAAATGCTTCCTTAATGTGGTCCATACGGTAGTATTTTAAGAATTCAACTGTTTATAACCTTTATGGTTTAATTGTGGGTATGTGAAATTGTTCTTGATGGAACAAATATAGTTGTGGGGGTAGTATTCTTTATGAACATATTGTGGTTTAGGTGGTAGTATTCTTAGTGAATATTTGTGGTTGTGGTGGTAGCATTCTTGATGAATATATTGTGGTCTATGTGGTAAGATCCCCTATAGATCGATTGATTATGATCTTGGTGAACTGAATGTGGGTTATCTGGTAATGATCTTATGAAATATTGGCATTGTGCTTATTGAGACACACGTGGATTATGAGGAAGTATTCATGATGATTATGTTGTTGACCTTCGTGGTTAAATTCTTGTGGTTTATGATTATCATATCATTCATAACATGTTATGACATTTGCATTGTGGATGTCGCCGCTTATAGCCGCGATCGTACCGGTACAGTATCGTACATTGCCGTAGTACGATGCACACTCTTATCTTGTTGGGTAAGGGTGTAGTAGAGCATACGCATTCATATGCATTGCATTGTGGAAAGAATATTTGCATACTTATGCAATGTATTGTGGTGAAGTTATTTTGCAAACAAATATAACTTCGTAGTTGTAATGTGGAATTAGCTCATGAGAGTCACTTGTGGTATCACTTGTGGTATGAGGAATGTGGCTATGGTCGTGGACTGGGGTTCATCCCTTGTGGTGTGGTAGGGGTTGTGATTGTAGCATGAGATTCTTTTCTCTTGTAGTAACTATTGATGACAGTTGTGGACATGAGAAATAATAAAGTTAGTGAGGTAAAACATGTTAATGCTTTACTGTTATTGATAGTGGTAGTGGTTGAGAAAATGAAGTAGTTGAACAATGCTTATTTGCTAATGTTTTATTATTGTTGGTAGTAAACGTGGTTAAGGCTATAATTATGGTCACTGTGAAAAATAAATGTTGATGCTTAACAACATTGTAGATTAATTAGCTTGTTAAACAGTTTGCTTGCTGAGATTTTTTATCTCACTCTTGCTTTTTCCCCCTTTCCAGGTGATCCTTGAGCATGCATGGGAAGAGTAGAGCGGCACTTCACTGTCATACATCATATCATGTTTCATACTGTAATAATTAAGTTAAGTCTCTAGTTATTTATCTTTTCTCTCATTGTTATTTATTTATGATTAATAATGTTAGGTTGTGGTTCGCTTTAATTGGTTAAAATTATTAGTAGTTGTTCTTTAATTATGCTTCCGCTTAGCTTATCATGATTTAGAAATTGTTGTCAATTTATATTATCTTGTAAATTGACTTATGTGGAGTGGTTTAGTGGCATCCTAGGGTAATGTGGCTCCTAGGGTGTTACAGAAATAGACTCAAATTCATAAGATATGTTTTTAAGTTGGTTTGGGAACAGATGAGATAAAAGATAAAGGGATAAATGAATCACAAAGAGGCAGGAACGAATACATTCATTGCGTAATTTTGAGCATTTTTATTTTGGCAAGACATTGAGAGGTCTTGGTTGAAAAGTTGGCTTGGGAAGGAAAGAGAAGTCATGCTCTGCTCTGATGTTTGGTCTGTTCGGCCGAAGGTTGAAGATAATGAGCAATAACCACTGTTAACAGTAACCAATGGTAGAGAGAGAAAGAAATAAAAAGGAAAAAAGAAAAGTAAATATGGGCCAAGAAAAATATGTTGGACCTAAAAAATAGAATGAACATTTTTTGGAGATTTGGATTTTTGAGACTTGAATTTGAATTTTTGGAATTTAAATTCAAATTCAGAATTTCAGGACAAAATTGTAATTGTGAGATTTCTTTCTAGAATTATACGTAAAATCCAAAAAAATTCAAACACTTTAAATAATTAATTTGGAATTAAATTAAACAAAAATGAAATTTTGGGATGTTACGATCTTCCGGTAGTCTTGAGCTTTTTTTGGTGAAAATTCCAGTAGTCTTGACCTGACGTATTTTGTTCACATACGTGCTAGAAAATTGGAAAATCAAGTCATCTCAAAAATCAAGTGATGCAGATGTTTTGAGGCTCAAGGATGGAGTAGATTGTAAACCGTTGCTTCGATTGTCGGGCAGCATTATATCTTCAAACATGCCAAACCATACATGATAAATTTGGTCATAAACAACAGTGGTTAGTACAGTCTACAGGTGAGGCCTCATAGAAACATTATCCTGGCCTATGTTGTTCCCTTTTTTTTCCTTTGTGTTGGCGCTTGATGAATTCCATTTTTCCAGTCAGCAATGTCAAGGGATAATTTTTGTGAACATGACGACCATTCCTCTCTTTATTCTTTAGCTCCAAACCAGGGACCATGCATGCATGCTTTAGCAATAGAGAGGCTAAAAGCAAAACTACCCATGAGATCCAATGGCAAATAAAGATCGACAGCATTGACCATACATTTTCAAACGAGAGGAAGTGTCAAACAGTGAAAGCCAGAACATTCCTTGAAAAGGAAAAATAAATAAAGATTAATTCAACCCAGGGTGTGCTCCACCTTAAAAAGTGTTAAAGTTCAACACAGAAATGAATAAGTGTGCTCCTTAATTTATATGGTGCTAACGTATAGAAGCATAGTTTTTGCTTCAGTAAATATAACGCTCAACATTTCAGTAATGACGTACGTAGAATGAAGTTTATCACCCTGCCCTGAAGACCAGATGTTGTACATGCACAGTAGTAGGAAGGGTTGTCTGTTTTCGCCTGCGTGGGAAGGACGCAGTTTAGTAGTGCGTCCATTCTTGGACGCTGTTTCAAACCACGTCCACGGCCGGACGCAGAGGACCACAGCGTCCATCGGCGGCGTTCTGCATGAAGGACAACTTTGTTTCCTGCTTCCATGACAGATGCGTTTGTAGACTGATCTAGTTTGATCATCGAACAAGTCCTGACCTGAATAAGTCCATGTCAATCAATGTAGCCGTGGCAGCTTTTGTCTTTATTAACTCTTTGTACACTTGTACAGCTGTCTATTTTGTACGCACTCTTTTAATAGTAGGAAATACGAACGGAAGTGTAATTTTGATATTTTTCTTGTTGTTTGTAGGTGGTGGTGCCTGAAGTATCGACTTGCCTATATTCCTATAACCCACGGTGACAACACATTTGATTCCCTACGAGATATTTTTTTACTTCATAGTCCTGCATGTGACCAAAATAAAATAGGTAATAATACAACTCCTATATCCAGAGCGAGTAATTATTTCCGGACACATTGCTCCACATGGCCTGACCACTACCACAAACTTCATCCCACTCTTTCATTCTTATCCACTCTCACAGTAGTTCGGCAATTCCTTTTCAGCTCTCCCACAGGTCCTAGCCTCAACCACTACTACCCATGCTCCTCGTCGGTGGTCAGGAGCTTGCGCCTACATCCGCTCCCCCTATATCCACGGTCAAAGCTTACGACCACTTGTGCTCGACGAGGCCATTCACCACAATCGAAGCTCATGCAGAAGTCTCTCTTGCAAGTAGTGACAGAAGCTCACCGAATTTGGTGAGGCCAAGCCGAAGAAGGTGGGGGTGAGTGATAGAGAGTGGATAGCCGATGATGGGGTGTTGTAGTTAGATGGAATGAGGTATTGTATCAGTCGTCGTCACCGTCACTTACATGCCCTTCTCATCCAATAGATTTTGTTGTATATGTTTCTCCAAATTGTTACAACATTTCTCCCCAAATGTTGCATGAAGTGTTTCATTTTGTTGCAATGTCTCTTCTCAAATTTTGCCACAAGAGGTATTTGTTGTAGTCGATATTTTGATTTGTTACATAAAGTGTTTTTATTTGTTACAATTTGTTTACCTGAAATCTTTGTAGCAAGAGCTATTTGTTGCATACAACTATTTTTTTTGCAATAGGCTTGGTGGTTTGTTGCGTCGTTTTCTTGCTATATATACTACTACAAAAATATTTATATTAGACACCTCATCACAGACGGTTCATAAAAACTGCCAGTGTTAAATACAATCACAGACGGTTCTTGATAAGAACCATCTATGATATTGCAGGAATATCACAGACGGTTCTTAATAAGAACCGTCTATGATACTTCACAGACGGTAGTATCACAGAAGGTTCTTATTAAGAACCGTCTGTGATAACTTCATTATCTCATACAGTTATTATTAAGAACCGTCCGTGATATATTTTCCGCCTCGTACATCTCTAAAATTTCATAATTCCCCGCCTGAGTTCGAGTAGGATTCCGTTATGACACACCTTCAGTAAAACGAGCATAACTTTTGCATAAGGTATCCGTTTTCGACGTTCTTGTACTCGTTGGAAAGCTAACGACGAGCCCGATCCAAAAAGATAACTCGCTTGCACTAGTTGCCCTCAAAGACCCTCAAAATCGGCCATCTTTAGTCTCAATTTGTATCGCAAGTTTTTTTTTATTTCTGTTTGTGCCAAAATTTTCGATCTTCCCTTCGAAATTTGGGGTTTGTCTCAATTGCAAAGTTGTAGATCTTGTCGAAATCTTTCAAATGAGTATATGTATAAGCCATATAGAACTTTGTTATTTCATATTTTGAGACTAGTTGTTTATATTGTATCGGTATATGTATAACCAATATCACAGACGATTCTAGCCTAGAACCGTCTGTGATAGTATTTTTCACAGACGGTTCTAGCTGTGATAAATTAGTCTCTAACTGCTAGGCCCGTCAATCCTCCCCAACCCAATTCTAGCCAATAGAAATCGATCAACCCACACCTCCCAGATCGTCCCACCTCTCTCTCCCCTATAAATACTCACCTAAACCCATCCCCTAACTTTTATGCGCTCAAAATCTCTCCAGGCTCCTCACTGTTCTCCTCCTCGATCAACCTGATGGAAGCGAGTGCAGACGATTTGAAGGTTGCATACCAGGTTAGCCAGCCAGCACCCCCCTCCATTGTTTCTTCTAGTATTTGATTATGTTGCTACTTTGTGATGTTTAGGGCTGCCCAGGAGCTTACAGTGAGGTAGCCGCCAAGAAGGTCTACTTGAGCTACTTTATAGGGTTAGGACTGCTCAGTTTGTAATGTAAATGGAATGTTCTCTACTATATTTTTTTTATGATATTGGAATGGTGGATTGTAATGTTGTGATATTGTAATGATGGATTGTAATAGAAATAAAATGTTCTCTGCTATGTTTGATATTGTATTTGCTTGTTTTCAAAAAGTATAGCTAACATTTCCTAAGGCTAACTGAAAAATAAAAAAAAATTAGGTATAGAATGAACTATCATAGACGATTTTATAGTATAAATCGTTTGTGATTCACTATTACAGACGATTCTAGTTTAGAACCGTCTGTGATGTGTGAGTATCACGACGGTTCTAACTAGAACCGTCTGTGATACTCACACATCACAGACGGTTCTAAACTAGAACCATCTGTGATGTTTGAGTATCACAAACGGTTCTAGAATCGTCTGTGATAGTGTTTTTCACAGACTGTTCTAGTTTAAAAACGTCTACATTGTATTTATCACAGACGCCTCACAAACTGTCTGACAAACCGTCTGTAATAACCTTCGATTATCACTGATCCATAAATTCAGACGGTTCAGAAAATCGTCTATGATGATATTTTTGAACCGTCTGTGATGATGATTTCTGTAGTAGTTGCAAATCAAGTGGGATTTTGTTGCATGCTTAGACGTGTTGTTTCAGTCACTGCAAAACTATTGTGCCAATCCAAGGGGAGATCGGACAGCCACAAGCTGGGATGTTAAGTGAGATCTAACGGCTACCTCGGATGTCTGATCGTAATGCCCAGATTGGACGTTCTGGCGCTAGTCGTCTCCAAATAAAATAGCTATTACTATAATTGTCTTACTAATATAGAAGGTGATGTCAAAATTAACAACTATAGACATATGCTCCACAAGATTATCATACAACTGTGAATCCACCATATTTTTACAAATCAACTCAATTTGGTTTCAATAAATTTCAGTACGTACATGTTTCAGCGGAAAGGAAAGATTATATGTTATAAACATCATTTTTGCATATTTAAGCTATGAAAGTCCGAACACAAAACATATGATCGAAACTCGGTAAAATAGTGTGCGTGTATTGTGTGGAACATAAAATTCATGTGCAGCAAACCATTTTGCCTCAAATATAGAACAATACTTCAAGTCTACCTCTTTTTTGTGATGCTCATCGTCCTCATTGGGTTTTTCCACTAGATTTATTGGTCAACCGAGTGGCAAACGTGACCAAGACATAACTACAACAGTCATACAACATGGCAAGTGCGGCTGCTCCCAAATGGTACTCAGTTGGCCATTCTAAATTCTCCAAAAATTGGAGGTAATTTACTGGTACTCCATCTCCCGATGTGTAGGAAAAAGCACAGAGACAAGTGCCCGGGTCAGCTGATTACGCTTTGCTCATTTGAACTTCAGCTTTTAAGTTTTGGTTTCTATTTCAAGTTCTTTAGTTTCATCTTTTTCTGATTTTTTGGTCTTTTAGGGCTTTTTTGCCTTTTTATTTTTTCTGTATTCCTTTGTATTGTCCGTGATGAGATAACATATTTTTCTATTTTTTTAATTTTTTAAATTTAACTACGCTGAAAAAGCTACCAACAACTACAGAAAAAAGCTTTATAGTAAAAAAAAGGCCAAAAGCCACAAATTTAAGCCCAAATGAGCACTAAAGGCTCCACTCATTTGGGCTTCAGCTTTTGGCTTCTAGCTTCTAACTTCTTAAATTCTTCTTTTTCTGGCTTTTTTTCTGTATTCCTTTGCATTGTCCGTGATGAGCTTACCTATTTTTTCTATCTTAAATTTTTTAAATTTAATTACACCAGAAAAGCTACTAGCAGTTACAGTGAAAAATAAGCTAACTACAGTGCCAAATAATGAAAAATAAGCCAAAATATGCTTCATCTCTTGTTCTTCTACTGGAGTGCCAATCAACCTCATGATCAAAGCAGTCCATGGCCCATCAGATCAGCCAATTATTGGCTTTCCTTAGACAGGAAACCTGATAAACCATGTGGCTAGGTCTAGAATGTTTATAATGATGAATAATTGATAATGTTGCTTATCGATATTATGTGTGCCGTGTGGTATATGTGGACTCATATTGGTCAAGTTGGGAAGAACTTGTGCCGAAAAAATATGTTGCCTTTGTCTTTGCATATGCAGGATAAATTGGTGGCAATCATGGTCTACGTGCGAGAACTAAAAGATGGCTTAGTGCGAAGTCATGGTCCAAAGGATCAAGGATGCTGGAGGAGACGGTCGTGCTCGAGTTGGGGCACATAGAGATCAAAGACGGACGATGCATCTTGAGCTACGGAGGTGCGGTCCAAAGGCTATGAAATATGCGAAAGTGGAAAACCCATGCTACATAAGGGTTTCGGGTCCCTTATTTGGAATTAGAAAAGAACTCATGGTCTTAGGGATAAGACTAAGTTTTGAGCCCTAGACTATAAATAGAGACAGATGTTAGATGCAAACCCTAGGGGGTTTAGGGAGATACAACTTTTGATGCTAGAGCTGAGGGATGAAAAGAATAAAAAAAATCAACTCAAGTTGGAAAGAATTTGTGCCGAGAAAATATATTGCTTTCGTCTTTGTATGTGCAGGATAATTTGATGGCAATCATGGTCTACGACGAGGACCAAAAGATGGCTTAGTCATGGTCCAGATGATCAAGGATGTTGGAAGAGATGGTCGTGCTCGAGATGGGGCACATGAAGATCAAAGATGGACGATGCATATTGAACTACAGAGGTACGGTCTAAAGATTATGACATGTGCGAAAGTGAAAAAACCATGCTATGTAAGTATTTAGGGTCCCTTATTTTGAATTAGAAAAGAACTTATAGTCTTAGGGATAAGGCTAAGTTTTGGGCTTCAAACTATAAATAAAGATATGGTTAAAATGCTAACCCTGGGGTTCAAGGAGATACAACTTTTGTTGCTAGAGCTGAGCTTTTAACTTTTAGTTTCTGTTTTTAATTCTTTAGTTTCATCTTTTTTTTCTGATTTTTTTTATCTTTTTAGGGCTTTTTGCCTTTTGTTTTTTATGTACTTCTTTGCATTATCCGTGATGACATAACCTATTTTTCTATTTTTTTAATTTTTTAAATTTAACTACTCTAAAAAAAGTTACCAACAGCTATAGTAAAAAGCCTTAAACAGTAAAAAAAGGCCAAAAGCCACAAATTTAAACCCAAATGAGCACTACCATTAATATCCTCATGTGTTGAGTTATCTGGAATACGAAGAAAGCACTCAGTAATTTGCTCAAATTGATGTCGTACGTCACAACAATTGTGTCGCCCTCTTTTTTCGACTCCTCTCATTTGGGCTTCAGCTTTTAGTTTCTAGCTTTTTTACTTCTTAAATTCGTCTTTTTCTGCCTTTTTGGTATTTTTAGGTTTTTTGTTTTTTCCTGTATTCCTTTGTATTTTTCGTGATGGACTTACCGATGTAGTGCCAAATAGTGAAAAATAAGCCGAAATATGCTGCATCTCTTGTTCTTCTGCTGGAGTGCCAAGGCTTTCCTTGGACAGGTAACCTGTTAGACCATGTGGCTAGGTCTAGAATATTTGTGATGATGAATAATTGACAATGTTACTTATCAATGTTATGTGTGGCATGTGGTATATGTGGACTCATGTTGGTTAAGTTAGAAAGAACTTGTGCTGGAAAAATATGTAACTTCCGTCTTTGCATGTGCAGAATAATTCGGTGGCGATCATGGTTTATGGTGAGGATCAAAAGATTGTTTGATGCGAAGTCATGGTCTAGAGGATCAAGAATGCTGGAAGAGACGGTCATGCTCGATTTGTGAAAGTGGAGATCAAAAACGGACGATGCATGTTGAGCTACGAAGATACGGTCCAAAGGCTATGACATTTGTGAAAGTGGAAAACCAGTGCTACGTAAGGGTTTCGGGTCTTTTATTTAGAATTAAAAAAGAACTCATGGTCTTAGAGATGAAACTAAGTTTTAGGCTTTAAACTATAAATAAAAATAGGGGTTAGATGCTAACCCTAGGGGGTTTAGGAAGATACAACTTTTGGTGCTAGAGCTGAGTGATGAAAAGAATAAAAAAATCTACCCAAGTTTTTCCGAGCGCCGCCGCCTTGATTTCTCCGCTTGGCGACTGCGTTGATCGCAATCACGCATGGTAAGGCGTCGTCAGCTGCACACAATTTTCGACCGAGCAAACACCGGCCGCCACGCGCCCCCAGGTTGTCAGCACCGCGAGTTCCTTGCCGCCATGCACCCCACGCATGAGTTTTATTTGCGCATCATGAAACATTTGACAAAAATCAACCATCGAGTGTAGCAAATTATTGCCAAGAAAATAAAATAAATACTGACATTTTCCTAATTCTTGGACACCATATGCTCACTAGGTGGCATCCATAACAAATCACTACACTACTACAGAAAATCGTATCACAGACGGTTTAAAAATGTCATCACAGACGGTTTTCCGAACCGACTGAATTTATGGGTCAGTGATAATCGAAGGTTATCACAGACGGTTTGAAAACCGTCTGTGAAGTAAATATCACAGACGGTTTGTAGCTAAAATCCGTCTGTGAAAGCTATTATCACAGACGGTTTTTGTTTAAAGACCGTCTATGATATATCCATAAGGAGCGCAAAGTGAAGTTCTCTCGTTTGTATGCATCCTATACCTGTACCCCTTCATTCCACAGTACTTTTAGATCTTCCACCAACGGTGCTAGGTACACATAAATATCATTCCCAGGTTGCTTTGGCACTTGGATAAGTATCGACAGCAAAATATACTTTCGCTTCATACACAACCAAGGAGAAAGATTATAGATGCAGAGATTCATGGGCCAAGTGCTATGTCGACTGCTCATGCTGCTGAAAGGATTCATTCCATCTGTACTCAATCCAAACCTTATATTCCTCAGTTCTGCACCGAAATCTGTAAACCTCCTATCGATGTTTCTCCACTGGCTGGAATCAACAAGTTGTCTCAGCATTCCATCCTTCTTACGCTCCTCCGCGTGCCAACGCAACAATTTTGCCTCCTTTGGATTCGCAAAAAACCGCTTCAAACGGGGAATTATAGGAAGATACCATACCACCTTTGCAGGAGGTCCTACTTTCACCTCTGTTCCCTCGCCATTATCATCTGATTGATTGTTACGTTTGTATCGGGATGCTTTGCACACCGGACAGACATGCATGTTTGCATACTCTTTACGGTAGAGGATAGGCTACTCAGCTTTACCCACAAGATTTCTTAAGCTCCCCAGTAGAGTTAAGAAAACAAGGGTTTTCGCTTACTCAGTTTTTTATATACCCTTTACCCGGTAGATGCTGCATCTACACAACTTCGGGAACCTAACGGGCCAAAGTCTGATTGCTGCCTCCGATTTGTGAGGACTTACTATTTCTTTTCTTTTCTTATGTAGAGGTTCAATCGAACTAAGTAGCTACTAATCCAGGTTTGATGAACCAACGCTTATGGTTGAGCGTTTACTATGTTCTTTATTTGGCATAAGGGTCTAGTCTTTACATTATTACCGAAACATCACCGCTAGTATCTCCTGACACTAGCCAAGACTCTCATCTTCGCATCCTTTTCTTTTTATTCCTCTTCTTTCTAGGATAAGGTCAGGGGACCCAGCCATCTGGTGGCTTCCCGTGATTACTCCCTATCATCCCTTTTCTTTTACAAATCCTACCGACAAGCGTCGGATCACTTAGTAATATAAAACATGAGTTTACTATACTACCATGAAGTATTATTAATACTGTATTTTATGTGACTAAGTCTTGTCACGGTGAATGTGGTTATCAAAATTAAGATCAGCCTTTGTCGGGTGGTAGGATGTAACTAATAGCATGTCATTCCAAACAATTTGTACATAAAATAATAGCGTAAAAGTAACATAATGAAAATATGATTAATAAATAATTAAAGAAATGACTAAGTCTTGTCACGGTAAATGTGGCTATCAAAATTAAGATCAGCCTTTGTCGGGTGGTAGGATGTAACTAATAGCATGTCATTCCAAACAATTTGTACATAAAATAACAGCGTAAAAGTAACGTAATGAACACATGAATAATAAATAATTAAAGAAATGTAGGCTCAACATGATCAAAAACATGCAACTTGCCTTATTGTTTTCGTTAATTGCTCTTGTTGATCTTCTGGTGTCCAGCTCGACGGGTCCGTGGGCTAGCGCAAAAGACGGGCTAGTTCCTTGCTTTGCGGAATGCAAGTTGGGAACAAAAGACAAATAAATAACAGAAAGATAAAAAGAAAATAGGATTGGGCGGTTAAGGTTTAGGTGGCGAGTGGTTTGGCTGGTCGATACTAGGGTTGGCATTCAGGATGCTCAAAAGGGCAAAGTATATTTTTAGGGTTTAATGGGTAGTGATGGCGAAGATGGTACTGGATTGTTTCGGGTCGACTTTAGGGTGGGTTAGGGTTTCACTAGTGGCTAAAATTATAAGGTGGAGTGGTAGTGGCAATGACAGGTTAAGGGTGATAAAAAGGAACATATACACTTTAGGGTTTCGTCGGACGGAAAAAGGTTTGGATTGCGTCGATTTTTGGACTTCAAGTGGTTCTTTGGTGGTTTTGGGTTTTCGGGGATCCGTATGGGAAACGGATCCCGCACTGGACACACGAGCTTGAAATGGTTAAAACGAACATATTTATGCTAATCGGGTCTGGTGAACAATAACGGGTTTGAGGGGCACTGTTCACCGCGGATCTGGCACTGTTCACGTGTGTGCCCGCAAGCCACAATGCATCTTCCTCCTCGGTTCACCTGCGCGCGTGCGAGGCAGAGGAATAAAGCGGTGGTGATCGGTGGGGTTGTGGCGATTTGCGACTGGTTATGGAAGTGGGAATGGGTTGCTGGTAGGTTGGTGATTCCATTTTTGTGACTGGTGGTGGCAGGGGCTTTGGCAATCGCCGGCGGCGGCGCCATTACCTTGCTCGGGTTTCTAATGGCATTAGGGTATTCTAGGGGTTTTCGGGGCAATTGCATTGGCTTTTGAGTATCTCTGGGGTGGCAGGAAGCCTGGTATGGTGGCAGTTTGGATGGGGAACGCATGGTGTGAGCTGTCCACGGTGACCCACCATGGTCGGGCGACGACACTCGTGGCCAGGGCGGTGAAGGCTATGGGGTTTGCTGGGAAGGCTTGGGACGGATTTCTGGGGTGATAATGAAGCTCTAGGCGAATGTAATTGAATTCTAATCGAAAGGATTACTGGATTGGAAATTCAAACTCACCTCAGGGTCTCGAGTGCCTTCAGGCAGCAGGGTGGCTTTGGGAGCAATTGGGGGTGTGTAGGGGTTGTTGTGCGTGTGTGCTTTAGGACGGAGGGGTGCTGGGGTTTAAATAGACCCAAGGGTGGCGGATTCGGGGTGCCCTAGAACCGGCGGCGGGAGGCAAACCAGGGGCTTCAGGAGAGGTTGGGGGAGCTCAATGCTGGCGGTTAAGGGAGAGGCTCTGACAGTTTTGGGGATTGTTTTGCGGCGGTCAAAAGCCAGTGAAAACTGGTTGGGTCGACGGTGAGGGGGCTGTCGGCATAGAGGGGATAAATGGGCGACGACGGCCGGTTTGGCTTGGGCGGTGTGACGCGCGGCGGGGTGAGATTGGGGAGCTAGTCTAGGACACAACAGGCGAGGAGGACGGTCTCTTGACCAGAAGCCAGCGGCGTGGTAGTGGGGAAGCGGTGGGCGAGCACAGGTGGCGGGAGGAGTCAGTGGCGGTGGTGATATTTTCTGTTTGTGAACAGTGACCGCGCAAATATCCGATGGTTAGGCAGTTTGGCAATGGTTTTGGGCTAGAATGGGCTGGGCTGGGTGTGAAATTGGGCCAGATTGGGCCAGGGATTGGCAAGAATCCAAGAAAATTGAAAATTCAAAGTTTTTGAAAATTTTGGTTTTTCGGTTTTGTTTCACATCACATGCTTGCCTGTTTATGCTCACACGTAGTAAAGAGGCTAGCCCAAGTCTCTGCATGCCGCCCACGCGGAATCACATCCTTGCACCTGCACCCTCACACATAGCAAAAAGGCTAGCCCAAGTCTCTACATGCCGCCCACGTGGGCTATGTCCTATATAAAGGGCCTCGTAGCTCGCACTTTCATCACCAGCTACTCCACTCATCGCAAACTACTACAAAAACGAAGATGTTCACCACAATGAGAGCTGCAAACTTGGCCATGAAAGCCCGCACTGCATGTGTGCTCGTGCTTGCCTTTGCTACGGTGACCATGCACGCCTGGATGTGTGGCAAGCAGGCGGCGGTAAGAAGTGCCCAAACAACCTCATCGCAGCCCGTCACGGGGTGCAGCCTTGACCCACCATGCGGCAAAGAATGCCAGCGGCCCTTGCCGCCTGATAAGAAGTGTGGCAAGCAAGCTAACGGCAATAATCTGTGGAAATATGGCAACGATAAATAATATGTGGTAAGAATTTTAAACTATTGCCATGGAAATATGGCAATGATAAATAATATGTGGTAATAGGTAGTATTGTTGCCATCGCTTTAAATTTCAGAATCGAAAATAATCTGTGGTAATAGGTAGAATTATTGCCACAGTTTTAGTTTTTGCAACGAGAAATAATCTGTGGTAATATGTACTATTATTGCCACAGTTTTAGTTTTCATGGTAACTAGCACGTCTTTGTTGCGACGATGTATCGTTGTTGTAATCTTGTTGCAATATAACCTAGTTATGACAAAAGGAAAAAATCGTTGTGACAAACAAGTACTATTATCATGGCTTTACATTGTTGTAATAAGCACTGATTTGCGGCAAGCGATGTTATCAGATCGATTTCCTCCCAAAACACATCGCCTGCAACTCTAACGGTTGAAAATCTAGGCAATATTTTAATTCCAAGTTTTAGTAGGAGACAAATACAATAAACTAATGATGTAAAACACATAACTAACAACAGACTACTTATTGTACTTTAGAAAAGAAAACAAAAAGATATTACAGTATCAAAGTCGATCGAACGCGCAAACAACTTACTGTTGAGCTTGATGAAGAACAGGAAGCAGCGCATGCTCGATGCAGTGCAGAATGTAGATCACGCAGTGCAGTGAGCGGTCGCGTAGGTATGCGCTGCCAGAAACCTTATTGCCACCCCCCGTGTAGGTCTTCACGGTAGCAACGGCTCAAAGATACCGCTCCCCTTCTTCACAATGCATTTCGGGAAGAAAAGTCAACGAGGTTCAGATGGCGCAGCATAACAGCACAAGGAGGAAGAAAATGGAGGCAGAGAGATTCTTAGCTATATACTCTGGACGTCTTCCGGCATATATAAATAGACAGACTGATAATTGATATGATTAAAACAGTCATTTACCCACTGGTAACTGACATATTTAACCAGCCATTTACCCACTGGTAATTGCTTGTCATCAAACCCAATAAAGCCCCAATTCAAATATTTGAATCTCATTCAAATAGAGAGAGATGCACGGTTCAGCAAAAATAAAGGTGGAGTTAGTCTGCCAAGGGCGCGCCACGTCACGGTACGGTCACGCGTCGCAAGTCACATGATTTTCACGTAAAAATATGTGAATATGTGTGCCCGCGTGTGTGATTAGCCAAAGCCATCCTCATGCCATCCACATTCATAATTCAAGGAGTGGCATGGACTCCACCTTATAAATTGGTCTCCCCTACATTGCCTTAGCAATATCGTACTAAACCTTACATGCTTTGGAATTAAGAAAATGGACCTCATTTTTTGAGCCTATTTCTAACAATCCCCTACCAATTCCCAAGTAGGAAGCAAAAAGATATTGTGCTGAAGTACTGTTAATATACTAGTCTTTTAGTGTAAGTTCCGTACGGGTTGAACTTGCACCTAGAATAACTAGATTCATCTTCTCACAGCTAATGAATGGACTATGCCTTAAATTCACAGCTTTTTGTGATCAGATTTCACTTGAAATCTCAACTAGTACTAGGCTGTCAATGAACCACGTCTAAACGGAGCGTTATATGGTCATGCTCCCTTATCTGCTCATGAGTTTTTTAGAGAATGCCCTATTCTCGTGAACTACGACTACACAGTTAAGCTCAAGTAGGTGTATTCTTTCTAGGTATCTTGTAGGCTAATACCTTTTTCTCATTTCGACAATAGAATACATTAAGACTTTATGCTAACCTTCCATACAGTTGAGAGTACTTTATTTATTAGAACATGGGTACAATGAATATGTACTCTCTTATTACAATATCAACTTGTTTTTCCCATTGCCTAAGTCACGGGATCTCCGATCAAGAAGGTACGGATTACCATTGTGATGTAATTCAGATGGGCCTCATTCCCATGCCCATAGAAGCAACAGAAATCGCTTTCCGTACTAACCCCTTTGTAAAAGAGTCTGTCAGATTTTTCTCAGTATTAATATGGTTCATGGCTATCACTCTGGAGTTTCTCAATTTTCTGACAGATTTAAGTCTACGCTTCACATATCTAGAGGACTTCATATTATCCTTTGTACTTGTGACTTTGACCAACACAGTTTGATTATCACAGTATATTAGGATTCCTAGTATTAGTTTCTCAACCAATGGCAAGTCCATAAGAAACTCTCTTAGCCATTCAGCCTCAACAGTGGGTGTGTTAAGTGCTACAAGTTCTGCTTCCATGGTTAACCACGTCAGTATAGTCTATTACAAGACCTCCATGACACTAAAGCACCAACTAAAGTAAACACATAACCACTTGTAGCTTTGATCTCATCCGCATCGAGAGATCCAATTGAGTCACTGCACTTTCTAATACGAAGGGTATCTAGTATAATGAATTCCATAAGATGTTGTGCCTCTTAAATAACGCAATACTCATTCAAGTGCCTCCTAGTGATCAACTCCTAGGTTAGAAGTAAACCGACTTAATTTACTCATAACAAATGAAATGTCGTCTTGTGGCACCGCTAAATACATGAGTGACCCAATAATTTGTGAATATCTCAATTGATTTTTCCTAACCCCGGTTCTTTCAAGCTTAATGCTTGCATCATAGGGTGTTGGAGAAACTTTACAATTTTCAAAGCCAAGCGGCTCAATATCACATACATATAAATTCGACGGTTTAGAAATCGTATGTGATGATGGTTTCAAATGCTGTGATGAACTTTTCGTAGTAGTGTAAAGAGCTAATTGCATCTACAAGGAGTAGGCAACCACCACATCATCCATAGTCATCCACCACATTCGAACAACCATTCCACCATAGTTCATCCACCACTCATGTGTCCTTTGTAATCATTCATCCGTTGGTGTAACGAGAACATAGGCGATATATTCTACATATATCAATTATCATTATGTTATTCATTATTCATCTATTGCTCTTGGTTCCCATGGTGTTATTACAAACAAACTTTTGCATGCTTTTATGTTATCATCTATTAGTGTATGCTTGTCTTTCCTCGATACTAGGACTTGATGGGCCTCAATGCTCCATAGGTCAACGCAAGGAATGACAACAACAAGTGGCACTATGCTATACTAGATAGCCTCATCATATCATTCAGCAGAATCGTGCGTATTATAATTATCACGATGGTTTTACAAACATGGCCATCTATATTACTCACGATGGCGGATTAATTATCATAGACGGATCGGATTAAAACCGTCTGTGATGTTGCAATTAAAAACATTTGAAAATCCAAATCCTCTTACCTTGCTTGAGTTGTTGGATCTCCTAAAATCAAAATCCGGTGGGATTGTTTTTCCAATTTTGCCGTATAACTTTCCAAAAGTGTCTACCTTCCCAAAAATTGAAAAATGTACCAAATTTATGCCAAATCTAGTGAAAATTGGTAGAGTCCTTCTACATATAGCCACAAACTTGCACAAAAAAATTCAGCAATATTGGCCCACGAGATTGAAAGATATAATAGTTTCAATTTGAACTGGGACAAATTTGTGTCCGAGTCGGATTCTGTCCCGAGACACCTTTAGTAAAACGAGCATAACTTTTGCATCTAGTGTCTGTTTTGACATTCTTGTACTCGTTAGAAAGCTAACGAAGAGCCAGATCCAAAAAAATGACCTGCTTGCGCTTGTCGCCCTCTAAGACCCTAAAAATCGGCTATCTTTAGCCCCGAATTTGCATTGTAAGTTTTTGGTTTTTATTTTTACCAAAATTTTCAATCTTCCCTTCGGAATTTAGGGTTTGCCTCAACTACAAAGTTGTAGATCTCGTCGAAACATTTCCAACAAGCATATATAAGCTATATAAAAAATTTGCTAGTTATCTTTTGAGACTAGCTGTTTACATTGCACCGATATATATATATATATATATATATATATATATATATATATATATATATATATATATATATATATATATATATATATATATATATATATATATATATATATATATATATATATATATATATATATATTGTCTAGCTTTGTGCTCTATATGATAATTCATAGATGGTTGGTAGCAACCATCTGTGATGGCGAGTATCACGAGATGATTGGTATATAGAACCGTCTGTGGTAATTATGTCTCGACCTCTAGGATCGTTGATCCTCCACAACCCAATCCTAGCTAATAGAAATCTACCAACCCCACCCCACGGATTGTCGTTCCACCTCTTCGTCCCTACGCCCATCCCACCAAAAATTTTCCCACTCCTGCATCTTCCTCCTCTATAAATACTCACCCAAACCCATCCCCTACCTACTGTTGCTCAATATCTCTCCAACTCCTCACCATCCTCCTGCTCGACCCCAACCCTGATGGCCCTTAAGAAGTAGACGACATGCAAATCTATGGGCGACAAGGTGCCACGGAAGCAACTGGCTACCAAGACGACATCAAGGACATCCAACTCGTGCACTGCATCAAGGGCGAGAGGGTTGAGCTTCTACTATCTGCTAGGATCTTTGCTTCTTTTATGTTCTTGCCATGTTTAAGAGTTGGGTTCGTAAGATTAGAAGATGTGTTCTTGCCATATTCTTACTATGTTAGATAGGTAATTTGCTTGTTATCTTGTGATGTTGTAATGGTGAATTCTAATCTTAATAGAAATAGAATGTGCTACTGTGTTTGCTGCTTTATTTGCTTGTTTTCAAAGGGCATAGCTAACATTTCTTAAGATAACCAAAAAATAGAAAAAAAATTAGGTTTAGAATGGACTATCATAGACGGCTCGAACAAAAAATCGTCTGTGATACTTGCACATCACAGGTGGTTCTATCTACAAACCGTTTATAATGTGAAAGTATCACAGACGGTTATATAGACCAACCGTCTGTGATACTTGCACATCACAGACGATTTTTACTAAAAACCGTCTATGATAACAAACTATTACAAATGGTTCTAGTTTCGTACCATCTATGATAACAGATGATCACAGATGGTTCTAGTTTCGAATCGTCTGTGTGATACAGTTTTCATATATTGTTCAAAAACCGTCTATGAATAACCCCTATTATCAGTGGCCCGTAAAGTTAGACGGTTCAAGGAACCGTTTGTGATGACCATTTCTTTGGTAGTGTGGTGAACAGAAGAATGATTGACATCTTTGGTGACCATGAAAGCAGTAGAGTTCGGTTTTCAGAAGTGATCCATCTGGGGAAGCGTGGTATAACTACGATACTTAATGTGTTGGCCCAATTGTAAGTCGGTTGGTCCATGCAATAATTTCTTAATTGCAAGTGTGATGTGTAGTTGTACGCGCGTGAGCCAGACAATTGATTCTCTCACACAATGTTTGTCCGAGGGAGATGCATGTAGGGTGTGCCGTTTACACGAACAAATGGTTATGACAATTGCTTTGATTTACTAGATCATTACTATTATTATCATCCTGGAGATTTACTAATGTTGCAGATGATCCTCCATCATACGACTCACAACCTCTCATCGTAATTACTTCCCTCACTGGTGGTATAATTGTAATTAAATTATTAGTTATTCGAAGGTAATAGAAAATTCCACGCATTCACGATGGATCGATATAAATCTTAAAATACTCCAAAAAAATTGTTGCAAATAATACCATGCACTTTCTGGTCATCAGTGCGACGCCTCAAGAAGGTGTGCAGGTACACAGTTCGTAGCTCTCACGTATCCTAGCGCATACACAACAGCTACTAATTAAAGAAGGTTCGGGCTCCCGTCCAGACTCTGCAACTGCAGACAGAGTGCGAACAAGGTCAAGAGCAATCAGTTGGGCAACTACTCATGGGACAAGTGGTGCAACCTTCGAGACTAGTATTTGAAGTACATGTATAGACCTATATATGAAGTAACTTAAATAAGAAAAACCTAACAAAGAAAATAAACTAATAAATTTTGATCCGATGTCAATTACATTAGGATCTTTCAACACCCTATTACTTAGCAAGTCAAAGATTATTTCCAATAAAAACAACAGCGTGGGGAGTTTCACAAGCTCTAGAAGAAGGAAATGCAGACTATGCTGTCACTCAAGAGAGCGAAAAACTGCTAGATGCCTCTTAAGCCGTGTTAGCCAAACAAGAACAGAGCTACAAGCAGTGAAGAAAGGCTATTCGATCCTACCCAATCGAGTTGGTGAGGAGATTGTTTCACACAACCAACACAATCCACCGAATTGTTGTTTGGCGATGAGCGATCCACCGGATGTGACCCAACATCCTGCCGCTCCGGTGACACATGTCTCTGCCTTTCCTATCGAAGATCACAATGCGGTGGCCCAACCAATCGTGGCTTCCTCCGCCAAACCTAACGGTCGCTGCATCCTCACCATCTCGAAGCCAAGGAGTGAAAGGTGACCAAAAATGCTCGCCCAAACTCAAATCTAAGTAGAAGGCACAAGGGCCCACATGAAAAGAATGGACTTCCTCTCGTCACAAGAACAAATTCATGAAGAACTTTGGCCTAATACTGCTCTGTTTGATGGACCCTCACACCGATGTGATCCCGACAATCTGGCCCTTTGCACCTCGACAACGGAGGCATTCACATTGTCTCATAAACTTTTGATCTACTTGTTATAAAATATATGATAAAAATAGATGATCAAGAGAACGGGAGATATAGATTTAACATGTAAAACTCTAGCAGAAAAAATTATGGACGCACAAAGATAAAATTTACTATATGAGGAGATATTTATAATGAAGACTCTTACTCTTCCTATGAATTACATAGGTACATACATAGGGTGAGGGAGACGAGTCTCACACGGAGAGAAAATTGCATTAGAATTAGTAGCTACAGGTTAACACCACGTCTGATATAGCCAGCACATGTGCTGAATTTCTTCCAGTAGTCGAAAATGCAATAAACTTCTCCAATTAAATCGGGACAAATACCTTGTGCGCCAAAAGTCCATCTGACTAATCTTCAACAAGAAAGACTAGAGCAGTCTTATTCAAATGCTTCTTACAAAGCAAAATTGAGCAAACCATCAGTAAGTCTGCACACACAACTATCAACAAAGCGCATAAACAAACATGGGTCTTCAATAATTCATAATCCCAAAAAAATCTAAGTCTATGCAATCGACCTCCTAAAACAAATGCTCAAGCATCGAATGACATAAGCCACAACATTATATGTGGAGCTGAATAGATAGCAAAAAACTCATATTATAGAAAACTCAGCAGCCTTAATGTTCTTATTAAGTCAATTTGTTTGCGAAATAAGGCACTAATTGTCAGACAACAATGAAGAGAAATTACAAAGTGAGAAGAACTTCAGTCTAGAATTTAAGAGGTCAGAGAGGGTATTTTGCCAATGGTCCCTCAACTTTCCTTTGACACCACCAAGAATATCACCATAAACTCCCTGAAAGAACAAAACATTAAGAAGGGGTTGTTTAATTACTTACAAAATCATCTATGCGCTAGTCATGAACAAGTGGTTGAATAACTCAGCAAAAAATATTTGAGTAGTATGACATCCACTATGGTCAATCAAAGAGGCAAACGCATTAACTCAAAGCAAAATTGAAAGGAATAGGAACTAATATACCAGCAGGCCCTGCCTTGACAAAGCGCAATTTGCAAAACAACAAAAATCTATGAGAAATCAGGAAAACATGGGAATAGCTGTGGTACAAACACAGGCATCATAGTCACAGCTCAAAAACATAGGTAAATTCCAGAACTGAATATAGATCATAAGGTGATCTAAACACATGCTAAACTTGAAGAGTAAAAAATCATGAAAATTTTGACTTGAATTACACATCCGACTATCAAGGACTAAGGTTCAATAACACGCATTTCAAGGAAAGATAATATCAAAATAACCCTTCAATTTATATGATGTACAAGGTCTGATTTAGTCTTCAAACTTGGAAACCCACAAAATATTACCTTACATGAAAAACTAACTTTTTGAAGTGAATCAATAATATTCTTCGAGCAGTTGACTGAGCATATAAATTCAAAACACATTACTTGTGTTTTAATCAATAACTCATCAAGATGTAATTCCTCAAAGTACCTGCATTTTTTTCACCTGTTCCAACCCATTTGGATTTTGGAATGTCCATCGCAGGCATCCCCAATTAAAATTATGCTTCTGGTTTTTTTTATGCAATAACTTCTTTATTTGTTACGATGTGACTAACATGACGATGAAATGAACTAGAATATACAAAAGAGAGGGTGGTGTAATGATTTTAGTCTGTTAGAAACAATTATAAGAAAAGATCATACATCAAGAAAAGAAAATACAAAACAAATGGCTAGGATAGACATCCGTTTTAACTTGTGCTAATCGATAAGAATATATGGAATTTTTCAAGAAAAGTGCTTGCGCAGTTACTTTTCCACAATTGAAAAAATCAAGGACAAACTTCCTCAGATCAAAATGGCAATAGAACAAATTATTTCAATCCTAATAGAAGATCTCTAACCATTAATTGAGAAAGATCATACAAAATTAACTAACAAAACTGTATTACTGCTGGACCAAAAATATAGTAAACAAGCGACATTGAGCAAAGCATTCTGGAAGGTAATTATATCGGACAAAGATAGAGGCATAACCAAAAAATAATGAATGGTTGATATATCATATAAAAATATACTTGTTCGGAGAGTCTCGAATCAGTTTTGCAATACAGTCATTAACCCTCCTAGTCAATGCAGCAAAAGGATGTGAAGAGTGTAGTATAAATAGTACAAACCATGAAATTTCCCTTTGTTCAAAATCACCATTTCTATGTCATTTTCATCGCCTTGCTCTAGGCCTTGAAAGCTCCCATTGGATTGTTTCTCACGTTGAGCAGCCTCCACTGCCCTAGATTTAGTACTTAAGATTTCAACTGCATGTAGTGCTCAAGTAAAGTAACAACAGATGCAAGCTGAACTATTTTGCCGCATGAAGAAAGAAAGCATCGGGAAAGGAAAAAGGGCCTAATGGTGCACTTGCACATCGGGATGAAAACAGATCGGATAGTGCTCAAATCATATTCATATTCATATTTTTTCTTTGAATTCGAATATGAATCGGACAAACATCGGAAACGAATACGGACCAGACAAATATCGGCTACGAATTTGATCGGATTCGACTATTTTTTGGATTCCAACAATTATTCGTGGCCTCTCCTATTTACAAACATGGCACCAAATTGTTTTAACATTTTAAATTGATAAATAGCAGACTCTAACATGTAACGGCGCATTAAATATTGACAGCAACAAATAAATCATTCACCTCACATATTTGTATATTGCAGCTTCTAAGGACAGCTTCATATCCTATGGCACAATGAAGTTTAGCAAATTGACACCGATTTTGTAGTAATATTTATGACCCTTTTTCTCTAGTTTATCATGTAACCATTGATAATTGGTGCCATTTTGCCACTAATCCTAACTAATTCAATATATATTGCAAATAAATTGGTTATAAACATATCAAATTTGGCTAAAAAGAGTATGCAAAAAGCTTTATTGGGGATGTGCCAAATGAAAATATGAAATGCCAAATTAGAGTCCACCATGACGATAGACTCAATGAGATGATCGAAATGCATATATGCCCAATTTGGAGGTCAAATGCAAAAGATACGTATTAACTAGTTGTTGCCATCATATCTGCCGAATCCGGATATTATCCAGATATCCGACTCCGAATCCGGATCTTATTCAGATATCTGGCTCCGAATTCGTGTCAGGCCATGCTGGATTCGCATCCAACATTTGGGACTTCACCAGTTCGACATCCAAATTTGGATTTGTTTTCTATTCGGATTTGGATATTAATGTAAAACCCTGACTTTCAATGTGTTTTAAAAAGATTTTTGGATTTATTTGCTATTTTCTAGGGGTCCTTTTGTTTTAATTGAATTTCTAAAAGGAAAATTTGGGGAAAAATCTTTGAACAGTATTGGGACCAGCCCGATACTATTCACCAGCCCAACTCCGCCACCGTCCGATCCTCCCTCCGCCCACGCGTCGCGCATCGCCCACGCCCGCGCCCGCTGCTCTGCCCACGCCCGTCCGATCCCGCCCCTTTGCCACGCATCGTGTATCCCTCACGCCGCGCCTCGTCCGCGCCTTGCAGACGTCCGATTCCATCCGTGTGCCACGTGTCGCAACCCGGGTTGTCGTCGCTGATGGGGACTCTTCCCTGCGCCGTCTCCTCCCCAAACTACCTCGGTTTGCATGCTTATAAAACGCGCCGCCCCGCCCCGCCGCCGCCTCCCTCACCTCGCGTCGCCATCCTCGCTGCTGTTCCCTCCATCGAGCGCCGCCATCTTCCTCATCGTGTGTCCCGTCGTCCCCGCCGTCGGACCTCGCTGTCAAGTCGCGTCGCTGACCTCCTCGTCTGACGAACGCCGGTGAGCCGCCACCGTCCCCGCCGTTCCCCACCACCGCCAGACTCGTCCCCGCGCCCCACCACGTCCGCGCGCTCGCGTCGCCGCGCCGCACCGCCTCGGTCCCGTGCGAGCTCGCTCCACGCCGCGCCGCGCACGCCTCGCGTCGGCGATCCAACGGTTGCCACCTCGATGCCACCGCCGATCCAGATCTGGATCAACGGCCCAAATTGTGCCATGTGTCGCCTTCCCGCCGTCCGATCTCGCCACGTCAACCGAGCCATGTGTCAGCATCGTAGCCTGCCACGTCAGCCCTACCCTCGGGTGCACTGTTCTGTGGACCGAGTCCACCGTGGACTTGCTTTTCCATGCACCGGGTTCACAGCATAGTAGATTTTTCGATTTTTACTATTTTCGTTAGATTAAATTTTCTGAAAGCCTGTTCTTCTCCGTCCTAACTCCGATTGACCCGTTCTTTTTTCTAAATTCATCTAAAATTGAGCTTTATCTTTTGGTTTTGGTTTAATGGTTTTTGGAGTTTATTTGAATTTTATTTGATGTTGTTTTGTTGTTTCGGTCGCTTTCTCTCTCGGTAGATCCCATCTTCGAAGGAGCAAGAGCATCGCCAGAAGATCCCGAGTATCTCGCTGAGCCAGACCAAGGCAAGTCGTGTTCTTTGATCTTGTTGAATCAAGTTTTCAATCTATTAATTATTTATTTTGATTCAAATTATCATGCATCACTATTTATTACAAACCCTTGTATTTGGTAGTTATTATCCCAATTGTTTTTCCTTCCTTGATAATTTGATTACCATAATGCCATTGACACCTTAGGTTGGGAAATTATTTAGTGATGCCATACTAGATGTCACATGGGTTACGATTTACATGCTTAGCCTTGCTTATAGTCTCGATGGGTTCATCATCACATGTGATTAATTAATTTGACTTAATGAGATATCGAATCGTGGTTGGTGCCACAGTTATAAAATTTGTGCCATGGCATTAGTGTGTCGTTGGTGTTGGTTATAGAAAATTGGTTTTCACTTGAGCGAGTGATTGTGCAGTAAAGGGGGAAGTGTGGATTCACTTTGTGGGATGTGGAAGTCTCGTCTGAGTAATATTAAGGACTTAACTTTGTGCGCCATTGATCTGAGCTTTATCGTGCAAATCACATGTCTAATATGGGATAGACCTGGCTGATTAATTTGGGATATTTCAATTTCAATCTCGCTATTGTGTTGAACATGGTTGCTGATTTCCATAAGGCGCAAGAGGGGGCAATTATCGACTAGGTGGTTAACCTACTCGACAGCGAAACCTTAACGAGCGGGATTGAGTTGAGGTTGAACTTTGTAAAGGTCTTATTGTGATTTTCTTTAACGTGAGGATGATCGCATCGTGTGAGTACGCTTATGCAACCTCGCAAAGTGTAAAACTATTTGAATAGCCGTGTCCCTGTTATGGACAATACTCGGTGATTTCACACGAGGGTAGTGTTTTCATAAAACTTGTTGGTTATTGTTGGTAAGTGAATGGTTAGTTCATTTGTTGGTTTAGATATCTAAGACAGCTACAAACTTACTTGGACTCCTAAACCGCGAGCTCCAATGATAGGTCTTTCCAAAAAAGACTTTCTTTAATGAACGTATATCCAGATACATAGCACTACACTACTACGATACCTCAGCTTCTAAGTATAAGAAGAACTACCTGAACCCGGTATTGAATTGTCATTTTCCTCTATGACTTATACATCACCCAAAGCCTCATCATCAAACCCCCGCATCCAATCCGACAAAACCCCTAGTTCCATGACCAATTTGTTGTACTACCCATTAACGCCTATTCTACAAATGCTATGCCGCCACTATTTGATGTATAGAAATGCTTAACACGCAACAACAATGGAACTTGAACAAGAGTCCAGGGGTGCCACTACGAGTAGACTGCTGTTAAGCCTCACCTTTTGGGCACCACCGTGATGTAGGAGGGGACACCGTGCACCTGACGGCCATGGCATGCTCCCCCGGCACATGGCATCACCTTGAGCCCCGCCATAGTCACCAAACAACCACCGTCGGTTGAGTCCAAGAATCAAAAATGGAAAGTTAAAATCAAGAAGGAGAGTGTATCATTGTATTTTTCACAGCCTTTTTGAAGCTTTTAAAATAAAATTCACCATTTAGATTTTTCTGAAATTAATTAAAGCTCAAGTTGAATTTTTAGAAATTAAAAGGATTTAATACGAATAAAATAAGCATTAACATTTGCTAAAAATATTTTATTTAGATTCCTTGTGCCTCAAGGAATTTTCTGGAATTATTTGAGAATTGTTCAGGTTTATTTACTATTTTCTAGAGCTGCTTTTATTTTATTTGAATTTCTAAAATAGAAAAACAAAACCCTAAAAATATGTGAACAGTATTGGACCGCCACGAATGTGTCGCCATCCGAGCCAAACCTTTCCTTGGCCGTCGAATCCGTTATGGAACACGTGTTAGCCATCCAATAGCCTAGTTACTGTTCATCTGTGTGGTCTACCTTTGGCCATCTGATTTCTTTCTCTGCTATGCGTTAGTCATCGGAGGGAGGTCACACTTTTCAATGTCGTCTCCATTACGAACTCCGTCATCGCCATCCGAGTTTGACTCCGCCTCGATGTTCGTGCGCACCTGAGACTCTCGGCCATCTTCGAGCCATATTCTCGGCATTCGTGCTTTATAGCTGCGCCACCCTACCTTGATTCCTTCGTCCCGCCGTGCATCTCATCGCTCGTTCTACCTCACCGGAGTTCGCTGTCGTGGTTTCCCGCACCACCGTCGTCCCTTTATTTCCGGCCAGCTGTAGTCTCACTGTTGGTCACCGCCGTCGTCCACCAGCTGCCAATGAGTCAGCTGCCACCTCGACCTTGCTATCCAACCAGTCGTCGCCTCCACTGGCCAGTTGCTCCGCCTTCATCCAGTCAAGTCATCGCTCGCGCGCTTCCGCTCCACCGATCGAGTCACCCTCGCCTCCGTGCCCGTCTCCATCGCCCGCGACCCCTCGCACGCCAAAGGGTCACCTCAGGACTCGCTCTGTGCCACACATCAGCAATCCGGCTGCCCGATCAAAAATTGCAACAATCCGATTGGATCCGCTCCAACCGACGGATCCAACGGCCGAGATCCATCCATGTGGCTCATCCACCGCTGTCGGATCACCTGCACCTACGCTAGCCAATGGTTCGCCTTCTCCGTGGACCGAGTCTGCCGTGCACCAAGTCACCGACAACTGGGTCCCGCCTACCAGCACCACTGTTCCATGAACCGTGAACCAGGTCCAACCGAGACAGTAACCACGTTAGACCTAGACTTCACGTGTCACCACGTGTCAGTGCCACCTCAGTGCCACGTCAGCATTGGAGCCATCCCAGATGCCACATGTCAACCATGTCACCCTACCACATCATCTGCCACGTCAACCCTACCTGCCACCCATCGCCACATGTCAGCCACATCAGCCCTAGCTGCTGCGTCAGCACCCGAGTCACCCATGCACTATTTCGTGAGCCAAGTCCACCGTGAACCCGCTATTCCGTGCACTGAGTCCACAACACAGTAGCTTTCTAAATTTCTAGTATTTTCCTTTATATTAAATTTTTCAAGAGCTCATTCTCCTCCGTCCTAACTCCGATTGACCCCGTTATTTTTTTTAAATTCATCTAAAATCGAGCTCTATCTTTTGATTCTAGTTTTAAAGTTCTTATAGTTCATTTGAAATTTATTTAAGTTATTTTTGTGCCTTGTTCGTTTTCTCTCTCGTTAGATCGTGTCTTCGAAGGAGCGGGAGCACCACCAAAAGATCAAGAGTTCCTACCTGAGCCAGACCAAGGCAAGTTATATCCTTTGATCATATTGAACCTAGTTTTAATCTATTAATTATCTATTTTGTTTTAAATTATCATGCATTGCTATTTTATTACAAACCCTCGTACTTGGTAGTTAATGCCCGATTTGATTACTACCTCCCTTGATAATTTGAACATCATTATCCCATTGTCACCATAGGGTAGAAAATTATTTAGTGATACCATACTAGTTGTCACATGGGTTGTACGATCAAATTGCTTAGCCATGCTTATAGTCGTTGGTTCATCATCACCTGAGATCAATTAATTAATTTGATTTAATGAGATATTGAATCGTGGTTGGAGCCACAATTATAAAATTTATGTGCCATGACATTGGTGTGTCATTAGTGCTGGTTATACAAAATTGGTTTTCATTTAGGTGAGTGATCGTGTAAAGGGGGAAGTATGGATTCACTTCGAGAGATGTGGAAGCCCACTTGAGTAATTTTAAAGACTTAACTTTGTGCATTATTGATTTGATCCTTACCGTACAAACCACATGTCTAGTATGGGATAGACCTGACTGATTAATTGTGATATTTTAATTTCAAACTCACCATTGTGATGAACATGGTTGCTGATTTCCATGAGGCGCAAGGGGGGTGTGATGCAAAACCCTAACGGGCGGAATTAAATTGAGGTTGAACTTTGTAACGGCCTTGTTGTGATTTTCTTAGCACGAGACTAATCACATCGTATGGGTACAGTTGTGCAACCTCTGAAGAGTGTAAAACTATTCGAATAGTCGTGTCCCCGGTTGTGAACAATGCTCGATGATTTCATGTGAGGGGTAGAGTTTTCAAAAAAACTTGGTTGGTTATCTTTGGAAAGTGAATGGATAGTTCACTGGTGATTTAGCTTATGAATGAGTAGTTCCTAAGTGGTTCATTCAATTTCGTTGAATATTTATATATTATTATTTTTCTTTAAAGTTCACTTTCAATCTATTTACTATACCTCTCGGTATCTCTGCTCACAATAGAGAAACAATCACACATCAACTCACAAATATTGACTTTATTAGTACAAGTCAACAACATAATTTGGGAAAACGCATATGCAATGCAAATCCCAAACCCCATCCTCTCAGCAAAGACAAAGGTGTCAAATTGAATTTAATTATTAGGCCTAAACACTTTTTTCTTAAATGATTAAATCAAGTTGACAATTTATCTTCACCATGGACCTAACGTCCGCTCTGATACCAACTATAACACCCCGACCCTACACAGGGCACAACATGCTACCACCACATTGTTACTATTTCAAATAGGCACGCCATAAACAGAGTTAACGCACGAGAACTGTATTAACAGGAGAACCCGTTCTCCTGAAACATAATGTAACTAGAAATTTTACATAAACTTCTTAACAAAAGATTAAACATAACGCTCAGTGCAGGACTAAACAGTTATTGCTCATGTGCAGCGCAAAAGGAACTATTCCCATTCCATGCATGCTGTCATTCCGGATCACCATCAAAAAACAACAAAGTAAAAGTGAGTTCGTAGACTCAGCAAGCATACAATAAAGCAGTACATCAATCTATATCTATAAACTGTAATCCAATTCTACGACTGTAAGTTGTAGATCATATCTACTGTGAACTGTAAAGCCAATCTATTATAAATCAAATCACGCTCACGAACTATAAAACCCATTTTGAACTATAAAACCCATTTTCTATTGCAGTTTCACTATAAGTCAAACCCTATAATCAGAAATGCAATCTCAGCACTGTTTGTACTCTTCATGCAATGCAATGCACCTTATAATAGCGGAGAGTACACCGTCATCCCGTAATCAATCTATAGGACTTATTCAAGAGCACTCCGGACTAGTCATAAGACTTTCTCACCGACCTAGCTCTTATGCACTTTGCATGATGCAAAACTCCTAAAATGAGGATGTTTACTCATAATAATATTCCTCAAGATATGATTAGCACATAATCATATACCTCATCACTTAAATGCTACTGATCATGGCATGAAAACACAAATAGCAATCATTCAATACAATATATTGTTTTACCATGCACTTGCCTGTTAACTCGGCGGGAGGTGCGCAGACAGCACCAGGCTCGAACCGCTACCTGAACAAGCATTACCCATTTCAATTCATTGCTAATGCCATATATACACCCAGTATAGCCGACCTCCCTCTCACCGGACATTGTCCCGCTATCCCAGTGTTTAATCGGCATACTAATTTATGCGAGAATCAGTAAATAACGGAAAAGGGTTTTCGAACTGTTACCCTAACCCCGAACAAACTGAATCGAGGCACGATCTGTCGTCCCTTGGCCGGACCTGACAGATCTGGCGCCAGATCAGGCTTTTCTTTCCTTCCTCTTTTCTTTTCCTTTCTCCTCTCCTTTTCCTCTTTCTCTTATTTTTTCTTTTTCTTTCCCTTTCCTCTTTTCTTTCTTTTTCTTCACGCCCAGCCTGCTTCTCCTTCTTTCCTCATTTTTTTCTTTCCACACCATCGGCCTCACTCCCTCTCTCTTCCACCCCATCCTCCCTCACTGCCGGCGCCTTCTTCCCTTCTCCACCTGGATAGCCACCTCCCCTTCTTCCAATCAACTGGCCCCTCCTCTTCCCCCGGCTAGCCGGCCGTCCTCCACCCCCATGGAGCGGCGGTGGCGGCAGAGGCGGGGGAGGTGAGGTGCAGCGAGGGAGCAACTGCGAAAGGCGACGCGGCGCACGTGAGCTAAGGCGGCGCTTGGTCGAGCAACGGGGAGGAGCGGCAGCAAGGCGGCAACAGCATCTAACCAGGGTAGGGTGCGCGGGCAGCAGCGGCACTGGGCAAGGGCGCGGCTGGGCAACGGCGGCTGTCGGAGGGCGGCGACAAGCGCTCGAAAGTGGTGGCGACATAGGCGTAGCACGGGAGAGGCACAAGCAGCGAGAGCATGGGAGAGTCCCGATTTTGCTTCCTCCCCTCCCGGCTCCCTCCCTTATAAGGAGCACGATGTGGGCTGGGCTGGGCCAGACCCATCCCAGGTATTGCAGAGACCCAGCGCAGCATGGCAGTAGCGGAGACGACCGAATCCAAGCTCGGCGGTGGCAAAGATGACCAGATCCGGCCCGAGGCAGCCAAATCCGGACTTGGTGGCATTGGAGGTGGCCAAATCCAGTGATTACGTAGGCGAGCGCGGCAGCGACAGCGTGGGCGAGCACAGTGCAGAAGCACGCGTGGGCGTTGGTAGAGGAGACGTAACGGCTGGCGGCAGCGTGGGTGCTGGCGTGGCATCCAGCAAGAAGTGGAAGGAGGTGGTCGCTGTGAGACCCTGGAGTAGAAACTCCTGGACCCCCTGTGTATTTCAGCACTAGTCCCAGATCAAAGCTAGTACACATAGTTAAACAGATATGATACATAACCAACAACGCTTTATTACAATAATCGAGAGTACAGACCTCGAAGTCTTTTATTACATATGAGGTTTTAAGACCTCACACCAAACAAAAATAAATTACAGTAGAAGCAAAAAGAACTTAAGCAAGACCCATCAATACGCCGTAGGCAATTGACTGAGGAAACGCAACCTAGAAATCCGGATAGCCTTCGTCAAATCCATCCACGAAGTAGTCGTAGTCTGCCTCTTGAGCTTCGACATCCTTTGAGAGTAGTTTTAAAGTGTAGCATGTGAGTACATAAAGTACTCCGCAAGTTTTGGGAAAGATGCATAGATGCAGGGCTTAACAAAGGAAGGTTCTTATGGTTCTTTTGCATAAAGCAGCATTTTATTTCAAATACCATTATGTATTTTCGAAAGCATCAATTTAACAAAGTAATTCTAATAACTGAAACTAGATACAATTTTCTAGTGAAGGTTCCAACCACCAACACTAGTACAAAGGCTCCATCCGCCAAGGTTTAAAATTTCTTACGGGTTCCATCCACCCTCACTGGCTCCATCCGCCAGGACACAAACTCTTGAGAGTTCCAACCACTCCCAGGTCCCAAAACTTTTGTTTTAAAATCAAAACCAAAGTCTACCATGTGAATGCATTCCTTGCCAGCCCTTGACTATGGGCACGGCTATTCGAATAGTTTGTTACTCTGCAGAGTTTGTACAGCTTTACCCACAAGAGATAAATTATCTTAATAGTCAACATGCTTCCTTTGGCATAAGACCCAGATAAAATATCACAAAGCCTTTACCTCACTCTAGTCTGGCTAGATACCACCCGTTGAGGTTTCACCGCTGAAGGGTTAAATCCACCACAGTCAGAAGCCCCCTCTTGCGCCATGTGAGTACAGTAAATCCATGTCCCTCACTATGAGTAAACCAGTAAATCCCTGGCACCCATTTTCCACTGGTGGCACCTAAACTAAACTAACGTAAGTTATTCGGCTAGGTCGTACCCATATAGACTTGTGGTTGTACGGTAGTGCTCAGTCTGGACAATCTCAAGCGTCGGTCCTTAATTGACTAGGGCGGAACATACACTTTACAAGATCTCGTGCTTACCGCACCAATCTAAAACAACCATCCGCCCTGGTCTAAGACAATTTTCACATATTAATTTATTTAAAAAGAACAGTGGCAACACCAATCGCCACTAAATTTTTGAATACAACAGACTAGTTTAAAGAATTATAATTTCCCATTCTAAGGTTACAAAGATTGAATAGCATGACTAAGCATTTTACTACCATTCTAATATTTGTCAAAGATTTAATAATAATCTCATTATTGAGACAAAGAAAATCCTAAGGTTACAAAGGTACATGGCATTCAACTTCAATTGAGGGTACAACAAGGTTGGATTAACTAATACCTTAAGACAGAAGTTATCATTTTATGTAACATAGCAATGCATCTAAATTTAAAATAATAAAATGTTTTTAGCAAATGTAGGCACAAGATGATCAAAGGAGACTTGCCTTCTTGAATTAGGTTGGAATCTTCCCGAAGTTGCTCTTAAAAATCTTCTGAAAATTCGGACTCTACACGAGGAACGAGAAAAACCAAATAAAATAAAATAAAATAAAAACTCAAAATTTGAAAATAAATATACTATAAGCAAATTTGGAATTTTAGATGAATTTAGAAATTTGAATGGGCCAATTGGAGCTAAAATGAAAAAGTTATGGCCTTTGGAAGTTTTAATTCAAAATAAAAGAAAAAGACAATTTCTGGAATTATTTTTAAATTGAAAAAGGATTTATGACGTCAGCAGGCATTTAAATGAATTATTTTTCTGAAGAAAAAAATCTGAATTATGACATCATTAATTTCGGCTGAATTATTTTTAAATCAAAATCAAGTTTATGACGTCAGCCCTGATATTTTTAAATTTGGTTGAGTGGCTGACACGTCGTCCCGGTGTTTGGTGAACCGGGTCTATGGACCCGAGGGCAGGCTGGTGACACGTGGGCGCACGGGAGCTAGGTGTCGCTGGCGTGGCGTCCACCCGGGCTGCCACCTCGGCTGCCACGTCGACCGACGTCTTGGCGTGACGCGGCGCACCGGCGGCGGTGGAGCTCGAGGACAAATGGTCACCGGCGAATCGGTGGCCGGCGGCGCCAACCGAGGGTGCCAAGAGCAACAGAAGGACGAGGGGAGTCTCGTGGTACCTTGCGCGGACTTCGGAGGTGGCTGGAGAGGGCGGACGGCAGAGAAAAACGGCGGCCGGAGAGAGGTGATCGGCGGCGGGGCGTTGCGGCGGTTCTCAGGCTCGGGCAGAAGGTGGAGAAGGTGCGCGACGCGTGGGCGAAGGTTTTGATGGCGGTGGCGTTGCCCGAGGATGCCCACGGTTCACTCGATTGCTCGCCGGAGCTTTCGGCCGACGAAAGATCGAGGTTGCACGGTGCGACGGGCACACGGGCACGAAGAGGGGAAATTGGGCGAGGGGAAATGTGAGGTGCGTCGAGGGGAAGCTCGGGGAGGGGTTCTTATATGGCGAGGAGCGGTAACGGCCGAGCAATTGCTCGCCGGTTACAAAACACCTCCACACGCAATTAGGCGAATTAGTGCAGCAACGAAGGGGCAAACGGTAGGTGTGAAAGCGGCAGAGGACGATGGATTAAATGCGCAAACGATCGGGCAAAAACGGCGGAAGAAACCGAAGGTTTAAAACTTCAGCTTCGAGTTTTAATGGCGGTAGCGGCGCGGGCGCAATGAGGAAGAAGGGGCGGGGAAGAGACGACTGACAGGCGGGCCCCGGGCGTCAGCGAGAGAGAGAAGAGAGAGGGTGGAGGCTGGCGGTTCGGATTGATGACAAGTGGCTCAAGGGAAAAGGGTGGCCGTTGGATTTTGGGCGAAGAGGTAAGTGAGTGTTGACGGCTGTGATCCGATCGGCGAATGAGGTTTAATCAGAGCCGCTCATTTGAGGTCAAAGGGTTAAGTTGTTACGTGCGGCCCAGATCAGCTCGGGCGAGGGAGGTTAGATCAGAGCCGTCCACCGAGGGGCGAAGGGGTAAGTGGAGGTGAGCGGCGTGGATTAGCGCGGCGGGGTGAAGGTTGGCCCGATGCTCGCCACGCGTGAAGCCGAGAGAAGGGGAAGGCGGAAAGTGAGGACGGACGGTGGCGATCGGCTCCGGCGGGCGGGATTGAATCCGAGGGCGACACGTGGCAGCCAGAAAGAATTTAAGATTTTCTTTTTCTTTTTAAACTTTCCAGAAATACTAATGAGCTTTAAAATACTCACAAAAATACCAAATAAATTTTAAAAATCCAGAAAAATTCAGAGAATCATCTCGAATGATTTTTGACTTAATAAAAATATTTTCAAACCATTTTGGTATTTATATTTTTCAGAAACATAATTTAACTTTAAAAGGAAGCTTTTGATTTCTGGAAAATGCTGAATTTTTTTATAAATACAGAAATAACTTAGGAAAATGAAATGCACTTATTTTGACTTTTGTAAAATGAATTAAATTTATTTTGGCTTTTATAAAGTGAAATTTTTTAACTTTTCTCACTTCAAAGCTTGGAATAAAATCCAGAAAAATCCAACTAGGCTCTAGAAAATCCAAATAAACTCCAAATATTTTTAAATAATTATTTTGGAATTAGTTTTGAAGAAAGCAAAATTTTAAGATGTTACAGTCGCCCCCAAGAGTGGAGCACACTCCTCCCAGGGGTGGTAGCGGCGGCGAAGGAGCTAGGTTGAGAACCTAGGCTCTGATACCCAATTATCTCTCAAGAATATATAGTGAATACAAGACACACACAACCCTAAACCCTATGTGTAGTTCAAATCAAAATTTTTAAGATTTTTTACTCTTCAAGTTTAACATGAGTTTAGATCACCTTATGATCTATATTTAGTCCTGGAACTTACCTATGTTTTTGAGCAGTTACTATGGTGCCTGTGTTTGTATCATAGCCATCCCCATGTTTTCCTGATTTCTTATAAATTTTTGTTGTTATGCAAATTGCGCTTTGTCAAGGCAGGGCCTGTTGGAATATTAGTTCATGTTTCTTGCAATTTGGCTTTGAGTTAATGTGTTTGCCTCTTTGATTCATCATAGTGGATGTCATACTACTCAAATGATTTTAGCTGAGTTATTCAACCACTTCATGACTGGTGTATAGATGATTTTGTAAGTAGTTAAATAACCCCTCCTTATTGCTTTGTTCTTTCAGGGAGTTTATAGTGATATTCTTGGTGGTGTCCACTACAACAGAAATGCCTTGTAGAGACATCTTATTTATAGGTTAAAGACGTTTTAAATCATCACTAGAAGGTTGTTGAGTTATTTTTGTAAAGCATCCTAGGAGCGTCTCCCCATGGACCGTGTCAAAAACTGTAGAGACGCATTGGTAAGCATGTATATAATATTTGAGACACTCTATAGAGACGGTAAATTGCATGCTTACATTTGTAGAGACATTTTGATAGATGCACTTACATATCGTCTTGGTAACTATAGAGACGGTAAATTGCATGTTTACATTTTGAGAAAAATAAAGATATCTTCTCTTTGTTCTTTTTGTTACGTAAAAATAACATTTTTGCACATCGTTGTAATCAAACCGATTCATATGTAAAATCACATTGCCGCTATCACAAACCACACAACAATAGAGCAATACACTGAAATGTAGAAAAAAGTAATTATATTATTTAATAGCAAGTGGAGTTTACAACCGAATCATACATGAATATAAAAAAGTACAAACACACATGAAAAAAACAAATTTCCCAATTTTCCCCTAAAATTGTTGGTATCTATAAGATTTCTACATGCAGATACTAGTTCATCAGCTTTCTCATCTTCACATCTGTAGATTTTCTTTACATTCTTTCATTATCCTGCAAAAAAAATCATTGAAGGTAGTTCTATCAATAGATAGATCATTGAAATCAGCTAGGATGTTTAGGGGACAATACAATTCCATGAATAGTAAGACAAACGATCATCTCTCTGAATTGCTCCATAACAAAAAAGAAGTTGTACATATGCTGGTCAGATAATCACGCAAACCATGCATTTATGAAATGCGTTAGTCTAATGATCACACCTGCAAGTAAATGATCGTAGGGGAAAATAAAAAAATTGAGAAAATACCATTTTAAAATAATAAGAGTACGGTTACTATAAGCACCATGCATGCTTAGTGCTTTAAAGACACACAAAGCAGTGTAAGAACAAGTGAGAAGAAATGCCAGCTCTTGTCCTGCAAAAAGCTCGAACAAAGAATATTGGCGGGTAAGAACAAGTGAGAAGATTATGCAAGTATGTAAAGAAGGGTAATCCTGCAGTGACATACGTATTGCTTGTGTAAGAATAGGTAATGAGGGTAGTGAAGCAGTAGAATCCAGCATAGGAGACCATACGCCAAAACTTCTGGATCTTTAAGATGTCCTTACATTGATAAAAAATATCCATTTCACAGAAGCTTGACGCTGGTGTTAGAAATAGATAAATCGCTTAGAGATACACACATTATACTGAATACCCACTGATAAAAACAAAGACTCAAGAAAGGTGCTAAAAGTCATAGGCGACCATCAAGAAAAGTTTCAACATCTTAGATTGCTTCTACAGTCACAAATTCCTAAGTGATTTGTTAAGGACAATAGCATAACCAGTGTCATAGAAGCAAATCGGGAAAGGCAAAAACATTAGCATATCTATAAAACTTGACAGACTAAACAAGTAAAAAACAATGTGTGAAGTTTTGCTTGAATAGATTGCACCATACTACATCCACATGAAAAACAATACCCCACAACCATGTAACAAAGAGAATGTCTATCATTGTCATTACACAGAATACCAGATGCTTAGAGCTTGCGCAGTGGTGGTAACACAATTACATTTCCAATTAATAGTAGCTTACTTGTAAGTTGCAAGTAACAATAAAAAAAGGCAAGCATGCATTGCATAGGTAGCTGATGCTGCATTGCAAAGACAGGGAATGAAAGAATAATGAGCAAAGATAAGCATATCAACTAGATCAGAGTAAACTGATCCAATCAAGAACAACAAGAACATAGCAAATTAAGTATGGCAGATTCTAGTTAAACCAAAACCAAAACCATTCAACAAAAACAAGAACCCAGTAGATATTTTGGTATAGAAGCTTTGCAAAAGTTCAGCTTTCCAAAGCAGCAAGCGCAGTTGCATATGATGCACATTCTGAATCCCAAAGGCATCAATCAAGCTCATCTCGATTCAATGGAACCAAGATCGCACACACAGATTACGGACTCACGCGGTGCCAACATAAAAAGAACTTGCATTCTTATGCTAATTAAGCATCAGAGTTACACTCAATGGAAACCATAATCGCCTGCACCGCACATTAACTAGACATCACATTACTGTGCTAAGCATCATCATCTAAAAGAAAAAAGATGCATCATTCATACATAAGGATAATCTCAGAGCTCGTTGAGATCCACATCTACTATATACACCCAATTATCACATAATTAAGAACATAAGGCATAGCATGCTTCGCATTGGGCATTGGGCAATGGCAATGGCAGTAGTGTGCGATACCAAGTTCTGTGATGTTGCCGCTGGGGAGTTAGGAGTAGAGGGGGCGATCGGTCCACGTGCCAGCAACGTGGCCGTTCTCGCAGGCGTACGCGCGCACGACGGGCTCGCCGTCGTCGTGGTAGCCGTAGAAGCTACGGAGGCAGAAGGCGGAGTAGAGGTCCCAGGCTTCGGTGTAGCCACAGAAGGCGCACGACCATCGCCTCCACCGGCAGCGGCGACTCCACCATCTGGGTCCTCGCGCAGTGCCACGGCAACATCCCCGCCTCCGATTGCGGGCTCTGCATCTCCGCCGTGGCTAGGGAGCTCTCATCCGCGTGCGGCCAGGGGGCGGGGTGGGGCGAGGAGGGGTGGCGGCGGGGGGAGCGAGGAGGCGGCGCAGGGGCGTGGAGGGGCGGCGGCGGGGGGCGGGGGGCGAGGAGGGGCGACGGGGGGTGAGGAAGCGGTGGGGGAGAGGAGGGCGGCGGGGGGTCGAGGAAGCGGTGGGGGAGAGGAGGGGCGGGGAGGCCGAGGAGGGGGCGAGGAGGGGCGGCGGGGGGGGACGAGGAAGCGGCGGCGGGGAGAGGAGGGGGCGAGGGGCGCCGGGTGGGATTGAGGAGAGGAGAGGCGGACGGAGAGACCGAGGGTCGGCCGGGAGTGGGGAAGTGGAATTGGGGGAGTGGGCGAGTGTGGCGGACGGAGGGAGTGGAGGCGGGTGCGATTTGGATTTTGGGCTCGCTCGCGGACGGAGGGTTTTGCGACAGCTCCTAAAACGTCTCAAAAAACGTCTTTATATGCTATATAATTCTTAATATAAAGACACTAAAAAAGTGTCTAAAGAAAAACGTCCCTATAAGACTATTTTGTTGTAGTGGTCAAACGAAAGTTGAGGGACCATTGGCAAAATACCCTCTTCGACCACTTGAATTCTAGACTAAAGTTCTTGTCACTTTGTAATTTCTCTTCATTGTTGTCTAACAATTAGTGCCTTATTTTGCAAACAACTTGACTCAATAAAAACATTGAGGCTGCTGAGTTTTCCAGTTGCATTGGAGTCTTTTAAAGCAGTTGTGTTTTACTAGTTTTGGGTATATTAACTAATCAATAATTGCTTCTTTAGAAGAATGTAACAGAACAATTTTGCTAGAAGTAGTAAAGATTCCTATTACTGACTATGTTTTGCAGCACATCCCAGCAACAGCAATGTGACGATAAGTTTAGTTGGATCATGACTTCACATGAATCCCACATCAAAATACTTCTTTTACATGATGTATGTTTGTTACAACTCCATCACTTGCATGCAATGGAAACTAGTTAGAAAATACTTTGTTAGTAATGACATAATGTACTGTAATAAGAAGCCATTTTATCTTAAGGGTAGTGCCGTGGATTCCAGTACTATGGATGCATATCTTATGCATGTTGTAAGTCATGCTATCCCTATTTTATCATATTATTACTGAATCTATTGTGATGCTGACTAATGTGCAATGTTATTACATTCGCGGTTGAATCATGTTCATAGAACAAGAGATGTTGCCATTAAAAATGATGCGAAGCTTAGGAATGGTGCTAACGAAAATATTTTGGATGATAACTCGTACTTTGATCAGGGTTTTACACGTCCAAAGGTATTTTTCACACATATATTGGAAAATCAGGAATCCCTTCTGTTGTGATGCATACACTTAAATATGGTTAGCACTATCTAGCTGTATTTTAGTATGCTACACTTGACCTGCCATTTATTTACGTGTACAATGTCTTGTTTCTTCATTGCAGCACGTGCTGGCATTGAAAAATAACCATGAGTCCATGATGATGTGAGATGGTTGAGTTTATAAAAAAGCTTTAAGCATGCATCATACTTGCACTAATTCATGTCAATTTATAACAAATTGTTTTGGGGGGGGCGGGGATTTGTATAGCTGACTACATTATACCCAAGTGTAGTAATGAACTAATGATAAACCATAACTAGCATGCTGCATAAGATACATTTGATCTTCGTTTGTTTCCCTGAATTTCAATAAGAAATAATTTTATTGGCCACAACTCACATCAAGTGTGTTCTTTGTTATTATAGCGGGCACAGGCACACAACATACGCACTGAATAGCATCACTACAAAAGGTCTTTGGATGGAATCGAACACATTGCGGCAAAACATTATCTAATTTGACAATATGCATGACATAGATGTTTGTGCTGTGCTATAGGGAATTCGTTGACTATTAATTGCACTATTTTATTAAGTAAATGTTAAATGTCAGTGCATTTACCTAGCAGACTGTCACCTCGATGGTTTATACAAAATTTGTCATTTGTATCATTATCTATTCAACTTATTTCTCTTTTCTTTTGTATTATAAACATGTCCTTAGGTACTTTTCTTGTTACCTCTCAAAAGCATTGCACGACGCATTGTGGAGAGATTGATCCAACTTTCCCCATTGTCGCAAAAGGTACAGGTTTTTTAAGGCAAACATTTGAATTTCAATTTCTTACAAAATACACAACAAACTTATATATGAACTCCACTCAGACCTGTCCCGAGTTACGTTACTCAATTCTCCAGCCTATCTATTATCCATCGGTATACCAGGTTGCTCACTTGGGCTCTACCGACTTCCAATAGTGTTTGGTTGGTACCAGCTCCCGATTCAACCCTCCACCTACGCATATAGCGTCTCAGGATTTACTCACTTCCAGACTGGCGTTACTGGTCTTGAGCTTCATCCATCTCTATTCACACATAATTACTTACCCAATGTAGAGAGATGAACAACGTAACGGGGTACTATTTTCTGCCTGTCCAAGATGGAAAAATGGTTGGCACTTTATTTACGATCCCTATTCCGAGTGAGAGTTTGGTGGATCCTTATATACTAGCCATATCTAAAGGGGTCCTACCTGCCCTTTCTCTGACTTTTTAAGATCCCCTTTACCCTCCTTTATACATATACATATACTTAAATAGTAACAACGGACCTTATGGTCAAGGTTTTACAATTTCTGCCACATAGGGCTTAACGACAGAAAATAATCTTGCAACGGAAGAAACACTTGTGGTAGCCATCGACATGCCCACAGACAATCGAATGGAGAACACACCCTAGTTCGCATAGTCCTCAAAGTACTCCTCCTCGTAGAATTCGGTGTTCCCAAGGCCTTTTTCGATGATTGATCAACAAATGGCGTAAAGCTATGAGTACATAAAGTACTCAACAAGTCATAGGAGCAAGGCTTGAATAAGAGTAGCTTTATGGCTATTTTGCATAAAGCAGTATTGACAGTAAATATACAGTACATAACTTGAAAAGCACATTTGAAAAGATTACATACATAAGTAAACAAGTACTTTGAAACAACTAGTGAACTACTCGTTCACTTCCCAACCATTCCACCAATCACGATTTTTAGATAAAATCTATCTCCCTTGTGAAATCACCAGGCATTGTCCATAACCGGGGACATAGCTATTCGAATAGTTTGTAACACTTTGCAGATATTGTACTGCTTTACCCACAAAATATGATCATCTCATATTGCCATGCGATTAACACACTTTCTTGGGTGTGCGGTGGAAAGATCATGACAAGGCCTTTACAAAGCTCTGTTTTGACCTAGTTCTGCTCACTAAGGTTTTGCCTCCATCCGGCCCCCTCTTGCGCCTAGTGTGAATGTCTATCTCAAACACACTTCAACCTAAACAGAACTAAATCAAAACATTACTAATTAATCAGCTAGGTCCATCCCATACTGGACAAGTGGTTGTACGATAGGGCTCAGATCAATGGCGCATAAGATTAAATCCTTAGTGGCTACTCAGGCGAAACAACCTCATCCAAAATGTGCTTCCCGCACCCCCTTTACTGCACAAGCATTCGCCTAAGTATAAAATTAATGTTTGTTTAACCAGGCTCAATGGCATCCCCTGCCATGGCACAACAAATTTTATTAATAGTGGCTACCCGTCACAATTCCATATATGGTTAAACCAGGCTCAATAGTAGCAGCACGCACAGGTGCTCGGACGCTCTATGGCTGGGGCGGCTCACCAGCGTGGAAAAGGAGGAGCTGTGCGACCGATGGGAGAAAGGGGGTCCGCAAGGGCCTGAGGTATGGATGGTCAGTTGTGGTGCGGCGAACGACAGCCGATGACGGTGGCGGCGCAAGCATAAGTGACGGGCGGAGCGGCTCGCGTAGGGTTCTGCCAAATCAGCGATGCTTCCATAGGAAATAAAGGGTGCATGAGGTGGCCAGAGACATGGTGAACGAGATGGTGAAGCTGGTTTGGCTCGAGAGTGTCCAAAGATGACCCGTGATGATGATGACGTCCAGTGCGGTGATGGCGCATGGTGGTGGAACTCCTCGGCCAACCATTGAGGGTAGTTATGGGTTGCGTTGAGGGGATGCTCTTGGTACAATGAATCGAGAAAGTGCTCACCGAGGATGATGCGTCGACGACAGAAGTCGAAAACGGCTGATTCCGCGAAAAGTTCAATTCCTGTTGATTAGCTGCATGAAAGATCAAATAAAAATGATGGATAAGTTGCTTGGATGCTAAGACAGGAGATGACATGAGCAAAAGTTGAAAATTTTCACCGGAATGAGGAATACCCAAATCGACTGTGATGGCTGACGTTCGGGAAAAAGAGAAATTTATCCCCGTCGGAGCTCTGGAGGTTTTGAGATTTTGAGGGAATGTAAAGGGATAGAAGAGGTGTTGGTGTGCCAATTTATAGCTTCTCTTATGATTCGAATCACTAGGAACGCGAGTGGTTTCGGGCGATGGTTTGGTTTTAGAAAACTGATGAATAAAATGGCAAAGAAAGTATTGATGTAATGTGGCAATGGACGCATTGACTCCTGTGATGAAAGCACAGTGTTAATGGGCTCGTGGTGCTTCAGACGGATTTAAATTTGGGTGCTTGAGTAGGAAGAAATAGGAAAAAGAAAGAAGGGCTATTGGTTTTCAGTTCGGACAACACAGCACGGAGAAACAACATCTCGAGGAAGGAGATGAAGTGGCAAGGCTTAAGGAATAAGAGAGAGAGAGAGAGAGGGAGAAAAAAAATCAAGAAAGAAGAAAAGGCAACCTGCCAGCTAATCGGGTAGAAGTGTAAATGTTAAGCAAGAGCACTGCTTGGATGGGTGACTATCGGGAAGTACGTTTTTTTATGAGAAGGAGAGAAGTGCCAAGAGAAAAAAAGATTGGACCCAGAAAAATTCGATCGGATATTTTTCTGAAGATTTGAATTTTTAGAATTGGAATTTGAATTTGGTAATTCGAATTGGAATCGAGATTTTGATATTTTCTTCCAATATTACTCAAATAATCCAAATAAAATCCAATTTATATACCGAAAAATTAAATAATTAATTTGGAATTATTTTTTTAAAGATGGCAAATTTTGGGATGTTACATGATATAGAAAGTAATTTGTACATTTGACATAACTATATTTATAATCAAGAGTTAGCTTGCCTGAGTAATAGTAAGTGCTAGAATAACGACAACTTGTTCTACTACCTCGGTTGGAGCCTGATCGATTTCTGCATGACAGGCAGACGTGCCCTTATAAAAAAGTAGTTATTTAGGGTACTAATAGATTAGGAAAGTTTTCCCCTTCCCCATCTCGGTGGAAATCTATCTACTGGGTTAGAGTCGAATCCTTAGCTTGCGGTTTGAACTACTAAAATGGTCATAAAGGCCCAGGCTACAACCACACAGTCTTATGACCACATGGTATGACCACAGCTTCCGACTCTGCTCCTTCAACCACGGCTTCCGAGTGCGAGCGCATCACTCAGTAGCTACAGTTCCCTCGGATGCTACAGTACCACCATGAATGCTATAGTACTCTCAAGTGATACAGTTCCTGCTACGACCACTATAGTACCGCTACGACTGCTACAGTTCTCTTCGACCACGTCCACTCATGACCACTGCAGTTTATACGACCACTAAGTTTACGACTACATCCATTCATGACTACCACACGAGTACTCGACTGCCACGAGTAATCAAACACACGCTGCTAAACTACTTACATGTCAAGATTGTAACCAACAGAGGAGGGGTGGTAGGGGAGCGGCGGCGGCATGTGGAGAGGGGAGGAGGAGGAACGGGGGATGTTGGAACTAGAGTCTCTCAAACACACGCTTTCACGATGGTCTGACGCACACGAGTGGTTTTCTGAAGTTGAGAACAAGAAGATGGAGCTAATAACAAGACTAAGCACAAAAGAACTGAGGCACGAGTTTGTGGTGCAAACCACTCACACCTTTTTTTGTGTTTTTCTCTGTTATTCTCTTGCACTTAATGCTTAATAAATTACATGACTTAAATAGACACAAATCGGCTGCACATGCAGGCCTCTCACCCACGACTACACATGACTCACTCTAATCCGGTTTTGCCGGCCATACTCCCTACGACTCTCGCACACACTGCACACTACTCGCTAGACTCGATCTCGTTGAGACCAACTCAGACGCTTACGACCACACACATAGGCTTCTAGTCCTTTGAGAGTGGCACTTCAACCACACATGTCTTCCGAGCACCGACCGCTTTAGTAGACCTCCGACTGCTACAATGATCATACGACCATTTCAGCTATGACTGCTACAGTACTTCTCCGAGTATGACGTCTACAGTACTCCACTGAGTATGATGTCTACAGTACTCCACCGAGTATGACATCCACAGTGCACACGACTTCGGCTGCTACGACCACTCTCACGACCACGACCACGACCACTTTGACTACACACTGGCACCATGACCATGGTGCTATGACCACACACATAGGCGCCATGACCACGGTGCTACGACTACACACATAGGCGCCACGACCATGGCGCTACGACCACACACATAGGCGCCATGACTACGGTGCTACAATCACTCTCACGACCACGAGTAGTCGATTACGACCACGAGCACTCGACTACAACCGCGAGCACTCAACTACGACCATGAGTGCTTGAACACTCGGGGAACCTTGTACTCGATCACAACTATGACTACGAATATGCAACAAGATTAACCCAACACAGGAGAAGGCAGCGCGAGAGTAGGGTTAGGATGGGTGAGAGAAGGGGAGCAGATTTTTGGGAGGGGAGGCAAGCGTGGGGTGAGGTGTCTACGGGTTTGGATATTTGGATTGACAATGGATAGCTGGATTTTAAATGGATGAATGATGGCAGATGAACCATCACCGACTTCTGCCCCTAGTGTCGAAGAAACGAAGCCCATCAAGACACATAACCAAAAGCCCACAGCCTAACACCCGGCCAGGCACATCTCAATCTCTCCCTCTTGAACCTAACCGGTCACCGCCGCCGCCTTCTCTGCTTGTCTCTAGGGCTGTAAAAAAGCTCGAAGTTTGTGTACTCAAGTTCAACTCGTATAGGATTGATTCAAACCCGAGCCGTTAACGAGCCGAATTCGAGCCTCGTTAAGGCTCGGCTGGCTCACTCCCTCGGTCGCTCCGTGAGTCCGTGACCTCCGTTCTACTTCACGCCTCGAGCCAGTTCCCCAATCCCCACTCCCCCCGGTCCCTCCGTCCCGATCCGCCGCTCCTCCCCGCCTCCCCCCTCTTCCCCGCTCGCTTCCTCGCCCTCGCCCCCGCCGCCGACCCTCCTCGCCCCCTCCCCGCCGCCTACCCTCCTCGCCCCCTCCCCGGCGCCGACAGCCCCAGATCTGAGATCCCTTAGCCAGTTAGCCCCTCCTCGCCCCCCCGCCGCCGGCTGCCTCCGCCCCTCCTCTCCTCCCACCTGCCGGCCGCCTCCGCCCCGATCCGCCGCTCGGGGCCCTCCTCTCCCCCGCCGCCGCCCCTCCTTGCCCCCCTCCCGCCGTCGGCCGCCTCCGGCCCTCCTCTCCTCCCAGCCGCCGCCCGCCTCCGGCCCTCCTCTCCTCCCACCCGCCGGCCGCCTCCGCCCCGATCCGCCGCCGACAGCCCCAGATCTGGGACGCGCCGACAGCCGACAGCACCGAGCAGGCGAGCACGTGTTCCTCCTCCGCAAGTCCCCATCGGCCACCGCCACCCTGACATCAAGGCCTACCGCAGATAGAGTATGAATCTTGCTTCTGATTTGTGATTCAAAACTATAAATCTTGCTTGTGTTGATTTAGTATATATATTCAAAACTATATGTATATAGATTCAAAACTATATGCAGATAGTTCTTCTGATGTATATAGATGGTACTATGTGAACATGTTTTTCTTGCAATGAACAACGAGCCTACAATCAACATGTTTTTCTTCTGATGGTTATTATTGTAATGTGTTTTCTCACTGCCTGCTGGGCCTCTATCTGCTGTCCGAATGAATTGTTAGCTACTGGCTGTTCGGCTATTCCTGTTCGGAAGAGTTTTGACTGCACTGTCCGCTTAACGAGCCTCAACAACGAGCTTTGTCGAGCTGAGCCCGAGCTTTGTTCGAGCCGAGCTCGAGCCTAGCTCAAAGCTTGACCGGCATCTCGGGCTCGCTCGAGCCTGACAGGCCTAGCTCGGCTCGGCCCGTTTACAGCCCTACTCGTCCCTCCTCCTTAAACCCTACTTCTTCTGCAGTGCCCCGCTCCATCGACTCCGAGGCATCGCCGGAACGCCCCCTAATTCGCCGGCCAATGGGGAAGCCAAAGCTCATCTCTGCCACCGCTGCTCCTCGAGGTACGAAAGCCTGGCCGTCCAATCCCACTGCCGTCTTTTGTTGGAAACTTCAAATCTGCACCTTACTTGCTCTCCCCTCTTCTTTTTGCTGTGGCTTTGGTCTCAGGGAAGAAGAGGCGGGCGCAGAGGACAAGGCCCGCGAAGCAGGGAGCTGAGTTGAGCGAGGAGAAGCACAAAAGGTGAGAGCTTGACGGCGGTCTGCCGGCAGTGGCGCCGCCAGACTCTGGTTCAGGTTTGGTTCTTGTTGCGTGTTAATCATTTCTATACAGCAAATAGTGGCGGCGTAGCATTTGTAGAATGGGTGTTAATGGGTAGTACGACAAATTGGTCGTGCAACCAGGGGTTTTGTGGGATTGGATGCAGGGGGTTTGATGATGAGGCTTTGGGTGATGTATGAGTCGCAGAGGAAAATGACAATTCAATACTGGGTTCAGGTAGTTCATCTTATACTTAGAAGCTGAGGTACTGTAGTAGTGTAGTGCTATGTATCTGGATATACGTTCATTAAAGAAAGTCTTTTTTGGAAAGACCTATCATTGGAGCTCGCGGTTTAGGAGTCCAAGTAAGTTTGTAGCTGTCTTAGATATCTAAGATTTGCTGCATGAAAATTTTGCTTTTCCCAGTTATTCCTAAGGTCTTAACTATCTTACTTGGGAAATTTATGCATTTTTCAAGAGTTGTACTTTTGTGGTGACTTGTATTTTTGCATGTTTCTATGGGTCTTTTTGGCTTATGCATCACCAACCCTTTGCATCTAATTACACAAAAAGGCAAGTTGCTAGCATTGGTTTGCCCAGCCATTTGTTCTATGAGGAGTTTACTAATACTACAATTGTGTTGTTTTTGAAGACATTATGACTGGGTCAAAATATTCTTTGCATAATGATGTGCAAGTTGGGGTGAAAACAGAGCTGGATTTGATCGGATTATACAGCTACCGAATCCATATTTGTCAAATCCATATACTTAATATCCAAATTTGAATAGAAAACATATCCAAGTTCGGATGTTGAACCGGCGAAGTCCCGGATGTTGGATGTGAATCCGGTATGGCCTGACGTGGATTCGGAGCCAGATATACGAATAAGATCCGTATTTAGAGTCAGATATCCGGATAATATCCGGATTTGGCATATAGAATAGCAACACTAGTTAATACATATCTTTTGCATTTGACCTCCAAATTGGGCATATTATATATGCATTTCGATCATCTCAACAAGCCTGTCGTCATGGTGGACTCTAATTTGGCATTTCATGTTTTAATTTGGCACATCCCCTAATAAAGTTTTTTGCATGCTCTTTTTACCCAAATTCGATACGTTTATAACCGATTTATTTACAATATATCTAGAATTAGTTAGGATTAGTGCCCCAATACAGTTTTGCTAGTTAATTTTGGATGATCTTTCTCAATTAATGGTTAGAGACCTTTTATCATGATTGAAATAATTTTTTCTATTGCCATTTTGATATGAGGAAGTTTGTTCTTGATTTTTTTAATTGTGGAAAAGTAACTGCGTAAGCACTTTTCTCAAAAAATTCCATATATTCTTATCGATTAGCACCAGTTAAAAAGGATGTCTACCCTAACACTTTGTTTTTCATTTTCTTTTCTCGATGCATGATCTTTGCTTATAATTATTTCTAACACCATTACACCACCCTCTCTTTTGTATGTTCTAGTTCATTTGATCGTCATGTTAGTCACATGATAACAAATGAAGAAGTCAATGCACTAATGATGCATAAGGATAAATTTAATTGGGAGATGCCTGCGGAGGACATTCCAATATCCAAATGGGTTGGAACAGGTGAAAAAATGCAGGTACTTTGTGGAATTACATAAGTAATGTATTTTGAATTTATATGCTCAGTCAACTGATTGAAGAATATTATTGATTCACTTCAAAAAGTAGGTTTTCATGTGAGGTAATATTCTGTGGGTTTCTAAGTTTGAAGATTAAATAAGACCTTGTACATCATATAAACTGAAGGGTTATTCTGATATTATCTTTCCTTGAAATGCGGGTTACTGAACCTTGGTCCTTGATAGTCGTATGTGTAGTTCAAGTTAAAATTTTCAAGATTTTTTACTCTTCAAGTTTAGCATGTGTTTAGATCACCTTATGATCTATATTCAGTTATGGAACTTACCTATGTTTTTGAGCAGTGACTATGGTGTCTGTGTTTGTACCACAGCCATCCCCATGTTTTCCTAATTTCTTATAGATTTTTGTTGTTATGCAAATTGCGCTTTGTCAAGGCAGGGCCTGCTGGAATATTAGTTCCTGTTTCTTTCAATTTGGATTTGAGTTAACGTGTTTGCTTCTTTGATTCACCATAGTGGATGTCATACTACTCAAATGATTTTAGCTGAGTTATTCAACCACTTCATGACTAGTGTATAGATAATTTTGTAAGTAGTTAAATAACCCCTCCTTAATGCTTTATTCTTTCAGGGAGTTTATGGTGATATTCTTGGTGGTGTCAAAGGAAAGTTGAGGGACCATTGGCAAAAAACCCTCTCCGACCACTTGAATTCTAGACTGAAGTTCTTCTCACTTTGTAATTTCTCTTCATTGTTGTCTGACAATTAACACCTTATTTCGCAAACAACTTGACTCAATAAAAACATTAAGGCTGCTGAGTTTTCCAGTTGCATTGGAGTCTTTTAAAAGCACTTGCGTTTTACTAGTTTGGGTATATTAACTAATCAATAATTACTGCTTTAGAAGAATATAACAGAACTATTTTTCTAGAATTAGTAAAGATTCCTATTACTGACTATATTTTGCAGCACATCCCAGCAACAACAATGTGACCATAAGTATAGTTGGATCATGACTTCACATGAATCCCACATCAAAATACTTCTTTTACATGATTTATGTTTGTTACAACTCCATCACTTGTATCAAATGGAAACTAGTTAGAAAATACTTTGTTAGAAAAAAGTTAGGTTCTATTTTTTGCCTTTGCTGAACCAGTAAATACCATACATTACTTCTTAAAACAGGTAATGTTAGAAATGCCCCTGAGAAGTGGTGATATCTACTAATTCTACCTCTTCAGGTGTTGATGTTGTTAATTTTGGCATATAGAAACATAAAGTAGCTTTTGCGGTTCCCTCATCCTAAATATTATTTTGTGTGTCTGTATTCGATCCAGGTTGTAGCTGTATTTGAGGAAAAGAATGGTTACCAATGTGGTTTTAGCACCACAAACCCCGTTTCCATCCCTAGCTTCTCCTATACTGGAGCAAAACTAAGCCAAATTAGGGCTTCATGTCATATTTCCTGACTAAAATGATGTATGGTGCACACTTCCACTTATATTAAGTGTAATTCTAATCCTGATTATTATTGCAGGTAATAGTTATCGTGATATAATGTACTGTAATAAGAAGCCATTTTATCTTAAGGGTAGTGCGGTGGATTCCAGTACTATGGATGCATATCTTATGCATGCTGTAAGTTGTACTATCCCTATTTGGTCATATTATTACTGAATCTGTTGTGATGCTGACTAGTGTGCAATGTTATTACATTCGCAGTTGAATCATGTTCATAGAACAAGAGATGTTGTCATTAAAAATGATGCGAAGCTTAGGAATGGTGCTAATGGAGATATTTTGGATGATAACTCATACCTTGATCAGGGTTTTACACGTCCAAAGGTATTTTTCACACATATATTGGAAAATCTGGAATCCCTTCTGTTGTGATGCATACACTTAAATATAGTTAGCACTATCTAGCTGTATTTTAGTATGCTACACCTGACCTGCCATTTATTTACATGTACAATGTCTTGTTTCTTCATTGCAGCATGTGTTGGCATTGAAAAATAACCATGAGTCCCTGATGATGTGAGATGGTTGAGTTTATAAAAAAGCTTTAAGCATGCATGATACTTGCACTAATTCATGTCAATTTATAACAAATTGCTTTTTTGGGGATTTGTATAGCCGACTACATTATACCCAAGTGTAGTAATGAACTAATGATAAACCATAACTAGCATGCTGCATAAGATACATTTGATCTTCGTTTGTTTCCCTGAAATTTCAATAAGAAATAATTTCATTGGCCACAACTCACATCAAGTGTGTTCTTTGTTATTATAGCGGGCACAGGCACACAACATATGCACTGAATAGCATCACTACAAAAGGTCTTTGAATGGAATCGAACACATTGCAGCAAACATTATCTAATTTGACAATATGCATGACATAGATGTTTTTGCTGTGCTATAGGTAATTCGTTGACTATTAATTGCACTATTTTATTAAGTAAATGTTAAATATCAGTGCATTTACCTAGCAGACTGTCACCTCGATGGTTTATACAAAATTTGTCATTTGTATCATTATCTATTCAACTTATTTCTCTTTTCTTTTGTATTATAAACATGTCCTTAGGTACTTTTCTTGTTACCTCTCAAAAGCATTGCACGACGCATTGTGAAGAGATTGATCCAACTTTCCCCATTGTTGCAAAAGGTACAGTTTTTTTTGAAGGCAAACATTTGAATTTCAATTTCTTACAAAATACACAACAAACTTATATATGAACTCCACTCAGATCTGTCCATCGTTGTAATTTATATTAGGATAGCTGGTACTGAGATTATTTTGCTTCTGGTGCTAATGGATTGCTTTCTTTCTTTTATAGGAGAATGCCATGGGACAATTCAAAGAAGAGTTTGGTGAACCAGATGATGAACTGGAGGAACCTGAACATAGTTCAAAACCCACAGACTTTGACCTTCTTTTCTCTGGAGATACTGAAGATCACTTTCTTTTTGGGATAAAATATACAAAGTGAGTGTGCTAGACTGTCTATGATTGCTCGTAATAATTTTCTAGTAGTGGAGACTCAAGGGTGTGCACTCTACTCCCCGCAGTTTTTTTTTGGATGGTTAAAAAAGAAAGTCTTTTCTCCCTTCTGTTGCTGCCTATTACAAGCCTCTGAAGTGGACATGAGTATTAAATGAATAGACAAACCCATCAGCAGAACCAATTGCAGAAATATAATATGCATATTGGTCTACTTTTTCTTGAGAGTTTTGTTCAGTAGCTTCTGGCTTATTCCTTCTTTGGAAAGGAACTTCTGTGTCATTGTTCTTGTTCTCATCTTTATAATGTCCTTTAATTATCTAATTAACTGGATTTTACTGAATCTTTACATCCACAAAACAAGCATTGAAGCATAATATGCCACTTGCTTGACTTATGCTCTTCAGCTCTTGTAATGTTTTAATCTTCTATTTTTAGAATTGGACCTTCACTTCAATTGTCTTCGTTCTTAAAACTCACTTTTGCAAATAATTTTATTCCCAAAAAACCTTATGCTTTGCAATGTTTTATGTGTCATGGTGGCACCTTTTGTGGATCACTGTCATGGAAGGAAGCTATTGTACTTTTTGGTGTTAATTTAAAAATGTCATTTATGTAAAAGTTTCTTAATAGCTTTCTTCTATTTAATTCATGTGATACTAGTGAAACAAAATTAAAGCTGTTCAATCTGCAATTAAAACGTTACTATAACTTACAAAACCTAATATTATGCAATTTAAACTACAAAGCAACAAGTTCCATGGTCAATGATATGATATCTGTATCAGTGTAGGCAACATGTACTCAGTAGTCTCCCTTGGCGGACAGAAAGTGTGCACTCACTAGACAGCAAACATGAAAGGCAATGGAGGACAGTACATTTTCCATGGTCAATGATATGATATCTGTATCAGTGTAGGCAACATGTACTCAGTAGTGGTTTGGGTGTCATTAATTTGCATATTTGTTGAGGGTTTTAATTTTTTTACATGTACTAGGATAAAAGTCTTGTTATTGTTTACACAACCGATAAAATTGCACAATATAGCAGAAGGCACTTAGCACTTTACAACAACAACAAAGCTTTTTGTCTCAAACAAGTTAGGGTAAGTTAGAAATGAAACATTCTTAAGGTCAAAGAAACGGGAGCCTTGTAATATAAACTACAAGACAAAACCATAAACATGCATCCTGCCATCTGAGCAGAGAGCCTAAAACACCGCCCCTAAACATTCTTCTTATGTTATGATTCTGGTATATAGATTGTTAACTTCCATGTGCTCCTATCTAAAGCACTTAGCACTTTAACAGTTGTAATTTACACTACGCGATAAAGCAACATTAGCTGTGATAGGGTAAATTTTTAAGATAGCAGTGTTATGATTGTTTGTATATTCATGAGGCCCAATGGACAATATATATAGAGTACAAAAGATTATATGCAGAGACAACCCTACACATAGGAACTAAATACAGAAGAGATAAGCCTACTCTAACAGGCAAAACATCTTGGCTCGGAAACAACTATAGCTTTGTGGTAGCCTGCTTGTTGATACATTTTTCTAACTAAGATCTCTTAGGAAATTTTAATGAAAGGAATGCCTGTTCACATTCAGCTTCTTCTCTCCATTAAAGCAAGTTACTATGCTTTTGTTGGAAAGCAATGTTCTAGTAAACAAATTATCAATGGACAAAATGGATGTTTCAAAATGTTTCAATGTCTATGTTTTATGATTACTCTTTGATGTTCAGCTCTGTGAAATCTTATGCCTTAGCAAAATACATGCCCTTAAATTCATTTTTGGTAGTACATTGACATTTTTTAGGATTCTATACTTACATACAGAAAACTTTTAAAAGTTAATATTTGGACTAATGCTTTTGCAGGAAAGCTGTTAAACTGTACAGTAGCTTCTACTCTTCTGATATCATAGTTGCATCTCCTTTAGCACTTAAACTTGTAAGTTTTCTTTAACCAATGTTTCTTGATAGACTCTGACTCATAATTACTCCTGTGTCCAGCAGCTGTGCATTGTTTTTGTACTGGGAACATCTCATAGGTTGCTGTCCATTTAGTTTAGCACTGGACACATAGTATCAAAGAAATATGAAAACACTATCCTACTTTCGCACAAACCCCTGATGGGTTCACCAGCCCGACCCATCGGAGCGCCTGACGGTGAGTAGTGATGGGGTGGCAGGGCTGTGATAGCACTGGCGGTTGGCGAGCAATGATGGTGGAGAAATGGAGTGAGAATGGTACCTGGTCAGAGATTAGGTGGTTCTTTGGCATGACAGCTATGCACCAACTAGTGGTACAGTGAGTAGGAGGAAGGGAGGACGGCCACAAAGCATGCCAAGCATTGATGGTAGAACCTGATACGTGAGAGGTGGCAGGCTCAGGGGCATCTAAGTTGCATGGATATGCAGAGCGGTACATACAGGAATATGACATGATATGGACATGGCGCTACGCTTCTAGCGCTGGTTATGTTGGCAAATGGCAACTCTGGTAGGAAGGTGTTATTGGGAAAAAGGGTGGTTTTGCGGAGAAGAATGAGTGGGGAAGAGAGGTGGCATTTGATGCAGGGGGGTGTGGAAAATCCTCAAAGAGATAATGGACAGGACCAACTATTTGATTGCCTGATCCAATGGGTGGGAGGTATTCCATTGGAAGAAGGAAAACATGATCCTATTTTCTAGTTGTTCCCCAATAACAAATCTTTGTCGTCATTATTTCCATTTTTAAGCACCAATTTCTTCCATAACAGAAACTTGATGTCAATATGCCCTTACAGAACTTTTCTTTCAGATCCATCTCATCTTTTAGTTGTTCTTGTTGAATGTCTACATTTTTTTATAAAGTTTTATTATTCTATACCTCATGCTTGTCTGTTATCAGAAAATTGATGGAGGTGAACATGTCAAGGAAAAAGAACGTGTCAAGGAAAAGGATTTTGATTTCCTATCATCAATTGAGGTTAGTCCCACTCTTAACCCATATACTGTTATCTATTTCTACTTCCTCCATGCCTAAATACAAGTCCTTTAGGTAAATCATTAATATATATAAGAAGAATCTAGGGTCACATGAAAATAACATTTAGCGAGTAAATTTCTTAAAACTACAAGTATTTTGGTATAGTAGTGAAGGAACTACAAGTTTCAAGTTGAATTTCGTTGAGCTACATGTACTATGAACAAACATTTCAATAAACTATGCATATGTCAATTCCTGTTAAATCTGACAGGTGGGAGTCTGTAATTAACATGTAGGGCCCACTTCTCAGTGGACAAAGTATGTGTAGTTCTGTCATGTGTAGCTTTTCTATCAAGGTATGTGTAGTTTTGCGAAATTTACTCAAAATAATCAAAGAAAATACAACTATTTATTTAATATATCTATCTAGGAAATTCAAAAGTACCCAAATTAATCTTGGGGTCATATTTAGGCCCTGTTCGTATTGGCTTCTGGCTTCTGTGTAAAAAAGCCAAAAGTCAATACGAATACTCGGCTTCTCGAAGCGGCTTCTCTACTCCTCTCATTACCATCTCGCTCTGGGGATAAGGTATGGGGTCATGGGTGCATCACACACCCCACTCTTGTTTCTGTCATGTGCACGCATCTCTTCCTCATCTTTTTCACTGCTTGCCCTCTCCTAAAAGCCACTTATTTCAACCATTACTATTTATTTTCAGCCAAAAGCCATCAGCAAAACCTAATACGAACACCCCCTTAGTTATTACTTTGGCATACCTCCATTTAAATTTCAAACTCAAATTCAATTTGTGTTAGGAGATACAAAGAAGGGAAATCCTTGAAAAAATATAACGCAAAGGAAAATAGAAAAAAATTACTATTTACAACAATTTCTCTTTTTTGCCCCACCTACTTCATTTTGATTTTAAAACTGAAATTTTAAAGGGAGTACTCTTTATTGCTAGGAAGTATTTAGATCATGGTTACAAGTGATTTACAGGAGTAATAAACTAGAAACTTTTTTAAAAAGGAAATCAGGAGGGGAGCACTTGACGATGCATATATGGGCCTGTTTAGTACAGCTTTTGCTCCCAACTTCTTCATTGGATCTTGTGGAGCTGTGCTAACACCCAGCTTCCCAAAATGACCAGATTCTGCTTCTCGCGAGGAGCAGAGTTCAAAATGAACTAGTCAGGAGAAGCAGACAAATGGTAGATTCTCGTGGGGAGCTATCCAACCTAAATCCAACGTACCCATTGAAGTTCGTAGTATTTACCGCAAATGCCACCCATATAAAAACCTAAACCACGCCCCGCCGCCCCTATCACCTCGCGCCTCCCTCCCTCTTGCGCTTTCCTCCTTCCTCTCCCTTTCCTCTCGTGCCCCGCCTCCCCTCTCTCTCTCACCACCCGCCTCCTCCCTTCCTCTCGTGCCTCGCCGCCTCCTCCCGCCTCCTCTCCGCCTCCTCCTTCCCTCGTGCCTCGCCTCTCTCGCGCGCCGCCCTCCTCCTCTCTCGTGCCGCCCGCCTCGCCCTTCCCCTCGTGCCTCGCCGCCTCCCTCCCACCTCCTCCTCCTCTCGCGCCTCGCCGCCTCCCTCCTCTCACCCCGCCTCCTCCCCTCTCTCGGTCTAGATCTTGTCCCGCCGCCGCCTCTCTCTCGCCCCGCCTCCTCCAGATCTTGCCGCCGCCGCCTCCTCTCGGTCCACAGCACCGCTGCCGCCTCCCTCCGGTCCCAGTACCACCGCCCCACTCGCCTCCTCCGGTCCCGATCTGCTGCCGCCCGCCTCCCTCCGGTCCCTAGCGACCGCCGCCGCCGCCCCTCCGGTCCCAGCCCCAAAGAAGACCGCGCCACCCTTCCGGTCCCAGCCAAGACCGCCGCCACCGCCTTAGTGGAAAAGTACCATTCAACTTATCTTGACAAGAATGAGCTTAGGACTTCATGCCTTAGTGGTATGGGTTAGGTAAGAGAAACCCTAAACACCCTAGGGGAAAGCCACCATATGTTTCGTATGAATGGTACAATCTTTCAGAGTCTACATGATCTTTTAGTCGGATCTTACAACTTGAAATCAACTACCCATATGAGTTCCATTGAAGCTTTGGCTATTTTTCTGTATATCTATGGTGGCTCTGAATCGAATCGAAGAGCACAGAATCGGTTCAAGCATTCTGGTGAGACAATTAGCAGAAAGTTTGATGAGAATTTGGAGTGTGTGGTCAAAATGTCTCACGATATTGTGCAGCTAAAAGATCCTAATTTATCTACTGTTCATAGTTGGTCAAATTATCCTTACCCATGTTCCTCGTTAATTAGTTGTCCTTATTCATGAATATGAAGCAAGTAAGAGATCTGCACGTGTTTCTTTTGCTAATTCAACAATAGATAAATAAAAGGGTTACAACTAGGGGTAACATGGTCTATATCCCTCATATGTCCTCTTTTATGAATCTGGAGCCAATCCACTAGCCAAATGCTTTTGAGGTAGCTCAGATTCTCGAGAAGTGGATTCTTACATTCTCATGCAAAAGCTGAAAATGAGAATCTGGAGCTCTACCAAACATGCCCTATATACACACACACACACACACATACGTACATATGTACATACATACATACATTGAAAAGGGACATAGCTAATGTAACATACAATGGCTTTGGCCACTCATGTTATGGTATGAATGGAGAGTCACTCTTTAAGCCTTGTTTGGAATGCAATGCAAGAACTTTCAGAAACAGTTCATTTCCTAGAGGAATCGGAAAATTTGTTGTGTTCCAAATTAGGCCTTAACAGGGACGTATTGGTGGCAACATACAAAGGAATTTGCACCATCAACAGGAGAGCGTATCGCACAAGATGATATATTAGGCAATACAAATGATAATTTATAAGTAGAGTAAAATTTTGCAAACTACACATATTTTGACAAACCTAAATCTTTTCATGGAATGAAATCCAAAATTGATAATTCATTGAGGCGTAACCCTCTTAGTGACGCGCCATATGGGAACACAGGTGTGGTGATAAATGAGCAAGGGTCGGGACATCACTCCTTTAGTGACGCACTATGTCGGCCTTCGGTGTAGTGGAAAATTTGCGAAGTCTTTGCACTTTACTTGACGAGTGCAAGGGGCAAGGAAGCTAGCCGAAGAGAGTAGGATCCGTCTGGATAGTTGGAATGTAGGGTCTTTAACAGGTAGGTTAAGAAAGTTAGTTGATACGACGATTAGGAGACGTGTAAATATCTTGTGCGTTCAAGAGACTAAATAGATCGGTCAGAAGGCGAAGGAGGTGGAGCATACTGGCTTCCAAGTTGTTGTATACTGGAATAGAACGAAATAGGAATGGAGTGGGCATCTTAATCGATAAGCTCCTCAAGAGCGGAGTTGTCGACGTGACGAGACAAGGGGATAGCATTATCCTAGTCAAGCCGATCTTTGGCGACTTGATTTTGAATGTTATTAGCTCATATGCTCCATAAGTAGGTCTGGATGAGGCCACTAAAAGATAATTTTGGGAAGATCTAGATAACATGGTAAGAAGTGTCTAATAGTGAAGAAGCTTTTTTTATGAGGTGATTTCAACGGTCATGTCGGTACAACTAGTGGGGGGTTTCAAAGGGTGCATGGGGGTTTTGGTTATGGTGATAGGAGCCAAGAAAAAATATATCTTGAACTTTACCGTAACATATGATCTCATGATAGCTAACACCTTTTTTTAGAAAGAGACAACCCCATTTATTGACCTTCAGCAATGGTCAGCATTCTAGCCAAATCGATTTTATCCTTGTTAGGAGGGGCACAAATGAGCCTGTATAGACTGTAAGGTTATACCTGGAGAGTGAGTTATCCAACAACATAAGTTAGTAGTTTCCGTCTTTTGTTTTAGGATATGGGTTCGATAGGCTAAGGTTGTCAAAGCCACAAATACGAAGACTTAGTAGTTAGTAGTGCTAGTTGATGAGAGTAGGATAGGTGTCGATAGCAATCTGGAGTTGTTGAAGAAGACTTTAGAATCAAAGGGCTTTAGACTTAGTAGAACTAAATCTGAATATATGAGGTGTGATTTTTGCGGTGTCAGGGCATATGATAGAGATGTTAGTCTGTACGGACACTTTGATATTTGGGATGCTAAAGTGGGACGATGAGATTGATGAAGGCGTGAGTCATAGGATAAAAGCAGGGTGAGTGAAATGGCGCTAAGCACCGGGTTTCTTGTGTGATAAAAAAGTCCCTCAAATGTTAAAGGGTAGGTTCTATAGGACAGTGATCAGAAATTTAATCATATTCAGTAGATTTCTCATGCAAAATACTTGATGGCACTTATAGTTACTAATATATTGTAATGAAAACCAGTGGTTTAATTTTGTATCGTTGAAGTCATGAAAAGTCAACATGGATTTACGAGTATAGCGCATTTTATCGTATTGTTTCGATTCTTTTTTTACAGGGTTTACATTATCAATCTATTTGTTCTGTGCAGATAGTGGTGGTTGATCATGCGGATGTGATATCTATGCAGGTTAAACTCCAACTCTAATATATTGCTGTACTTATTTGGTGATGCCTGCTGGTACAAATGATTCTTGTTATGCTTGAATGTAGAATTGGTCACATCTGCATGCTGTGTTTGAACAACTAAATCATTTGCCGTCAAAAGAACATGGGACCAATGTGATGCGGATTAGGCCATGGTAATTATGATTTATTGAATATTTATTTACCCCCATGCTCTGTGGCCATATTCTGATCTAAATAAGATCAGTTTGTTGTATTGTGAATAGCAAAACAATGTGGCAATTTTATTCGTAAAATATTTCTCTATGTTTATGACTACAATTCCATGTTTTTAATTTTTATTTTCTTCGGTCAAGGTACTTGGATCAGCGCGCACGGTTCTATCGGCAAACAATATTCTTAAGCTCATATCTTACTCCAGGTATGGATTTTCACATGGAACTTTGGCTGACAGTATGACTGTATGAGCCATATGCAATAACTTGTGTCCTCCTAGGCTCTAGCTTGTAGCACTGAACTAGATTTTCAATATCGACTCGGATTATGCCCATTATGCATTGAATCCTGATCAGCATTTATGTTTTAATATGTTACTATATTATTATAATTAGTGTGTAGGTGCTTAACGGAGTTATGCAAGGTGCTCTGTTATTTCAATTGCTTGCATTAGCTGTTCATGTGGGACCGTGATACCTTGATGTGCTACCTATATATGCTTTAATCATTTTCCCTGTTGTGCAGAGATGAATGCTTTATTCAATGGATTATGTTTAAATTATGAGGGGAAGGTATATATAGCATGTTGGAAGTCAGTTAGGCATTGGCATCGTTGAACTCATGTTTCTAACATGCAGGAACTTAACTTTCTCAGGTTAAGCTGGTGACTGAATATTCTGGTGTTCTTCCCAAAATACAGCTTGAAGCACGGCAGGTCTGTTTTTCTAATGTCTTTCCAGATGTTGTTGCATTGTTGCAAATTTAATCTGTAGATATATGGACGTAAACAAAATTTTCATGCCATGGATTCAGAGTTGCTCCTGAAACTTGATTTACAAATTTTGAATGGACTCAACTCTCAAGGACACACATCCTCTGGTCTTAGGTGCTAAAACAATATCTATTAAATTACAAATGTTTTTCAATGTCCAATCAATAAACAGGTGTATGAAAGGTTTGATGCATCTCCTATTGCTGAAGCTGACGATGCCCGCTTTGATTATTTCTGCAAAAAGGTGAGTTCTTTTGTGCTTGTATGGGATATCTACATGTATAGTGGAGTTGATTTAATTTATTCTTTTCTTATGAGTCATATTATGCAATTCTTTGTATCAAATGACTAAAATTATCGGACCAATGTATTGTCACTTTTTGTTTGCAGTGATGTAAAATACTTGGTGTAATCTGGCTTTTGCTGCAGTGGCTAGTAGGAGGATTTGTAATTGTTCGGTTGCTATAAAAATCAGTAGTTTCTTCCATTTGAATTGACCATGACTTGAGCAGTGCTAGTCGTTATTCTCCAGACTTTCCAGCAACAACCATTTTTAGACTAGTTAGCGTCCGCCGCACTGCAGTGCGGCTACTCCGGCATCCCCTACAACTCGTGCGGCTGCCCAGGTGTATTGCCGGCGCTCTCGCCCGGCGCCTCCTCCGGCTGCGGCTTCTTCGGCGTCGCCTACACCTCCCAGCGCGGCCCGGCTCGGCCGCCGCGGCTCGTGTCATCACCTGTGTATGGCGGCGCCACTTGCCGGCGCTTCCAGCTGCGCCTCCAGCAACTCCTGCGCCCCTTCCTCCGGGCGCGGTTGCCATTCCCCCCGTGGTCAATCAACACTCCATGACCACCAGGGCGAAACACGGCTTCCGGCAACCTGCTGTGTTCCACACCGCGCTCCTGTCCCCTCTTCCGAAGACATACCGGGCCGCTCTTACCGACCCGAACTGGCGCGCTGCCATGCTGGATGAGCATGCTGCCCTTCTCCAGAACACCACTTGGGATCTTGTTCCGCGCCCTCCTGGCGCGAATGTGGTGACTGGCAAGTGGATCTTCAAGCACAAGTTCCAAGCTGATGGTTCACTGGAGCGCTACAAAGCTCGCTGGGTCCTCCGCGGCTTCACACAGCGCCCCGGCGTTGATTTCTCAGAAACCTTCAGCCCTGTCGTCAAACCAGCTACCGTGAGGACTGTTCTTTCACTCGCCATCTCCCGCAACTGGCCTATTCGACAGCTTGATGTGAAGAATGCCTTCCTGCATGGCACCCTTGATGAGACAGTTTACTGCGTTCAGCCCTCCGGATTCGAGGACTCCTCTCATCCGGATCACGTCTGCCGTCTGAACCGTTCACTCTATGGTCTCAAGCAGGCACCTCGAGCGTGGTACAGCCGTTTTGCAGCTCACTTGGTATCTCTCGGATTCGTGGAAGCCAAGTCTGACGCCTCGCTCTTCGTGTTCCACCGTGGTGCTGAGATCATTTACCTGCTTCTCTATGTGGATGACATCGTCCTCACCGCCTCGTCCACCACACTCCATCGCACCATCAATGCCCTGCAGCAGGAGTTTTCGATGAAGGACTTAGGTGATCTCCATCATTTCCTCGGGATGCGAGCTCGGCGATCGATGGCTGTTCCTCTCACAGCGCCAGTATATGCAGGAGATTCTAGACCGCGCAGGCATGGCTGAGTGCAAGCCCTGCTCCACCCCGGTGGACACTTGTTCCAAGGTCTCAGCGCAGGATGGTACCCCCGTCAGCGACGCCACAGATTTCCGGAGTTTGGCTGGTGCTCTTCAGTATCTCACCTTCACACGTCCGGACATCTCCTACGCCGTCCAGCAGGTCTGCCTTCACATGCACGATCCTCGGGAGCCTCATCTTGCCGCCTTGAAGCGTATCCTGCGGTATCTTCGTGGCACTCTTCACCTTGGGCTGCTCCTTCGACCTTCAGCACAGTTGGACCTGGTTGCCTACTCTGACGCTGACTGGGCCGGCTGCCCGGACACTCGCAAATCCACCTCAGGCTATGCGGTGTTCCTCGGGAACAGCCTTGTCTCCTGGTCCTCCAAACGCCAGAACACCGTCTCCCGATCCAGCGCCGAAGCCGAGTACCGCGGTGTGGCTAATGCCGTGGCTGAGGCATCATGGCTGCGCCAACTCTTATGCGAGCTCCACTCCCACTGACAAGGTTACCTTGGTGTCTTTGCGACAACATCGCCGCCGTGTTATTCTCCAGACTTTCCAGCAACAACCATTTTTAGACTAGTTAGTTTCGCACTTCTCTATTTGAATGAATGGAGTTTACCCTAGATTTTACATTGTAGGAGGCTGCTTAGGTCAAAGCGAAGCATCAAACATGGCATGCTTAATAATCTATTATGAAAATTTAACCACACTGACAGTTCATTTCTAAATATCACACGACTTCAGAGTATGTAGTATTGTAGTATTTCATGTCTAAAATATGGTATGTAAACAGTTATGGTATAAGAACTAATCTTACTAAATCTCTCTTTCTCTGTTGTGTGCTACGTTGTGTTGCAAAGTAAATGTTATTAACCTTAAATGAACCAGATTTCCTGCTCTGTAAGGCCTATCCTGACAACACAGCAGAAGCTTGATCACTAGATTGAAAAAAAGAACTTCCTTCTTCTCATCTGCCTAATCCATGATTCAATCAATCAATCTTAACCACCTCGCTGAAGCTGTGCTGCTCTCACCGCCAGCCATCCACTCGGAGTCAGACTGACCTCTTGAACACTACTGCCACCATGAACCAGCACGTCAGCACCCCCTCTCGATTGCAAAGGAACTATGCTCTGCTTACTCAATTCACAATCAAATAATACAAATGGAAGAATTAATTACATGAAAATGGTCAGGTTGACAACTTTGAGTGATTGGAAAGGGCAGTTTGGTGATGGGATTTGGCATGGTTGTCACAGGCGTGCTTAGACGCAAAGACACCCCTGGGCACGGCGTCTGCCTCGCCATGGCCAGTTAGGTGAGCACTCCGTAATTCTGGGCATCCATGGCGTCGCCTGAACGTCCATTGTGAGCTCTTGGGCGACCGCCTTGCCAGCTGGTTAAGGGGGTATGAGAGAGACATAAGTGTGACTGTGAGCGAGACAGAGAGACATGCGAGTGAGGAACACTTAGAGAGAGAGAGAGAGACATGACTCGGGATGGAACCCTGGCCACTACCGCCCCTCATTGCACTGGCCTCCGCCGCCAGTCAAGAAACTCAAGATTCCTCTGGCGAGCCTCCCTCCTTGATCAGTATCTACCTTGGCGGCTGGTCTCCAGATCTGAAGCTGCGGGTACTTCCTCTGCCTCTGCTTCTTTGTTTCTTTGTTCCTCTTCCTCTGCTCAGTGATCACTTCTTTCTTCGATTTTTGTTCCCTTTCTCCCTGATCTGCTCTGCTCTGCGCATCTGCTGCCCTCTGCTGTGTGCTCTGCTCTCTGCTCTTGTGGTGATGCTTTGCTGTTCGGCTGTTCTGCTCTCTGCTCTTCTGGTGATGCTCAGCTGTTCGACTGCTCTCTTCTCTACTGTAGTAGTGTACAAGTAGAGCTACTCTAGCTCTAATTGGTAGTTCGGCCTAGGATCAGCAAGGTATGCAGCTATCATTGACCTCTATAATTTGCTGTTTAATGCATCACTTTATGTTCGCCTTATGTTGCCTAGGCGTCGACTAGTGGACATGGCATCTGTTAGGTGCTGTGCTCGCCTGATACACCATGACAACCATGAGATTTGGTGTTGGTTGCAACATTCCTTGTCGTCTACAAGGATGCAGCTTATTGTGGTTGCAGCTGATGTTGATGGAGCATTGGACTGCTGGTTGTATTAATCCTGGTGCTTGGGTTGGCAAGGATAGTAGTGTGAGCTCCAACCAAATTGGGGAGGGAGAGGAGATAAGAGTTGAAGTGGGACCCAACGAGCAATGAAATTCATTTTTTTTATTCATGATTGGAGGATTTGCGTTGAATGCCAACCGATTTAGTAATATATTCATGTCGTGATTCTTAACAGGTGGTATAAAAAGAGGTGTTACCTTTGGAACTGTGCACTCAAACCATCACGATACTTAACAAGTGGTAAAATAAAATGAAATGTGTCACCATGGGAAACATGCATTCAAACCATTTGATTTGTGAATATTCAGATTGGCCATATGAAATTAATGAGTAGATTTGTCTCAAAAATACTTTATTGATGGTCTAAGTTGCATTCTGGAGACTGCTAATGATCAAAACGACACTTTTCATGACTGGATGAGTAACTGATACATTTGTAACTAGTATTCTATGAGATGCCTTTCAGAGTTCACCCCACAACCACCTAATCAAGGTTCAGAAAACCGATACCAGGATAAATCCTGGCCAGGGGCCGGTATGGGTTACCGGCCGGTAACCGGGCAAAAACAATCAAATTTTAAGTATCAAAATTTGAATTTGAAATTGGTAACCAAAAAACCGGTTGGTTACCAAGGATCGAAAAATCGGAACCGGGGCAAATCCCGGCCGCCAGGCGGTACCGGTAACCGGCCCGTTACCGCCCGGTAACCGGAAATCCTGGATAAAAACCGGATAACATTTGGCAATTGAATTTTGTAGGCGGGGCGGGAGGAGACCGAAACCGGTCGGTTACCGGAAAAACCGGTAGCCTCTTAGCCTTCTGCATGCTGCGCATGCCTCTTAAATTCTGCATGCATGCTGCGCATGCCTTTTAATAGCATGCGTGCCTCTTAGTCTTTTGCATGCTGCGCATGCCTCTTAAATTCTGCACGCATGCTGCGCATGCCTTTTAATAGCATGCGTGCCTCTTAGTCTTCTGCATGCTGTGCATGCCTCTTAATTCTGCACGCATGCTGCACATGCCTCTTAGTCTTCTACATGCATGCATGTCTCTTAGTCTTCTGCATGTAACCTCTTAAGATTCTGCATGGATGAATAAAGAGGAAGAAAGAGCAGAAGCTAAGCAGCTCAAAATTTCAAATTTGAATTAAATAAAAAACTGGCGGTTTTTTATCTCCCGGTCGGCATTGGTAAAACCGGTTACTGGCGGTAACCGGCCGGTTACCGCCGGGATTTGGAACCCTGCTGGTTACCGCCCAAAAACCCGGAGAAAAAAACGCTAAAAACCGGTTTTTCAAATTTGAAATTGGAAATTTCTAATACATTTATGGCAAAAGCATGAAGTCAAGTATGGGAGGTGCTTGCATCTTCCTAACACATTCCATTAGTGTTAAACAATGTAAACATTTTTAGAAAAAATAATTTTTACATTCAAAATTTAAATTTGAAATAAATAAAAAATGCTTGTTTTTTATTTGCCGGTTGCCACCGGGAAATCCTGTTACCGGCCGGTAACCGCCGGTTTTTCTATCCTTGAGCCTAATCATTATTGTATGCAGAAACCAAAAATGATTCTTCTTTGCACCCCCCTTAATGATTCAAACCATTTTAAGATGTGAATAAATTTATGTGGAATAATTTGGTGGCTTGAAAATTCAATGTATACGTGTCACTATTATGACTCACAAATAATTTCTTGAAAATTCATTGTATACGTGTCACTGTCATGACTCACAAGTAATTTCTTGCAGTGTTTTTGAGGTAATGAATAAAATTATCAAGTCTTTATACATTTTTATTTTTCACTGTTTTTGGTCTTAGATTTTTGGAATAGCTGCAATAAAAAAATGTGTGGACTTTTTACATTTTATGGTGTATTATTGCAGGTGTACCCAAAGATTCACGAGTCAGATGAGGTATGTTTTTCTGTTGTCACTTCTGATATCTGCAAAGATACCAGGTTCAATTGAATTTTTGTAGGAGCAATCGTTTTGAAGTCTCCAGCAGTAGGACCTGCTAATTAGGGGGGGGGGGGGGGGCTGTGGATTGTATCTGACCGGCCACAGGCAGCCAAACAGGGTAGATTGCACGCACAACATATTTGGTGCAGGCAGCTAAACATACCCTTTTTAGCAGTGGGATGTACATTTTGTCACCACACTGTCCATTTAAGGTTATTGTTATCCAGAAATTTTTTTGCAACAGTATCTGTAGGAAATGTGCCAAAATAAGTCTATGACATTTGTAGGAAAATGTACATTTTCTGAAACTTCAAACAACTGGAATTGTATATTGATTCATGCTGCTATGTATTTATTGGAATGTGGGAGGTGCTTCTACTCGTATTTATTTTAATAGATTGGTAATATCTTTTGTAAAAATATCTAATTATCAATGCAATGCAGCGTGGAGTGTTGCTATTCGTCAGTTCCTACTTCGAATATATTAGGATAAGCAATTTCTTAAAATTTCAGGAAGCATCCTTTTGTAGAGTTGGGGAGTAAGTGGACCTTCCTTTTCCTGCTAGCTTATTTGATTTGTTCAATAAAAAATATTCTGCTCTTAGCCTTATGCATATAGTAACTGTCTGTTTGTGCTCATAAATTAGGGCTACGTCACAACAGGATATATCTCGTTCAAGACTCTGGTTTTTTGAGGGCAAGAAAAAGATCTTGCTTTACAGTGAGCGATCTCACTTCTTCCACAGATACAAGGTCATAACATCTAAAAAGCCCTAGGAGTATAACTTGTTATGATGTGATCCTGCTGTTGTTTCACTAACATGCACTTGAATGTCTATTAATGTAAAGTCTAAACTCTATCATAGTATCATTATAACATGCAGATCAGGGGAACACAGCATTTGGTTATCTACTCATTGCCTGGTAGAAAAGAATTTTATCCGGAGGTATTGACTAAATTGCCTTTCTATGTACTCTGTCTGAACTTGTATTGTGAAAGAGATTCAAAAAAATTATCTCCCTGGTCCTTATCTTCATTTCAGCTTGTAAACATGCTCGGTGAATCAATGAACGGGAAGTGCGATGTCCTTTTTTCTTGTCTGGACATTCTTAAGGTGAGGTCACTGTTTCACATAGTTTGGTTCCATCAACAAAACTATAGTCTTAGTTCAGCTAAAGCTCATGCTGCAGTAAAATTCATTTGGGTCATTTATAAAATGTTTTCGCGTAGTTTGTGTTGCATTGTATTGTGTAGTTCAACCATTCATTTCGTACTATTAAAAAACTATTTCATATTGTTCTGTCATATTGTCTTGATTTTACAGTCAAAACGTCTGAGGAAAATAACAATCACTCAAATTTGAGCTTTTGTAAGTTTGTCTTACCTATTAAGTTATTGATAATTGACAGCATTATTCTGCATGTGCTGCAAAACATTGACATCTAGGTCCTCTATTTATTCCATTTCTTGTATAGTATCTTCCTAAATTTCAGATGTATTCCATTGCTTAAATGAGTTAATCTCCACCGGCATTTTAGTTTTTCTTTTGACTGAGCTGAGTTCTTGTGAATTTGCAGTTAGAGCGAATTGTTGGAACCTCTGCTGCACAAAGGTTGATTTCTTCAGACAAGAGCGTGTTTGTCTTCTGCTGATGTAGGCGAGTGTTTGAAAGCCTACCAAAAAATTTGAAACACGAGATGAGACGAGCTGGCACCATACGCCCTAAACGGCAATTTTTTTAGATCTGTTGTAATGATTTTTTAAGCTCTTCCAGTGGATTATATAACAGGCAATTGCCTTCGAGATCCCCTTGTTTGCGTTTAATGTTTTGCAGCAGTGTTTATTGAAATTTTGTTGATGTCTTCTGCTGATTTTTTATGAAAGGCGGAAAAAAAGGCTGCTCGATTGATGCACTGTTTGTGTTTACTGTAAGAAACTTAAATCTGTCCGGTTCAGGCATCAATAACCAGCTCTCTTTTTTTTTCAACCGAGCTAAGATTACGCTAAGTGGTTTTATGTTGACTGGATTCATATACTTGTACATTGAGCAGAACCAAAGCTGGTTCGATCAGGGTTGGTTTAGCTCATTTTAACCTTGTTTGAAACGTGAGAATTCCATAAGAATTTTGCAGAAAAGGAAAGAATTTTTTTAAAATAATATATTTTTATTTAGAATTATAGTAATATATAACTATTTTTTTATTTTACACTAATAATCTTTTATCGTTATACCGTTGAGCGACTTGGGTTAGTCGTCCAACAACTGCACGTCAAGTATCTAAGTTGTCCACCGGTTGGGTGAGTAGTGCAAGCCATCGAACTATTGAGTGATTAGTCTTAATTGCTTAACGGTGGAGTGATTACTCGATAAGTTGTTCACCTATTGGGTGATATAAAATAATAATAATAATATTTTTAATTTGATGAAAATAATTGTGTGGGCGAAGAAAGATCTCTAGTAATTACCGTAGTTCTCAATCTATAAAACTAGCATGAAATCATGATTTAATTTAGCATTGTGCGGGTTTATGTCACTGTATCTATAGCTACTCTGAATCATCTTAACTAGTTTTTTCACACTTCCTTTGCGGGTCAAGCTCAATGCCGACAGAACTGACGCTCCGCTTGGGCGCTCTATTATTTTTCGTTCACATTCTTCTTCCTAGCTCGAGGGGATCCGTAAAGAGATCTTAGGATTGCAATTGGGCTTGCTTCCCTTTCCACTGCAATTCGCTCAAGGGGATCTTTTCTACTGTAACTATCCTCCTTTATCAAGTTTGATAACTGGTTTGACATCGTCCTCATTATTACTCAGAAGTTGACGCTGGAAGGGCATGCCTTTTCACTTTTGCTTTCTTTGTCCGCAGAGAGCCTCACCAAGGAAGAAAAAAAAACCGATATAGCGTAGCCCTACTAAAAAAGAGATTCTTAGAAACATTCTTCTACTTGCCTTGGCCTTGCTCAACCAAGGATTGCCATGCATTTGGCTTCGTAACAACAAAAAGATAAGTAGGCCCAAACCGAGAGTGAGCAGCATAGACAAGGATGGATTTGTTAATGAGGCAATATATTTCTATTGAGCATAACAATGTCAAGATTAGGACCCATTTGATATCACCCAAACATTTTTTTCTATAAAGGCTTTTCCCGGCTTATATTGAAAGCATATAAGGGGGTTCACCCAAACATTGTGTTTCAATTACCAAACACCGTGTTTCGATCGAGCATCTTCCTATGCGTGTAGTGTTGGTAGACAGTAACGAACGATCGATGTGACATGCATGGCCAAGGTTTTTGCAGAGTGCATGCATGCTTGTGCAACATGTGGAGATCGATTGATCTTAATCCGGGAAATTTTCAACTAGTACTTAATTTGCTATGCAGATTCTACACTTGCACCAAGTCAGAACATCGGTATGAGTGTGCCTAGCTATCACCCCACCTCAAGAAAGGTGTACATGCACATAGGGCATATATCAAATCATCATGTAATCCTCCCTAGAACTGGACCACTATTAACCCCCTTAGAAAACATCAAATCAAACAGAAACGAGCAAAATGCAGGTGCATGAGAGGAGGTAAGAATTGGCTCTTAAGTCCAAGGATGGAGTTGGATGACCCTTCAAGCTAGGCCCGGAGCTATGCTTGGAGGTGGCAAGTTTGTACTAGCTTGTTGGTCCCTGGCTAAACAAGAAATGAACCCTCCCCTTGGCCCTTGTGACAATTGTCATGTGACTTTACTGATTTAATTAGTTACCAGCCAATTCAATTTATCACCATCACCAATAAGTTAGGACCACATACAGATTAAGTAGAATTAATTTGCGCATAGTTCTAGTGCTAATCCCCCTCACTTTCTGCATGGCACATGTACTTTGTTCCCTCCAGAATCCAGATAGAGTAGATGGATATGCCCGTGTGCCACCCCTACCTACCTAGTTGGCATTTTCACATTTTTATCCCACCTACAATGGTTTTTTTTGAAATAGAACCAACTCGACGAATTTCTCATATCCGTCCTTAACCATGGGCACGACTATTCAAACAGTTTATACTCTGCAGAATTCGTACATCTTTACTCACGAGAGATAACCAACCCGACGGGCCTACATGATTCCTTTGTCATGCAGATCAAGAGATTGTCATGAGGCCTTTACAATACCTTGCCTCTAGCATCTCACCCCTATGGGGTTGCTTCCATAGGTTATGCGGGATGTTCCACCACAACATCTAGCGCAGTTGGACTTCGTTCTCTTCAATGTCTAGTGTAGCTGGCGAACATCACTTTTATTCGGTGTCCCAATCAAGCCGGATTTTTATTCCTCCTTCACAATCCCTCCCTTCCCCTACCTGTGAGATAACTTCGGGGGTCTAGTAAATTATTCAGCCAATCCTACACTTTGTCAGCTTATAGTTGTACTGTTTTACACGAGGAGGCCATCACAGGATTATGTCATTAATTTGTCCGGACAGTGCATACCACAAACCACCAATTCTCGTGCTACATCCACAACAACCTCTTTTACCATCCGCTCAGACAGGTATAGCAGGTTTTTAGGAGTTTTGTGAAGCATAAACCAAGTTACTACAAATTATCAGTCACATACATCTCGTGAATGTCCCAAAATAAGTTTTCTTGTTTGATGAGTAATGAACAGGGCAGTTTAAAACCTTGGACTAGACCGGACTAGCGTGGCATTAAATATAACTTATAACTAGTAAAGTTATTATTAACATCTAGCGTGACAAGGGTTAGGTATTTCAAGTATCAAGGAATGGCATAACAATAGTATTACTACATCATCAAGTAGGTATGTAGCTAACTTAAGTTTTGACATACATTTGCATAATAAATTAACCATATAATTTGATAATTTAAAGAAAATGTAATTTTACATAAAAAATATAGAATCAATATGATCAAAGTGATGACTTACCTTGCTTGTTTTACCATAGCCTTGATTTAACTCAAAGCCTACTTAATTAGTCAATGGTATTGAATCCTTAGTCTTCGTCTCCACTGGAATTCTAATCCCCCTTGAGCTTGTCGGTTTTCGAGAATGCAGCTTCTAGTTACGCGACAAACGACTGACAAACCAAGGGAAACCAAAGAACTAAATAAAGCCCAATTAAGTTCAAATGGGTTTATTTATAATTGTTATGATTGAGAGGAGATTTTGCAGGATAGAGACGGGATTAAACGAAGGTTTGAGTGGAAGCGAAGTGGCCAAGGACTTCACCAGGAAGGGTTGAAGAAGGATTGATGTTTAGAGGAACATTTGCAATAATACTCCACTTTTAGATTGAAGCATAGCTGATTACAGGATACCAAATTTCGATCTATTAATTTTATAGTTTCTTTATTTAATTTATATTTATTATGGAAGTTCCATAAGTCAGGCAGGACCTCTGACAGATGAGAGAGATTACCCGAGATACTAAGTATTACTTATTGAGTGTTAACCACTTAGCGATTTCAAGATATGGGTTTCACATGTGATGGGTATAATCTTAAGTGGATTGAATTAGCTTGATATTTCAAGATGTAATATTATCTGAAACTACGATAGCTACATAATTAAACCATTACTTTAATAATTAAAGTATGGGGTTAGTCAATTAACCAATTGTTATTATGTACAAGGTTGATTGTTTAGCAGATTAACAAATTTATTTATTAGTGATCAATGATCCGTGTTTTAACGGAAGGACGAGTTATGAGTTAATAGGGTTTTCTTGATAATGTTGCATTTTGCATTAATAATTATTCTCAATCATCTAAATCCTGAGATAATGATTGATTAATAATTAGGCAAGACTTTATTTTAAATCTCATTATTTAAAGTTTAAATATAATTGATTCTATTATTTCAATGATTTCCCTTATTTATTACTTACAATTAAAGATGTGTCTCATGATTTGAGATAAGCAGACAATATGCAATATTTCATGTGGCGAAATTTTGTTACACCATTTATCATTAATTTATACTGATAACTTTAGATCGAGGGATAAAAATATGATAGGATCTAAGATTAACTTTTGGGTTTCTGGAGCCAAACTTGACAGCACTAACAATTATCTTTCAATTTTCACTATTATGATAATAAGCCAACTTAAATTCTTACATTCATTATTCATAATTATTGCCTTGTTAAACTCTTAGTCGCTACGAAATTAGTCCAAGTAAACCTTTAATTTATTTCATAGATGAAATTTTTGTCTCATCATTCTTTTCATTGAATCTTTATGTTAATTACTTGATAATTGGAAAATAGTCCAATGCATAACCTTGCTTTAATTAATCTTTTATGTGGGGATTAATTTAATAATCTCAATTGGCATGTAATTAACCAAAGTTAAAATTTTAATTTAATTGCATAGGCTTTTTCATCATAATTACAAAAGTAGTTTCTTATTCTATATTATAGTTATTTACAAATTATATTTTGTTAGGTTGCATGTTTGAATATTTCTTAATCATGGGAATTACAAATTATCCATGAGGTGAAAGAATATTGAATAATGCAAACAAGGGTTGAATACTGATCTAGTTGGGCCCACTAGACATAGAAAGAGGGAGAGGGTGCTATAAAACAGAGAGGGGAAGCCATTCAGCTGTGGTAGGGGCGAAAACAGGGGAGGTTGGAGGCACAGGGGCCGGGCGGCATCACCGGCGGGGAACTACCTGGGAGGCAACAGTGACCAGCGAAACGGGAACCTCTTGAGGTGAGTATGCTCCTTGGGGTGGCGTCTCCGGCTGGTAGGCACCAGGGCAGGCCAGTGGGGGCAGGGTGCGACGGGCGGGGAGGTCATCCATGGCGAAGGCGGCCGGAGGAAGGAGGGATAGAAGTAGGGGGAGCACGAGTGAGGGTGGACCACTGGGAACCCACCTGTTGCAGTGGCTTGGCCGGGGAGGCGTCGAGGTGAGCCAACGGTGAGGATCGGGGGCGGCAGTAGGTGGCTCCCGGTGGCAACAAGCTCGGGTGGAGGAGAGCCTCGGTCGGTGGAGGGGAAGGTTCCGGGGTGCCGTGGTGAAGCTCCAAGAGGGAGGAATCGGGTTGTAGTGAAGCAGGGGCGAGATGGCGACGGGAAAGGTAGTTCGGCCGGCGATGGGGAAGAAGAGGGTGCGGTGTGCTTGGGTGCCCAGATTTTCAATTGGCTGAGGGGGTAAGCTCTAGGGGTGTGGTGGAACACCGTGACGCAGACCAATTTTGGAGAACTCTGATGAAGGGGCTGAGACGGCGTGGGGCGGCGATGGTCGGTGTTGGCATAGAGGCGGCTCGGATGAGCTCGGCTTGGGCAAGGCGGGAGAAGTGAGGGTGAGGTCGGGCCTTCCTTTATAGTCAGGAGGAGTAGTTGCAGCTGGGCGTATTAAAGTCGCACGTAGAGGAGTAACTCCGAGCAGTGGAATCATCCGCACGCAGAGCAAGAGGTTCAATGCATGACGCAACGAGAGCAAGCGGGTGCAGGCGTAGGGGCACAGGGGAGGCCGGTCATAAGTGCAGCTAGCTTGGAGTCAAGCCGAATGTAGAGGGCGTGGCGAGAGCAGGCGTAGGCCTAGCAACGTGAGGTGGCGTTAATACCGGGCGAGGAGCATTGATGCGCGACAGAGCTAGTAGAGGGGAGGAGCTACGTGACGCCAGAGAGGAGAGGTGTTAATGCAACATTACTTCGTGTTGGCTCGGACGCGACGGGGGAACTGGGGTCGGTGGCAAGTGCGTGCGTGGGAGCTAGAGCTGGACTAGCTCAGCTGGGCAGCACCTGGAGCAAAGACGGGGGAAGGAAGAAAAGGAGAGGAAGAGAGAGAGAGGCCAGGTGAGGGGAAAAATAAATGGGCTAAGGGCCCAAAGATTTTTTTTTGGTGATTTTCAAATTTTGACTTTTGGCCTTTCAATTTCTGTTTTGATCAAGATTTTGATTTGAAAATTTTAATTCAAGAATAGGCTCAAAATAATTTTTCAGGTAATTGGTTCTTGATCCGAGATTTGGTTTGATTGATTGAATTACTTAGCACAAAACCAAGTGAGAATTTTGAATGAACTCCAAATTTTTTGAATAGCACGGGAAATCGATAAAAGATTTAAGATTGTCGTAAATACAATAGTCCCATATTTTTAGAATGTTGCAGATTCAATATCTCATTAAGTCAAGATTAATTAATTAACCACATGTGATGATGAACCGAACATAGCTATAAGCATGGCTAAGTATACTAGATGTACAATCCATGTGACAACTAGTATTGCATCACTAGATAATTATCCATCCTAGGATAACAATATAATCATGGTATTCAAATTATCAAGTGAGGCATTAATCAATTTGAACAATAGCTACCAAGTACAAAGGCTTGTAATAAAATAGCAATGCATGATAATTTAAAATAAAATAATAAATAAATAGATTTAAAAACTAGATTCAACAAGATCAAAGGATATGACTTGATATGACTTGTCTTGGCCTTGCTCAATTAATGACTCTTGATCTTTAGATCTTGCTTCAACTCCTTCAAAGAGGTTATCTAACGAGAAAGAAAACAAAAAAGGGATAAATAAAATTAAAATTGACTCTAAAAACTTTAAAACTAGAACCAAAAGATAGAGCTCAATTTTAGATGAACTTAGGAAAAGGAATCGGGTCAATCAGAGCTAGGACGGAGAAGGACGAGCTCTTGAAAAATTAAATAACCGAGAAAATGCTAAAAAATAAAAAGTCTACTATGCTGTGGACTGGGCACATAGAATAGTAAGTCTACGGTGAACTCGGCTCACGGAATAGTGTACTGGGTGACTTAGCTACTGATGCGACATCTAGGACTAACATGGCAGAGATGTGACTCTTAGGGTTAAGGTGGTTGCTGAGGTGGCATGACACGTGGCATGCTGACGTGGCATGTGGGATGGCTCAGGTACTGACATGGCACACACGTGGATGGACATGTGGCGTGACACGTAGGCTAGGGTTGATGTACGGCGAGGACAGAGATGGCGGCAATGAGTGGTCGACAACGAAGATGATGGCAACCGGAGTGAAAGATGACGGCGACGATAATGGGGCATGGCGGAGCTCAGAAGCAGCAATGACGCATGGGTGAGAGCAAGCGGCTACAAAGATCAAGGATGGTACCGCGGTTTTATAGGCGTGGAAGCTGAGAGGGCGGCTTGAACATGGGCACAGAGTCCGGAGCGACGACGACATGGACACCGAGTCCATGGCAAGGACAACGGTGACGCACACGGCGAGAGTCTAAGATGGAGACGATGAACAATGCTCGGGTGTGCCGATACGTGACGTGTGGCAATCGGACGGCTATGGGACGAGACGGTCGGAGACCATTGGATGGGCTGGTATGGATGGCTCGGACGACAACATGTGGTGGCCATCTGTCGAACGAAGTGGCGGCGGGATGCTCGATGCGTGGCAAGCGGGATGCTCGATGCGTGGCAAGCGTGATGCGGGCCATGGTGGATCGGGCCGACGAGAGAAATGGGTGTCAGCCCATTTAGCTTTTTAGGAATTTCGAGGCCTTTCCAATTTCAGAAATTGGTATTACTTCTTTTGAGCTCTAGAAAAAAGTAAATAAACTCGAAAAAATCTAAAATATTATAGAAAATTCCTTGAAGCACAAGGAACCCAAATAAAATACTTTCAGCAATAACTGAAGTTTAACTTAGTTATATTAAATTATTTAAATTAATAAAAATTCTATTTTAGCTTTAATTAATTCTAGAAAATCCAAATGGTGACTTTTATTTTGAAAAGCTTCAAATAAACTCTGAAAAATAGGATGTTACAGCGATGCAACAGTGCAAGAGAAGAGCAAAGCAAAGCAATCGAGTAGAGCAAGGAAAACAAAGAGGGAGGAAGGAGAAATGGGCTAGACCCAGGGAAAAGGAAAGAATGACGTTTGCCCCAAACTAGAAATTGATTTGAAATTATAACTGAGATTTGAATCTGGATTGAGAATTGAACTCTAAGCTGAGATTTGAATTTAGATTTTAAGGTTCTCATGATTTTGAATTTGGGATTTAGAAATTGAATTCTGGAATTTGGGTTTTGAGATTTTCTGGAATTTCACTTGAAGTTTCAAGTTTGGATTTTAAATTTGGAATTAGAGATATTCGATAGGAATTTGATTTTGAAGATTAATTTTTAGGATTACACATAAAATCCAAATAATTGAAATAATTAATTTGAAAATAATTTAAAAAAAAACAAACTTAGGATGTTACAGGCCCGCCACCCATCACTCTTCGAGCCACACCACATGCTGTACTATAGGAAGGCCCTGCCAAGAGGTTCCTTTCTGCGGTGAACCCATGTGTAAAGCATCCAGGTATGCATACCCTGTTATCTACGAAGATAACATGCGCCCTCTGTTGTCGACATGCGAGCGCGAAACTGAATTATTCATTAGTCGACAGGGTAAGTGGGGGACTACTAATCAGTTCCTTGATTTGATCTCTTGTTTACCTGTGTTAACAAATATGTACGGTGCCATGTATTTTCTGTTTGTTCATGGTCATAAAGATTTGCGAAATAGCACTATGTTTCCGTTAATTCCTTGTGTGAAGAGACAGCGACGGCGGCAAGGGCTCAGGGTTGAGAATGGTGTTAGCCTATAGTGCTATGCTGCAATGACAAATCCTCTTTCTTTTCCTTTTCTTTTTTTTCCTTATCTCTATTTCATTTTTTTAATTTTAATTTAGGGTAATTTGTATTTTAAATCTACCTTGATACATTTTTTTCAACATTAAAATTAGAAGGACATATCTAAATAATTATTAAAATAATTAGTAGGATCGGAAAATTTGGGTAGGATCACATCTAAATTGCAATCACAATCCTACTAAAATTCTGGTGAAATGGTAAGATTATTAAGATTATACTTAGGATCAAATCGCTTCAATATATCTAGGTCTAGGGCCATATGATTGTAAGACTTTCACTACTACAGAAATCAACATAACAGACGGTTCAAAAACGTCATCACAGACGATTTTGTGAACCGTCTGAATTTATGGGTCAGTGATAATCGAAGGTTATCACAGACGGTTTGTGAGCCATCTATGATAAATACAATACAGACAGTTTGTAACTAGAACCGTCTGTGAAAAACACTATCACAAACGATTCTAAACAAAAACCATCTGTGATACTCACACATCACAGACGGTTCTATTTACCAACCGTGTGTGATACGTTCCCATCATAGACGGTTGGTAAATAAAACCGTCTGTGATGTGTGAGTATCACAGACGGTTTTTGTTTAGAATCATCTATAATAGTGAATCACAGACGGTTTATACTACAAAACCGTCTATGATAGTTCATTCTATACCTAATTTTTTTCTATTTTTCAGTTAGTCTCAGCAAATGTTAGCTATGTCTTTGAAAAAAGCGAAAACAAGCAAATACGATATCAAACATACCAGAGAACATTCTATTTTCATTACAATCCACCATTACAACATCACAAGATTATAATCCACTATTACAACATCATAAAATTACAATCCACCATTATAATATCACAATAAAACATACCACAGAACATTCTATTTACATTACAAACCGAGCAGCTCTAAACCCTACAAAGTAGCTCGAGTAGGCCTTCTTGGTGGTTGCCTCACTGTAAGCTTCCAGGCAGTTCTAAACACCACAAAGTAACAACACAAAGTTACAAAATCAAATAATAGAAACAATGGAGGGAGCCCTAACCACAAAGAGGTCGATCGAGGAAGAGGACAGTGAGAAGCCTAGAGAGATTTTGAATGTATAAAGGGTAGGGGATAGGTTCAGGTGAATATTTATAGGGGAGAGAGAGGTGGGACGATCTGTAGAGTGTGGGTTGGTCGGTTTCTATTGGCTGGAATTGGGTTGAGGAGAATTGATGGGCCTATCAGTCAGAGACTAATTTATCATAAATAGTTCTTGGTAAGAACCGTCTATAAAAGTATCACAGACGGTTTGAACCATGAACCGTTTGTGATATTGGTTATATATATACCGATACAATATAAACAACTAGTCTCAAAATATAAAATAACAAAGTTCTGTATGGTTTATATATACTTATTTGAAAGGTTTCGATGAGATCTACAACTTTGTAGTTGAGACAAACCCGAAATTTCAAAGGGAAGATCGAAAATTTTGGTAAAAGCAGAAATAAAAACTTACGATGCAAATTTGAGCCTAAAGATGGCCGATTTTGGGTCTTAGAGGGCGACGGGCGTAAGTGGGTCATTTTTTTGGATCGAGCTCGTCGTTAGCTTTCCAACGAATACAAGAACGTCGAAAACAGATACTATATGCAAAAATTATGCTTGTTTTACTGAAGGTGTGTCAGAACGGAATCTTACTCGAGCTCATGTGGGAAATTATGAAATTTTAGGAATGTACTAGGCTGGAAACATATCACAGACGATTACAAACCATCTGTGATAACTTCATTACCACAGATGGTTTGTATTACAAACCATCTGTGAAGTTTCACAAACAGTTCTTGCCAAGAATTTCAAATACCACAGACGGTTCTTGTTAAGAACCGTCTGTGATTGCATTTAACACTGACGGTTTTTATGAACTATCTGTGATGAGACGTCTAATATAAACTTTTTTTGTAATAGTGTTTAAGACTTAAATCGAGATTTTGACAAGCTCGATCACACAAAACAAATTTACATCTTAGCATGAAGAGGAAAAGGGAAAAGAAAGCCCAATGAAAATTATACGTGAACAGAGCAATGGATTTTCCTTTCTTTTATTTTTTAAGGGAATAGCACTTGAATCGAAGTCATGGCTAGCTTGAGCAACAAGCACAAGCACTTATTTCTTGCAAGCTTCAACTATCCCAACAAAGTGAACCATGGACCATTTATCAGTGCTATAGTTAGAAGAGCCTGAAAAGCTACCTTCTCGTGATGATTGGAATTGGCTTGGTTAGATCCAAATTGCTACTAGGGTAACATTTACTAGCCACATAGGCGCGGCGTCACGCCGCGCTAGTCACCGTGTGGACCGAAGTAAAAGAGGCGAAATTTCGCAGCAAAAGGAGAGTGGAGGGGTTTTTTTGCAAAAAATCGAGGGCCTTTTCACAATAAAACAATATCGCTTAAGGGGTGAGGAGGACGAAGGGAGGGGGGAGACCGGTGGTCGGGAGAAAGGGGATGTAATTTCCATTGTGACAATGTTTGTCAACCTTGTTCCATCCCACTATTCCATGAACTTCAGAACAAATAAGCCACATGACGAAGCAGGATAAAAAACAATAATGAAACATGGTTTTGTTGCAAAATGTAGAAATATAGAACAATTTTGATAACGATTAGTACTTGTCATTTTGTTGTGGAATATCCGTAGCATGGATAAGCCATGATGTGAGAACCAAGTTGCCCCATCTAGCAATAGATGTTCTATTTAATATTTCCTAATAAACATATACTTGCACACCTTTGAGCTATTTTACAATAAGAAAACCAACAAATTTTGATGAATATATGTACGGGAGATGTTTCCATACTTTTTTTTAATAGTGATTTGCATAATTTTTAAAGCATAATGAATGGTAGATAGATGTCTCTTACCTTTTCTTTTTCTTTGAGATTAGTGCTACTCTTGTTAGAAAAGAAAGCATAGAAGGACTGCTTTGTATGTAGATGCTATACGATAAAAAAAGATGCAAAAGTAAAAGAAGACTTATTGTATTTATTAGTACAGTGAGCTTATCATACTTAGAAACAGCCTTTGAATCCAAAACGTGTATCTCTTCCTCCCTGGTATTGATAACAACTAAATACCAAAGCACTCTCATGTGATTCAACAGAAGAAATATTTGTAGAATTTGAAGTATGTTCGATATAATTTGAAAATAAAAAATGCTAAATGATTTAAGAAGCATCAAAATAAATGAAATATGTATACCAAGCCATGTTGTAGATATTTTTCCACATATTTCAATGCTGAGCCAATTTTCTTATAGTTAGAATGAAGAACAAATTCACATGCGCTATTCAAGAGTTTAGTTGTGCTCTGAAAATATGGTTTGCAGCCATCCCTATTCCTTTAGATCGATATCGATATTTTATCAATCGTATGTAGCCATCCATTATCTGTTAATTTGTAGTAGGAGTTTAGGGTTTTGCATTCTAGAAAGTAAATGCTATTACATGAAAAATTAGACCAGTTCTTACCTCATCACCCAATCATCTCTTCATTTTGGAGCTGAGTCTAGAAGGGTCAAGGAAAGTATCACTTCATGTCGAATGTGTGTTGAATTCAATATTGCCATTTTTCTCTTTACATGAATTTTTAATATAGTATGTATTTGTTTTCTCTAATAAAGACAACATCCCTCTAGCAAGAGTTAGTGAAAATTAAGATGTGTGTAGAAAAACTACTTTATGATAATACCATTGATAATATCTGAGCTGTCAATGCCCAGATTTGACCAGATATGAGATTACACCGTTACAAAACCTAATAGGTTTCCGATGTGGATAAATACCTGAACTACCCCTGATAGTTCCCTACTATAAATATAGAGGTATTGTACCATGTAAGCCAATCTATTATCAATAAAACATAAGTTATGGTTCTCTACTCTCCTGGCGCCTTGTGTGATTGTCTCTGGCGATTGTGTTCGTGGATTGCGTTACCGTTCATCTATTCTACACCGATTTCACAACATGTTATCAGCACGAGTCGCTCTACGAGGTGCACGGTATGCAGTTCGCGAACCAATCTCTTACACATTGCAATTTATATGTTTGATCTAGATTGATTCTATAATTATTTGCAATGCCATGTCCTAGATCGATGTTGTGTTAATTTTCTTAGTCATGGATTGATCTACAATCTGCCTATTAGATCTAAAATCCAGGAAATTAGACATCTAATCTCAGATCGGTTTGTATGATTGTTCTCGTTGATAATTAGAACAATTTTATTTTTTATGATTATTAATCATAGATTTAATCTATATTCATGCATGAATATGTACATTAACGAATCGGTATTATGGCATTGATCATCATTGGGGAGCCGTGGATTGCCGAGGACATCGTCTTCCGCTGTAGTATCGGAGCTGCAGGGCAATTCCCATACATGCAGGCGTGCATGCCGATCTTTGCGGGCGTCATCACTCGTCACCCGCAATCGCGATTCGCGAACCGCGAAGAGTGACATCATGGTCTTAATACAATAATACTTAGTTAGGTCTCACAAGCACACAAAGTTGACAACCACATGACATAGGCGTAGTCACAAGCTCACAAACTAGAAAGTACTAGTACATTAGTAACTAAAATACTAAATCAAGTTCTTAGTTGAACTTAACAAAGGATAGGAGCAAGCTTCCTATAGCTGAACCTCCGGCATGTCATCATCATCTCCAAGCACATAATCACCGCCCATTTCATCCTACAAATTGCAATGGAAATAACGTGTTAGTACTTCAAATGAATTACATGCTACTGCAATACATATCAATATAATTGTACCCCAATAAGCAGATTGTTCTTAATGGCTTCAAGAACCTCAAGATCACTAGGCAAAGAAGAAATATTCTTAGAACCTGAAAATTAAAAGGCAGCTACATGAGTAAAAAGAACATGAAGATATTGTTAATAGGAAGCAACAGATCAGTTTACACTTTTACCTCTTTTAGCTCCAGTTATCCAATCCTTAGTGCAAACAAGTGCTTGTACCATGTCAGGATCAAGGCTGCTTCGATATGGGTCGACAACACGTCCACCGGCACTAAATGCAGATTCAGAAGCCACGGTTGACACTTGCATTGCCAACACATCACGAGCAATCAGGGAGAGGACAGGATATTCATCCTTCTGATTTTTCCACCATGCTAAAATATCAAACGTATTATGGTTGGCTTTAGAAACCTTCAATTGTGGTTCTGCTAAGTACCTCTCCAATTCACTTATTCCTTCATCATTACCACATGCATCACTTTCATAAAGGAATGAATCAAGCTCATCATCCACACTATCCATAAACTGATCTACAGCTGAAGTTGATGAAACAAGTGTTGTACTCTTGGAAGGTGCGGAAGAAACATAGCAATGAAACATGTTCCTTAGAACACCATTGAATTTATCAAGTTCAGCTTGGTAGGAATTTCTATATAACTTTCTCAAGTAAAATTCTACAATTCTTCTCTTGAACCTAGGATCAAGCACATTTGCAACAGAGAAGGGCAACATTTGACTTCTTCCAAGACTTGTCAAACTTGACACTCATAGCATTTGCCATTTGGCAAAGAGTGGCATCATTACTATTGCACCAATCAGATAGATATAACTTAATCTCACAAAACCTCTAAAAACAGGTTTGTTGTTGGATATAGAGTACGAAAATATCTCGGTCAAAGTCAAAGAATTTTTCAAGAAAGGAATCGAATGTGGGCCTTCTCCCATTCCCGACTTGAAGGAACAATACACTCATACTGCGGCGTCGATGGAAGTAAGCCTCTCAAATGCAGGCTTGTAATAAAGAGCATCCTCAACATGAGATATGTAGAATTCCATCTCGTAGAAACATCAAGTGAGAGAGAAGGCTTTGTATCTAGCCCACATTCAAGAGCACACTTCAGAACTCCTCCCATCGAACCAGTAGATCCCTTGACAAAGAACTACAAATGATCTAATTTTTCAGTTGTAGTGCCAATCACACGCATACCATCTCTAACAACCAAATTAAGGATGTGATTGGCACATCTCACATGAAAAAACAGCCCATCACATACTAAAGGACTATGCCTCTTGAGTTCTACAATGACATCCTTAACCGCTACTTCATTTGCCACTGCATTATCCAAACTTAGAGAGAACATCTTTTTCTCCACATACCACTTCAAAAGACAAGAAGAAAGTGTATATGACAACCTCTCACCAGTATGTCGCCCTTCAACATGGAAGAAATTGACAATCCTCTTCTGAATTTTCCAATCATCATCAACCCAATGAAGAGTAACACACATATAACCCTTGTTCTGGTTGGATGTCCACATATCCATAGTTGCACTAAAGCGACTTTGAACGGTTTTGAAGTATGCATACAACTTATCCTTTTCAGCCAAATAATATTCCATTATTTCCTTTCTAACTGTGACACGAGACTTTAGAGGATAATGTGGACGCAATGATTTGACCCACTCTTGGAAATATTCATGCTCAACCATATTAAAAGGGTACTCATGAACTATCATAGCCTCGTAGAACTTTCTCAAGCTAGCTTCTTGATCATACTTGTAAGGTTGGACAACTGCGATGCCGGTATCTTTATCAGTTTTTGTTGTAAGCTGTTGCTGTCCTTTCTTGATGCTGTGATAATTAGCGAGATGGGTCCACAAACCGCTTGTTCCAAATCTGCTCTCACTCTGTGTTTGCTGGTCTTGTTTACACAACCTTTGACATTGCACTTTGCCCAAAGCTGATTTTCCTCCTTGCCATTCACCTTCACTGTTACCCAAGACTTGGTGAAGTATTGCCACACTCGATGTGCTCTTCTTGGCCCTCTTGCTTTGGCAGTTCATTTTTGTCCTCGCCATCGCTGCCGCATCCACATCGATTGGATCAACACCATCTGCTTCAGTGCCACCAGTACCACCACTTGGCACTAAACTTCTCTCGAATGAAGGTGCCGATGCAGTGCTGCGTAAAGCGAACATCCCAAGATTCGCTTGCATTTTCACTTGTAGCTGGCCTTGCACGTTTATGGGATCCTATCACGGTGAAGTATTAGATTTTGCATGTATACCATCGCCAAAAGGATAAGGGGATGCGAGAGCATATACATCTATGCAAAACTATTCCACTGGATCGATATGCGATTATGCACAACAAAAGGCAGCTAATGATTTCATGCATGACAAATAAAATTCCAAAATTTGCACATGAATTGTTATTGCATACAAAGTTGCCAATCGTGATGTTTTCTCTATCTAAACCGCAAAATAGGCAATGAAGCAAAATGCCAAAATCTATATCTCAGACATATGCATTTCTCAGACATATGCACTAATCGATTTGGAATTCATCAAGAAATGTGCTTAACAAAACAATCTACTCACTCAACGAATTACAGGAGTGTTTGTTCCTCCACTAAATACTACTAGGCATAACAAACTAATACACAGACGACAGACCGGACTCAGTCATGGTCTCATGGACACAAATACACGAATAATGACCTCACCGCCTCACCTTTTGTACAACCTGGATAATCAAATACAAATACACAAATACACAAGAGCCTTTTGTGCAACCTGATAGCATCATCAACCTGATTGTTAAAGCGAATTTAACAATACATTTAACAAACCTCGACTTCATCACAGAGGATTAAGAACCATTCAAAAAATGTAGCATTAAGATGTATCAATGGATATCATTCAGAATCTGTAGGATCTACTGATGCAGTTCAAAAGAGACCACACAAAGAGCATTAAGAATTTATCAACAAATATACATGTTGTGCTATCAGCATCAAGAATTTCTTTATCACCTACACTCACACCCATCCATCTGCGCCGCCCATCGAGAATTTCTTCACACGCCGACACGCACTGCTTACCAGATGAAGCTGTGGCCGCTGCCGAGGTTTGAGAGGCGGCGAGGTCGATAGGAAGTGGTGCTGGTGCCTCTGCCGGTTGACCCGCATCTCCAGCCGGCGCCATCTTCGTCTCAGATGTGGCCGCCGACCGCCTCTGGAGATGCCGGATGGAGACGTCGCCGTCAGGCGTGCGTGGGGATGGAGGCGGCGGCGCGGCTGGAGATACCGGATGCGGATGGGTGGAGGAGGTGGGGTGTGGGAGACCGGAGACGGAGACGCCGAGACGGCAGGCCGGAGGCGTGCGCGGATGGAGGCGCGCGTGGGGATGGAGGCGCGGCGCGGCTGGAGATGCCGGATGCGGATGGGTGGAGGAGGTGGGGTGTGGGAGACCGGAGACGAGACGCCGAGACGGAGGCCGAGGCGTGCGCGCGATGGAGGCGCGTGGGGATGGAGGCGGCGGCGGCCGGAGATGCCGGATGCGGATGGGGTCGTGGAGGTGGGGTGTGGGAGACCGGAGACGGAGACGCCGAGGCGGGGGCCGAGGCGGCGCGATGGAGGCGTGGGGATGGAGGCGTGGGGATGGCCGGATGGAGGCGTCCAGCGTGCGTGGGGATGGAGGCGGCGGCCGGAAATCACTCAGGCCCGGTCGGCACGAGCCGGGATGCGCGACCCCATGCAGCGCTGCATGCATGTGGTGCCGCCTGCCACCTGCTTGAAGACACCTGTCCTGTGCTAGTTGTCGCCACATGCAGCGACAAGCATGCTGCATGCATGATTCACCGTTTCACGGTTTGAGCAAGCTGCATGCTAGCGGCGCCCGTCCCTTCAGCCACGCATTGCAGCCGACGCTTGCCGATTCTTCACGGCGTGTGAAGTTAGCTGCACGTGAAGAAAGGCAAGCTGTTTCGAAATTGATTCAAAGCCGTGATGTCCAATCTCCAGCACTAGAAGACAACACCAACACTACTACAAAAATATTTATATTAGACACCTCATCACAGACGGTTCATAAAAACCACCAGTGTTAAATACAATCACGGAAGATTCTTGATAAGAACCGTCTATAATATTATCACAGATTTCGAATATCACAGACGGTTCTTACTTAAGAACCATGTTGTGGTTACAGACCAAACAGAGAGAGAGGGTTGTAGTGGGGAGTTAGGTGAGCGAAGCTCTCTCGTTCGTTGCGAGGCTTCGTCACACGTATATATATATCCTAATGGTAGTGTCTCTACAATCGTGCCGTTACACTCGAGTACCCTTCTCGGGACCATCTCTTCCACGTACACGCTCATAACTCGCTAACAGGGCTAGCTGGGTTTAGGTGGGGGCCACCCCTACAACAAACCATATGTGATATTACGGGAATATCACAGATGGTTCTTAATAAGAACCTGATGTGTCCATGCCACATACGCAAACAACCTAATGATGAGGACATCACTTCGACTGATATGAACACTCCTTTTACTACTACCTTGAATGATGTTCAAGGTCCAATTACTCGGACACATGCTCGTCAATTAAATTGTCAGGCAAATTCGTTTCTAGGGCTGAGTGTATCGCTTAAGAACTCTATGATGCTGCCTAATGGAAATGATTTGCTTGTGCTTAGGAATCTAGAACGGGATAGCAAGGAGTTGATGATATGCATCAAGGAAGGAGAAGGCAAAAACAATGGTTAAGGAAATGAAGAATTTGTGGCCTCCAACTCAAAGAGCTTCGGCAATCCCTTTACTTGGTGCTGCGTCACCTTTTTCCTCTAGCCTATAAGGCTTGTATCCGAGTTCTATCACGTGAACAATAATAGTACCAAACCCCCTTTCATTAGATAAGTGTGGTTTCCCCCTTCTCTATTTAAGGAGGTCGCACCCCTTAGTTTTTCTTGGATTTTTCTTAAGAGATAATTCTGCTTAGCAGTTTCACCGCATGTCCGGTTGAGGAACCCCAACTTGTGAACTTTATCCTTATTCGCAATACAATTTTAGATTGCATCTTGTACTCTCTTGTTTGTATTCTCGATTCGCTTGCAGGTGATAGCCTTCTTGGCGAGGTCAACCGCGTTCGGCACGGTTGATAACCAACGGAGCAGTGGTGTAGTGATTGCGAGGGTTTCAATCTATTTTGGTCGGAGCCTTTGGATCATCAACGTCGAGTTCTCCACAATCGACTTATCAGTACCTTTCGAAAGATCGGGCCATCGTCACATTAGAACCGTCTGTAATATTCCCGATATCACAGATGGTTCTTATTAAGAGCCGTCTGTGATATTCCCGCAATATCACAGACGGTTCTTAATAAGAACCGTCTGTGATATATTTCCCACCTTCCACATCACTAAAATTTTACAATTTCTCGCCTAAGTTCGAGTAGGATTTCGTTTTGACACACCTTCAGTAAAATGAACATAACTTTTGCATATGGTGTCCGTTTTCAATGTTCTTGTACTCGTTGGAAAGCTAACGACGAACCCGATCCAAAAAAATGACCTACTTGCGCTAGTCGCCCTCGAAGACCCCCAAAATCGGCCATCTTTAGCCTCAAGTTCGAATCGCAAGTGTTTAATTTCTGTTTTTGCGAAAAATTTTAATCTTCCCTTTGAAATGTGGGGTTCGTCTCAACTGCAAAATTATAGATCTCATCGAAACCTTTCAAATGAGTATATATAAACCATATAGAACTTTATTATTTCATTTTTTGAGACTAGTTGTTTATATTACATCGGTATATATATAGCCAATATCACAGATGGTTCTTATTAAGTACCGTCTATGATACTATTACAGACGGTTCTTACCAAGAATCGTCTGTGATAATTTGTTCTCTAACCGCTGGGCCCATCAATCCTTCTCAACCCAATTCTAGCCAATAGAAACCGACCAACCCACATCCCACGGATCATAACTCTCCCTCCTCTATAAATACTCCCTCGAACCCATCCACCCCCTCCCTTCAAATGCGTCTTAAGCTTCCTGCCTCCATTGTTTCTTCTAGTATTTGATTCTGTGGGGTTTAGGTCTCCATCGTAGCCTCTATTGTTGCTACTTTGTTGGGTTTAGAGCTGTCCGGGAACTTACAATGAGGCGACCGCTAAGAAGGCCTACCCGAGCTACATCATGGATCTCTGATTCTTCTATTTTCTTTCTTCTCTGTTGCTCGATTTGTAATGAAAATGGAATGTTCTCTACTATTGTAATGGTGGATTGTAATCTTGTGATGTTGTAATGGTGGATTGTAATGGAAATAAAATACTCTCTGCTATGTTTGATATCATATTTACTTGTTTTCAAAAAGCATAGCTAATATTTCCTGAGGCTAACTAAAAAATAGAAAAAAATTTAGGTATAGAATGAACTATCATAGACGGTTTTGTAGTATAAACTGTCTGTGACTCACACATCACAGACAGGTCTAAACTAGAACCGTCTGTGATATTCACACATCACAGATGGTTCTAAACTAAAAATTGTCTGTGATATTTATATATCACATATGGTTTTTAGTTAAAAACCGTTTGTGATTATCAGCTATCATAAACGATTTTTACTTAAAACCGTCTATGATATCTATACCACAGATGGTTCGAAAACCATCTGTGATAACCTTTGATTATCACTGACCCATAAATTCAGACGGTTCAGAAAACCATCTGTGATGACGTTTTTGAACCGTCTGTGCTGATGATTTCTGTAGTAGTGCAAGCAAGGAGGCACATGTATCTAATACGCACATACATAACTAGTATGCATATGTGCATAGATGATTTATATCAACCAAAGCACAAAAAATCGCTCTACAAAGATATGAGGTATGCAAATCACAAATAAATCTATTATGCATTGTAATTTCATAGATCTTATACCTAGATCAAAATTATATTCGATTGCATTGTTATGATTAGATCAGATACGTTCTGGTTGATACTAGTTTCAGATTGATCTATGATTTATATATATGATTATTTAACTTTCTAACCAGTAGGTTAAATATCTAGAATCTAGATGGGTTCATCAAAATAGATTAAAACTGGGATTGATTTGATGTTGCAATGGATTGGAATCATGCACACGGATTAACACGGTGAGAACGAGCTTTTGGCACTGTGATTGGGGGAAGCCACGCCATGGCCACCACCGCCGTCGACACGCCTGAAGCTCGGCTGCCTTTGCACACCTTCACCTGAAGCCGTCGTCGCCCCTGGTCATCGCTCGCGCTTGTGGCCACCCGAAGTCACCATTATGCGCACCGTCGCCCGGCCTCCCCCCAACCAACGCCGTCGCCCAAAGTCGCCTCTGGTCGGCCACCAGCCACCACCACCGAGCTGAGGTTGCCGCTTGGAACAACTGAAGATCGTCAGCTACCAGATCTGACAGTGCGCCTCAAGCCATCGGCACCCGAAGCCGCCATCGCACCCGAATCCAGCCGCCACTCACCAAGCCGAAGCAGCACCTCACCGTAACCGCCCATCGGTCGGACCCATCCACGGCCGCTGCTATATCTTCGCCAGAATCATCGAACCCACGCACCTGAAGTCGCCCTACTCGACCAACACTCCGCCGTTGGCCGCCGCTACGCCTAAAGTCTCCCGGTGTTTCTCGTTTCCACCCGCCGGAAGCAGCAGTTGTCGAGCACCTCGCGACTAATACCACCGTCGAGTGCTTCGCGACTGAACACCCCCGCACCGCACTCGGGAAAGCCGCCACCGCGCCGAACCTCCGCGCCTGGCCGCTGCTACGCTGGACCCCCGCACCCGGCCGCTGCTGCGCTGGAAACCCCGTCCAGCCACCCGATCTACGCACCCAGTCGCTGCTACACTGGACCCCTACGCCCGACTGCTGCCGTGCCAGAAACCCACGCCCGACCGCCATTCGCTGAGTCCGATGTACGCGCCCGGCCTGCACCGCACCGAACCCTATTTCGGACTCAGCCACCGTCCAAATGGCCGTTCGGTGCTAGGGAAACCCTAGCACCTGAACTAAGCCAGCCGAATATGGGCCGGAAGCTTTTGGGCCGCGCAGGCTATCTCAAAGCCTAGAGAAAAAGGGGAGGGGCGCAGCCATTTCAGAAGGCATTTTTTTAATCCGTAGATTTTTGTAAGAGTAAAGTCCATTACCGGTCCTTAAACTTTTTATGCTGTGTCATCCCGGTCCATAAACTTTTAAAGTATGTCATCCCGGTCCTTAAACTTTCAAAGTGTGGCAATATCCTATGTAGTTATGTGATGAACTTTTTATCTTTGTGTCATCCCTGGTCCATAGACTTTCAAAAGAAATTGCCACACTTTGAAAGTTTAAGGACCGGGATGACATACTTTAAAAGTTTATGGACCGGGATGACACAGCATAAAAAGTTTAAGGACCGGTAATGGACTTTACTCTTTTTGTAAATTACATAATCCCACTGAGAATTGAAAATAACTACAAAATTTGACCCTTGAGTTCATTATATTTACAATTAAGTCCAATAAACTATTTTTCTTCCATATATTGTTTTCTACTTATTTAATATTTCTAAAAATTGCTTATTAATTAGCAGAAATGCATTAAAATTGCTAGAAAATTCTAGAAAACCATAGAAATATGGTTTTTAGGTATATGAGCTTTCGTAAATTTGTGAAACTTTAGACTTAATACACCAAAAGCATCATATTTATTTTATGGTTTATTTCCTAGCCTTGTGTGTTTGGGGATTTATTTAATGGGTTAGTAATTTTGAAAATTACTTAAATACCCTAATAATTATCAGAAAACCCCAAGTGTTTGCTAGAAAAATCTGGGAAATGATGCTTACAGAATAGATAAAAGAGAATCTTGCTCCTGAAGAGCACCCCTTATCTTTTGCTGAAATTATGCATTAAAAAATTATTTCTCAGATGCCATAAATATTTGGTCTAAGTTGTTCTGTTAAAATCTTGCTACTTGTTTCCATAAGTGCGTTCAAGGCATTGGTATGAGATGACTTAGAGGGTTACAAGGTTCAGGGGGAGCGAATCCCTGAACCATAGGTCATATGTAAGGCCAGAAGATTTATATGATCCTAAAGATCTAAATGTTGCACTCCTTTTCCCTTTGTGAGTTTTTCTTGAAGTTTTCTCACGCAAGGTTTTTAATGATGCAACAAGTGCCACAAGTAACGGATGTGATGTACTCTTTTCTTTATCCCTTTTTCCTACTGGGTTTTTGGGAGGAGTTTTTGATGAGGTATGTGCATACCGCGGTATTCACCCAAGGGGGAGTGTTACAAAACCTAATAGGTTTCCGATGTGGGCAAATACCTACACTACCCCTGGTAGCTCCCTACTATAAATATAGAGGCATTGTACCATGTAAACCAATCTATTATCAATAAAGCATAAGTTATGGTTCTCTACTCTCTTGGAGCCTTGTGTGATTGTCTTTGGCGATTATGTTCATGGACTGTGTCACCGTTCATCTATTCTACACCAATTTCGCAACAAACACTAGTAGATGGCGATGTGCGATAAGGCATGGAGTGGCATGATGCGCAGGTGGCTCGACGGGCCAGTGTGGAGTAGCGCGGTGGCCCGACGTGGACACATGGGCGGTGCTCAGCGTGCCAACATAGAGCGGCGTGGCATCCTAGCATGCGGACGTGGAGCAGCACGGCGACATGTGTGGAGTGGCACGGTGGCCTGCCGTGAAGTGGACCAGGTAGTAGACCGGAACACACAAATTATGTGTTGGATTTTATGCTCAAGCAGTGTCTTGCATGAGACACTACTTTCCTCTCTCTCTTCTTTATTCTTCTCTCCACCTCAATACAAATCCTAGTTGGCATGCTAATTAATACTATGGGCATTACTAACTAGGACCCATTGGGAGTGCCCACAATGCTGCAACGCAAAGCTTATCCACCATGCACAGACAATTTAGTAAGTCCAAATTTGACTAGGTGGAAAGTTGTTCATGATCTAATCCCTGCATGAGAGCCTTATGTTGCAATCTACACACTAAAATATGATGATATCTAATTAATTATTTTGGCATGGGCCTAATCCTTTCTTTAATTCTTTGCTACAGTCACATACTCACATTTATAAATGCACATATATTATACCAAATTTAGATAAAAATGTTTCAGTTACAGATCAATGACAAGTTCTTGATTGCAAAGCCACTAGGTTCATAGGATGACTTTCTACAAGGTGTATCCTAAAGACCTCACCAAGGAGAAACTCATAGCTCAACAAGAGATGCCATATGAAGATGATCAGAAAGTTGATAGTGCCAACAACTTTGCTTGCTTGACATTTATCTTCATATTTTGACTTCTAAGTTGAGGGCTCAGTTGAAACTAGCACAATATGTCATATGTGTCCTTACAAGTTTGCACTAAGTACTCTTTCTGCTAACTACTCACAACGACATGTCATATGTGTCATTCCTATTTCACAATGGTATCCTACCTTACAATGGGGAAAATGCAGGATAACCAACCTAACAAGAGATTCAAAAAGTCATAGCTACATAATCCTCCCTTCTGGCATCTTTCGATGGACTCGACCAATTCTATGCGGCGGCTAGACTATTGCGTGTGACCCTTCCATGCATCAGACCCAGAGGAATCTGTAGATATCAAAATTAAATATATTTAGTTCCAAAACTACAATGCCTAGAAAGTATAAACTTATTTTGCTGTTGCGTGCAAACAATTCGTTAACATCAATTATGCTGAGTGCTGCCAAAAGCATTTGTTTCTAGAAAACTCTCGTACAAGGATGTAAAAATTAGCAAATGGTTAAACAGCATAAAGTCAAGGGGCACTGTTATACCCTTTTTAGGTTTTTTTTATTTAAGGCTCATATGAGCCCATAAAACACATCAAAAAAATGTTATTAGAAAAGATGAACAACATATTTGAATGATCAAATCATCGCTTGCAAGTTTAGTACTTCATTGCCTTAGCATGCTATTACTTTATCAACCAAAAGAAATGCTGATCGGCTCTATTTCATCAATGCTGATATTCATCAGATGAGGCATTATCATAAAAGCACTGAAATTGGCTCAAGATGACCGTGAGCCATGAGGTCGCCTATTTTTCTTAGCAATTCTTTGCTAGATCAGACATTTGTTCAAAGGTGCTAATGCAAAATTAATAATACAAAAAAAGGAATACAAACATGCATGAAGAGATATCATTGTGTCGGTGAGCTCCAACTTACAAAAAACATACTTGTTAAATGTCTCCAGTGACATAAGATTCCAACTAAGATCAAAATGCACTTAAGATAAAAAAATCACTCATAACAAAGGAAGGACTTGACTTGTTCATGCCTACGCTACGCATGCCAAACAGGTAATTTATAAGTAATTGGAACAATCATGTAACATATCCGTGGTGAGAAAATGAGCTATGGTGATACTGCTGACATGCACCACCAGCTGATATCAATACATACCATCAAAATTTTGCAACCCAATCGAATCATTATTTTTTTTGTAAACCTGCAGATCCACTAAATTCAACATTGGCCAAAAGTACAAATGGTGATTTAGCAATGCCAACAGCATTGGTTGAACACAATAACAAGACAACTCTTTTGCATCGCCTTTGGCAGCAATAATGCAAATTCCACCACCAATAATCTATGCAGTTTTTTCTAGTGAGAGACCACAATTGTGCATAGCAAGATAACACTAAGTAAGGGGAAATCAAGGCACTGGCATGGAACGTGGAGAGAACATGTGAGCATGGGCACAACCTCGGCCCAAGGAATGCGTAGGTGAGCTCAGTTTGGCCAGAGGATGGACAGATTGGGCTAGCCACAGTGACGTCCATGGAAACCAAGGAGTGCTCCGATGCAAGACATCCTCGGCAATGTATTGGACAAACGGAGGTATGGAATATATAGAGTAGATGATGGTAATCGTGTGGTAGCAAAGAATTAGGTTTTGGCTCATCGGAGGCGACGAATTGACGACAGAGAAAAAAGTAGATCGGTATTTCAAAAAAAAAACTCAATTCTCATCAAATGGTTGCACGAAAATTAAATTAACTTCACGTGAGGGTGCAATATACTCGGGAACACGAAGTGATGTAAAAGGAATTTGAAAAAATTCACCGGAGTGCTCGAAACGTGAGTTAGAGCGACGAATAATTTTTAGGAACGGAGGGCTCTCAGTGACAGCGGTGTTACAAGGTTTAAGGGGGCTTGGCGAAGATTGAAAAAGGTTGAGAGGGGTCATGGGGTCATATATAAGGGCTCGGAAGAGATAGAAACAGACTCAAATTCGTAATATTTGTTTTTAAGTCGGTTTGGGAACCGACGAGATAAAAGATAAATGGATAAATGAATCATGAAGAGACTAGAAGGAATAGATTCTTTGCGTGATTTGGAGCATTTTTATTTTGGCAAGACTCTGCTGTTTGGTCTGTTCGGTCGAAGGTTGAAGATATTGAACACTAACCACTATTAACAGTAACCAATGGTAGAAAGAGAAAGAAATAAAAAGGAAAAAAGAAAAGTAAATATGGGCCAAAAAAATAGGTTGGACCTAAAAAATAGAATGAACATTTTTTGGAGATTCGGATTTTTGAGACATAAATTTGAATTTTTGGAAATTAAATTCAAATTCAGAATTTCAGGTTGAAATTGGAATTTTGAGATTTCTTTCTAGAATTACACATATAATACAAATAAAATTCAAACACTTTTAAATAATTAATTTAAAATTAAATTAAAAATGAATTTTTGGGATGTTACGATCTTCCGGTAGTCTTGAGCTTTTTTTTGGGCGAAAATTCCAGTAGTCTTGCCCTGACGTATTTGAAGGACTACGGGTAGGCTACGCTAGCGCAAATTAATAAAAATTATGCCCGTAAACCAAGATCACTGCGATTATAGATCACGGAATTACCACTAGGCGCAGTGCGGAATTGATGCAACACGTCGGGCGAGTAGTCGTACTCGTCGATGCGGCCGACGTCGGGCGAGTAGTCGTACTACTTCCTCGTCCTCGTCGCGGCGTCCAACGTACAACTCCTCTCTTGCGGTTTGTCCAAACGCTACGATGCAGCGCCGCCAAAAGGTATCCACACGTGCGGGAGGAAGCGACGCACGCGGATTACTAGATCGCGCGCGCGCTAGGGCGTGGGAGGGTGGCGGCGGGTTTGAGGAGGTCACCAAATTCACCTTTACCCTGTGCGCCTAGCCCTCCTTTTATAGACGTCCTTATAATGGGCTTGGCGAATGGTGGCCCATTAGGACTCAATACCCATCCAACCGGATCCAATCCGAATTAGGCTTCACCCTTAAGTGTGTGACCCTATGGGTTCACGTATGTTTAGACATGACACGAATTTACCTACTCGGTCAATAGTTGGTAGCGGCCTCTAGCAAGACGTGCCAACTCCTAAACATACATAAAGATCATATCGAACGAACCATCACAACTTTATGTACATGCCAATCCCTTTGCCTCACGATATTTGGTCGAGCTCCAAGTGACCACTCTTCCTCGATCACGTGATCCGGAATCCCTTACTAGGTTAACTCTTAACCTTAAGTAGCATGGCCATGCATTTGGATCCGATCACTCGAGGGCCCAGATATCTCTCGGATAGAGAGGGCAAATCCCATCTCGACCGACCATGCCTCGCGGCATGCTTCATGACAAACCCGAAAGCTACCTTTATAACTACCCGATTCACGGAGTAGCGTTTGATAGCCCCTAAGTAGGTCGATTCACATCTCAAGTACATGCGACAATCTCGGGTCTAAGGACAAGGCGTACACATTGTGTAGAGAGAGATCATAAGTATAATTGTTATGTCTCATGTTGGGTCGGTCCAACCCCATGTTCTAAACATGTGTCCACATTATTGGTTTGACATCTCCATGTCTATGACCGTGAAACATGGTCATCAACCGATACATGTGCTAATCCATTATTCACGTGTGTCCTCACATGAACTCCGACTAGGGACAACTTTAGAATAACCATATAAGTAAAGAGTTTCACAAACAAGTCACATACTTGTTAATCAACACAAAGGCAATATTCAAGGAACATTTATTAAATCATGGATACAACGAAATATCATCATCTCTATGATTGCCTCTAGGGCATATTTCCAACAGTCTCCCACTTGCACTAGAGTCAATCTAGAAGATATCTAATACCCATAGCTCTTGTGTGCGCCTCATGCTTAGGTCAGGAGAGGCTTCAGTCAAAGGATCTGAAATATTCAAATCCGTGTGTATTTTGCATATCTTTAAATCTCCTCGATTGAGGATCTCTCAAATGAGATGAAACCGCAGATGTGTTTGTTCTTTTGGTGATTCCTTGGCTCCTTGGCTTGCGCAATGGCCCCACTTGTTATCACAAGAAAGATCCGGAGGAGGATCACGCACTAGGAACCACACCTAGTTCGAAATGAACTTCCTTATCCAAATACCTTCCTTTGCTGCTTGTGAAGCCGCAATGTACTCGGCCTCCGTTGTAGAGTCAGCAACAGATCTCTGCTTGGAACTCTTCCAATCGACCGCACCACCGTTCAAAATGAACACAAAACCCGATTGCGATTTGTATCGTCTTTGTCGGTTTGGAAGCTTGCATCGGTGTAACCATTTACAACGAGCTCTTCCTCACCTCCGTAGACTAGGAACACATCCTTAGTTCTTCTCAAATACTTGAGGATGTTTTAACCATTGTCCAGTGACTCTCACCGGATCACTGGTATCTGCTCAGTAACACTTAGAGCATAGGAAACATCTGGCGAGTACATATCATAGCATACATGATAGAGCCAATGGCGAAGCATATGGAATCTTACTCATGCGATCTCGCTCATCGGTTGTCGAAGGACACCGAGTCTTGCCAAGATTTATGCCATGAGACATGGGCAAGAACCCTTTCTTTGCCTCCTCCATGTTGAACCGTTTCAACACTTTGTCAATGTAAGTACTCGGCTTAATCCTATTAGCCTTTTGATCTATCTCTATAGATCTTAATACCCAAAATATATGCCGCTTCCCTAAGTCCTTCATTGAAAAACTATTTTTCAGTGAGGTCTTAACGGACTCGAGCATAGGAATATCATTTCCAATCAGTAATATGTCATCTACATATAAGATTAGAAATACGAGCGAGCTCCCACTTGCCTTCTTGTAAACGCAAGATTCTTCTTCGTTTTGATGAAGCCAAACCCTTTGACCACTTCATCAAAACGAATGTTCCAACTCCGAGATGCTTGCTTCAATCCATAAATGGATTTTTGAAGTTTGCATACTTTTCTAGCATTGATTGGATCGACAAAACCCTCGGGCTGTATCATATACGTCCTCGGTTAAATTTCCATTAAGGAAAGCCGTTTTGACATCCATCCGCCATATCTCATAGTCGAAATATGCAGCAATAGCTAGAATGATCCGTATAGATTTAAGCATCGCTACAGGTGAGAAGGTCTCATCGTAGTCAACTCCTTGAACTTGCCGAAAACCTTTGCGACAAGTCGAGCTTTATGGATATGAACATTTCCATCCATATCAATCTTCTTTTATAGATCCATTTGCACTCTATGGTTTTAACACCATCAGCGGGTCAACCAAGTTCCAAACTTGATTGTCTCCCATGGATGCTATCTCGGATCTCATGGCACTTTGCCATTTCTCGTAGTCTGGTCCATCATTGCTTCCGCATAGGTCGTAGGCTCATCATTGTCTAACAATAACATATCTCGCGCATTGCGAGCCTTCCGACCTTCGTGGTGGTGGTGCTTCCTTTGCCATGGGTTCCTCAACTTGTTCGCCACGTGGGCATCATTCGCCGAGTCTTCCCGATTGGTTCATCTTGAACCTCTTCAAGCTGCACCGTTCTTCCACTTGTCTCCCTGTTGAGAAACTCTTTCTCTAGGAAAACACCACTTGACGACAAACACTTTGCCCTCTAGTCGGTTGTAAAAGTAATATCCAAAGGTTTCCTTCTGGATATCCCACGAAAATGCATTTATCCGACTTGGGTGTGAGCTTATCCGACTTAAGTCTTTTGACAAATGCCTCACATCCCCAAATCTTTAGAAAAGACAAACTGTGACTCTTCCTACCCATATCTCATATGGTGTCTTAACTACGGATTTAGACGGTACCCTATTAAGTGTGAAAGCTGCCGTTTCTAGAGCGTAACCCCAAAATGATAATGGTAGATCTGATCGGCTCATCATCGATCGAACCATGTCCAACAAGGTCCGATTACGCGCTCGGATACCCCATTTCTTTGAGGCGTTCGGGCGGTGTTAGTTGTGGAACAATTCCGCAACTCTTCGATGATTGCTAAATTCATGACTCAAATACTCGCCACCACGATCGATCGCAGAGCCTTAATTTTCTTGGCACGTTGATTTTCAACCTCATTCGGAACTCTTTGAACTTTTCAAAAGTTCCGGACTTATCTTCATTAAGTAGACATAGCCATATCTACTAAAATCATCGGTGAAAGTTATGAAGTAATGAAATCCACCTCTAGCGATCGTGCTCATTGGTCCACATACATCGGTATGTATGATTTCCAACAAGTCGATGCCCTCTCAAAAGAACCTTTGAAAGGTGACTTGGTCATCTTACCAAGCAAACAAGCTTCACATGTCTCGTATGATTCAAAATCAAGCGAAGTTAGAAGACCATCATCATGGAGCTTCTTCATGCGCTTTTCACTTATGTGACCCAAACGACAATGCCAAACATAGGTGGGATTCAAATCATTAGGTCGAAGTCTTTTAGCATTTATGTTAAAGATGGGCGCATCATCAAGATTTAAAATAAATAACCCATTCACAATGGGCAAAAGCCACAAACATTTCATTTTAGAGATCAAACAACCATTGTCTTTACTTGCAAATGAATAACCATCTCTCATCAAACATGAGGGAGATAAAATGTTTCGACTCATACTAGGAACATAATAACAATTATTCAATTCCATAATAAATCTTGAAGGAAGCTGAAGTTGCATGGTGCCGACGGTCAACGCAGCAACCCTTGCTTTATTTCCGACGCAAAATCAACTTCACCTCTTGCGACTCCTCTACTTCTTATTAGCCCTGCATCGAGTTGCAAATGTGAGCAACCGATCCGGTATCAAATACCCAAGAGTTAATAGGAGAATCAGCAAGAAAAATGTCTAAAACATTTATGACAAGTGTACCATGGGTGGAAGTCTTACTTCCAAAGATTCTTCTTGCATTCTCGAAATCCATGTACTTCTTGCGTTTCTCTTCCAAAGGCGATCTCTTTACAATAGTAGCATCTTGTCTCAGCTCGAGTCCAGCTTTAGGCTTAGGCGTTGGCTTTGAGATCATATCTTTAGCCTTGCCCTTATTCTTTGCCCATGACTTCTTACCCTTTTTCTTGAAGGTAGACTTGTTCTCACAGCCATCACATGGCTAGGCCATGCACACTTCTTAATGTCACTCTCTGCTTTTGAGCATCCCACAAAGCTCATTAAGGCCCTTTTCCACCCCATGCATATGGTAGTTCGAATGAAATGTCCATAGCTAGGTGGTAGAGACGCCAAAATGAAATCGATTGCCAACTCTTGGCTAATTGGAAAACCAAGTTTATCCAAAGTCCGATCAGTAACCAACCATTTTGATCACATGTGGGCCTACGGGTGCACCTTCATTAACTTGCATTCCAGAAAAGCCTTAGACACATTGAACCTTTCAGTCCCGGCCCGTGTCGGAACATGTCCTTAAGCGCCATGATCATATCATACGCTTCCGATCCTCAAACCGCTTTTGAAGGTCAGTTCCATGCATGCAAGCATAAGACAGCTAATCTCAAGAGAGTCATCACATGCTTTCTTGTAGGCATTTTTAACAAAGAAGCAATGCATTGTCGCAGGTTCTTACGGGATTTGGGTGTCTAGAACGTGTTCCTTTTTATTTGCCCCGAGAACAATTCTCAGGTTACGGACCAAATCCGAATAGTTTGTTCCATTTAATTTTTCTTTCTCAAGAATTGATCGCAAAGCAAAAGGGTGTGCTTGTGTTGTTAGATGCCATTGATCTACAACAGAAAATGCAAAATACTAAGACAAATAGAACCATGATAGAGTAAACCATATTAAACAAATTTAATAGAATGTACTCCCACTAAAATCAATATCCCTCTATTGATTCTTAGCGATTCAAGATCCGCAATTAACTAGTCTACTAGTGAGCTTTTGCATCACCGCTAGGAGACAAGGTAATTCGGTAAGTAACACCTTACTAATCATATCTCTATATGACTCTTGTTGTTGGGTGACATCTCTATGCCTCGGCGCCCAACCTTTATGCCCCAAGGCCCATAACCTTTATGATAACCTTGTTAAGTTCACCAACCCTTATGCATGTATGTATCCGATACAAACCCATCTAGTCAAGGAAAGTCGATGGTGCCCTAATTTTATAGACCCACCATCAATTTACAAGACATGGGATGGTGCAGGGTTTAGTTGGGAGGGCATATGTTTAACTTAACATTATGTGAGGGATCGCTATACTTCTACCATTCAAGCATGCATAGAAGTAAAACAAACAGGAATAGCATTCACATAGTTGTGACTCAGTATGGCCCATTTTCTCATGGTGATCTCCATCGCCATAGAATCATCCACCATGATGATCTCCATCTCCATGGATAATGTGTGCCATCCCTCCAAGTGATGTGTCCTCCGAGTACTAATACAAGCTATTACTCATATGCTAGTAATAAAATACATGGATACAAGGAATCATCACAAGTCGGCACGCAGCCGTTAATACAATACTTTGACAACACAATGGCTCCAGCCGTGTTGCCGAACCCACGACACGCAGTCATGAAAATATTACAAACATGCATCACATACACATTAGGCCATACGGTCACATACATCCTGCAAAAACAAGTTATACATAGATTCGCAATCTACTGGATAAGGGGGTCGAGGGTTTCCCCATCAGTTCGAAGGCGGCGCCGTATCAGGATTTGATCTATGCAATTTTTACTTAGGATTTTGATCGGCAAATCATATTTACCCCAAATCGACTATTGTTCCGATTCACCAATTTGCATTGATCTTCGCGTCGCAACCGGTTTTACGTGTCACCGCTGTCTACCCGATGGTGATACCGACCGGTAGGGGTATGTTGTGGCACGACCTTAGCGGCACAATCACGGAATATCGATTATTAATCTAGGTTCCGATTCGACCAATCATATTGATCTTCGCATTCCGCAATCGGTTTTACGTGTCACCGTCTACCCGATGGTGATACCGACCGGTAGGGGTAAGTTGTGGCACGACCTTAGCGAATGATCACGAAACCGATCTATCCATTACCGAACTATACAATCGATCACATCGATCATAACGACTTACATATCGCCATATGCAAATCACCCAACCTATAACATGACAAAGAATGGCTCGATACCACCGAAGGACTACGGGTAGGCTACGCTAGCGCAAATTAATAAAAATTATGCCCGTAAACCAAGATCACTGCGATTATAGATCATGGAATTACCACTAGGCGCGCAGTGCGGAATTGATGCAGACGTCGGGGCGAGTAGTCGTGACTCGCCGATGCGAAGACGTCGGGGCGAGTAGTCGTACTACTTCCTCGTCCTCGTCGCGGCGTCCAACGTACAACTCCTCTCTTGCGGTTCGTCCAAACGCTACGGATGCAGCGCCGCCAAAAGGTATCCACACGTGCGGGAGGAAGCGGCGCGCGCCGGATTACTAGATCCGCGCGGCGCCAGGCGTGGGAGGGTGGCGGCCGGGTTTGAGGAGGTCACCAAATTCACCTTTACCCTGTGCGCCCTAGCCCTCCTTTTATAGACGTCCTTATAATGGGCTTCAGCGAATGGAGGCCCATTAGGACTCAATACCACCCAACCGGATCCAATCCGAATTAGGCTTCACCCTTAAGTGTGTGACCCTATGGGTTCACGTATGTTTAGACATGACACGAGTTTACCTACTCGGTCAATAGTTGGTAGCGGCCTCTAGCAAGGCGTGCCAACTCCTAAACATACATAAAGATCATATCGAACGAACCATCACAACTTTATGTACATGCCAATCCCTTTGCCTCACGATATTTGGTGAGCTCCAAGTGACCACTCTTTCTCGATCCTGTGATCCGAATCCCTTACTAGGTTAACTCTTAACCTTAAGTAGCATGGCCATGCATTTCGGATCCGATCACTCGAGGCCCAGAGATATCTCTCTCGATAGAGAGGCAAATCCCATCTCGACCGACCATGCCTCGCAAAGATGCTTCATGACAAACCCGAAAGCTACCTTTATAACTACCCGATTCACGAGTAGCGTTTGATAGCCTCCCAAATGGTACTCGGTTGGCCATTCTAAATTCTCCGAAAACAGAGATCCAATCTATGCAATTTTTACTTAGGATTTTGATCGGCAAATCATATTTACCCCAAATCGACTATTGTTCCGATTCGACCAATTTGCATTGATCTTCGCGTCGCAACCGGTTTTACGTGTCACCGTCTACCCGATGGTGATACCGACCGGTAGGGGTATGTTGTGGCACGACCTTAGCAGCACAATCACGGAATATCGATTATTAATCTAGGTTCGATTCGACCAATCATATTGATCTTCGCATTCCGCAATCGGTTTTACGTGTCACTTTGTCTACCCGATGGTGATACCGACCGGTAGGGGTAAGTTGTGGCACGACCTTAGCGAAATGATCACGGAAACCAGATCTATCCATTACGAGAACTATACAATCGATCACATCGATCATAACGACTTACATATCGCCATATGCAAATCACCCAACCTATAACATGACAAAGAATGGCTCGATACCATCGAAGGACTACGGGTAGGCTACGCTAGCGCAAATTAATAAAAATTATGCCCGTAAACCAAGATCACTGCGATTATAGATCACGGAATTACCACTAGACGCGCAGTGCGGAATTGATGCAACACGTCGGGCGAGTAGTCGTACTACGCCGATGCGAAGACGTCGGGCGAGTAGTCGTACTACTTCCTCGTCCTCGTCGCGGCGTCCAACGTATAACTCCTCTCTTGCGGTTCGTCCAAACGCTACGGATGCAGCGCCGCCAAAAGGTATCCACACGTGCGGGAGGAAGCGGCGCGCGCCGGATTACTAGATCGCGCGGCGCCAGGCGTGGGAGGGTGGCGGCGGGGTTTGAGGAGGTCACCAAATTCACCTTTACCCTGTGCGCCTAGCCCTCCTTTTATAGACGTCCTTATAATGGGCTTCAAGCGAATGGAGGCCCATTAGGACTCAATACCTACCCAACCGGATCCAATCCGAATTAGGCTTCACCCTTAAGTGTGTGACCCTATGGGTTCACGTATGTTTAGACATGACACGAGTTTACCTACTCGGTCAATAGTTGGTAGCGGCCTCTAGCAAGACGTGCCAACTCCTAAACATACATAAAGATCATATCGAACGAACCATCACAACTTTATGTACATGCCAATCCCTTTGCCTCACGATATTTGGTCGAGCTCCAAGCTGACCACTCTTTCTCGATCCTGTGATCCGAATCCCTTACTAGGTTAACTCTTAACCTTAAGTAGCATGGCCATGCATTTCGGATCCGATCACTCGAGGCCCAGAGATATCTCTCTCGATAGAGAGGGCAAATCCCATCTCGACCGACCATGCCTCGCAAAGATGCTTCATGACAAACCCAAAGCTACCTTTATAACTACCCGATTCACGGAGTAGCGTTTGATAGCCCCTAAGTAGGTCGATTCACATCTCAAGTACATGCGACAATCTCAGGTCTAAGGACAAGGCGTACACATTGTGTAGAGAGAGAATCATAAGTATAATTGTTATGTCTCATGTTGGGTCGGTCCAACCCCATGTTCTAAACATGTGTCCACATTATTGGTTTGACATCTCCATGTCTATGACCTGTGAAACATGGTCATCAACCGATACATGTGCTAATCCATTATTCACGTGTGTCCTCACATGAACTCCGACTAGGGACAACTTTAGAATAACCATATAAGTAAAGAGTTTCACAAACAAGTCACATACTTGTTAATCAACACAAAGGCAATATTCAAGGAACATTTATTAAATCATGGATACAACGAAATATCATCATCTCTATTATTGCCTCTAGGGCATATTTCCAACAGTATTTTGTTCACGTACATGCTAGAAAATTGGAAAATCAAGTCATCTCAAAAATCAAGTGATGCAAATGTTTTGAGGCTCAAGGACGGAGTAGATTGTAAACCGTAGCTTCGATTGTCGAGGCAACATTATATCTTCAAACATGCCAAACCGTGCACGATATATTTCTTCTTATTTGTTGGTGGTGCCTGAAGTATCGACTTGCCTATATTCCTATAACCCACACGGTGGCAACACATTTGATTCCCCACGAGACATTTTTTTACCTCACATAGTCCTGCACATGACCAAAATAAAATAGATAATAATACAACTCCAATCTCCAGAGCGAGGAATTATTTTCGGACACATTTCTCCACATGGCCTAACCACTACCACAAATTTCATCCCAATCTTTCGTTCTTATCCACTCTCACAGTAGTTCGGCAATTCCTCTTCAACTCTCCCACAGGTCCTAGCCTCAACCACCGCTACCCATGCTCCTCGTCGGTGGTTAGGAGCTTGTGCCTGTGTCCCCTCCCCGTATATCCACGGTCAAAGCTCATGACCACTCGCGCTCGATGAGGCCATCCACCACAACAAAGGTCGTGCGGAAATCTCCCTTGCAAGGAGCGACTGGAGCTCACCGAATTTGGCGAGGCTGAGCAAGAGAAGGTGGGGGTGGGTGATAGAGAGTGGATGGCCGACAATGAGGGGTTGTCGTTAGCTGGAACGAGGCACCATATCAGTCGCCGTCTCCGTCACTTACATGCCTTTCTCATCTGATAGACTTTGTTGTATATGTTTCTCCAAATTGTTACAGCATTTCTCCCCAAATGTTATTGAAGTGTTTCATTTTGTTGCAATGTCTCTTCTCAAATTTTACCGTAAGAGGTGTTTGTTTTAGTCGACATTTTGATTTGTTACATAAAGTGTTTTTATTTGTTACAATTTGTCCACCTGAAATCTTTGTAGCAAGAGCTATTTGTTGCATATGACTGATTTTTTTTTGCAATAGGCTTGGTGGTTTGTTGCATCGATTTCTTGCTATAGCTTTGTTGCAAATCAAGTGGAATTTTGTTGCATGCTTAGATGTGTTGTTTCAGTCGCTGGAAAACTATTCTGCCAATCCAAGGGGAGATCGGACAACTATGAGCTGGGATATTAAGTGAGATCTAATGGCTACCTAGGATGTCCGATCCTAATGCCTAGATTGGATGTTCGTGTGTTTGGTTTAGAGACAAGGTGGGATGGGATGGTCTGTCCTTGGATTTGGGATAGGATGATCCCATTTTTGTTTGGTAGTCGTTTGGTTGGAAGGATAAAGTGGGATGGAATGGTCCCATCCTTTGTTTGGATGGAAGGATGAAGGTGGGACATCTATTGTTGATATGTTTGTACCAAATAAAATAGCTATTACAAACAAAGAGATGGGATGACTAATTGTCTTACTGACATAGAAGGTGACGTCAAAATTAACAACTTTAGACATATGCTCCACAAGATTATCATATAGCTGTGAATCCACCATGCTTTTACAAATCAACTTAATTTGGTTTCGATAAATTTTAGTACGTACATGTTTCAGCGGAAAGGAAAGATTATATGTTATAAACATCATTTTTGCATATTTAAGCTATGAAAGTCCGAACACAAAACATATAATTGAAACTCGGTAAAATAATGTACATGCATTGTGTGGAACATGAAATTCATGTGCAGCAAACCATTTTGCCCCAAATATAGAACAATACTCCAAGTCTACCTCTTCCTTGTGTTGCTCGTCGTCCTTATTGGGGTTTCCCACTAGATTTATTGGTCAACCAAATCGCAAACGTGACCAAGACCATAACTACAACAGTAACAAAGGTCCTGATATCTCTGACCTCACTTTCTCGGCACTGATGCTCAGCTGTCTATACAACATGGGAAGTGCAGCTGCTCCCAAATGGTACTCAGTTGGCCATTCTAAATTCTCCGAAAATTGGAGGTAACTTACTAGCACTCCATCTCCCGATGTGTAGGAAAAAGCACAGAGACAAGTGCCCGGGTCAACTGATTAGGCTCTACTTATTTGGGTTTTAGCTTTTAGCTTTTGGTTACTATTTCTAGTTCCTTAGTTTCATCTTTTTCTAATTTTTTGGTCTTTTAGGGCTTTTTTTTTTTGCCTTTTTTGTATTTCTTTGCATTATCCATGATGAGATAACTTATTTTTCCACCTTTTTAATTTTTTAAATTTAACTACGCTGAAAAGTTACCAACGGCTACAATAAAAAAGTCTTAAACAGTAAAAAAGGCCAAAAACCACAAATTTAAGCCCAAATGGGCACTACCTAATATCCTCGTGTGTTGTTGGACCCGGATTTGAAATCCAGAATCCTTTGTGATTCCACTACACTATTCCCTGGATCAGTAGATAGTACTCACAGTGCATTGCCGTATCAATTCACACATCGCAAGACATTCATCAAACTACAATAATATATATCAGAGTTAAAATATGCCACATCGGTTTTACATAAGGGCCACCATGGCCAAGTATTTACAATCAAAAGGTTGCAGCGGAAAATGCGAACAAAAGTGGGACCATAAGCCACAAGCAAGCGACTGAGGGGTACATGTGTGCAAACTATATTGCCTAACCCTAGGTGATATAGGTGCACACCCTTCCAGCAAGTCTACTTGCCTAGGACATGATATTTTCAAACTTGCTCTAATTGCCATCGTCTGCTCCATGCGTCGGGACTGGTGCGTCGTCATAGGCGTAGTGGTCGTGGCATCCTGCTTCTGGGTATGAAGATGCGAGGGTGAGCACAATCCATCGTGCTTCACAAACCAGTACACAGTATGCAGTTAATTTAACATACATGGCTTACCAAGGAAGGGTTCAGGTTATTTTATTTGCCGTAAAATCGCTTTTTAAAGATAATATAATATATAGAAATTCCCTAAGACCTAGCAGTTTGGACCAAAATTATAGGGTTTGAAAAGGAGATCTAATAATAGTAGTGGCACAGGCTTCATCCACTTTTACATGTTACTTGCACCATATGCTAATTCTTCATAGTGATAGCCGCTTACATTATCACTGGAGCGACACCCAGGGCAACACAAAACCGGGGCTGTCCATCGCCCTCCATTTTCATTGCATTCAATTTCCTCCCACAAAAAATATTTTTTGAAATAGAACTATATCTGAGCTAGGTTCTCATGTCCACCCTTGACTGTGGATACGACTATTCAAATAGTTTTGACTCTGCATAGTGTATACACTTTCACCACAAGAGATAATCCGCTTGCTGCTCCACATGATTTTTTTAGTCATGCGGTTGAGAAGATTATCACAGTAACATTTCAAGCTATCTGGCCCCTTGTTCTCATCTCATCCTATGGGTTGCTCCCACTTGCGATGGGTCCTATATGTTGCGCGAGATGTTAACCACTAATACTAGCGCATCCGGGCTCCACTCCCACAACACTAGTATGATAGGAAAACTTCACCTTCCACTCGGTGTCCCTTTAACCACAACATGTCATTGCACTACCTCGCTTCTCTCCCCTCTGCCTATGAGATGAGTCCAAGGTTCGATAGATTTACTTAGCCAAGTTGCACTTTTCAGACTTGTGGTTGCACTATTTTACAATGGGATGTCCTGACCAGATTCGGTCCTGAGGGTTATCTGGGCGGTTCTACCACATTCCACACTCTTGTGCATTTACCGCACCATACCCCCAAACCGTCCGCCCAGATATGTAAACAAGTTGAGGTGTTTGGGAACATAAAAATAATGATTCGTATAAAAATACACGACTGTTTCCATCTTCAAATTCCCAAATTAGTTCCTTGTAATTAAATGTGATGTTTGGGGTATTTTAGCACCCCCGGGTATCTAAGCAGTGCTAAGCCATAAGTATAAGCGAAACCTATTTTTCGAAAGTTTATAATTATAATTTTTCTTGGGATAACAAGGCTCACTATTCAATGTGCTACAGAGATATATAATATTAGCACTTAACTAATGGTATATAACTAAAGTATTAAAACAGACTTAGATTTGCACACAAAATAATAGCATGCAATTTATTTATTTAAATGTAAATAATTTGCTGAAATGGGAGGTTCAAAATGATCAAAGTATTGACTTGCCTGGGTCACAGTTGCCCTGGTCCTGGTGGTCTTGGCTTGCTTCTACCTCGCACTCCTCTTCTTGTGTTTCGTACGCTAATTTTTCGTTAAACAAAAATTTAAATAAAAATTAGTATAACCAAATAAACTCTCACAAAAATTCAAACAAGCTCAAAAATTCATTATTTTGGTTCCATTCGATAGAGGATGAATTTATAAATTTTTTCACTTTATTTGGAGTTAAGATGAATTAGTTATGATTATTTGAAATTCTCAACCTTAATTAATTTGAATAAAAATCAAAATCAATAAATAATCCCGAGGAGAGAGAGTGTACGTGTGACTGACAAGTAGGGCGCATAGGTTTTATTATTTTTCTTTTCCTTTCTCTAAGAGGTGGGACCTACAGGGTTTATTAAATTTTCTTTTCTCTTCACCTACTAACACGTGGGACCCACTGTGAGTTATTATCTTTTCTCGGTTTAATTAACGGAGGGGCCCGCATGTTAGTGACTATTTAAGACTAACGAATGTCATTAACGCTAATTATCTTCGGCGTAATTACATCGCACGGATGAACAGTAGCTTCTTCCTCTCGACGGTGAGAGCGAAGCTCACCGCCTGTGGTAGGGGCGGCGGCCAGACGTGAACATTAGTAAAATGGGTCGCTTGTGCTTGCGCCCACCTCTAGGTGTGAGACCCCGGAGTAGAAACTCCTGGACCCCCTGTGCATTACTGTACTAGTCCCAGATCAACGCTAGTACACACAGTTCAAACAGAAAAGATGATACATTGCCAACAACGCTTTATTTCAATAATCGAGAATATAGGCCTCGAAACCTTTATTACAAATGAGGTTTTAAGACCTCACACCAAACAGAAAATTACAGCGGAAGCAAAAAGAAACTAAAGCAAGACCCATCAATACGCCACAGGCAATTGACTGGGGAAACGCAACCTAGTTCTCCGGAAAGCCTTCGACGAATCCATCCACGAAGTAGTCGTAGTCCACCTCTTGAGCTTCGATCTCCTCTGAGAGTTATTTTGAAGTGTAGCACGTGAGTACATGAATGTACTCCGCAAGTCTTGGGAAAGATGCATAGATGCAGGGCTTAACAAAGGAAGGCTATATGGTTCTTTTGCGAAAATCAGCATTTTATTTCAAACTTTCCTATTATTTCAAAGCCATTTGTTAAACATCTTGTTTTCAATAATTTGAAAATAGATAAAATAATCTTAGTGAAGGTTAAACCACCAACACTATTATCAAAGGCTAATCCGCCAAGTTCAAAAATGCAGGTTAAACCACCTGAACTTCAAAATGCAGGTTAAACCACCTGAACTTCAAAATGCGTTAATCCACCAGATTGAAATCACGAGAGTTACACCACTCCCAAGTTTGCCAAATCATTTTATTTTAAAATCAAAATCAAACTTCTACCATGTGAATGCATTCCTTGCCCGCCCTTGACCGTGGGCACGGCTATTCGAATAGTTTATTACTCTGCAGAGTGTGTACAACTTTACCCACAAGAGATAAGTCATCCTTGCAGTCAACATGCTTCCTTTGGCATGAGACTCAGATAATTTATCATAAAGCTTTTCACCTACTCCAATATAGTTAAATATCACCCGCTGAGGTTTCACCGCTGATGGGTTAAACCACCACATTCAGAAGCCCCCTCTTGCGCCATGTGAGTACAGTAAACCTTGTCCCGGCCCTCACTATGAGTAACCAGTACACCCTGGCACTCAATACACCACTGTGATATCTAAACTAAACTATTATAGGTTAATTAGCTAGGTCGTACCCATATAGACTTGTGGTTGCACTGTTTTGCTCAGTTTGGACAAACACAAGCGTCGGTCCTTAAACGACCAGGGTGGCTCATTCACAAACCCAAAAATTCTCGTGCTAAACCGCACCAGCCAAGCCTTCCATCCACCCTCGTCAATTTTTACTTTCAACTTCATTTTTATTTTGAAATTACAGTGGTAACATCCATTACCACTTTTCAAACAAATCATGAAATCCAAAACATTCATTGTCCATTTTCTCATATGAGCATTTTTACATTTATCAGCTAAACTAAGCATTTGCTAGTATTCTAAATTTAACAAGAATAATAATAACTCATTATTGAGCCAAAAATCATCCTAAGTTGACAAGGGTACATGGTAAACAATTTCCAAAGGAAGGCATAACAAGGTTGGCATTTAACTAAATTTTCTAAATTTAAATTATCACTTTATATAACATAGCCATGCAATAATTTAAAATAACTACAAAAACTATTTTCAAAACATAGGAGCAAGATGGTCAAAGGAGACTTGCCTTCTTGAGTCAAGTTGATATCTTCCGAAGCTTGTTCTTGAACTTGCTCGGACAATTCGGCTTCTACACGATAATCGAGAAAACCAAATAAATAAAAATAAAATAAAAACTCAAAAATTGAAACTAAATATACCAAATGAAAGATTGGAATTTTAGATGAATTTAGAAATTCGAATGGTTCAATTTGGATCTAAAATGAAAAAGTTATGCCTAATTGAAAATCTCATATTTGAATAAATCCAGAAATTCAGAAATTTCTGACAGGTGGGGTCCACTGGTCAGTGAGTTCACAGAAAATCGGTCTCTAACATGTAGGACCCACTGGACAGTGAGCCCACTGGCTCAGTGACTAGCGCAGAGGGGTGGTCACTGACAGGTGGGGCCCACTTGTCAGCGCGAATAAAATTTGAGAAAACTCAACCTCAGCGAGCGGAGCCGAGGCTCGAACGCGCGCCGAGGGAGTCGGGGGAGGGAGAGCGAGCGGCGATAGCCAAGTGAGCGGGGAGGCACTGCCTACCCATAATGGGTAGGTAATCCTCTTGAGGATTAACTGCGGGGAGGCCGGGCGCGGTCGCGGGCGGCGGTTTGGACGGCGGCGATGGGGACGCGTGGACGCATCCCGGCTGTCGAAGAATGGGCGGCGGAGATGAAAACGGTGCACACACGGAGACTCGTTCGATCATCGACGCGTAGACGGCGCGTCGCCGGCGTCGCGCGGCGGACGCGCGCGTCTTGCGCGCGCGCGCGACGCGAGCGTCGCGCGATCGAGGAGCGGCGTCGGTGGGCGCGGTGCGACGCCTTGACCGAGGCGGCGCGAGTGACCGACGCGGCGTAGCGGACGAAGAAAGCGGCGGAGGAACTCACCGGCGGCGACCAAATTGCGCGGTGGCGTCCGAGATGAACAGCGGCGATGACACACGCGAGAGAGGAAGAGAGAGGGAGAGCGCGAAGGGGTGAGAGGGGTGGCCGGGGCTCGTTTTATACATGACGGAGATGGAAACGGCCACGCAAACCTCGCCGGCGTAAGTGCTTCGGTTTCCGTCGGCGAAGCGGCAAAACGGCGTCTCTCCGAGGGGAAACGGCAGCGGCATTAACTCGGCGGTGAGTGCGCGCGACGGACGGACGAGTGCGGCCATTAATGGCGAAGCGGAGCCGACGCACGAAGCTCGGCGGGCGGCATCAATGGCGTCGGCGCGCGGAGGTGAAACCGTCGCGGGGACGACGGACCTGACAGGTGGGAACCACCTGTCAGTGAGAGAGAGAGAGGAGGAAAGGGTGAGCGGTCGGATGCGCGACGGGTGGCGGAGGGAAAAAGATCGGCCGTCGGATGGAGCAAAGGGTTAAGTGAGGAGGGACGGCGAAGATTAGATCGGGAAAAGGTGAGCTGATCTGGGCCGTCCGGTGCAACGAGTGGGTGCGGGCGGCTCAGATGAGCGCAGGCGCGGGCGCGACGCGGATGGGCGACAGATGTCGTGCGGAGGAGAAGGGAAGGCAGGATGGGCGCGGACGGCGGGGATAGAACCGGCGGCGAGGATGGACGAACGGATGGGCGCCACGTGGCGGCCACGGCGAAAGCGGAGGAGGCGGCTAGGGTTTGCGGGGCGGCGCGCGCGGGCGAGCCCGAGCGGATGGGTGCCGCGTGGCAGAGGCGGAGGGATCGGTCGGCGAGGGACGAGTCCCGGGTGCGGACGCGAGCATTCACCGGATGGTGACACGTGGCGTGGGGCCGAATCGGGCGGTGGTGAAAGGGACGAGGCGCGCGCGCGCGGGAGAGGGAGACGGGGCTGACGCGATGCCGACGCGTGGAGAGGAGAGGATCGGGCGGCTGGGAGCGGCCCGGGAATTTTTATTTTATTTTTCTTTTCCAGAAATTCAAATAAAAGAAAAGGAGCTCTAGAAAACAGCAAATAAATCTCAAAAATTCACCAAAAATACCAGAAAATTCCTTGTGACACAAGAAACCCAAATAAAATATTTCCAGCTTATGTTAAAGTATATTTTAATCATATTAATCAAGTTAATTTCTAAAATTTCATTTGAAGCTTGAATTAAATTTCAGAAAAATTCATAGAACCATCTGGAATGATTTTTGACTTAATAAAAATATTTTCAAACCATTTTGGTATTTAGATTTTTCAGAAACACAATTTAATTTTAAAAGGGATTTTTAATTTCTATAAAATCCTGGAAATTTTTATAAAATACAGGATTGACTTAGGAAAAAATAAATAAACTTATTTTGACTTTGGAAAATGAAATAAATTTATTTTGGTTTTTATAAAATGAGAATTTTTAATTTCTCTCACTTCAAGGCTTGAAATAAAATCCAGAAAAATCCAAATATTTTTAAATAATTATTTTGGAATTAGTTTTGAATAATGCAAATTTTTGGGATGTTACACTAGGCGAGGTCTCGTCGGCCAATTTGGCCGGAGCAATGGCTGGTTGTGAGCTCGGGTGGCGACGAAACAAGGCGTAGGTGAACACGGTGATCTTTGGCATGGGAGCTCAATTACTTGCTACTAGAGCATCTGGGAAGTGTCACGAGGCTACCTTGGGGTTCGGCGGGGCTCGAGAATGGCTGTGGTGGCCGGTTGGCATGAGACAGCGGTGGTCCGAGGGAGGCTCACGGCGAGGGTCAGCTCAGGCGACGAGAAGCTCAGGTGGAGGCGGGGATGTCGTCACTGAGCTCCAGAGATGCTTTTGCCAAATAGAATTGGCCTGAGGTAGCCCTAATCGGCGGTGATTCCTTTGGCCGGACTTGGAGAAGAAGAGGTTGCCGGCGAGCTATGGGGCATGGGGAGACGATTGCATTCGGTGGAAGGAAGAGAGGGAGGTGGGGAGTCGATTGGCGGCCTCCCTGGGCCTTTGTAGGCAGTGGAGCGGCTGGTTCGTGTGGAGCGGTTGGGGGCGGCCATGGCGGTGATGCAGGAGGAGGCGTGGCCACAGGGCGATGGAGTTAGACTTGGCACTAGCGATGGAACAACGACTGGTGGTCGTGCGGGTGCTGACGGAGGCACGAGCGTCATCAGTGTGGAGCGGAGCTGTGGCTGACGCTGTGGGATGGCGCGGAGGTCCGACGAGCGACGCGAATGGAATGGGGGAGCACGAGCCGTGCCATGGCGAGTAGGAGGACTCTTGTCTACGTAACTCTTTTGCCTAGATTGTGCAGCTTGCAATCGATCCCTAATCAGGCAGGCCATTCCTTCTGCTTGTTGTAGGGTTTTGGGTCTGAAAATAGAGCTTTCCCCTACCTCTGACTAGTGTAAAGGGGTCTGGCATTTTCTTCCATACAAGGCTTCGAATGGGGACATCTTCAAACTGGTTTGATGACTATTGTTGTAGGAAAATTTAGCATAGGGCAAGCATTTGTCCCAGTCCATGGTAAAATCTAAGGCACAGGCTTGAAGCATATCTTCCAATATTTGATTCACCCTTTTAGTCTGGCTGTCTGTTTGGGGGTGGTAGGCAGTGCTAAAATCAAGATGGGTGCCGAGGGCTTCGTGAAGGCTAGCCCAAAAGTGCGTGGTAAACTGAGAACCTCAGTCTGAGACTATCCTCTTTGGCACACCATGTATGAGAGACATTTAATTCTGCCAACTTGTCTCCTTTGTAAGTAGTTTTGACGGGGATAAATTAGGCGACTTTGGTTAATCTGTCCACTATAACCCATATGGAGTCATACCCTGCTTTGGTTCGGGGTAACCCTGTGAGAAATTCCATTCCTACCTCCTCCCACTTCCATTGGGGTATTTGTAATGGCTGTAATAATCCTACTGGCTGCTGGTGTTCAGCCTTTACCCTTTGACACACATCACAGCAGGCAACATACTCGGCAATGTCCCTCTTCATTCGTGGCCACCAGTACCACTACTTCATGTCTTGATACATTTTAGTACTCCCCGGGTGAAGGGAATATGCATAACTATGTGCTTCTCTTAGTATCAAGTCTTTAAGGCCCTCTTGGTAAGGGACAAAGAGACATGTCCCATATCTCATAACCCCTTGTTGATCTTCGGTCATTTTCGGAGCCTTCCCCTGGGCTTTTGGCTCTTCATTCTCAAGGCGGTTGAGTTCTCCTTTTGGGCAACGATGATTTGCTCTTCTATACTCAGTTAGACCTCCATGGTGACTATAGTGCCTTGCTCTATTATCTCGAGGTTGAGGGCCACCAAATCTTTATGAAGTTCAGGCTGCTGTTCTTTAACCATAAGGTTACTGCAATAGACCTTACGACTTAGGGCATCTGCTACCACGTTAGCTTTACCAGGATGGTAGTGAATGCCTAGGTAATAGTCCTTAATTAACTCTATGTTGGACCCCGGAGCAACGACTCCTGGATCCTCTGTGTAAATCACACTAGTCCAGGATCAAGCTAGTGCACACAGTGGATAACAAAGATTCATATCATGCACAATAACATTTATTCATCAACTAAATATGGGCCTGATGGCCAAAGTTTACATCAATGGTTCATAAACCAAAATTAAATATAAGCAGTGGAAAAAGAACTATAAAGCAGCAGCCCATCCTGCCTGCCCATAGGCGAATGACTGTAAGACGTGGCCTACTCGTCGTTAATCTCACCGAATTTGATGATGTCCTTTTATGAAAATAGTGAATGAAGCAACATGAATACATAAAGTACTCCACAAATTACACCAGGAGGTTTAACAGAGTTAATGTATGCATAAGGATTGACAATGGAAGGCATAATAGGTTATTTGTGCGTAAAAGCAGAATTAAGATAAATACAGTAAATAGATTCAAAAGCTGAATTTGATACAATAGATAGAAAGAGTAATTTAACAAAATAATATCGTTAGTGCAGGCTCCGACCAAACACTAACCTATTCACAGGTATCCTACCTGGTCCATCTTTTCCAAAAGATCTTATACGGATTCCATCCATCCATATGCTTTTTAATCTTCTATGTATTCCATCCATCTATAGGGCTTTTCAGAAATTATTTTAAAAACCAAAGTTTAATCCATGAAAAACTTTACTCAGCTTGCCCATGACCGTGGGCACGGCTATCCAGGATAGATTATACACTCTGCAGAGGTTATACAGCTTTACCCACAAGACATGATAATCCCATATTGTCACCGGATAAACACAATTCCTTTGGTGTGCGACGAGGAGACCATGACAAGGCCTTTACAATGTTAAGCCTTCAACCTGGTCACGCCGCCACTAAGGTTTTACCACAACTTGAATTCATAAGTTGGAGCCCCCTCTTATGCCGTGTGAGACTTCTCATGGCCTACGCCACACTCACATTCAACCTATAGCGAGAGCAAAGTTGGGACTTCACAAATTAATTGGGCAGGACTGTCCCAAACCAGCCTTGTGGTAGTACGATATGGCTTTGCAATAGTAGCTCACAGACCGGTTCTTAACTTGACTTAGGCTCAGTCCACATACCCTCTTGTGCCTGACAATCAACATTGTGTCACCGAACAACAATGCATGTCAGCCCCCACCACCTAACCATTAGCCTAGGTCCAAACCAAGTTTTATATTTTCCTTTGAAACATTTATATACCTTCTTGACTCATCGAAGTCAAGAATACATTTTAGAAAATTTTCGTTTTGAAGTGAAAAAAATATTCCCACTTAAATCATTCTAAGAATGGCTAAGCAATTCTATAAAATTTCTAGTAAATACTATTGTACTAACTAGATTTTTCTCTATGGTGACAAGTTATAAAGAAATTCAATATCAAATTTGGTCATACAAAGGAATTGGGTATAACTAAAATTTAAATCGAATTTAAACTAGATTTGAATAAAAGTATGAATGCATAATAATTTTAAAAATAACATAAATAATTTAAATTACTTGGAGCAACATGATCAAAGGTATAACTTGCCTTGTTTCGAAGTTTGCTGAGATTCGCCAATGTTATACTCTCCGGAATAGTCGTAGTCTACACGTGAAAAATCAGAACAAACTAAACTCAAATAAAATCCAAATAAACTCTAAAAATTATAAAATATATACTGGAAGATAGAATATGAATTTAGGAATTTGAATCACCAGATTCGGAGTTCGGACGATGGAGAACGAGTTGTCGGAAGATCGGTTGGAAAGGAAATTGTTGGAAAATGCCAAACGAAGGAATAGTCTTCCAAATCTTCTTCTTGGCTGGGTTTTTGGTTTTCTAGAATGCAAAACAAGTGGGGAATGAGGTGAGGAGGTTGGGGTTCAATTTATAGATGGAGAGGAGCAAGGGAATGGTTGGAATTGAATGCCGAAGTAATGGTCGAAATAAATGAAATGTCGGTTTCAACTTTGCATGCAAGAAATTGAAATTTTAATGGATAAAAACTGAAAGGAATTGATGCTTGGCAATGACTAAAGGTGTCCTTTCTGCATGCAAATTAATTTGGTAAGAGGGAATTGATATTTCTTGCATGCTTGCATGGCTCACGGTGGCTTTAGCTGAAAAATAGATTGTTTGTTGGTCGGATGCGTGAAGATGAACAACGAAGGAGGAAAGAATAAACATTAGGATAAAAGGGAATAATCCAAACATCTGAAAAGGAGAAGATCTATGGCACTGGATGAGGTGAGAACAATTAGCTGAGCGTGCTTAAACAAAAGAAGACTTTGGCCTGGTGGAAAGTCTCCTTATTCCTTTATTTTGTTTTGAAAGAGAGAAATGCTAGAATAACATTTGGAATCAGAAAAATAGAGCCAATATTTTTATGAAGGTTTGAATTTTTGCAAGATTTGAAATTAAATTTTTGGATGAGAACTGAATATTTGGAAAGGAATTGAGGCTTTGAAAATGAACTGGGAATTAGAATTTAGAATTTAAATCTTGAGATTACTAAATAATCTTCAAATATTCAAAAGGATGGCAGAAATGGATCGTTTGGAATTTTTGATGAATTTAGAAACTTGAACGGGTTCAATCGGAGTTAGGATGAAGAAATACGGGCATTCGGAAGTTTGGAATCAAAGAAAATGAAAAAGGCTGATTTACTAAAATTATTTTTTTATTGAGAAAGGTAATTAGGACGTCAACACGGACCGTCCGATTAGCAACGGACCATCCGATCGGTCAAGGCAACGTTCGGACCATCCGAATGGCAAGAGACTTTCGGACCGTCCGATTAGCAACGGACCGTCCGATCGATGATGAACGTTCGGACTGTCCGAACGGCAAAGTCTTTCGGACCGTCTGATTAGCAACGGGCCGTCTGATCGATCAAGGCAACGTTTGGACCATCCGAACGACAAGCCACTTTTGGACCGCGGGGTGCGGCTGGCGTGGCGACCACGTGGCGCACGTGGCGTCCGAATGGCGGCCACGTCGGCTACCAGCTCAGCTCGACGAGTTGACGTGGCATGGTCGCCGGCGGCGGCGCTCGGGGACCGATGGTCGTCGGCGTTCCCGTGGGCGGCGGAGTCAGCTAAGGTGCGGAAAAGTAAGAGGGAGGGGAGGGGAGATGATCGGTACCGACCACGAGTCCCGAAGATGGTCGGAGCGGCTTGTCGACAGCGAAGGGCGGCGGTCGGAGGAGGCTCACGACGGCGGAGGCATTCCAGCGGTGCAAAAGCCCGGTGGAGGGGTGGCCGACGGTCGCCGAGGGACGAGGGAGGTGTAGGTGAGGTTGATGAGGCACGGGGAGGCCTAAGGCGGCGGCGATTGCTCGTCGGAGTTGGTGAGGCTGGCGGAGGGGGGAAAATGAGCACGGGGAGGCTTCGGGGGCTCAAGCGCTCGAATTGAGGAGTGAGGGGGAGGCGGTGTGAGGAAAGAGTGCTCGGGGAGTGGGTTTTATAGGTTGAGAAGAGGGTAACGGCCGTGCGCATTCACCCTGGAGTGCAACGGCGTCGAGCTTGAATGCGACGGTGAGGGGAGGTGTAAAAGGGGGAGGTAACGTCTGAAACGGATGCGGTGAATATAGGGGAGTAAATGGGTGCCGGCGCGGGCGGGAAAGGTGTCAAAGCTTCAGTTTTGGGTGTTAATGGCGGTAGCGGCGGCGGGGATCGTGCGGGGAAGAAGGAAAGGGAACAGGGAAGATGGACCTAACATGGGGGGCCCGCCGGTTAGTGAGAGGGAAAAGAAGGAAAGGGGCGACGGTCGAATCTGTGACAAGTGGCGAGAGAGAGATGGCGGGGCCGTTAGATTTGGAATGAAGCGGTAAGTGACAGGAAAGGGTTGAGATTCAATCCGGTAACGGGGATTTAATCGGAGCCGTTCAAGAGAGGGCCGAAAGGGTAAGTGGCTGCGGGCGGCGGGGATTCGATCTGGCAACGTATAATGGTCAGGACACTTGTCGGTCGGAGTGGAGAGGGGAGTGGGCGAAGCGGTAAGTGGCTGTGGGCGGCGGGGATTCAATCGGCGGGGAGGAGGTCGGCTCGATGTGTGACAGGTGTCGGCCAGAGAGAACGGGAAGGCGGGGGAGAGGGTTTAAGTGGGATTGGACGGTTGGGATTGAAACCGGCGGCGATGATTGATCCGGTGGTGACAACTGTCAGCCGGAGGGGAGTTCTAGGATTAAATTTTCTTTTTGATTTTTAGAAATACTTAGGAGGCTTTAAAATACTCGAAAAAATAGCAAATAAATTTCAAAAATTTTAGAAAACTCAGGGATCCTTCTAGAACCTTTTTAGACTTAATAAAAATATTTTTAACTTAATTTGGTATTTAGATTTTATAAAAACACAATTTAGCCTTAAAAATAGAGCTTTTAATTTCTAGAAAATTTTTATAAATACAGAAATGACTTAGAAAAATGAAATGCACTTAATTTGACTTTTTATAAAATGAAATAATTAAATGTTCTCATAACCAGGCTTGAAATAAAATCCAGAAAATCCAATTAAATTCCAGAAATTCAGATAATTAATTTGAATTAGTTTTATACAGAAATTCAAAATATCCTTTATTTAACAATATATATATATATATATATATATTTTTTTATTTAAATAAACAGCTGGGCTGTTACACTCTAACCATCTTCTTTGCCTCAAGTTGAGGTATGGCTATGTAAAGAAGTATTTGAGACTCTTATGATCGGTATATATATCATAGTGGTTACCGGTAAGGTAATGTCGCCAATTTTTTAAGGTGTGAATTACTAAGGCTAGTTCCAAGTCATGGGTTGGATAGTTCGCTTCATAAGGGTGAAGCTGTCTTGATGCATATGCCACAACTCTACCTCCTTGCATTAGTACACATCCAAGGTCTTGATGGGAGGCATCACAGTATACCTCGAAGTCCTTGTGTATGTCCACCAGGACTAAGACAGGGGTGGAGGTTAGCTTTCTCTTGAGCTCCTGAAAGCTTTCTTCACAAGCCTTAGTTCATTCATACTTCTCCTTTTTGAGTAATTGGGTTAGCGGCTTGGCAACCCGAGAGAACCCTTCTATAAACCTTCTATAATATCCGGCTAGCCCAAGGAAACTCTTTACTTCTGTTATAGTAGTGGGCTGTTTCCATTCTACCACGGCTTCTATCTTGGTTGGGTCAACGGATACTCCTCCGATAGATATTATATGGCCCAAAAAGCCAAAACTCGCAATTGATGTATTTGGCATATAACTGGTGTTCTCTTAGCTTTTCCAGTACCAGACGTAGGTGTTCAGCATGCTTCTCAGCATCCTTGGAGTAGACGAGGATGTCGTCAATGAACACTACTACGAATTTGTCCAGGTATTCCATAAAGACTTTATTCATGAGATTCATGAAATAGGTCGGGGTATTGGTTAGGCCAAAGGACATGACTGTGAACTCATACAGTCCATATCTGGTGGTGAAGGCTGTTTTTGGAATGTCTTCGGCTCTAATCTTTAACTGATGATAGCCTGATCACAAATCAATTTTGGGGAACATGGCAGCTCCTCCTAGTTGGTCAAGTAGGTCATCAATCCTAGAAAGGGGTACTTGTTTTTGATAGTTAGTTCATTCAAAGATCAGTAATCCACACACATTCGGATGGTGCCGTCCTTCTTCTTGACAAATAGCACCGGGGATCCCCAAGGAGAGGAATTGGGCCTGATAAAACCCTTTTCCTGCAATTCTTGGAGTTGCTTCTTCAGTTCTTCCAACTCATCAACGGTCATTCTATAAGGTCATTTGGCAATCGGGGCAGCTCCAGGCTTTAGATTAATGACGAACTCAAGGTCCCTATCTGGTGGCATGCCTGGTAATTTTTCTGGAAACTCTTCAGGGTAATCCTGTACTACTAGCATCCCTTCTAGAGGTATATCTTCGAAATGATTAACTGCACGGCCCCATCGATAGGGTCGATCCACCATGACTACTATGGTCAACCCTGGACACTTGATCAAGCTTATTTTCCTAGTAGCACAGTCAGAACATGTCCAATTTATATATTTTCCAAAGATCTAAATTTCCAAGACATTACATGTGTTGAGTTATCTGGAATAAGAAGAAATCACTTAGTAATTTGCTCAAATTGATGTAGTACATCACAATAGTTGTGTCGCCCTCTTTTTTCGGCTCCGCTCGTTTGGGCTTCAGCTTTTGGCTTATAGCTTCTAACTTTTTAAATTCGTCTTTTTCTGGCTTTTTGGTTTTTTAGGCTTTTTTGCTTTTTTCTAGTATTCCTTTGCATTGTCCGTGATGGCTTACCTATTTTTTCTATTTTTAGTTTTTTTAATTTAATTCCATCAAAAAAGCTACCATCAGCTACAGTAAAAATAAGTCAGTTACAGTGCCAAATAGTGAAAAATAAGCCAAAATATGCTTCATGTCTTGTTCTTCTGTTGGAGTGCCAAGCAGCCTCACAATCAAATCAGTCCATGGCCCATCAGATCGGCCAATTATTGGCTTTCCTTAGACAGGCAACCTGTTAGACCATGTGGATAGGTCTAGAATATTTATGATGATGAATAATTGACAATATTGCTTATCGATGTTATGTGTGGCATGTGGTAGTGTAGACTTATATTGGTCAAGTTGGGAAGAACTTGTGCTAGGAAAACATGTTGCTTTTGTCTTTGCATGTGCAGGATAATTTGATGATGATCATATTCTACGGCGAGAACCGAAAGATGGCTTAGTGCGAAGTCATGATCCAAAGGATCAAGGATGCTGGAGGAGACGATCATGCTCGAGTTGGGGTATATGGAGATTAAAGATGGACGATGCATCTTGAGCCACGGAGGTGCGGTCCAAAGGTTATGACATGTGCAAAAGTGCAAAACTCGTGCTACGTAAGAGTTTCGGGTCCCTTATCTGGAATTGAAAAAGAACTCATGGTCTTAGGGATAAGGTTAAGTTTTAGGTCTTAGACTATAAAAAGAGACAGATGTTAGATGCTAACCCTTGGGGTTTAGGGAGATACCACTTTTGGTGCTAGAGCTGAGTGATGAAAAGAATAAAAAAATCTACCCAAGTTTTTCCGAGCGCCGCCGCCTTGATTTCTCTGCTTGGCGACTCCGCTGATCGCAATCACGCACAGTAAGGTGTCATCAGTCGCACACAATTTTCGACCGAGCAAACACCAGCCGCCACGCGCCCCTATGCTGTCAGCACCGCGAGCTCCTGTGGGTCGTGTGCTCCTTGCTGCCATGCACCGAGCACCCCGCTCGTGAGTTTTATTGTGACGTGTTGCTTTGCACGACCGAGCACTCCATGAACCAGATGCTCCGCACAACATGTGTGCACTACTTGTTCTCAAAATCCACTGCCACTTGCATAGATCAAAGATTTAATGTAGCAGGAGAGAGCGGCATCTCCAATAGGCAATCGGCCACTACAGTGTAGATCTACGGGTAAGCTAAGCAAGCACAATTTCAAAAATTCTACCGCGTAAATAAAGGACCTCCTCTAGTAATAGATCGTGGGATTACCACTAGACGCGCAGACTCGTAGCGGAAGTAGAGTCGATGCGCGCGTTGATGCAGTTGTAGTCGTACTAGCAGAACGTCTCCTCCTTCAAGTCCTTGTGATCGTCACAAGTAGCGGATCGTCCTTGTGTTGAATCTTCATATCAACACCTCCAAGGTATCCACACGTACGGGGCAGGAACACCACGCGCCAGAGTGCTAGCGCCCGCTGCGCGGTATTAGATGAGTAAGGTGTGGCAACTAGGGTTTCGGGAATTCCGAATTCACACCCTCAACCCTATGCCACCTCCCCTATATTTATAGGCATCCATCATAATGGGTCTCGAACTAGAGGCCCATTAGGAACTCATGGCCCATAAGAATTCGGATCACTATCCGAATTAAGTCCCAGCCCTTTAAGTGTGCGACCCTATAGGTTCACATACACTTAGACATAGCCCAAGTATTCCTACTCATCTACTAATCGGCAGCGGCCCCTAACAAGACATGCCGACTCCCAAGTATATGTAAAGATCATATCGGACGAACCTCAACAAAACTCATGCATTTCCCTTTGCCTCACGATATCGGTTAAACTCAAGGCGAGTATGTCATCCTTGTTTGGTTAGCTCAACCACTCTTTCTCGATTGCGTGACTTGAATTCCTGACTACGGTTAACTCTTTAACCGTGAATAGCATGGCCATGCATTTCTGGAATTCAATCACTCGAGAGGCCTAGAGATATCTCTCCTGTTGCATGGAGGGGCAAATCCTATCTTGATCGACCATGCCTCAATGCATGCATCATGACAAAACCCGAAAGCTACCTTTATGACTACCCAGTTACGAAGTAGTGTTTGGCAACCCCTAAGTCAGTCATTATGCATCTTGAGTACGTGTGACGATCTCAAGTCTTAAGGACATAGCATACGCATTGTGAATGAAACCAACTGATGACAGTAAGAATGCAACATTCTCGTAGTGTTTCATGGTGGATCGATCCAACCCCATGTTCGCTAACATGTGTCCATATTATTGGTTTAATATCTTTATATTTATGACCCGTGAAACATGGTCATCTACCAATACATATGCTAGTCTATTCATATGTGTCCTCATATGTTTAACTAGGGATCATTTAAGAATAATCATCGCAGAAATATAGAGTTTCACAATCAAGTCACACACTTGATAATAAATATTGACGATGTTATTCAAGGAACAAGATAATAAATTATCCAATAAATCATGAACATAATGAAACAAAATCATCTCTATGATTGTCTCTAGGGCATATCTCCAACATACAGTAAGTTTGCTATAGTGTCGTACTGTAGCTACAGAAATAGTTTTTTCTTTGAACCCAACCTTGAAATTTGAACTCGTGTACTAAAATTGATCTAATCACAAGGAATCCCAAACATAAACCACACGCACAGCTCCGTTATGTGTACATAGCAGAGGGAAGAAGAAGGTGTGTAGAGAACAAAAACAAGTACCTGGAGTTGGAAAGCAATGTTGCAATGGATGAAACGGGCCTCTGCTGCGGATTCCACCACCGCCGAGATTTGCAGCGTTGCCATTTTTTAGGGCTTCAGTGTGGGCCGTCGGACTCGGTGCACCTCGGCTCCTTCCCAGAGTTGTAAATTCTACTCCCGCTTTCCTACTTTTGTGATATCAGAATTATTATTTACTAGAAATATAAAAATTGAAATAATTAATGCAGAACTTGATTGGAAAGGTGGTAGAATAGATAATGCCTTATTTAGAGGATACAAGCGAACAATATCAGGTCATCTACTTCAATGGATGGAGTGGACTGGCTGCATCTGTGGTCCTTAGAGGTGTAGCAAAAGACCCTACACCAACTCTAACGAAGAAATTTGATAAGATTGTCCACGATTGTTCAAGCTGAAAAATTGAAGAATAATACGGAAGGAAAGTGCACACAAACTAAAGCTTCCTCAATGAGTAATGCCTATTTTAGATGTACAAGACGAGGTGAAGGCTCTAGGGTCGAGATAGGAGATGTCGGGAGAGAGATTCATCAAGCCTTACAAGAGCACAGATGTTTAGTGGTCCATCATAATGGGAGATGCAACATGGTTGAGTTGAATGATTTGGCATTTCTAAACCTGTAGATCGATGGTCAAACACTGTTAGCAAGGTATTGTCAATATTTCAAGGAAGGCTTCGCCCCATCATCCCAGGAGTGAAGCCTAAAATGGAACCAGAACTTCGTAATGCAAGGGTGGAACTGATCAAGCCTCATGGTCAACAATTAATAGAGGGAGTGGACAATTCACATATTTACCTTTATTCATTTCTTACGTGGAATGCAGCCAATTGTTGGGTGAATTTACTACAGGAAGAGGCTAGAGAAATAGCACAATACACACATAAGCTTTGTGTCACCCCATCACAAATTGTTGCTTGTATCTATTGTCATTGAATTCCAAGTGTGGTGACATCATGGACTACAACTGAGTTGCCCATGCTACTAACTATTGCATTTGTGATGGGATTATACAACAAGGCCAGGAAGACAAAGCATGGCTCTACATCAAGAGATACGCCTAGAAGATTACTCATCTAATAGATTGCCATATTTTGGTGATCAATAGAAAACTCCTCCAAATTGTTGGGTTTCAAGTGCCACTGCAGGACCAACAATAGCAACAGAGGGGATGAATGATGCCTTCAATAAATTTATTGGTAACCAAGTACTTAGTAACAGAGGATGTTTCACCATGTACTCAGTAATCTTTCACTCCATTAGCTAGAGAGCTACGAAGATCATATTTAACAACCTAAATCCAAGCAACAACTCAAAACAACGAAGGTCCACAAAATTTGGACCTGATCGGTCTGACTGGTGGCAAGCTGGCGGTTTAACCATCTACAAGCCGGCGGTTTGACCGATGGCAAACTGGAGGTCTAACTGGTAGCAAACCAATAGTCTGACTATGCCTGTGAGTGGTCTAACCACTGCCTTGTTCCCAGAACAGAAAATATGCCCAAGTCCAAACTACTTTTGGTGCAAACTTCGAAATCTATGACAAAATGATGTTAAACTTTGCACACACCAACCTTGCTGAGGATCTTAGGAACCTCTTCCTTCTAAGTAGCACAAGGATTTGACTAAAGTCCCAACCTTTTCTCAAAACATGAAAAGTTGCACCAAAGTATGGCAACTATAAAAAAACTTGAGAAATAACTTGCTCATGGGTTAAGAACAGCTAAGATTGCTCTAGATATATTCCCACATATCATAGCAAGCAAAACCATCCAATAAAATGAAGCCAAAACCCTCTTATAAAGAAACCTCAATAAGGGCTCCAAATCAAGCAAGAACCAAGAAACTTCATAATCTTAAAATCATAGTGCCTAGATGGATGAGATCTAATCTACATAAGTCATTTTTATCACTTACATGTGCTTGGCACGCAGCAAGATCAAGAAGAAGAGAAAAAAGGGCAAAGAACCGACAAGAACAATGGCAAATCAACCAAAAAAAGAAAACTTCACAGGAGATGAACAAAATTGATTATATTGCTATTTGTAAATGAAGATTTTACAGCCACTCCATGAAGAGGACAAGAGAGACACCACAACAGTCACTCCTCTCTCAAACCCTAACCCTAACTTAAGAATGGTTGGAATGGTTGGCTTGCAAGCCTCCATTCTCACCCACTAAATAGATAGAGCAACCTGTCCACATCAATCCTAATTGATACTATCTATTAGCATAATTGGAGAAAACCCGTTAACCCACACAACGTAGATTTTACACTTACACTCAACTCATGCACTCTTTTTAAAGCATATGAGCTCAAACCCGCTAAGTTTTTAGCCTTTGATCCTCACGATTTTCTCAATATCTCCTTGACCTAAACCGCTTTCCTAGAAGTTGTTTCTGGGCATAAGTTTTTTACAACTTGACTCATGTTAGCTCACCATACTTCATGCAATATGAATACACAGACCTAGGACCCAATAATATAATCCACGACCAAAGCCCCAAAATCTAGCCCTCGCTGTTGAAATCTAGAGAGCAACTGATTGACCATTGTATACGGCCGGTCTGACCTTTCACCAAAGTTGGTCAGACCACTAGAGACTGAAACCGAACTGAAAATCCAAATGTTTCACAAATTTAAATTTCAACTCTACAAATATTGATAATGGTTCATCAGCCAAGATAGGAGACAGATTAATGTCCCAACTATATGGCTAGAGACGTCATCATTTTTCTTGGCATTCAAATGTGGATCTGATCATCAAATGGCCCCACTACCCAATAACATATTCCAACACTCAAAGAAACTTAGTGTATTGAAACTTTGTCACTGCACCTTCAGCTTTTCTTCACCTCCTTCCCATTTTTGCTGCAACTTATGATTCCTTATATTAAATAGTTGCAAGGATCAGCTACAAAAAGAAGAAGAGGAGAAACAACATAGACCATCAATGGAGTTTTCTCAGAGCCTGTGGGTGCTAGACATGTGCTACATAGATTGGCAATTAACTCTGTCCACATAAACAATTAGAGAAAATGTCTACAAATATTAGGGAGGTAAATGTAATGAGGGGAAGGACTTGGAGCCGCCATCTTGCATGGAGACGACTGCACAACCTATACAAGCTTCAAGTAATTGAGTCTCCCCACCCTTGGGAGACTAGTGAAATGGATGGATTAACAAATATGGTGAAGCTAGAGCTCCTCTAGCTGTCAGAAAATAGTACAATACAAGTACTACAAAAGTTGTCAGGGGCAACCGGCCTTAATACCATTGTTCTAGATGGTTGTTTTGGATTGGATTGGGGCTTGTTGGCCCTCACGGACTCCCTCCATCACTTGAATCATTCAGCTTAGATGTAGGAGTAGGAGAGGATCATAACAAGGAAGCTAAAATCTCATCTATCTCGTTGGCTGGTTGTGCAAAATTGGTGAACTTCAAATTACATGGGTCACTGCCAAACCTTGAGGAGGTAGACCTCTCAAGCACATCGGTCAAATAATTTTACCTCAGGGATTAGGTGGTGCAGCTCTCATGTCTCCAGCGAGTCATTTTGTTGGGATGTAGACAACTCCACTCAATACTCTAGCCAAAAAGAGAATGTAACTACTGAGGGTCCTATGCATTGGCACTTGAGGTGGAGGTGAAGAGGTTAGAAAAACACTGCAATATTCCTTGGTCCATCAAGAATGACAAGAATATTATCATGCATGTGTTGCTTTTATGGACATGAGGCTCATTCAATTGTTGGTGCTAAGAAGTGGCAAAGAGTTTTGTTGGAACAACATTTCTAGATTTAATATTAATATTTGCATATATTCTATTAACAAAGATGATGGACGGAGCAGCAACAAGGAGATGATGGGCCCTCATAGCCCATCTTCAACAAGAGAAATAATTGGGCCACTTGCGTAGATGTCGTTAATCCCTAATCCTTCTTATTGCACCTACATTGATGTCACTAGTAAGATAACTAGCGATCATGGTGACAGTAGTGCCCTGCAGTTGGGCTGCCACATGGAAATTGGTTAGGGAATTAGCAACACAAATGTGGAGAGTGTACAAGGAATTAGGGCTATAATCTTTTTTATGAGCAAGACTGAGTCGTTGCACGTGCACGACAATTCTTCCATCACCACTGTTATCCCTAAGTGCATGTTGTCCATAGGAGAGAAGGGAATTAGTTGCTATCCTCTCAAGCGGAGCTGTGTCGAGAGATGCAATATCATCTACTTTGAAGAACTGGAGACCTCTTGGGTGGCCCATTGCATTGGAGTGAAGGGTAGGCATTTATCAAGACACTCCTGCCCACCCGAGGCTCAAGTTTCTCCTCCTGTTGTCATGGGCTACCTTGTTCTCTTATTTGCCCAGCTTGCAGACCATCCAAATCATTTGCTGTTGAAAACATCAAGGCCCCTGATTTAGGGTTTTGGTAATTAATGACATTTTATAAATATGGGACTAACATGTGTGCTAAGATTGTATAGACAAAGTCTCATGTGTGTAAGGGACTAGAACAAGCTGCATGGATTCCCAGTGTCAAGAAAGATTAATAATTGACGTACATAAAATTTAGGATCTCTTTTCGGTTTACCGGTCTTAGGAGAAAAGGTGGAAGACCGGATTATAGATTAGATTCCGTACTATTAAGAGGGATCTTTGAAAGTAGCTTGATAGCATGTTTGGATGCACATTGGATCAATCTAGGATCATGCATGCATTTGAAAATGTGTTTGAAAACTCACTATGCTTTCCCAGAAAAATCGGTAGCACCGCACCCACCTGCGGTACTACCGGCGTATAAACTGCGGTATTACCGCAGTGCGGTAGTACCGATTTATGTGTAGTACATTTTTTCCAGAGAGCACCCGTTTGGGGGACTTCAACTTACTGAAATCGGTAGTACCGGAATTTGAACGGCGGAACTACCGCAGTGCGGTAGTACCACATAGTACTGCAGTAGTACCGATTATCGGAATGTTTTTTCCAGAAAGTTCCCCGAGAAAAACTTAACTGGCTAGAAATCGGTAGCTCCGATTTTAGAATGGCAGTAATACCGCAGTGTGGTAGTACCGCACTTTCAACGATGGTAGTACCGCACTAAAATCCAACGGCTAGTTCTGATCCTCTGACATAGCTGTTACTGTGTGCTACAGTAAAAAATCGGTAGTACCGCACTTTGTACAACAATAGTATCGATTTCCCTAATTTTTCAGGATTAATTTTTTCCAACGGCTAGTTTTGGTTGGTGATGGTATAAATACCCCTCTACCTGCACTTGGACAGGTTGCTGAAGTTCCATTGAACACATTCGAGCCCTAGAGCATTCACTCCACTCTTATTTCTCTCTTGTGCGTTTATTTCGAGTTTGTGGAGCAATTTTCAAGTGCATTCAATTCTAGTTGATCCATTGTGCACTTGGGCGCCGTCAAGTGAAATTGGTGATCTATTCTCTTGGTACTTGCCGGCACCTAGACGGCCGGAAGGTTGTTTGCCGGTGACTTCTTTAAGGAAGATTGTGAAGAAGCCCGAACCAAATTTGTGAGTGGTTTGGAGCTCGCCATCTCTGGAGTGGAGGAAGAGCTACCACTAGTGATCAAGAAGATTGGTTTAATTCGTGGAGCCGGTCCAAGGGTGCTTGGGCTTTCCTCAACGTGGATTAGTGAAGACCGGCAAGTCTTCGATACCACGGAAAAACATCGTTTGTCTTTGTGATCTTTCTCTCTCTTTCATTTAGCATTTATTCATTGCTTGTATTTGCTAGTGATTGTAGATTATTCAAATTGCTTAAAATTGTTGAAGTTGAGTATGAGTATTTCTTTTAGTAATCTAGTTTAGTATTAAATTGTTAAAACTTGTGTAAATTAGACAAAAATTTTAAAACCTCCTATTCACCCCCCTCTAGTCGGTTATCCTTGATCCTACAAGTGGTATCAGAGCTTGGTCTCTCATCTATTAGACTTAACTGTCTAGAGAGAAAAGGATGGCTAACGAGGGGATTGCAATAGGCATGGCACCACAATTTGATAGCACAAATTATTCTTATTGGAAAATTAGAATATCAATTTATATCAAAGCCATAAGCCCTAATATTTGAAAAATAGTAAATAAGTGTTATGTTATGCCACTTGATCTACTACACCCCACGGATCAAGATGCACGTAATGCTCATTTTGATGCCCAAGCCATGAATGCATTATTTGGAGCGTTGAACGCGGATGAGTTCAATAGGGTGAGCAACCTAGAAACCGCTCATGCTATTTGGACAACCCTTTTAGAAATTCATGAGGGTACATCCACAGTCAAGGAAGCCAAATTGCATAGGCTTCGGATTAAATACAAGATATTTACAATGTTGCCACATGAAGGCCTTAACGAGATGTATTCTCGCCTAAACAACATTGTAAATGAGCTCAAGGGGCTCGGCACATCACTAACGGATCTTGATGTTGTGAGAAAAATACTTAGGGCGTTGCCGGAAAAGTACGAGATGTTGGTGACTCTCTTTCTCAACTCGCCAGATTTGGCAAGGATGACACCAGTGCAACTCTTGGGTAATTTAATTACCAATGAGTTGTACAAGAAAGGTAAGGATGAGCTCTTGGAGCAATCCTCCTCAAAGGGCAAGAAGATCACCGCTTTCAAAACCAAAACGGTATCAAGTGAAGAATCCGAAGATGAGGAAGATGACTCCGAGGATGACATGGCTCTTCTCATGAGAAGAATGAAGAGGTTCATGAGAAGGTATCCACATCGAAGTGGAGGACAAGGATCAAGCAAGAAGGAGCGATCCTTCGACAACAAGAAGCGCTATAGCAACATTCATTGCTATGAGTGCAATGAGAAAGGCACATTGCTTTCCAATGCCCCACTAAGAAAGATGACAAGGAAAAGTCATCAAAGAAGAAGAAACTATTCAAGAAGCTTTACAAGGATGGCAAAAATGAAGCCTACTTTGGCGAGTGGGATTCCGAGGCGGAGTATTCCGACTCCGACTCAAGTGAGGATGAGTCTCTCAAAAAGAAGGAACTCGTCGGCATCGCCATTAAGGAGGCTACATCACTATTCTCCACTTCTACATGCCTCATGGTTAAGGGAGAAAAGGTAAAAACTTGTGATGATGATGATGAGGCCTCATATGATGAATTAATGGATATGCTAATTGCCTTGAATGATTTTTTTGGAAAAGAGAAGTCTAATTTCAAGGAACTGAGGAGAGAACACATCTCTCTAAAGAAATCCTATGAAGAGCTAAAGGAATCTCATAACTTACTTATAAAAAAAATTCAAACAAATCTTGCTCTAGCATTGGAATTAATTGTAATATTATTGATGATATGCCTAAAGTAGAAGTTGCTAAAATTAATACTTCCACTTCATGTGATGATTTGATTGCCATACCATGTTCTTCAAGTATTGATAATATTGTTGATTTATGTGATGAAGAACTTGTTATTGAAAATTGCAAATTAAAAGAACAAGTTGTTCAATTAAATAAAAGTCTAGAAAGATGCTTCAAGGGCAAGGCCACCCTTGACAAATTATTGAGTGAGCAAAGGTGCTCATTCAATAAAGACGGTCTTGGGTATGTACCCAAGAAACGTAAGAAACCCTCAAAGCCGGTCATAAGGTTTGTGAGGCCAATAGGTAAGCAAAATCAAGAAACTAAAACTGTATCTACTCATTTATTTGATTCTTGCTATTTGCTTAAAAAATCTAGCAATGGTAAGATTATTGCGAAATTTATGGGCACTTCAATTTTGGGTGCCAAAAAGAATGCCATTTGGGTGTCTAAAGTCTTGGTTACTAACCTCCAAGGACCCAAACAAATTTAGATACCTAAAAGAACTTGATTTTCTTTTGTTGGTGAATTACAAGACCGGCGGTCGACATTGGGTGCTTGATAGCGGATGCACTCAACACATGACCGAAGAACGGAAGATGTTCACCACATTTGAAAATGAGAGCAATGAAAAGATCACCTTCAGCGATAATAGCAAAGGAAAGGTATTGGGATTGGGTAAAATTGCTATCTCCAATGACTTTTCCATTTCTAATGTCTCTTTAGTAGAAATATTAAATTTCAGTTTGCTATCTATTGCTCAATTATATGATCTAGGCTTAATTTGCTCATTCTCAAAAGATGGTGTTACAATTTCAAAAGAAAAGAATAATGAAATTGTTTTCAAATGTTTTCATTTTGAAAATCTTTATTGAGTAGATTTCAATTCAAATGATTCCAGTTTGAAAACTTGTCTTTTGGCATAAAAGGTTGGGTTATGTGGGCATGATTCAACTCAAAAGCTTTTCAAAACTGATTTAGTTGTTGGCTTGAAGGATGTGAAGTTTGAGAAAAACAACCTTTGTAGCGCTTGCCAAGTCGGAAAGCAAGTGGCTAATTCTCATCCTTCTAAAAGTATCATGTCAACATCTAGACCATTAGAGCTATTACACTTGGATTTGTTTGGGCCAACAACCTATAAGAGCTTAGGGGCAATAGCTATTGTTTAGTCATTGTGGATGATTACTCCCGATATACATGAGTATTCTTTCTAAGTGACAAAAGTGAAGCTTCCGAAATTTTCAAAAGCTTTGCAAAAAGGACCCAAAATGAATTTGATTTCAAAATTAAGAAAATTAGAAGTGACAATGGTTCCGAATTCAAGAATGCAAAAATTGAGGATTTTTGTGAAGAACTTGGAATAAAGCACGAGTTTTCCACCACCTACACTCCGGAGCAAAATGGAGTTGTAGAAAGAAAAAATCGAACATTAATTGAAATGGCTAGGACAATGCTTGATGAGCATAACACTTCCGATATCTTTTGGGCGGAAGCAATTAATATCGCTTTTCATGCCATAAATCGCCTTTATTTACATCGTCTTTTGAAAAAAGACTTCCTATGAACTAATTATGGGAAGCAGGCCAAACATTTCTTACTTTAGAGTATTTGGATGTAAATGTTTTATTCTAAGAAAAGGTATTCGACTCTCAAAATTTTAAAGTCGATGTGATGAAGGTTTTCTTTTAGGCTATTCTTCAAATAGTAAATCATATGGGGTTTTTAATAAAAATACCAGTTTAATTGAAGAATCATGTGATGCCCAATTTGATGAGACTAATGGCTCTCAAGAAGAGCAAGAGAATTTGGATGATGTAGGTGATGAAGGATTAAGGAAGGCTATGAAAAATATACAAATTGGAAGCATTAAGCCTAAGGAAGATACGAGTGATCCACCCTCATCAACTCAAGTTCAACCTCCAACTTCATCCACAACAAGCACTATTCAAGTTCAAGATAAAGAAAAGAAAAAACAACCTCAACCATTAAGAATTCACAACGCATTGTCAAAAGATCACCCAATAGATCAAATATTGGGTGATGTGAGTAAGAGTGTTCAAACTCGCTCAAGATTAGTTTCATTTTGTGAATATTATTCTTTTGTATCTTTTCTTGAACCCAAAGTTGTAGATGATGCATTAGATGACCCCGATTGGGTAAATACCATGCATGAGGAATTAAACAATTTTGCAAAGAATGACGTGTGGAGTTTGGTAGAAAGACCCAAGGAGCACAATGTGATTGGCACAAAATGGGTCTTCTGCAACAAACAAGATGAAAACGGCATTGTGGTAAGAAACAAAGTAAGGCTAGTTGCTCAAGATTTCACTCAAGTCGAGGGACAAGATTATGATGAAACTTTTGCTCCCGTAGCTAGACTTGAGTCAATTAGAATCTTGCTTGCTTTTGCATCATACTTTGGTATTAAACTTTATCAAATGGATGTTAAAAGTGCATTTCTAAATGAAAAAATAACTGAACTTGTTATGTTAAGCAACCTCCCGGATTTGAAGATCCTAAGAATTCAAACCATGTTTACAAACTCTCCAATGCGCTATATGGACTCAAACAAGCCCTTAGAGCATGGAATTAGCGCCTTCGAGATTTTCTAATCTCTAAATGATTCAAAATCGGGAAAGTTGATACAACATTATTTACTAAAATAATTGACAATGAATTCTTTGTTTGTCAAATATATATTGATGATATCATTTTTGGTTCTACTAACTAAGACTTTTGCAAAGAATTTGAAGAAATGATGTCTAGGGAGTTTGAAATGTCCATGGTCAGCGAATTAAGTTATTTCCTTGGACTCCAAATGAAACAACTCAAAAATGGGACCTTTATTAGCCAAACCAAGTATGCAAGAGATTTACTTAAGAAGTTTGGCATGAAGGATGCAAAACCCATCAAGACTCCCATGGCAACCAACGGGCATCTGGATGTAAATGAAAGAGGTAAGTCGGTAGATTTAAAGCTTTTATAGATCAATGATAGATAGTTTGCTTTATCTTACCGCATCTAGACCCGATATTATGTTTAGTGTTTGCATGTGTGTAAAGTTTCAAGCATCACCTAAAGAGTGCCATTTAGTGGCCGTAAAGAAAATTCTAAGATATTTAAAACATTCCTCTAATATAGGCTTGTGGTTCCCAAAAGGTGCAAAATTTGATTGAATTGGATATTCGGATTCCGATTATGCGGGTTGCAAAGTGGATATAAAAAGCATCTCTAGTAGTTGTCAATTGTTAGGAAGGTTATTAGTGTCTTGGTCTTTCAAAAAGTAAAACTCCGTAGCTCTTTCAACCGCCGAAGCCGAATATGTTTCGTAGTTGTTGTGCACAACTATTATGGATGAGGCAAATCTTGATAGATTATGGAATCAAATTTGACAAAACACCTCTTTTGTGTGATAATGAAAGCACAGTGAAAATAGCCAATAACCCTGTCCAACACTCAAGAACTAAGCATATAGACATTAGACATCATTTTTTGAGGGATCATGTTAGCAAAGGGGATATTGAGATTAGCAACATAAGAACCGAAGACCAATTAGCGGATATTTTCACCAAGCCATTAGACGAAAGTCATTTTTGCAAGTTGAGAAATGAATTAAATGTTTTAGACTTCTCAAATGTTGCTTGAACCCTTGTTGCATGTGTTTGAATGTTATTGTGCTCTTTCGAACATTTTATGTGGTGATTTTCAAAAGATTTTTATTAAAACCTTGTATATTTGCAAAAACTATTTTGTTAGTCTTCAAATAGGTTCTCCAATGCATAATGATCTTGAATGATTCTTCTTTGAGTGCAAAACTAGGGATCATTTGTATAAAATCTCAATCCAAATATCAAAATCAGCAAGTCCCAGAAAAATCGAAACTACCGTGGTTACAAGTGCGGTACTACCGCAGTGTGGTACTACCGCACTCAGGCGCGGTAAAACCGCAGTGTGGTAATACCGCGGGGAAGGGCGGTCACACCGATTTTTCATAAAGATGGTGGTTACTCCCAGGATTCTCTCCCATTTCTTTCCAAAACCGTTCCCTCTCTCCTCATTACTTCAAACCACCTGAAATAATCTTCCCTCTCTCTCTCCCCAAGAATACTCTTAATCCCTCACCCCGATCTCCAAATTCGGTGGGGTTTTCACTGTTCTTGGACTTGATTCTGCATCACAAGAGTTCACCTCCTCCACTCCTTGAGGTATTTCGGATCAACTCTTCGAGTTTCATCTCCTTTGAACTCTTTTGTGAAATTAGGTTGAATCTTAAAATGTGGAAGCTTTGATGCTATATTCTTAGGCAAATTACTAGTTTTGGTGATGTTAGATGATTTAACATCTTTCTATTGGATCATTTGATCAATTCTTCGATTCACCATTATATATCTCCCATGAATATCATTGATCAAATTTAATCTCCTATAGTTATTTTCATACCTCCACATTTCCAGAAAATCAATTTATCCATCTAGAAATTGTTCAAATCCTATTAATCCCAATATTGTCAACATCTCCCAAGAATTTATATCAAATATCAGTGTTGTAATCCAAACATTATCCTCGCATTTCCTGATACTCCAAAAATCGTATAATTCATCTATCTAGTCTATAAATCCATTTGTGCTCCACCAAATTTATTTCTCCTAGACTCTACACTATCATTATCCCTCTTATAATCAATCATGAATCCACCAACTTCTTTATGTGAATACCATAAACACCATCTACCTTTCTTACGACTCTATTTATTCTTCCCGACATTTTATTTGTGAGAAATGTTACCATTATTTAAAATACAATACATAGAAATTTCACGAGACCTAGCGGTTTTGAACAAAAGCATAATGTTCAAGAGTATCCATCAAAAACATCTCTTGAAATCATTGATAAATATACCTAGAATCTTAAATTAAGCATGTATTTGCATATAAATTAACACATGCAATTTGATAATTTTAAACAAAAATAATTTGCGAAAAAGTAGGTTCAACATGATCAAAGTATTGACTACTTTGCGCAGCCTAGACATCTTCAAGAAAATCCAGTTTCTAATTACGGTAATTCCAAATAAAGCAAATAACTCAAAAGATCCAAATAAATCCGAATAAACTCAATTTAGTTTTATTACGAGTTAAGATGTGCGGTACTAGATTTTTAATCATAAATAGTGGTAGCCTTTATTAAATTTGAACATTTAACCAAAAGAGATGTTTGTATTGCCTTTAACTAATGTTTAGTCTTTGAATTCATTTATGGTAACTAGTCCAACTACTAGTGGCTTTAAACCCAAATCATTTAGTAGTCAAAATGGTTCCCTTGATTGCTTAGGGTATTGGAATAATGGTTAAGGTTTTAATCATGCCATGGTCAACCCTATAGTATCCACTAATATACAATGGCTTAAGTGTTATTTCTTTAGACCACCCTCACTTGTTAATTCATCCTTTCATGGGGCACATCCTAACATTATTCTTTCCACATCTTTAGTTAATAATTATGAGATAAAATAAATGGTCAAAGCATATATTATTATTATTGTTACTACATATATATATATATATATATATATATATATTATATATATATAATATACACACAACTAACTTATGATTGAAATATTTAGAAAGCTCATTTTGTATCTTGATTAGTTTTTGGTGCCTTGTATAACTTTATTTCATGTTTTTAGGGATGTTTCTCTTCATCAATGCCTTAACTATCTTATAGGTTTAAAGTAAAGAATGGAAACACAATCATTCATATATGATATTTTAATTCAATTTAAATCTTACATAATCTCTTTAAAATCTTAATTAGATTTTATTAGTTTTCATGAACAATTTCTACTTTACCCAAATTTGGTTTGGTCCTAATCAAATGCATTAGCATGAAAATAGCACAAAAATAAAGGAAATGGCGAGATAGGGATCGAGCCAACGACACAGTCTTGTGTGCATTACTTACTCGGCTAGCCAACTGGCTCAATCTTTCGCGATTGGAAGGGAAGGAAAGCTAGTAATCTTGACCGGGTGTGAACTTCACGGAGAGCCATGCGGCGCTCGGGATTGTCGTCGCCGACGGCGGACGGTGGTCGAGAGATGGTGGAGACGGCCAAAACGGATGCCGGCGAGAAGGAACCCACCGGAGGTGTCGGCTCGGCCAAGAGGCTCTCACGCGGGCGGCGGCACGCGGCGGCGCGCGCGGAGGGCTCGCGGCCAGCTCGTTGAGGAGGAGGAGGCACAGGCGCCATCGAGGATAGCCCGGAGGGTGCTGGGAAGCTCCAGTGCGGGGATTGCGTTGAGGCTCGATGAATCGCCGGGAGTGTGGTCGCGGAGTTGGGAAGAAATGGAATTGCCGCGATTGGGAAGCTCTAAGCTCAATTGTTCTGCGGGAGGAGAATGTGAGGGGGAGTATGTGGTGGCCGGTGGTACTTATAGGCATGCGGGATGATCGGCATCGGGAGGCTTGCTCGATCCATCCTTTCGCGGCGGCGGCGGCGTAGCGCGCGCGGGCGGTGGCGAGCGAGGATCTGCGAAGGATTGGCATGATGCGTTGTGCCGCTCGAGGAGCGACAGAGGGGCGCGCGCGCACGTGATGCGATGGAGCGAGCGAGAAAAAGAGAGCGCGGCAGAGCCGTGTGGCGCGGTCGGGCGCGGTGACCCTTGGTCCGAGCAGCGCGCCCGTGGTCCGAGGCGGAGAGGCGGCCGGGCTGCGTGGGCGGAGTGAGGAAGGCGGCTGCGGCGGCACGGAAAGGGAAGAAAGAAAGAGAGCTCGGGAGAAGACAAGCGGTGGGCGGGAGTGCGTTCGGCGGGGAACGAGGAAAAAGGAGGTGGGCCACGCGTGGTAATGGGAAAAAGAGAGAGAGGGGTTGGGTGGGCCAGTCGGCTGGTCGACCCCTTTCTTTATATATATATATATATATATATATATATATATATTCTTCTATTATCAACATATGGATATGGACATATACACATATACTTGTGGCATATATGCATTTGTACATACACTTTTACTTTTTATTTAATGTTTTATTTCCCTTAAGTGCCTTTTCCATTTGGCCATGTTGTGTGTATATATTTATATGTTGACCCTTGCTAATTTGCTTGACACCTTGTTACTCATACCCTTATCTTTGTGGGTGATATTTTATGATTAATTACAATTCTTTCATTATATTTTATGGATCATCTTTTCAAATTCTTATTTGAAGTTCTAATCTTCTATTATTTAAACATGTTTATTTCTCCTTGATCTTCTTTGCATTTTTTAAACTATGGAACCTCAACCAAATCTGCTCTAAACTCCAAATTCAAGTAAAACATATTGCAAAATAATTCAAAAACTTCACATTTCCAAATTTAAATTTTTAGGATGTGACAATCATATCCATCAAAAACATCTCTTGAAATCATTGATACTAGAAATCTTGATTTCCTTGAAAATTTCAGCATTGTGTCTTCGTTCAATTTCAACCAAATTTTCATATCTCTTAGCACTTCCTTGACTTCTAAATTACTCCTGTGTCAAGATGGCTCCCAAGACATAGAATGCTGTCAGGAAAGTGGTTGAAAGCAAGCATCCGTCAAAGAAGGTGTATGCTAGTGGAGGAAGCGCAGGTCAAGGATCATCTTGACAAGCCCCTGCTTATGTCCCTCCTCCTACCGAGCCAGAGCTTGAGGAGCTCCCTGCATAGACTCAAGAGGACAGTGACAATGGAACCCCAAATGATTCCGACATTGAGTCTGATCGTTACATGAACTCTTCTTCTGACAGTCAAATGCCTGATATAGCAGAAGAAGAAGAGGATAATGATGATGATGATGAGGACAGGGATCCAATTGATAATGAGAGAAGGGACAATATTCGCAGCATGCATAGTGATAACAATGCAATCCTCAAGCATCGCAGGCAATATGTGCTGGCAAAGAATACTTCAAATCCAAGATTTCATACACAGTTCCAGGAACATGTGTATGAAGAGTTTTATCTTCACAATCGCTTTGCAAATCACAAGTATGTGGACTGGGATCACATTGATGGCTTGGATTTATTCACTGGCACTTGGAGGATGTTTGAAGAATCCGGAATACACCACCTAGTGACTCTCAAGTCAGATTATAATGAGGAGATGATTCGACAATTTTATGCAACAGTGTGGATCTCTCCAAACTGTGAGCATCTAGAGTGGATGACCGGAGAACAATACATGAGCTCCAACAAGGCAGAATTTGAGGCTGCCCTAAACACTTTCTCAAGTCCCTATGAAAAAGTGTTTGCTACACCGGCGATCCCTCTCCACCAATGCTCATAATTCTATGATCGTTATGTTAGATTTGTGCCTGGCAAGCTTCCTAGTCTGTTACCCATTCCCAGTTTGATCAACAGGATCATCAATCACACCATTATGCCAAAAAGTAGAAATTATGACACTATTAGAGGACATGTTTGGAATGTGATCCGCTACATCACAATAGGCATCAAATTTGATGTGGTTGACTTAATGATCCGTGAAATGGATGATGCCAAGAATAATCGGACCCGAAGGATCAACTTTGCACCATACATTATGAAGCTAATTATTCACAAGAATGGTCCTTTCAGAGGTGACAAGGGAGGAGTACACAAACCATACAAGCTACGAGAAACTCAGTTACCACCGCGCCCAAGTGCGCATCCTGGAGCTTCCTCCTCATCTCAGCCTCAGGGGGAGCAAGGCCCACAAGGGGACGAGATCACCATGGCTCAACTCTATGCTGCGGTCATGGGTCTAAGTGGTAGCATGACTACCATGATAGAGAACATGGCTACCATGAGCAGAAATGTGACCTCTTTGACTGAGCAATTCTCTTCCTTGTCCGGTGACATATCCTCGCTTTCAGCGACAGTCTCCACCCTTAGAGATCGTATGACTGCTCTTGAGACCGCCGTAGCGCCTCGTCACTACGTGCGTAACCAACGTCGTCGCCGCGATCCTTCTCCTCAAGCCCAAGACCAAGCTCCTCAGGAATAAGCCTTTTTTGGTACTTGATGCCAAAGGGGGAGAAGTAGAAGATGGAGAAGAAGAAGAACATTTACTATCTTTGTCTATTTATGTGGTGTAATGACACTATGGATGTTTTTATAATTTTATTGTGTGTGATGAACTACTTACGTCATCTAATGACCTTTATGTTTCCGTTATCTAAATTTTTAGTTCAAATGTTGCTTCAAATATTGTTGTCTTTTGTATATCATAAGCTCTTGAAGTTCACATTTATCTTTGCCCCATATTGAGTATTGTTTATATGTGCAATTTAAACTCTTTCTATATCTGCACATATTTAGGGGGAGCAAGTCAGTTTGATTTTAGAAAGAAATGGAGTCATTCTTAGCTTCTGCAATAAAATGAAAGATTCAATTGTCTTCTAAAAATGTGAAAATTAGAGTATGCAACTTTTTCTCATACAAGTAGTATATTGAAAATCCTTCTTCTCACTTATAACTAATGTGTTGTCATCAATTATCAAAAAGGGGGAGATTGAAAACATCTGGGCCCCCGATTTAGGGTTTTGGTAATTAATGACGTTTTATGAATATGGGACTAACATGTGTGCTAAGATTGTATAGACAAAATCTCATGTGTGCAAGGGACTAGAACAAGCTGCATGGATTCCCAGCGTCAAGAAAGATTAATAATTAAGGTACATAAAATTTAGGATCTCTTTTCGGTTTACCGGTCTTAGGAGAAAAGATGGAAGACCGAATTATAAGTTAGATGTCATACTATTAAGAGAGATCTTTGAAAGTAACTTGATAGCATGTTTGGGTGCACATTGGATCAATCTAGGATTATGCATGTATTTGAAAATGTGTTTGAAAACTCACTGTGCTTTCTCAGGAAAATCGGTAGCACCGCACCCACCTGCAATTTACCGCAGTGCGGTAGTACCGATTTATGTGCGGTACGTTTTTTCCAGAGCACCCGTTTGGGAGACTTCAACTTACTGAAATCGGTAGTACCGGAATTTGAATGGCGGAACTACCGCAGTGTGGTAGTACCGCATGGTACTGCGGTAGTATCGATTATCGGAATGTATTTTCCAGAAAGTTTCCCGAGAAAAACTTAACTGGCCAAAAATCGATAGCTCCGATTTTAGAACGGCGGTACAACTGCAGTGCGGTAGTACTGCACCTACCTACGGTAATACCGCACTTTCAACGGCGGTAGTACCGCACTAAAATCCAACGGCTATTTCAGAGGATACCTACCTACGGTAATACCGCACTTTCAACGGCGGTAGTACCGCACTAAAATCCAACGGCTATTTCTGATCCTCTGACATAGCCGTTATTGTGTGCTACAGTAAAAAAATCGGTAGTACCGCACTTTGTACGTCGGTAGTACCGATTTCCCTGATTTTTCAGGATTAATTTTTTTCAATGGCTAGTTTTGGTTGGTGAAGGTGTAAATACCCCTCTACCTGCACTTGGGCAGGTTGCTGAAGTTCCATTGAACATATTTGAGCCCTAGAGCATTCACTCCACTCTCATTTCTCTCTTGTGCATTCATTTTGAGTTTGTGGAGCAATTTTCAAGTGCATTCAATTCTAGTTGATCCATTGTGCACTTGAGCGCCGTCAAGTGAAATTGGTGATCTATTCTCTTGGTGCTTGCCGGCACCTAGACAAAGATTGTGAAGAAGCTCGAGCCAAATTTGTGAATGGTTTGGAGCTCGCCATCCCCGGAGCGAAGGAAGAGCTACCACTAGTGATCGAGGAGTTTGGCTTAATTTGTGAAGCCGGTCCAATGGTGCTTGGGCTTTCCTCAACGCGGATTAGTGAAGGCCGACAAGTCTTCAATACCATGGGAAAACATCGTTTGTCTTTGTGATCTTTCTCTCTCTTTCATTTAGCATTTATTCATTGCTTGTATTTGCTAGTGATTGTAGATTGTTCAAATTACTTAAAATTGTTGAAGTTGAGTATGAGTATTTCTTTTAGTAATCTAGTTTAGTATTAAATTGTTAAAACTTGTGTCAATTAGACAAGAATTTTTAAAACCTCCTATTCACCCTCCTCTAGTCAGTTATCCTTGATCCTACAGCTGTGGTGAAGGCAAAGATTCTAAATAGAATATCTTCATGAGCTCGCTAGTCCATCGCTCTGAGCTCGAGAACATCGCTATACACCAAGGCAATTGAAGGACCGTGTGAGAAGCTAGAGTGGGAAGTGCAACCTAGAACTCTCATATCAAAGAAAAGCCTTGCTTTGTTAGAATAATAAAGTACAGCCTTAAGCCACACGTGAAGTAGTCATAGTCTCCAACCTAGAACTCCGAAAAGCCTTCGTCGAAGCCACACGTGAAGTAGTCATAGTCTCCTTCTGTGTCTTCATATTCCTCTGAGATTTGTTTGAATGCAACGTGTGAGTATATAGAGTACTCCATAAGTTTTGGGAAAATGCACTTATATGCAAGGCTTAACAAAGGAAGGATAACATGGTTCTTTTGCACAAAGTAGTGTTTTATTTCAATAACCATTATACAATCTTAAAAGCAGTAATTTAACAAAGTAATTGCAATAACTGAAACTACATAAATTTTATAGTGAAGGTTCTAGCCACCTACACTAGTAATAAGGCTCTATCTGCTAAGGTTCAAGAATATAGATTCTATCCACCCACATCGGCTCTATCTGCCAAGACACACACCCGAGAGTTCTAACAACTCTTGAGTATCAAAAATATTTTATTTTGAAACCAAAACCAAAGATCTACCTTGTGAAATTACATATTACCTACCCTTGACCGTGGGCATGGCTATTCAAATAGTTTATACTCTGAAGATGTTGTATATCTTTGCCTACAAGATATAATCATCCCATATTGCCACTGGATAAGCATACTTCCTTTGATGTGCAGTAGAGAGATCATGACAAAGCTGTTACAATGCATTTCCCCAATGAGGCTATACTCGCTAAGGTTTCCACCATCATGAGGTTCTATCCACCCGCTCCGGAGGCCCCCTCTTGCGCCATTATGTCAAGGGCTTCTATCCAGCTCACTTGACCATGTGCCACTGAATGGCGCAACCCACACTGATTTGATGCAAATTAGTTGCTCAGAACGTACCCATTTAGACTTGTGATTATACGGTAGTGCTCAATTTGGACAATCACAAGTGTTAGTTCTTAATTGATTAGGGTGCGGTACTTTTACAATATAAGTTCTCGTGCTCAATCCGCACCAATCCAATTTTACCATTCACCCAAGTCTAAAATAATTTTTACAATTTTATTTTATAAACCATTGGCAATACCTATTGCCCAACATTTGATAAAAACAATTGTATAATTGTATAAACAATCAATACATGTGCTGATCTCTTGCTTGGAACTTTTTCAGCTCACTACTCTTCTATTAAGACAAAACACAAACCCAGATTGCGATCGAAAATCATTTTTATCGGTTTGAAAACTAACATCAATGTAACCATTTACAACTTGCTCTTCCTCACCTCCATAAACAAGGAACGCATTCCGAGTCATTCTCAAGTATTTTAAGATATTCTTTACAGCTATCCAGTGACCTTCACCTGTATCTGACTGATATCTACTCGTAACACTTTAAACATATGACACATCTGGACGTGTACAAAGCATAGCATACATGGTAGACCCAATGACGGAAGCATATAGAATCTTACTCATCTAGTCTCGCTCATCTGGTGTCGAAGGACACTGAGTCTTGCTAAAACTAATACTATGTGATATAGGCAAGAAACCCTTCTTGGAATTCTGCATGCTGAACCGCTTCAACACTTTGTCAATGTACATATCTTGGCTTAATCTAATTAGTCTTTTAGTTCTATCTCTGTAGATCTTTATGCCCAAAATATATGCTGCTTCTCCTAAGTCTTTCATAGAAAAACTATTTCTTAGCGAAGACTTGATAGATTCAAGCATAGTAATATCATTTTCAATCAATAATATGTCATGTACACATCTTTCTAGCATTTTTAGGATCGACAAAACCCTTAGATTGTGTCATGTACACATCCTCACTTAGGTTTTCATTTAGAAAAGGCGTTTTGACATCCATCTGGTATATCTCATAATCAAAATATGCAGCAATAGCTAGAATGATCCAGATAAACTTAAACATAGTGACGGACCAGAAGGTTTCATCATAGTTAACACCTTGAATTTATTTAAAATCCTTCGCCACCAGTCATGCTTTATGGATATGAACATTTCTATCCATGTCTATCTTTTTCTTAAAAACCCATTTGCACTCAATAGTTTTTACACCATCAAGTGGATCAACCAAGTTCCAACTTGATTATCATGCATAGATTGAATTTCGGATCTCATGGCTCCAAACCATTTCTCAGAGTCCAGGTCCATTATTGCTTCCTCATAAATTTTAGGCTCATCATTGTCTAATAATAAAATGTTATGTCGATACTTTATCGGCAATTGACGTGGCATTTCAGACATACGCAGGGCTGGTGTCTCTTTCATAGTTTCTATAACATTTTGTACAATCTATAGAGGTTCAATAGGAGTTGAAATATTTTTTGATATCTCTCGAATTTCTTCGAGTCTCACCGTGCTTCCACTAACTCCTTTTGAGAGAAACTATTTCTTTAAAAGGACACCATTTCAAGCAACAAATACTTTATTCTCATTTCTTTTATAAAAGTAATATCCTTTTGTTTCTTTAGGATACCCCACAAAGAAACATTTATCAGATTTAGGTGTGAGTTTGCCAGACGTCAAACGTTTTACATATACTTCACATCTCCATATTTTGAGAAAAGACAACCCAAGACGCTTTCCAGTCTATATCTCATATGGTGTCTTCTCTACGGCTTTTGATGGAACCCTATTTAATATGAACACAATTGTTTATAGAGCATACCCCAAAAAAACAATGGTAGATCAGATTGACTCATCATAGACCAAACCATGTCCAACAAGGTCCATCATAGACCAAATCATGTCTAACAAGGTTCATCATAGTCCAAACCATGGCAGATCAGATTGGTCTATGATATGCCCATGTGCCACCCCTACCTAGTTTGGGGTCATTGACTTTCTTATCCTTTGGTGCTTGCGCCACATAAAGGCTAATCTAAAGAAGGCAGGGTTTACCAAGTGTTTTCGAACAAGTTCAATGATATCCGTTGTGCACATGAGGTTATATAATTAGATAGGTTGAAGGATCAATGGAAAGTTGATTGTGAGGATGCTTTGCGATGGATGGGTGGAGGAGCATATAGATGACGCTGACTTTTAATTAATAATTGGTATTAGCATTTGATGGTGGAAGGAGATATGGCGTCATGACCACTAATTGGTCTGAGACTAGCTATTACTGCATTTGTTGCCTAGCCCACTATTACTACAAAAAAAGCCCTACCTGGCACTGTAAGCGACTTCTATTAGCACCCGATCTTACCGGCACCGTAGGTTTACTAATCAAGGAAGCCCCTCAACCTACCAGCAGACATGTTTTTTTTTGCTACGGCTTATAGTTTTATTGACTGTTCGTGAGAGAGAATACGCAGCAAGAGGAACTCGCGTGCAGTTTTAGCCGATATAAATGAAGTCGCTACAGTGTGTAATATAATAACTTGTTGATACCATCTTAAAAAGACACTACGTTTAAAAACTATTTACTGTAAAAAAAAGTTAAGAAGCAGATTTTAAAAACTGAAAAGAAGAGAGTCATCTTTTCTTCCAAACTTAACCAAACCTAATAGGCATAATCATGAATTTCAGTCAATGTAGGGACCATTGGTGGTCCTAAGGAACGTCAGACCAACAACAAATACAAGAAAGATTCTTACGTGAGTATGGAAGCCACGTTATGGCCAACTATACCAGATCCCCTAGAGAATATCAGTCGAACAAGCACGCGGGGAAAAGCAAGCGAACCGTCTGATCAGATCAGTCAAAGAGATAGGAGTTAGGCCAAACATCTAGGCAAGTACGGGACTGTCGAGTGGCGATTGGCCGAGGGGAGTTCCATGATGTAGCTGGGCCAGTTAAAGACGAGCCTGTGGGGTGGACGTATCACAGGATTTTGTACTGGTCAGCTTTGCGCTGTCGAGCGACGGTTGGCTGAAGAAAAACCTCGTGGGAGTTGCGAACTCTGTCTTCCACGCGGGCCCCGCCCCCACTTCCTCTCTCCCTCCTTTTTCCCGTGCGCATCACTGCGCTGTCTGCCTTCTCCCTCGCGCCCCTGCCTCCTTTCTTCTTTGCCCTTTTTCCCATTCCCCCGCGCTCGCCCTGTCTCTTCCTCCTTCTTCCCCGGTTTTCTCCCCTCCTCCATGCCCTGCTGTGCCCCTGCCCTCTCTCGTCACCTCCCGCGCCATGCCCTGCTCCCTCGCCTCGTCGCATCACCATGCCGTCGCCCACGCCCTGCCTTCCCCGTGCCGCGCCCATACCCTCCGCCCCTTTCCGGCCATGTGCCTCGGCCATGCCTCCCTCTTCAGCACTGCACGGCCCTCTCCTCCTCCGCGGCTATAAAGGGGTCCCGAAGCCCTCCACTGCCCGGCGCCTTCCCCTCTCTCCTCCCTCTTCCGCTCGGCCTCGCCCGTGCGCGCCGCCGCCGCTCCCGGCCGCTCCGGCAAGGTCCTCCCCTCTCCACTCGCGTCACAAGGTGCCATACCTCCCAAGGAACCTCCACCGCCGGCCGATGGGGTTTCTTCGGAGCCAAACCCGCCGCACGGTCACTTCCCCCAATTCCGGCCGTAATAGCCACCGCCGATGCCATTCCTCGTCCAGAGCACTCCGGTCCAATTCCTCGCGGTGAGGGCACCCCCACGACATCCTCTAGCTCCCCGCGCTGTCAATTTGAGCGCTCGCCCACTCCAGCTCACCGCCACCGTCAACCCTACGGCGCCACCACAGGCTCACGTCGCCGGAGCTGCTCGCCGTGCCTCCACCTCTGCAAGCCGCTCGGTAAGGTTCCTATGGCATTACTCATGCTCATCCGTGCGCCACTCCATCCCCTCCCCTCCGGCCACCACTGCTTCACTCCTCCCTGCCGCCGGTTGTTCGAGCCATCGCTGCTGGCTCTCGGTGTCGTTCTGGCCGGTGCGCCGCCACCCGTAGGATGTGTGATCTGCCTTGGGCCCATTTTTGCGGTAGCTTACCCCCTCCGGCCTCCCAGCGCTGGCGCCGTCAACACCTACCCATCGCCGGCAGCCTCTTCTGCTCGGCTCTGTCAAGACCTGGCCGAGCACAATTTCTTCCCCCCTGGCTTGCCTCTCTGCCGAATGGAAGAACAGCAATCACTTAGTCCTTGATTGTATGGCATGTGGGCCAGTTTGTTTAATTAGGGAGGCAGACAAAAGCAGAAACTTGTGACAAAATAATTCATCTTTTGAGTAAAAGTGAGCCTTGTTTACACATTATGTAAACTGTAGGTATGATAAGCAATAGGAGGAAGTTAAAAATCAAATAAGCTTCATGGTTAGAAGAGCTAATTCGGTTTGATAAATAATCCAGAATGAATACTTAGGTATTTTGTAACTAGTCTTGAATCGAATTATGCAAGTAAAGGTGGCATAAGGAATAAATCACGTCTCTTTTCATGTTAGCAAGGATTGTAAATAAATCTAAATCATAACTATTATATTTCGACATAAGACCTTATGAAATTTCTCTTTCAAGAAATGATGAATCAACTTGAGTATTAAGGTAATCTAAATTCACAAATAGTGATCAAACCATCAAGAGAAATAATTTGATATCAATATTTGACTAGAAGTACTGAGATTTAAATTATAAGCCACAAAGTTAATTAGTGTGCCATTTATGTTTATCCTAACCCGAAATAATAGTAAAAGGTGTTAGCAATACATATAACCTTGTGTAAATATATGAATGCCATAAAAGTCATGATTGAAATAACAATTTAAGTTAAAAATCAGGAAAAATAAGATACAACTTTAAATTAAAGGTGTTAACAAAAACATAATTTTGCAAGTGTAAATAATAATCAAGGTTATTTAGGATAAGCAATAACTAGATAGGGCTAACAAAATAATTACTATGCTGCTAGAGATTAAATAGAGCTAATGCTTGTTTTAGAAGATTCATATGCTAGTGGAGGCCCTATTAAAAACATATTTCCTGTTATTAACATGGCATCAATAATTAAATCTTCAGGGAGATATTAAACTATACTTGATAATAAGTCGAGGTACATAAAATAACAACAAGTCTTTAATAAAAAAGGGGCATCTTTAAATAGAAGGGTCATGTTAAAAAGATATATGATTTTGTGCGTAATTAAAATATGGTGACCCATGGGTCATTGATCATTAAAAATAATCTAGAGGCTAGATGCCAGTCATGGTCTACTCGTAAAAAGTAGCATAACTGAAGTTAACCATTAAATAGTAGCTGAATAATCAAACAACTCCATGCTTTAATAAATCATTAAATTAAACATTTAACTAATTATATGGTTAATTGGTAATTAGGACCACATAAAATACTATATCTTGAATTGCTAGAAATAGGAGTAGTCATGCCCTAATTCATAAAGGTTAGCGCTCGACAAAATACTGTTCTGCCAAATTCATACATCTGTCCATAGGTATACCCTAACTCATGGAACTTCCTTAATAAATATAAAATTATAAAAGAAGCCATTAAATTCAATGGGTCGAGCCATGATATTCAACGGTTGGCTATACCTAGCCATCTTTAAACCCGAAGTGGAATGTTCTGGCGAATACTCCCTCCGCCATAACACTTCCTTTGGCCATTCCTTACTCTGCTCCAACCCCGTTGACTCCAATCCTACCCAAAAGTCACCTTTTAATTCATTGTAAAGTTTAAGTTATTTATTTGGATTTATTTGGATCTTTTTGAGTTTATTTGATTCCATTGTTTAGCGCGTAAGTAGAAAAATGGAATCATGAAAATCCAGCAAGACCAGGGTCCAGAAGACGATGAAGACCAGAAGTTCAAGGTCAACAAACGAGAAAGCCTTGAGTAAGCTCAAGACCGCAGTAAATCGCGTTAGGTGAGTCAATACTTTGATCATTTTGAATTCCCAATTTTAACAAATTATTTTCATTTAAATTATCAAATGCATGCTGTTATTTGTTATGTTGATTTCATGCTTTAGCTAGTTGTCCTTTTTATTAAGTGCAACTAGTATACCTTTCCGGCACATTATATTGGGAACCTTGTTATCCTTAGGAGAAATTATACATATAAATATTTCAAAAGAATCGATTATGTTTATATTATATGACATAGCATTGCTTAGTCTCGGGGGTGTCAAGAATACCCCAATCTTATATGCAAATGCAAACAGCAAGTTTGGGGGAAAGTTGTAGTTGGAAATGGTCGAGTATGTTTAAAATAATCATTACTTTATGCCCCAAAATTCTCCAAACTGCTTATACATCTGGGCGGATGGTTCGGGGGCATGGTGTGTGGTTTTGTGATAGAACAGCCCAGATAACACAAGGACCGAATCGGGTCATGACCTCCTACTGTAAAACAGTACAACCACAAGTTTGCAAAGTGCAACTTGGCTAAGTAAACCCTACCGAACTTCGGACTCATCTCACAAACTGAGGGAAAGAAGGCCAGGGCAACGTGTGGCTAAAGGGACGCCGAGTGGAGGGTGATTTATTTTTCTTATTTTACTAGCGTATAGGAAGGGAGCCTTAAAGCGTTAGTAAAAGAGTGATTAACATCCCGCGCAATGTATGGGTCCCACCGCAAGTGGGAGCAATTCATAGGGTGAGATGAGACCCCATGGCCAGGTAGTGTTAAAAGGTTATTGTGATGATCTACTCAACTGCATGACTAAGGAATCATATGGGGCAGCGAGTGAATTGTCTCTTGTGGTGAAAGTGTATAAACTCTGCTGTTGTGGCTACAGACCAAACAGAGAGAGAGATGGTAGTGGAGAGTAATGAAGATAAGTGTCATGGCCTGAGTCCTCCCCATGGCTTACTCACATATATATATATACACATGAGGAGTGCTTTTACAGTTATACCCTTGCGTCCGGTTATCCCCTCAGGCGCTTCACATTACACAAGGCCTATTCGGGCCTTATAATCTCCTACCGAACCGCTGGTTTAGGTGGGGTCACCCCTACGACAAGAGCCTCTCATGGTGAAGGGCTTCACAGGCCGGCCATGTCGCCGAGTCCTTTGGCCCTCCGTCCCTCGCGGCTGTGAATTCCTCCAAGCTTGTGGTTGGGGGCACGAAGCTTGCGGCTGAAGACGCGCGCGCTCGCGCCCTACCCTCGCCCTACCCTCCGGGGCGCCAGGTCGGCGCGCGCTCCGTCCCCTACCCTCCGAACGGGTGGCGCGGCGGCGCCTGGTCGGCCGCGCCTCCTCGCGCCCTACCGAACGGGTGGCGCTGGCCGGCGCCTAGTCGGGCGAGACGCGCGCGCTCGCCCCCTACCCTCCGAGCGGGTGGCGCTGGCCGGGCGCCTAGTCGGCGCAGCGCGCTCAGTCCCTACCCCCGAACGGGTGGCGCTGGCCGCGCCTAGTCGGCGACGCGCGCTCAGTCCCTACCCCTCGAGCGGGTGGCGCTGGCCGGGCGCCTAGTCGGCGAGACGCGCGCGCTCCGTCCGCTACCCCTCGAACAGCGGGCGGTGGGCGTCCGGCCGACGCGGTGGTGGTTCTACTACACCGAACCGGCAAGAGCAGCGCAGTGCGCCGAGGTGGGCCAATCTCGCTCAACAAAGACGCCGAGTCCGGCGCGAGATTGACGACACGCGAAAGCTACTGAGCCTCGTCGGTGTCGCCGTCGAATGAGCGCGGCGCGACCGCCGAGGAGTTCACGATGCATGGCGGCGCCACCGTCCTCCCGGGGAAGTATGTTGTGCCGAATGGCCCCGCGGGACGGGTTCGATCCATCTGTCTCATTGCTCGCCCGCACCTTGTAAGTCGCCCAAGCGCCATTGCATCTATTTGGGTTCCGCCTAACTTACATGACTTCTGCGCAGCGGCTCGGCTAGAAGATGCGGGCGCGCGGCGGCGCGCTCCTCGGCCAGACACGCTAAGGAGCACCGGGCTCGCGAGGCCGCGGTCAAGGCGGCTAAACAGGGCGGATAAACCGCACTGCGAGGTCGTAGGCATTGCCGCGTGCCGCGCGTGGTGCGGAAGAGCTTCCGTCGAGACTCGAGCGCCAGACGGTGATAGCCCTACGGGGTGTCTTTCGCGACGCCGCGCGTTCCCACCGCTGCTCAGAACCGGCCACGGCCGGCCAGTTGAGGACGGGCGTGTGGCCGGCGGTGGGCTGGTCATATCGCCGGAGGCGCACCGCCGCGATCCCGGCGCCTGCTGACGCCCACGAGCCCGTGCTCGGGCCCGTGGCCATTGTTGAGTTGGAACCCGTCCACCCGGGGGGTGGCGTCGTTCCTGGCGAGCAGACCGCTGGGGACGGTGCGCTATCAACCGCAGCGGCCGACGAGGGCGTGCCGCCTACCGAGGAAACCGTGGGGGCGACGGTGGCCGGAGCTGGTTCTGCCGCGGAAGAATCGCCTGTGCCACCGCAGCGAACGCCGACGCAGCCCCGCCGCCAACGAGGGTCGATATCTTGCCGGGGCCTTGCCGCGGGATTACGGCGGCGGCGCGCGCCGAGAAGACCCTCTCCCGACCGTCGGCGCGCGCCTCCTCAGGCGCGATCGGGCGCGCCACCTCCTACCGTGATTAGGGGCGCAGGGAGGTAGGTGTGAGTCCCTTTCTTCTCGACTTCGCGAGACTCTCTCCGACCGCTCGCTCATTCTCGCCGACATCGCGAGACGACGCCTCCGTGACGTGGCGAAGGATCGAGTAGCGGAGGTGTCGCGAGGTCGGAGCCTCGTCTGAGATGCTCGCAGTGTCCACCGCCGACGTGGCGTGGCGCGATAAATCCCGACGTGTCGGGGCGGGCTCGCTTCGCTCGGACTTCCTCCTCGCCGGAGATATTTTGCGATCTTCCGCCGCCAGCAGAGCGTGCCGACAATGGCCTCAATCGAGAGTGCTGTCGTCATGCGCAGGACCTCCTAGCGCTTCGCATTGCGAGCCTCCGAGATGAGGTAAGCACCGCGCTTCACCTGTAAGGTTCTTTGGGCGGTGGCGATTCGTTGTTTCGTCGGGACGCTTGCCCTCAGCCGGTCCTTTGACGAGGCCCGCACTCGGGAGCGAAGGGCTCTGGAAGCCGACCTCCGCGAAGCAAACACTGCTCTCGCCGCGAAGGATGAAGAACTTCGTGCGCTGGAGGACGCCCTGGTGGCCGCACAACTCGCGGCCACGGAAGCTCGGAGCGCCGCGGCCGGGAGCCGCCGCCGTCGCGCAGGTCGCTGTCCTAGAAGGGGAGAACGCCCAGCTGGCGGAGTCTGCTGCCGAGAGCCGCCTTGCCTTGGGGAATGCATCCACATCGGCATGGCGGGCCATGGAGTCTCTGAACCAGGCCCTTCGAGATCTGTGCGTCCGAGTGCCGGATGCGACGCACAGGCCGGAGGCTCTGTCGAGACGCCGGCCGATCGAGGAGGCGGCGTTGCTCTTCGTGGCGCCGTAACCTTTGGCGAACACCGTAGCTATGTTGGTGCGTGCCGCCTCGCCTCGCTTTATACTCGTGGGTGTAGGCATACCCATGAGCTAGCGAATCTCAATCGAGCTTCCCGACCGGCCGGAGGTTATGTCGGACGCCATCCGCTCCATTGGGGCTAGCTGCGAGAACTTCCACCGGCGGATCTAGGGCCGCCGGAAGGTGCGGCGAGAGTCGCTCAGGCAAGCAGACGTTGCATGGGAAGGGACCTCCTCAGGTGGCTTGAAGGGTCCTTCAGTGCCACGCGGCGACGACGGCGCGAGCTCGTCCGCACCGCGCCAAGGCTGAGCGGTAGGACAGGGGGATGATGTACTGGTTCTTGCGCTTGTGACCCGGTAACCCTTTTGCTTTTACAATGAAACCAAGTAGTACTTTATGCTTGGTATTACTGCGCGCCGAACGCGAGGGCGGTCCGCGCATCTCGCTTATACTTCGCGGAGTGTCGCGTGCGGAGGTGAACCTCGACGCTACGATTTCCTTTATAGTCCGGAGACTCGCGCGTGCGGAGCTAGGCTCGACGCTACGTCTTATTTAAAGTCCGTGGACTATTGCGTGCGGAGCTAGGCTCGACGCTACGTCTTCTTTATAGTCCGGAGACTCGCGCGTGCGAGAGCTGGGCTCGACGCCACGCCTTATTTAAAGTCCGTGGACTAGTGCGCGAGAGCTGGCTCGACGCCACGCCTTCTTTATAGTCCGAGACTCGCGCGTGCGAGCTAGGCTCGACGCCACGCCTTATTTAAAGTCCGTGGACTAGTGCGTGCGAGCTGGGCTCGACGCCACGCCTTCTTTATAGTCCGGAGACTCGCGCGTGCGGAGCTGGGCTCGACACTACGCCTTATTTAATGTCCGTGGATCGGTGCGTCGCGAGCTAGGCTCGACGCCACGCGTCTTCTTTATACTCAGAGCGTGCGCGAGGCGCGTCCCCATTGCGTCTTATTTATACTCCGTGAGAGTGCGTGCGAGCTAGGCTCGACGCTACGCCTTATTTAAAGTCCGTGGATGGTGCGTGCGAGCTAGGCTCGACGCTCGCCTTATTTATAGTCCGCAGACTCGCGTGCGGCTAGGCTCGACGCCACGCCTTATTTAAAGTCCGTGGATGGTGCGTGCGGAGCTAGGCTCGACGCCACGCCTTATTTATAGTCCGCGGACTCGCGTGCGAGCTAGGCTCGGCGCCACGCCTTATTTAAAGTCCGTGGATCGCGCGTGCGAGCTAGGCTCGACGCCACGCCTTATTTATAGTCTGCGGACTCGCGTGCGAGCTAGGCTCGACGCTACGCCTTATTTAAAGTCCGTGGATCGCGCGTGCGAGCTAGGCTCGACGCTTCGTCTTCTTTATAGTCCGAGACTTGCGCGCGTGCGGCGTCCCGGTGCGTCCTTGGTTTATACTCGATCCCGCCTCGGCGACGGCGAGTGCACACGCGAACGTCGCTTTGGTTTATACTCGCCCGCCCTCCTGGCGACGGCGAGTGCACACGCGAACGTCGCGTCTTTGGTTTATACTCGATCCCGCACCTTGGCGACGGCGAGTGCACACGCGAACGTCGTCTTTGGTTTATACTCGATCCCGCCTCCTGGCGACGGCGAGTGCACACGCGAACGTCGTCTTTGGTTTATACTCGATCCGCCCTCCTCGGCGATGGCGAGTGCACACGCGAACGTCGTCTTTGGTTTATACTCGATCCGCCACCTTGGCAACGGCGAGTGCAAACGCGAACGTCGTCTTTGGTTTAGATCGATCCCGCCACCTTAGCGACGGCGAGTGCACACGCGAACGTCGTCTTTGGTTTATACTCGATCCGTCACCTTGGCGACGGCGGTGCACACGCGAACGTCGTCTTTGTTTTATGCGGCGGGAGCGCGCGCGGCGAAGGCTCGCGCGCGCTCCGCCCAAATTTGCATGATGAAGAAAGATTAGCGGCAAACGGCGATCTTCATTACATCCCCGTTTGCGCGGCGAGCAATTACAAGGGGTGGGTGTACTAACCGCTTGCCTTGGTGAGGCCGCCTCGGTCACTAGACCTCGCGTTGTGACTCACGGCTCTAGGAGCGCCGTTGGGCTTCGTCGCGCACACAGTACCGGGCTCGATCGTCGGGCCATGTCTTGGTCATGCGGACGGTGATGATGGCCCGGGACCCGGATCTTCATGCATAAATAGCCGTGATGTGGTATCGCGCCAAGGAGTTGAGGATGGGGCGCCCAAGATGGCATTGTAGGGATACGGAGGTCGACCACGCCGAAGGTGGCATCTTCGGTCCGCACATTGTCATCTCGGCGAAGGAGACTTGAAGGCCGATGGCCCGATGCCGCAGGTGTCCCCCAAGCCTGCAGTGGGATTCCCGAGGGCCCCAGGCGGCTTCGAGGGATCCCCATCTGGCCGAAGGCCGCCGCAAACAATACGTTCGCGGAACTACCACCGTCCACCAAGGCGCGCCCCACGTCGCATCCCGCGATGGTGACCCGGATGACCAGGGGGTCCTGATGAGGGAAGTCCACACCTTGGGCGTCACCGGGTGTGAATGTGACTTCGTGCCGCGCCCACTCCGGCGGTGCTTGCGGCTGGTATGCCGCCACGTGATGTAGTCTTCGCGCGTAGGCCTTCTCGCTGCCGTCGCGGCGAATTCTGTGTGGAACCTCCGATATGACGTTGATGACCTGCGTAGGTTGCGTCCGGGGCACGCAGCGGCGGAGGCCCTCCGAGGCCGCCAGACGTGAGCTTGGATCCGTAAGGCGCCCGGACGAAGGCCCTGTATGGCTGCATTGACGATGGTGGTCTCGTTGACGTCTTTCACTTGATATCGAATCTTGGCGAAGCGTTTGAAGTAGTCCCGGAGCTTCTCAGGGTTTTGCTTTACGGCAAAGCCGGTCGCGTCGACCGATCGACGTAGTTTCCTGGAAGTTGTTGTGAAGGCGGGCGAGCTGCTCCCACGCGTAGATGGAGCCCGCTCTATGGTAAAAAACCAAGAGAGCGCCACTCCTTGTAGCGTTGAGAGCCGCTAGCGGGCACCTTCCATCGCCGGCGCGGCGGGTCGCCGGTACCTCGACGGGCGGATCGGCGCGGGGACGACCGCGTCGCGAGGTCCCGAGCCGGTCGCTCGCTTCGTGGCTACCTCGACCGCCCGGTCCGGTCGCCAGCAGGGGTTGCAGATGGAAGCGGCGAGGTCGGTGCCGTTGCGTCGGCGGGTCGGTTGCCGCCGCACCGCGCCGACGCCTTCGATCGCGGTCCGCCTCGCAACACCGGTGGCGGGGTTGGTCGTCGCGGTGCGGTGGCGGGTTGGTCGCCGCATCGTCGGTGGCGGGTTGGTCGCCGCCGCCGAACGCCGACGGCGTCTTCGGCTATCGCGCACGCATCGGCGCGTCGCCGCTGTCGATGCCGAAGCCCTGGTACTCATACGGCGCTCCCCGGGGGCTTTTGAAGAGGAGCCTCCGGTGATGACGTTGACGGTGTGACGCTGCTCGCCCTCCGTGGCGGTGGCCCGTGGGGCTATCCTTGAGTGCCCCACGTGGGCCGGCGGCCGAGGAGGCGGGCCCGAGATCCGGCCGTCACCTCGCGGCTCCATCACCGCGAGGCACGCCTGTGTAATGATCGCCGTGGCCGTGTACCTCGCACCACTTGCCATAGTGTAGGAGCTCTTGTTCTGCGTGGGGTCGGCCGCGTAGTCCAATCCGCCCTCGATCCCGGTCTCCCGTGAGGCGGGTCGGGTCCTGGCGGCGCTCTCGTAGCGAGGACATGGTGGGCCGCCGTGGACCGTGGCGGGCGCGCCGAGGTTTGGACTGCACCGTTAAGAGCCTTCCTGCACTCGGCCTCACCGCCTCGGGAGGGCCTCCTCGGGAGCTTTCGGCCACGGTCCGACTTCGAGGAGGACCACCCGCCCGACCTCGCGGGGCGCCCCCACGGCGGGCCGAGGCGGTGATGCTTGCGTCTTCACGCATCCTCCTCCGCCGCGCATACTCGCCCATTTTGTCGAAGAGCTTGGCAACCGCCGTGATTGGCCTCCGCGCGTTGTATTCGACCACGGGCCGGCGAAGGCCCAGTATGGTTGCATTGATGATGGTGGTTTCATTAACATTGCTTACCCGGCGTCTAATCTTGGCGGCGTTGAAGTAGCCCCGAGCGCCCGAGGGTCCTTGCTTCACCGCGAAGAGTTGGTCGCGTCGATCCGCTCGACACAATGTCCTTGAAAGTTGCTCGGCCGGTCGCGGCTGCTCCCACGCGTAGATGGGCCCGCTCTATGGTAAAAACCAAGAGAGCACCACCGTGCGGTGCGAGAGTCCTTCGCCTTTGCGGTGTCGTCTCGCCGCGCCTCCATCGCGGTTTCGTGCACGCCGCACGAACTCGCGAGGATCCGTGTCGCCTTTACGGCTCGGTGATGCGAGGGAACTTGAAGTCTTTGGGCCACGCCGCTGCCGCGGCCCGCGGCGAGGACTCGATCCACGCGCGCAGCACGCACGCGGCTAGACGTGGGCTTCGCGATCGTCCGCTCTTTTCGCGGCGGGCTCGGGCGCAATTCTTGGCGCGCCTGCGACTCCGAGCCTCTTGTATATCTCTCGACAGCTCGCGAAGGTCCCCAGCTCCCGCTGAACGCGTTGAGCCGCTAGCGAGGCACCTTCCATCGCCGGTGCGGCGGGTCGCCGGTACCTCGACGGCGGATCGGCGCGGGACGACGCGCCGCGGTCCCGAGCCGGCCGCTCCGTCGTGGGCTACCTCGGACCGCCCGGTCCGGCCGCCAGCAGGTTGCGATGGGCGGCGAGGTCGGTTGTCGTTGCGTCGGCGGTCGGTTGCCGCCGCGCGCGCGCCGACGTCTTCGACCGCGGGTCCGCTCTCGCAACGCCGGTGGCGGGTTGGTCGTCGCGGTCTTGGTGACGGGTTGGTCGCCGCAGATCTGCGACGGGTTGGTCGTCGCCGCGAACGCCGTCGCCGGCATCGCGCGCATCGGCCGCGTCGCCGCCGATGCCGTCTGGCCACGTACTCATACGGCGCTCGGCCGCCGCCTTCTTTCCCTTCCCGCCGAGGAAGCTTTTTGGTGCCATCCTTCTTCTCTTGAGCTTGTCCTCGTCCTCCCACGGACGGCGCCAACTGTTGTGGCTACTGCACCAAACAGAGAGAGAGATGGTAGTGGAGAGTAATGAAGATAAGTGTCATGGCACAGGTCCTCCCATGGCTTACTCACATATATATATACACATGAGGAGTGCTTTTACGATTATACCCTTGCATCCTGTTATCCCCTCAGGCGCTTCTCACATTACACAAGGCCTATTCTGGCCTTATAATCTCCTACCAGCTCGCTGGTTTAGGTGGGCCACCCCTACGACAGAGCCTCTCATGGTGAAGGGCTTCACAGGCCGGCCATGTCGCCGAGTCCTTTGGCCCTCCGTCCCCGCGGCTGTGAATTCCTCCAAGCTTGTGGTTGGGAGCCCGGCTGCGGCACAGTGACAGCGCGCTCAGTCCCTATCCTCCGAACGGGTGGCGTGAAGTCATGTCGGCTAGGCGTAACCCAAATAGATGCAATGGCGCTACCGGGCGACTTACAAGGTGCGGAGGCGAAGCAACCGAGACACGATGGATCGAACCCGTCCGCGAGAACCATTCGACAACATACTTCCCGGAGGACAGTGGCGCCGCCCATGCATCGTGAACTCCTCGGCGGTCGCGCCGCGCATTCGGCGGGCGACACCGACGAGGCTCAGAAGCTTCGCGTGTCGTCAATCTCCGCCTTCGACTCGGCGTCTTTGTTGAGCGAGATCGGCCCACCTCGGCGCTGCGCACCGCTCTTGCCGGTCCACGGTGTAGTAGAACCACCACCGCGTCGGCGGGACGCCCATTGCCCCGACGAGGCTAGCATGGGAACAACGTCGCGCGGGGCGCCGAGCACGAAGTCCACACCGCCGTTGGACACCGCCCGCCAACCTTCCCGGGTCGACGGTGTGCATCATGCGGGGTGGCGAATAGGCTCGCATCGGGCGCCACCTCTCGGTCCGCATCGCCCACGTGAAGACAAGGCGGAGTATCGTGTGGGCGTCGGTGGGCTAGCTCAACGGTAGGCCCGCAGACTTCGCCACAAACAACGTCTGAGGCATCCAAGGCGGCATCAAGAACGCGACAAAACAATTGCCTCTAGGGCCCCGTGCTTCGGCTCCGTCTCGTCCCGCCGGTAAGCGAGCCCCATCGCAATCCACGATCTTCCTCATCCACGAGCCGTTGCGGCGTCCCTCCGTCATGCGGCTCTTCCCGGCCTGCACGGAGCAGAGCCACCGAATGCTCCATCGCGTTCCACAACTTGTTGGCGCGAGCTCCCCGCGCACCGGTTTGTACCACGGGAAGGATGGCTCACCTCGCCACAGCTAGGCAAGGAACCGCGCGGGGTGGTAGGTGGCGTCGTCGTGGCTAGCCATTGCTCTTCACGACAAGGAAAGGAGAAGAAGAAGGCAAAGGAGCAAGCGACGTAACAATTAGCACGGCGCAAGCGGCAATGGTCACTGCCCAAGATTTGGAAAGAAGAACCGCCGGACCTAGAAGGCCGCGCTGTAGGTGGCCAGCGGCGCTGACGCGCCTACCTCTTCAACACGCGTCCAAAATCTCGGGGGACGAGGCGAACGGCCGCGATCACGCAACCGCTCACACCCCACGACGCGCCAATCGTGAGTCGCCACGTGCCCCACTGCAAAGCATGGCGATAAAGACGACGCGACACGGCGACTTCGCCAGGCGAGCGTCAGCGAACTCGGTGCCATTAAAAGCGCACTACGAGTCTGCAAGGCCACAACAGTCCCGGAGCGCAACCATCTCGGCGCCAAGCTCCGATCGCATAAGCGTCATTGACTAGGCGCCACGCCGCCACCCGTTCGAGGGTAGGGCACTGAGCGCGCTGTCTACTTCGTGCCGCAGCTTCGTGCTCCCAACCACAAGCTTGGAGGAATTCCACAGCCGCAGGGGCGGAGGGCCAAAGGACTCGACGACATGGCTTCGGCCCGTGAAGCCCTTCACCATGAGAGGCTCTGTCGTCAGAGGGGCGGCCCCACCTAAACCAGCGCAGTTGGTAGGAGATTATAAGGCCCAGAATAGGCCTTGTGTAATGACAGAACCGCTTCCTGCAGGGATAACCGGACGCAAGGGTATAACTGTAAAAGCACTCATGTGCATATATATATGTGAGTAAGCCATGGGGAGGACCCAGGCCATGACACTTATCTTCATTACTCTCCACTACCATCTCTCTCTGTTTGGTCTGTAGCCACAACATCTGCAGAATCAAAACTATTCGAATAACCATGCCCACGGTCAAGGGCAGATATGAGAATTTAACTCTGATATAGTTCTATTTCGAAACAATTTTTATGGTTGGGACTGGAATGGGAAAATGAAGGACGATGGACTGTCCTGGTTTGTGTTGTCCTGGGTGCCATCCCAGTGGTAAGTCAAGCGGCTATAACGCTGAAAAGTGGATATATGGTGTAGATGATATGTAACGGTGGATGTGATTTGTACCAGTACTATCGTCACAAATTCATTTTACAACATTATGATTTTAGTCCAAATGGCTAAGTCTAGGATATTTTTACACATATATCTTACGTCTTATGAAAAGCAATTTCCAGCAAATAAAATAACCCGAGCCTATCCTTTGTCAAGCCATGCATATTATATATTTGCATTCTGTGTATTGGCTCGCGGAGCACGGTGGTTAGTGTACTCACTCTCGCTCACAAAAATCCAGAATCAGGACTCGAAGTGCCGCACTTCAGTAATGCGCCAAGTCATGATGAAGAAGATGATGAATAGGCCAAGAACTAGGTCGTGAACCCTAGTTGGTTGCCTGTGGGCATGTTTTGTGGGTCTCACCTGTGTGCTTCGTTTCCGCTGCTGTTTTCGTTGATTTCGGCCTAATCGGCCCATGTGTAAGTACTTTATTATAATTACGCTTCCGCATGATATGTACTTTGATGTTTAGAAATATATTTGTGAGCACTATCTACTGATCCAGAGAATAGTGCAGTGGAATCATAGAGGATTCTGGATTGCAAAATCCGGGTCCAAGAAAATCAACCGAGAAAATATCTCAATGCACCCCCATAGCATATTAAAGCCACCTCACATAGGAAGGCACTACAAACACAGTCAACACCTCTCGCGCAAAGCCCAAGCCAGCCGAAGCCAACAGGGAGAAGGGAGGCAAAGTCACATTTGATCACCATCACTGCAAGTAAATGCCACACCTCACCAGGAAAACTCCAAAGAAATGCATAGCCAGCATATAGAGAAGGAAAAAGGGTCGAAGCCAGCCAAGCACGAGGGAGGCAAGTCCCATTTGACCACCATCACAGCCACCAGCCGAAACCCATTCCCCATTGCTAACCCACTCGGCCATAGCAAGAGGAGCGAGGTCAGGAGACAAGCCCTCAGCACAAGATGAACAAGCCAGTATCAGGAGAAGCAGGGGCAGCCAGGTCATCATCAGAACCACCCCAGTTTTTACCCCATATTTCCCAAATCCATTTCAGATCCACCCCATAAACCACCCTACCCAGTCATCCACCACAAGACCAAGATCAAGGCAAGACAACAATGGTCCAGGAGCAAGGCAATGGAAGGTCAAACCCTAGGAGGAGGCCGAAGTTCCCCAAGCCAGAACCTGCACACCGACAGGGGAAAATGACCACCAAAGCCAAGTCAACAATCCATTCCTGAATCAACCCGACCACCACCCGACAGAGGTAGGCCCTGCCCCAATTTCTTCCATGATTTTATCATTATCGGAGTACCACTATGTTGAGAAGAACGTAGCAGGATCAGGAGACCATAAACTTAGCCAAACAATCACGGCATCACCAGCACCAATGCACTAACATTTAACAAGATGGCAAGTAGAATAGTAAAGCACATAGGTAGAAGAAGATACTGAGGGGCAAACCACCGTAGTGCCGGGTCGCTACTCGCACCCGACAGCTCATCCATACACCCCCAACGCATGGACGAGCTTCGAGCCCCGCCGTAGCCAGCGCATAGCACTGCCCTTAGTAGGAATCCAAATCGAAAACGTAAGATAAAGCATAAAGATAATTGAATCAGGAACTGAGATAGGTAGGGGAAGGATGGGAAAGACGAGAGAAATGGAGAGAGAAGCGGTGACGCTGAGTAGAGGCGCAAACTGGGGAGGGGGAGTGAGTCGGTCGGTGAGAAGCCGACAGTCGGTGCAGGGCGCCAGGGGAGGTGCTAGAGAGCAGGCCGAACTGAGCGTCGCGAACAGGCGGCGTAGGGAGAGTGGAGGCGGCAGCCCAAGGCCAGGCTAAGAAGCAGGTAGCCAGAGCCAGGTCGTGAGGCGACACATGGAGGAGGCGGCACTGAGGGCCGTGAGGCGACGACACGCCATGGGGGCCGAAGGCCGGTGCCTAGGGTGAGCAAGGAGGTGGCAGGCTGGCGCCTGGGGAAGCGGCAGGCCGGCAGATCGGAAGGAGGTGGAGGGAAGTAAGAGGATTAAGAGGAATGGAGGATAAGTGTGAGAGAGAGAGGAATGAGTGGAGAAGGGCTAGAAGGCCATTCGGCCAAAAAGGAGAAGAGAGAGGACAGATTAAGCGGAGTGGTTAAATCCATCTACGTGGAATAGGTCGTTATGTCATGCAATTAAAAATCCTGTTAAATTAGATAAGAATATTTAAATAGCAGAAACCCATAAGTAATCATTCAAAAGTATTAGAATAAATTTAGTGTCGTTAGAAGATCCGAATTTATATGCGTGTTTCTTAAAATTGATACCGACACGTGGACCACTCCAGAGCATGTTTAAATGCGCAGATAATCTCGTTAGTTGTATTTAAATTGTAGAAACCCACTCATAATTATTTAGGATCATTAGAACTAATTAATTGCGGTCAGATAAATTAAAATCGTGTGTGCCGATAAAACTTGTACGCGTATGAAATAAATTAATGTATCGCCGTCTGAACCATTTGATGCGAGCTTAAATACCTAGGTATTCTAGTTAAGCCCAATTAAATGGTAAAAGACTAATAATCTTTATTTGTAAGGACTAGAATAAATTAAATAACATCAGTAGATTAAAATATAGTGCGTATTGATTTAAATTAATGTATTGCCAATTAAATCATTTCATATTGTAATTAAATATCTAATTAATCTAGTTAGTTGTATTAAATAACATAACTCTCCTGGTAGATATTCTTGAATACTAAAAGTAAATTAAGTGTAGTCCATAGACTAAAACTAGTATGCGTGCGAATTGAAGTATTAGGATATCATTAAATCGATCTATTAGGGATTTAAATGCCCAATTAATTCTTATTAGTCGCTCCTAAACAGTAGAAGACCACTAATAAGTATTCCTAATAATTAGAATGGATTAATAGCCATTAGAAGATCTAAAATTATTCGTGTCGATTTAAAATAGTGCGCGGAGATTTAAATAGCATTTAAGTTGTAAAATTCCGCAACTCGCTAAAATAAAGTTCGAGAATCGCATAGGGACGCCTTAGCATAATTTATCTACCTATTTAATTAAAGCATGATTTCTTTTATATCTGTAACTCAACTCATCACGCGCATTCTAAATACTAGAAAAGCACCGGTATCTAAAAAGAAGAATATATCTGAGTAATCTTGAGACTTAAAATCCATCAGAGGGGTAGATAATTGCATACTCGCCTACGAGGAATTAAATAGACATAATTAGATACGTGAAATCGGCTAGGAGTAACATTCATCGTTAAATTTGCACGTGCATTTATTTAATCATGTTAATCGATAAATTGTCGGAATTCAATAAAACGCTAGGCATACATCCTAGATAAGATCGTATCTCCTGACGCTAGTACGATAATGTCAAATAACGAGTATCCTATAGAAATTAACTTGATTACCACAATCGGAGTTGAGTTGAGCGAAGCCTCACCCTAGACGCACAAACACATCGACACCTCGCACTTTATTATATTTCCATAAATTAAGTCGTAGCCGACATATTTAATTGCAGGCAACTATCCGAGTCATGGGAAGGACTTCACCTGATTCTTCTTAAATCCGAATATGTGGTTAAGTCCAGGCAAGCATTCCTTTTGAGCATATGATCAGAGTATCTTCAGTAAAATAAAGTATTTCCCTATTAGGTTATTATCATCATGCATGAAAATGAAAATCATGTTTGAATCAAATGATTGTGGTAAGAAAGAAAAGGAAGAGATCAGACAGACAGTTGGAGAAGCCACTGTCAAGCCAGTAAATAAGTGGGTGGAAGGTCCCCAGGGCAGGAGAAAAAAGGCAGGTGTGGGGGATCTTCTGCATAGTGATAAGATATAAGGTTAAGAAGGGGTTGTTTAACTACTTACAAAATCATCCATGCACTGAAGAAATGGTTGAATAACTCAGCAAAAATCATTTGAGTAGTATGACATCCATTATGGTGAATCAAAGAGGCAAACACATTAACTCAAAGCTAAATTGAAAAAATAGGACTAATATTCCTGCAGGCCCTACCTTGACAAAGCGCAATTTGCATAACAACAAAAATCTATAAGAAATCAGGAAAACATGGGGATGGCTATGGTACAAACATAGGCACCATAGTCATAGCTCAAAAGCATAGGTAAGTTTCAGAACTAAATATAGATCATAAGGTGATCTAAACACATGCTAAACTTGAAGAGTAAAAAATCTTGAAAATTTTGACTTGAAATACACATTCGACTACCAAGGACCAAGGTTCAGTAACTCGCGTTTCAAGGAAAGATAATATCAAAATAACCCTTCAGTTTATATGATGTACAATGTCTGATTTTGTCTTCAAACTTGGAAACTCGCAAAATATTACCTCAAATGAAAAACTAACTTTTTAAAGTGAATCAATAATATTCTTTGAGCAATTGACTAAGCATATAAATTTAAAATACATTACTTGTGTTGTCATCAAGAACTCATCAAGATGTATTTCCTCAAAGTACCTACATTATTTCACCTATTCCAACCTATTTAGATTTTGGAATGTCCTTTGTAGGCATCTCCCAATTAAATTTATGCTTCTGCTTTATTAATGCATTGACTTCTTCATTTGTTATGATGTGACTAACATGAAAATGAAATGAACTAGAACATACAAAATTGAGGCTGGCGTAATGGTGTTAGAAACAATTATAAGAAAATATTATTGATGCATAATCTTTTCATATAATTGTTTCTAACGCCATTACGCCACCCTTTCTTTTGTATGTTCTAGTTCATTTCATCATCGTGTTAGTCACATCATAACAAATGAAGAAGTTAGTGCATTAATAAAGCAGAAGCATAAATTTAATTGGGAGATGCCTGTGGAGAACATTCCAAAATCCAAATTGGTTGGATCAGGTGAAAAAATGCAGATACTTTGTGGAATTATATCTTGTTGAGTTACTGATTAAAACAGAACTAATGTGTTTTGAATTTATATACGTAGTCAACTGCTCGAAGAATATTATTGATTCACTTCAAAAAGTTAATTTTTCATGTGAGGTAATATTTTAACGGTTTTCAAGTTTAAAGGCTAAATCAGATATTGTACCTCATATAAACTGAAGGGTTATTCTTGTTAACTCGTGATGAGAGAATGGAAGAATGAAGGTTAGTTCTATGCAAATAGGCAAAGGGCAATATGTAGTGAATACAAGCCACACAACCCTAGACAATAGGAAATGACATTAATACCCTTAATGCCCCCTCAAATGCAAAGCATATGCAATAGCATTGCATTTGGAATGGTTAACACTAACATAGGGAAAATCCAAAATCTGTATCTTGAAGACATCATCATAGCGTGTGGCTCTTGGATTGTGTCAGAAAGATAGCCTCCTATCCGAAATCGTGCGGTAACCCATAAAACACAGTGTAGGGCCGAGAAGGTAGAGGTAAGTGGGAGCAAAGTCAACCGCGGTAACACGATGAAAAGGATGTGGAAGGTGACATAAGTAGATTTGTCAAATCAAGCTGAAGAGGGAGATAGAAGCATAGCGGCATAGATCGAAGCCCAAGACGGCGGCGGTGCTGTGCACAAGAAGTGCAACAGAGCGTGGTGCAGAAGAAGCACGGCGGCCTCAAAAGCTCGGGGCGGTGGCTTATAGAGAAGCGGCAGCATCATAAAGACTTTTTTGATCTGCAGCTGCTCAAAGAGAAGAGCGATAGTTGCGGCTATACAAAAGGAAGGAGATCACCACACTCATCCGAGAGGATGGATCATGGCTAGCAAAACAATCGGCTGATTGACAGCAATTTTGTGGACTCGAACGGTTTTGACGAACTGATAGAGATATGGTAACGAATTTGGATCAATGCAATGGAAGACACAAAACAAAAAAAAAGACTCAAAAGCAACGAATACTAGTGGCAACATTCTTTAGAAGTTGAGCTGTTAGACCATCATCTGTTAAAGTCTTAAAATGCTCACAGTCAGCCGACGGAGACACCACTGAGTCACTAAAGCTCACAGGAGACTCCACCGACGAGACACCACACTCGAGATCGACACCGCACGACACGAGTGCCTCGGAAAAGACAAGCGTGTAGTCGAGGCTGGGCGAGGAGCGATGGTCGGGCCCTGTGCGATCCGTCGTCGAGGCAGAAGTGGCTGACTCGAATCGAATAGCAGTTGCGGCTCCAAGGGCTGCGGTGCAGTCGCGACAACCGGATCCAGCGGCGGGGAGGCTGGATCTGAGGCTTTGGAGGCTGGTAGTGACCAAATCTGGCGGCGCGGGCTACACGACGTGGGCTCAGGCTGCCGGTGGCGCAGGTGACCCAGCGCGATGTGGACTTGTTGGAATTGAGGCGGCCAGATCCGGGTTGCGGCGTGGCGTGGGCGGGTAGGCGATGACGTTGGCGAGCGCGGCCAGCGGCAACGTGGGCGCTAGCACAACAGCCGGTGAGAAGCGGAAGGAGGTGGACGCCCTCGAGAGTGGAGCACACTCTTCCCAGGGGCGACGGCGGCGGGGGAGCTAGGTTGAGAACCTAGGCTCCTCTCCTTACTCTCTTCCTTCCCTCCTCTCCCGCCTCGGCCCCTCTCCCGGTCGGCTCCTTCCTCTTCCTCCACGGCCGCGGCACCTCCCCACTCTTCCTCATGGCCAGCCCTCACTCCCCACTCTTCCTCACGGTCGGCGGTGGCGCAGTAGCTGGGTGCGACGCGCGCGGCGCAGCATGGGCCAGCCGTGGCGGCTGCACATCCGTCTGCTGGGCGACGCGTCAGCGGCCGGCGGCAGCGGGCGGAGGCGACACCGGCAACCGGGCGACGGCGTTGGGCGGAGGGCAACGAGCAGCAGCGCCCAGCGGAGGCACACGAGCAGAGATAACGCTAGGCGGCGGCAGCGCGCGCAAGCAGCTGGGGCAGCGGGCGCTCGAGAGAGTTCGGGGGAGGGAAGCAAATGTCGATTTTGCTTCCTCCCCCCCCCCCCACCTGGCTCGCCCTATATAGGGCTTGGCGTGGGCTGGGCTGGGCCGAGCCTGCCCAGGTATGACATTACTTCTTTGAAAGATTGAATTGGGAATGGAAAACTTCCTATATGGTATTTACAAACTAGAGTTGTTTTTTTACGGGCATGAGTTAAGGTTGTATTCTGTTTAGCTTGTGTAGTGGTATTCTGCTAATGGATCATCCAGTACCAGAATTTGGGGTCTAATTCTGTTAAGGGGGGGGCTAGAATGTAATACCCGTGGGAAAGAAAATGAAAGGAAAGCGAAGAATGAAATAAATTCACAGTTTACAATATTGGAAACAGATTAACGGATGAAAGAATAAATGAAATTAAGTAAATTAAAGAAAGAGAAAGAAATTGCCGTCAGAGCCCTAGAATTTAATTTCAGGCAGGGCATTTCGTTCACCGAGGTTCCTAGACCGTCCGGGGGCCAGTCGGCACCTCTCACAACCATTAGGTCATCGTCGGCAATAAAAACAAACCTAAATATTATTTTCTGAAGAATCCCTGTTTAAGCCAGCTCAAAATATCTCATCCCACCTCATAGTAGAGGGAAGCATTCAAGTAATAAGGGTAAAGCCAACTAACCCATAAGAGGCGAAGTCCCATTCGATCACCACCACTGCCAGTAAAAGCCACACCTCATCAGGAAAGCTCCAGAGAAATGCATAGCCAGCACATAGTGAAGAAAAGGGGCGAAGCCAGCCAAGCAAGGGGGAGGCTAGTCCCATTTGACCACCATCACAACCACCAGCCAAGACACCGGCCGAGGCCATCTCCAAACCCATTCGGCCATGGCAAGAGGAGCCAAGAAAGAAGAAGCATCAGCATGCCAACTTCTCTTTTCCTTCCTACTCCCACCCCAATCTGAAACCCATAGCCATAGACCATTAACCCTCGCAAGGAGAATACAGAGCAAGCTGACAGAGGCAAGAAGCCAGGCCATAGACAACAAGCCGTAGAAGGAAAAGGACACCATCACTACCCATTGGCACACAAGCGACCCAGAAGGCAACCGCCAAGCACAAGCCACTATCCTTTCTCAAAACAAAACCAACAATCAACCAGCAAAGGTAACCCCCCATCCAATCTTAGTAATACCATTAATTTCACAAGATTTCATCATGTATAAACCATAGCCATTAAGCAATGAGCTGAATACCATAGAGCCATCACAAGGATTACTAGCAATTGGCAGAGGAAGAGAGGAGAGGGAGCAAAAGTACCGAGGAGGTGAGCCATCGTGGAGTAGGTTGAACTCCGCGCACCCGACGGCCATACCATGCACCCTCCCTTAGCGCATGGCATGACCTCGAGCCCCGCCGTAGCCACCAAACCCCACCCTCGGTTCAGTTCCAAGAATAAAAAACAACAAACCAAAATTAAAGATGCACTTAGGAAATCGAGAGAGGGAGAGGGGTAGGGGAGGAGACGGATCGGAGCCGGTGGGCAATAGCCCCGACACTGGTCAACCTAGGGTTACCGGTGATTGCGAGTAGAGCTCGTGCGGCGAGGGGCCGGAGAGGCCGAGCGCAAGGAGGCTGAGGCCAGAGGCGCCGAGCGGTAGGCGGAGCCAAGCCGCGAGGACAGCGGCACCATGGGGGCCGACGGCCAGAGCCAGGCCGTGGGTCGACGGCGCAAATGGTTGGAGCTAGGGTCAGCTACGGATGGGACCATATTTGGGCCTATGCCACGGATCCGGCGAACAGAGAGGGCCGTGGAGCGGTGGCGCAGAGGCCGGGAGGCGCTACGGCCGAGCAGGTCGACGGCCAGAGCCGGGTAGCTGCGCGGCGCCAAGGAGCCGGAGACACGCTGAGGGGTGGATCTGATCGGCGTAGTAAAGGAGCCAGGGGAGAAGAAATGAGGGGAGGCGGCCGAAAAAGAAAAAAAGGAGAGGAAAGAAAAGTAGGAAGAAAAAAACAAAAGAAAAAAGAGGGAAAAAGAAAAGAAATGAGGAGAAAATATTAAGCGCATACGAATAAGGTTTATTCACAAATATAGATGGCGCGATCATTAAATGGTTGCTTGGGCACCAGGCATCTGAAATGTGTCTGGTAAGAGGGATTGTTGGTATCGGGTTTGCACGTAGAAACGTGTCGGTTGTCTATACGCATAGAGCCGATACCGTTTGCATGCTTGTGTGAATTGCTAAAGCAGTGAGTTGGAATGGGTAATGTTTGTTCAAGTGACAGTTTCGAGTTTGGTGCTCCGCCAGATTAACAGGCAAGTGCATGGTAGAATAGTGGATTGTGGTGAATGCCTGATATTTGTTTTGTGATCTATGCTTTATGTCATTTTATGAAATGATATCTCTGCTTGTTTGTTGATTATACTATAACAAGAGACGAATATGATTGCTAATTATGTTGAAATAGTGTTGCATCATACTGCACATTTGTACTAAAGATCTACTGTGTGTAGACCTGCTTTGGTAGGCACTCCACGGGAGTGGAGTTTGCATAGAGTTTATTGTGATTGCTGAAAGGATGTTGCATCATTTACATTCATCCTGACATGAGTTGCATAAGCCAAGCCGGAGGCAAAGTCATGTAACTATTCTGGTGAGGTCAATGAGAAAGATACATGACTAGTTCGGAGTGCTCACGAGTAAGACCTACTTCGGCAGGTGCTCCACGGGAATGGAGTATGTGGGCCCGCATGAAAGAGGGCGGGGTACGAGTGGGTCATTGACGGGTGAACACTCAACATTACCGGTATGAGCTTGGCGGTTGAATGGGGACATGGCATTGCATTGCATTATTGTTGCATTGCATGGAAGAAACTGGTGACAATGGAATAGTTGCAGAGTTTATGTGGTAGTTTGGTAAGGCATGTGATTTATTGATAGTTATTAGGATTATGTCCTACAAAGATTATTGAATTGCTTTCGTTGTCACCACTATTTTATTATATGCTTACTGAGTCTTCGGACTCACCCTTGCCTTGTTGACTTTTTTTAGGTAATCGTTGAAGACGACATGCACGTGTGGGTGTCAAGTCTAAGTCTTTTGCCGAGTGGTTGATATTTAAAATAAAGGAGTCGCTGCGCAAAACCACCAGCAAAAGTTGGAATTGGTAACATCATAGAGTAGGTGGTAGCACTTTGGGCTCAGGGAAAGGGCCGGGGTGTTACAGCCTTGTTCTCAATTAAATGCTTCTACTTCCTCTATGTTTGTTGAAACTAACCTTGTAGAGAAAACAAAGAGCTCTAGGTTCAAATCACAAGATTGAACAATGACTTGGTGAAAAGCTAAAAAGGGAAGGCCTCTCTTGACAAAATATTGGGAAGTCAACGAAAGTCAAATGACAAGAGAGGTATTAGATTCATCTCCAAGAAGGAGAATAGCAAGACAAGGCACAATATAAGACACGAAAAAATATGTCAAGTGTCATGGATGCAATGAGACGGGTCACTATGACTCAAAGTGCCCCAACAAGGATGATGGCAAGCCAAAGTCATCAACGAAGAGGCAAACCGGTAATAAGTAAGACAAGAAGATAAGAAGGGGTAACAATTGCCAGGAAAAGGGACATTTTAGTAAGGACTGTCCCAATAGTACCATTCCTACGCCTTCTCTTTATAATAAACAATATTTGCTTAGGAAGGATAATTGTGGCAATGTGTTTGCTAGAAATGTTAGTTAACAAAAATTTATTCCTAGGGCCATTTAGGTGCCTAAATCTATTGTGACTAACATTTATGGACCCAACCAAATTGAGTACCAAAATGCATTCAAATGCTTAATAGGTATTTGAAGAGGCTTTGGAGGCTTGGCTTATTTATGAAGAGGTGAATTCCACCATATGCAAAATGGGAGCTAAGTTTGAGGTTGACTTGCCACATCATGAACCAATGCAATCTCGGTAACAATTGTCTACATTTGAATTATTTAGCCCCTAGCCTTGTGTAGGTTGCATTTCATGAAAATCATTTAACAAGGGGATGCTCTTGTTCTAAAAAGTTTGTTATTGAAATCATAAGCAAGATATAAGTGGCACATTAATGGGGAGTGCCAAATCATACTCATGTGTATCACATCCCTAAGCGTGCCGAAATTAATTTAGTGTTAGTATTGTTTTTTAAATTGAGCCATTTAGCCAAAAGTCAAAAACTTGAAATTATTAGTATATCTTTGAAAAACTAGTTGAAAATGTATACAAATGTATTTCAATGGTTTTCCAAAGGTTTTGGCTTTAGAAAAACTTATCTCAAGTAAAATTGAGTTTCTAACCCAAAACTAGCTTATCTAGTATCTTGTTTTTGGCTTCAAACTCAAAAATTGGCCAAAATCAATTCTAAAAGAAATTTGAAAATGAGTTCAATACCAAAAACTTAGAGTTGGCTATTTCAAACATTATTGGTATTCAAAAGTTTTTCAAAAAGCCAACCAATCAAAAGTTGTTTGATTTTGATACTCATCCAAAATCTTGAGTTGACCTAAGTGGTCACAATCTAGCACTTAAGTGAGTTTTGCTATTTGAGTCAAAACTATTAGCATATATTGGCTTACAAGGGTATTTATAACTCATACATTAAATTGAATGCTAAAATTACCCTCAAATGCTTATTCTTGCAATCATGAAGTTTCTCTTAAAAATGAGCTTGTTTGAAAAATAAAAGGTTAATTTATTTAAATCTATATTCAAAAGAAGTTTTTAACCTTGGCATATAGTTGAAGATGCTCCACAAGTGGTTTATGTTTTTTTGTGAAAAACTTTGGAGCAAGTAACGTTATATTAACCCTCTCCTCTAATTTCCAACTCTTCGCTTGCTTCCAGAAAAATCGGAACTACCGGCAGTCATTCTGCAGTACTTCCGTTTTTCGGAACTACTGACAGTGAAACAACGGAACTTCCGATATTTCTGACAAACGGCTGATTTGATTTAAAACTTGTTGATTCCAATTCTCTTAGCCATCCCCTTCGCTCCTCTTAAGTCAAGTTGATCCTTGTTATCCTTGCTAGCTACCCTTAAGTAATTTTTTGACTTTATATGCCATTTTAATCGTATTGTGATACTTTTTAATATAAATTAGCATTCTCTCTAAAGTGGTAGCCTTCTTGATCATCTTGACCTCAGCATGAAATTCACTCTTATTTTTTAAATGATATCTTTTTCTTTCATAAGTGGTATCTAATCTTTTCTCTTGCCGAGCAAAATCTTTTCTCAACTAAGCTCTTTCATATAATATCTTTCAATTGATATCTTCTTTTAAGTGATATCGAGTTCCCACTATTGGCATCAGACTTGGTGTCATGGCATGAGCTTTATCCTTATCTTCTTCAAATGATTTCACTTTCTTTTTCAAGTGGTATCTTCTTACAAGTGATATCCCTCTTAACAATATCAAGTGAAAATCACTGAAGATCTATCAGGGTTATTTCAAATGGGATACTAGTTAATCATACAAGTGGCTTCAAGTTTTTACAAGTGGAAATATATGTTTACAAACGGTATCAAGTCTTTACAAAAGAATTCAATCATACTTACATCGGTCATGCTCATAAATGGTATCAAGCTTCTACAATTGGAATCATAAGTGGTATCATTTATGTTTACAAGTGATATCAAGTTTCTACAATTGGAATTATAAGTGATATTATTTATGTTTACAAGTGCTTTAGTAGTAGTATCAAGTTTCTACAATTGGAATTAATTACACTTGGTATCATCTATGTTTACAAGTGGTATTTTATTTTCACAAGAGATATCTAATGTCATCACAAGTGATATAAATGTCAAGTGTATAACTTTCAAGGAAAAGACTCAAGAACCACAAAATTTTGAAAAGCACCTAATATGGACAAAAGATTTACAAGTGGTACCTATCATGGACAAAATATTTACAATTGGTATCCTTGATTCGTGGTGCTAGATGACATAAGAAGAGAAAGGTTGATCAAAGGGAAGAGATATGAAAAGATTTATGCCCACTGTTGCTCAGTTGAGGAGAAGTCATATCAGCAGGAGGTACCCGAGGGAGGATACTTCGATGACTTCACAGACTAGGCCTTCGCTTCCCAGTCGATTGCCTATGGGTATATTGAGTGGCTTCTATGCTTTATTGTTGGTTTTTCGCTGATAGTTTCTTTAGCCCTTTAGGCTATTAGTTGTAAGCTTGTACTCTGATAATTAATAATATTTGAGTCTTTGTTTCCTTTATTTATCGTGCATATGGTCGATATTTCATCTATGTTACACTGTTTACTCTAGCGTGATCCTGGACTAGTGCAGTATATATAGAGTTCAGATTTGCAAACTCGGGTCTCGACAGATGGACGAGTATCACAAATGGTTCGTACATAGAACCGTCTGTGGTAATTATGTCTCTGACTGCTAGGCCCCTCGATCCTCCCCAACCCAATCCCAACTAATAGAAATCCACCAACCCCCACCCCATGGATTATCGCTCCATCTCTCTGTCCCCGCACCCATTCCACCAAAAACTTTCCCACTCCCGCCTCTCCCTCTATAAATACTTATCCAAACCCATTCCCTACCTACTATCGCTCAATATCTCTCCAACTCCTCACCGTTGTCCTCAACCCCAACCCCGATAGCCCTTATGAAGTAGACGGCATGTAAATCTATGGGCGGCAAAGTGCCGCGGAAGCAACTAGCTACCAAGACGGCGTCAAGGACATCCAGCTCGTGTGATGCATCAAGGGCGAGAGGGTTGAGCTTCTACTATGTGCTAGGATCTCTGCTTTTTTTATGTTCTTGCCATGTTTAAGAGTTGGGTTCGTAGGATTAGAAGATGAGTTCTTACTATGTTAGATGGGTAACCTGCTTGTAATGTTGTGATGTTGTAATGATGGATTCTAATCTTAATGGAAATGGAATGTGCTACTGTGTTTGCTGCTGTATTCGCTTATTTTCAAAGGGCATAGCTAACATTTCCTGAGGTAGCCGAAAAACACAAAAAATTTAGGTTTAGAATGGACTATCATAGACGGTTCGAACAAAAAACCGTCTGTGATACTCGCACATCACAGACGGTTCTATCTACAAACCGTTTATAATTGGAAAGTATCATAGGCGGTGCTATAGACTAACTATCTGTGACACTTGCACATCACAGACGGTTTTTACCAAGAACTATCTGTGATAACAGACTATTACAAATGATTCTAGTTTTGAACCGTTTGTGATAACAGACGATCACAGACGGTTCTAGTTCCGAATAGCCTGTGATACAGTTTTCACATACGGTTCAAAAACCGTCTATGAATAACTCATATTATCACTGACACATGAAGTCAGACGGTTCAAGGAACCATCTATGATGACCATTTCTGTGGTAGTGTGGTGAACAAAAGAATGCCTGACATATTTGGTGACCATGAAAGCAACAGAGTTTGGTTTTCAGAAGTGGTCCCTCTGGGGAAGCGTGCTATAACTATGATACTTAATGCGTTGGTCCAATTGTAAGTCGGTTGGTCCATGCAGTAATTCCTTAATTGCGAGTGTGACGTGTAGTTGTACGCGCGTGAGCGGGACAATTGATTCTGTCACACAATGTTTGTCGGAGGGAGATGCATTTGTGCCATTTACACGAACAAATGGTTATAACAATTGCTTGGATTTATTAGATCATTACTATTATTATCATCCCGAGATTTACTAATGTTGCAGATGATCCTCCATCATACGACCCACAACCTCTTTAGTATTAGAATTATTATTGCTTTTGTGGTAAATTAGCACTTCATTATTCTCATCGTAATTACTTCCCTCACTGGTATTATAATTGTAATTAAATTATTAGTTATTCGAAGGTAATAGAAAATTCCACACATTCACGAGGGATCGATATAAACCTTGAAATACTCGAAAAAAATTGTTGCAAACAACACCGTGCACTTTGAGGTCATTAGTGCAACACCTCAAGAAGGCGTGCGGGTACACAATTCGTAGCTCTCACCTATCCTAGCGCACACACAACAGCTACTAAAGAAGGTTCAGGCTCCTGTCCAGACTCTGCAACTGCAAACGGAGTGCAAACAAGGTCAAGAGCAATCAGCTGGGCAACTACTCGTGGGACAAGTGGTGCAACCTTTGAGGCAAGTATTTGTAGCACATGTATAGACCTATATATGAAGTAACTTAAATAAGAAAAGCCTAACAAAGAAAATAAACTAATAAATTTTGATCCGATGTCAATTGCATTAGGATCTTTAACACCCTATTACTTAGCAAGTCAAAGATTATTTCCAATAAAAACAACAGCATGGGGAGTTTCACAAGCTATAGAAGAAGGAAATGCAGACTATGTTGTCATTCAAAGCGAAAATCTGCTGGATGCCTCTTAAGCCGTGTTGGCCAAACAAGAATAGGAGCTACAAGCAGCTAAAGAAAGTCTATTCGATCCTCCTCAGTTGTGTTGGCCGAGGAGATTGTTGCCACACAACCAACGCAATCCATCAAATTGTTGTTGACGATGAGCAGTCCACTGGATGTGACCCAACATCCTGCCATTCCCAGTGACATAGGTCTGCAGCCTTTCTTGTCGAAGATCACAATGCCGGTGGCCCAACCAACTATGGCTTTCCTCTGCCAAACCTGACAGGTTGCCGCATCCTCACCATCTCAGAAGCCAATGAGTGAAAGGTTGACCAAAAAATGCTTGCCTAGACTCAAATCTTGGTAGAAGGCACAAGGGGCCACATGAAAAGAATGGGCTTTCTCTTGCCACAAGAACAAATTCATGAAGAAGCTTTGGCCCCATACCTGGCTCTATTTGATGGACCCCTCACAGCTGATGTGATCTTGACAATCTTATCCCTTGGCAGCCTCGATGACGGAGGCATTCATATTGTCTCATAAACTTTTGATCTACTTGTTATAAAATATACGACAATAATAGATGATCAAGAGAACGGGAGATACGGATTTAACGTGTAAAACTCTTGCGGAAAAAATCATGGACTTACAAAGATAAAATTTACTATATGAGGAGATATTTACAATGAAAACTCTTGCTTTTCCTGTGAACTACATGAGTACATATGTAGGGTAAGCGAGATGAGTCTTACACGGAGAGAACCGAATTAGAATTGGTTGCTACAAGGTAACACCACGTCTGATACAGCTTACGCATGTGCTGAATTCCCTCCAGTAGTCAAAAAAATGCAATAAACTCCACTTAAATCGAGACAAATACCTTGTGCGCCGAAATCTATCAGACTAATCTTCAACAATAAAGACTAGAGTAGTCTTATCCAAATGCTTCTTGCAAGGTAAAATTGACCAAAATCTGTATCTTGAATGCCCCCCCTCAAATGCAAGGCATATGTAATAGCATTGCTTTTGGAATGGTTGACACTAACATAGGAAAATCCAAAATCTGTATCTTGAAGACGTCGTCATAGCGTGCGGCTCTTGGAAAATTGTGTCGGAAAGATAGCCTTTCATCCAAAATCGTGCGGCAACGCATAAAACACAGTGTAGGGCCGAGAAGGTAGAGGTAAGCGGGAGCAAAGTCCATCGCGGTAACATGATGAAAAGGATGTGGAAGGTGACACAAGTAGAGCTGTCAAATCAAGCCGAAAAGGGAGATAGAAGTATAGCGGCATAGATCGAAGCCCAAGACGGTGGCGGCGCTGTGCACAAGAAGCGCAACGGAGCGTGGTGCAAAAGAAGCACGACGGCCTTAAAAGCTCGGAGTAGTGGCTCATAGAGAAGTGGTGGCATCATAAAAGACTTATTCGATCTGCGGCAGCTCAAAGAGAAGAGCGGTAGCCACGGCTATGCAAAAGGAAGGAGATCACCACATTCATCCAAGAGGATGGATCATGGCTTGCAAAGCAATTGGCTGACTGACAGCAATTTTGTGGACTCGCATGGCTTTGACGAACTGATAGAGATATGGTAACGAACTTGGATCAACACAACGGAAGATACAAAACAAAAAAGACTCAAAAGCAGCGAATACTAGTGGCAACATCCTTTAGCAGTTGAGTTGTCAGACCATCATCTGTTAAAGTCTTAAAGTGCTCACAGTCAGCCGACGGAGATACCACTGAGTCACTAAAGCTCATGGGAGACTCCACTGACGAGACACCACGCTCGAGATCGACACCGTACGACGCGAGCACCTCGGCAAAGACAAGCGTGTAGTCGAGGCTGGGCGAGGAGCGATGGTCGGGCCCTGTGGGATCCGCCGCCGAGGCAGAAGTGTCGACTCGAATCGAACAGCAGCTGGGCTCCAAGGGCGGCGGTGCAATCGCGACAGCAGGATCCAGCGGCGGGAAAGCTGGATTTGAGGCGGCGGAGGCTAGTAGCGACCGAATTTGGCTGCGCGGGGAGGCAGTGATGGGCTTGGGCTGCCGGTGGCGCAAGTGACCTAGCACGACGTGGCAGCAGCGGAGACGGCCGGATCCGAGCTCGGCAGCGGTGAAGACTAGATCCGGCCCTAAGGCGGCCAGATCCGGAGTTGGTGGCATTGCAGGCGGCTAGATCCGGGCTACGGCGTGGCGCGGGCGGGTAGGCGATGACGTTGGCGAGCGCGTCCAGCGGTAGCGTGGGCGCTAGCATGGCAACCGGTGAGAAGTGGAAGGAGGTGGCCGCCCCCGAGAGTGGAGCACACTCTTCGCAGGGGCGACGGCGGCGGGGGAGCTACGTTGAGAACCAAGGCTCTGATACCATGTTAACTTTTGAGGACAGAATGGAAGAATGAAGGTTAGTTCTATTGCATAGCCCAAAGGGCAATATATAGTGCATATAAGACACGCAACCTTAAACCCTAGACAATAGGTAATTACAGTAATACCCTTAACAATTATAATATTATCTTTCCTTCAAATGCAAATTACTGAACCTTGGTCCTTGATAGTCGTATGTGTAGTTCATGTCAAAATTTTCAAGAGTTTTTACTCTTGAAGGTTAGCATGTGTTTAGATCACCTTATGGCCTATATTCAGTTCTGGAACTTACCTATATTTTTGAGCAGTGACTATGGTGCTTGTGTTTGTACCACAACCAACCCCATGTTTTCCTAATTTCTTATAAATTTTTGTTGTTTTGCAAATTGCACTTTGTCAAGACAGGGTGTGCTGGAATATTAGTTCATGTTCCTTTCAATTTGGCTTTGAGTTAATGTGTTTGCCTCTTTGATTCACCATGGTGGATGTCATACTAAAAGGATTTTAGCTGAGTTATTCAACCACTTCATGACTAGTGCATAGATGATTTTGTAAGTAGTTAAATAACCCCTCCTTAATGCTTTATTCTTTCAGGGAGCTTATAGTGATATTCTTGGTGGTGTCAAAGGAAAGTTGAGGGACCATTTGTAGTACCTAGTAGGCCCAGCCCAGCCCGGCCCATGCGAAGGCCCCATATAAGAGGTGGGAACCAAGAGGGGAAGTTAACTCGGTTTTTGCCTCCCCTCCCCTGCGCTCGCTGCTGCCACTGCTCGTTGTTTCTCCCCTGCGCTCGCTATTGTTGCCGCTCGCTGTCTACTTCCCCGCGTGAACCCCGCCGTCAGCTAGCCGCCGGCACCGCCGCCAACTAGCCGCCGGCACCGCCGCTTCTCCGGTCGTGCCCCACTCGTCCTAGGCCCCACTCCCTCTGGTACTGAGCTACCGCGCTGTCAGCCGCCGCTGCTCCCTTGCTCTGCCCGGCTGCTCGCCGCGCGAGGAGGCAAGGGGAGAGCTGGGGACCGGCCGATTGAGGAGGGAGGAGGAAGCGAGGAAGAAGAGAAAGAGGGGGACCGGCCGTGAGGGAGGAAGGGAGGGATCCACCGGTGGCATGGAGAAAGGAGAAAGGAGAGGGGCCGAGCGTGAGAAAAAAAGGAGAGGAGAGAGGAATGGTCTGGCGTGAGAAAAAGGAGAAAGAGGGATGGAAAAAAAGGAAAAGGAAAGAAAGAAGGGGAAGAAAAGAAGAAAAAGGAAAAAGAAGAGGAAAAAAAGGAAAGAAAAAAAAGAAAGGGAAAGTCGGATCCGTCAGATTCGTATGGAGAGCGACAAATCGTTCGCTGATCGGTCGTCGGGGTTAGGGTAACAGTTCAAAAGCCTTTTTCCGTTATTTACTAATTCTCGCATAAATTAGTATGCCGATTAAATACCAGGACAGCTGGGTGGCGTCCGGTGAGAGGGAGGTCGGCTATACTGGGTTTATGCGTAAGAGCGACGTTATTTGCTTGCATCTGTAACTGTAGCTTATACCAATATAGCGGAGTGTCCACCCGTCGATGGACCACTCATTTGCCTCGCCCTTTTTCAAACGGGGGTTGAACCTCCACTCCTGTGGAGTCCCTACCGAAGTAGGCCCTGTTTCACTATGTATGAGTGCAATACGTGATGCACATGCTTCCAATGCTGGCACTTAATTATAAATTGCACTCATCAGTATTTACCTAACTGGTAACTATGTATCTTAACTTATAAACACTGTAAATCATGGCGTGGAAATATGAATAGCATTCATTAACCACACTGTACTGTTCTACCATGCACTTGCCTGTCAGCCTGGCAGATGTTGCGCGAATGGAACCGAGAGCGAACCGCCACCTAAACAAGTAGTAATCATTTCAATTCATTGCTAACACAGTACATACATATACGAGCAAATAACGCCGCTCTTACGCATAAATCCAGTATAGCCGATCCCCCTCATCGGACACCTCGTTGTCCCGATGTTTAATCGGCATATTATTTATGGGAGAATTGGTAATTAAACAGAAAAGGGGTTTCGAACTGTTACCCTAACCCCGACGACCGGATCGGAGCACGATCTATCACTCTCTGGCCAGATCTGGCGTCGGATCAGGCACTCCCCCTTTTCTTTTTTTTTCCACCCTCTTCTTTTTTTTCTCTTCCTTTCTTTCCCTCTCCTTTCTTTCCTTTTCTTTTCTTTTTTCTTCTTCCCTCTTTCTTCTTTTTCTTCACCCGGCCACCTCCTCCTTTTCTTTCTTTTTTTCGCCCTTCTCTCTTCCTTCTCTTCTTTTTTCTCACGCCGCTAGCCTTCTCTTCTCTCTCTTTTTCTCACGCTGGCGGCTCTCCTCTCCTTCCTCTCTTCCTCCCAGCCTCTCCAGCCTCGGCCCCTCTCCCGACCGGCTCCTTCCTCTTCCTCCACGGCCGGCGGCACCTTCCCACTGTTCCTCACGGCCGGCACTCCCCACTCTTCCGCAAGGCCGGCAGTGGCGCAGCAGCTGGGTGCGCGCGCGTGGCACAGCAGGAAGGGCGAAGACCGTGGCTAGACACTGGTGTGCGGGGTGACGCCGGTAGCCAGCGGTGGCGGCGAGCGGAGGGCGACGAGCGGCAGCGCCTAGTAGAGGTGCGCGAGTAGAGACGACGCTGGGCGGTGGCAGCGCGCGCAAGCAGCAGGGGCAGCAGGAGCTCGGGAGAGTTCGGGAGAGGGAAGCAAATGCCGAGCCGGCCCACCTGGCTCGCCCTCTTATAGGGCTTGGCGTGGGCTGGGCCGAGCTGGCCCAGGTATGACACTACTTTGAAAGACTGAATTGGGAATGGAAAACTTCTTGTATGGTATTTACAACCTAGAGTTTTTTTAGGTACGAGTTAAGGTTGTATTCTGTTTAGTTTGTGTAGTGGTATTCTCCTTATGGATCGTCCAGTACCAGAATTCGGGGTCGAATTCTGTTAAGGGGGTAGAATGTAATACCCGTGGGAAAGAAAATGAAAGGAAAGCGAAGAATGAAATAAATTCACAATTTACAATATAGGAAGCAGATTAACGGGTGAAAGAATAAATGAAATTAAGTAAACTAAAGAAAGAGAAAGAAATTACCGTCAGAGCCCTAGAATTTAATTTCAGTTAGGGCATTTCGTTCACTGAGGTTCCTAGACCGTCCAGGGCCCTGTCGGCACCTCTCACAGCCATTAGGTCATCATTCGGCAATAAAAACAAACCTAAATATTGTTTTATGAAGAATCCCTGTTTAAGCCAGCTTAAAATGTCTCATCCCACCTCATAGCACAGGGAAGCATTCAAGTAATAAGGGTAGAGCCAGCTAACCCATAAGAGGCAAAGTCCCATTCAATCACCACCACTACTAGTAAAAGCCACACCTCACCAGGAAAGCTCTAGAGAAATGCATAGCCAACACGTAGAGAAGAAAAAGGGGCGAAGCCAGCCATGCAAGAAGGTGGCAAGTCCCATTTGACCACCATCACAACCACCAGCCAAGACACCAGCCAGGGCCATCTCCAAACCCATTCGGCCATGGCAAGAGGAGCCAAGAAAGGAGAAGCATCAGCAAGCCAACTTCTCTTTTCCTTCCTACTCCCATCCCCAATCTGAAACCTATAGCCACAGACCATTAACCCTCGCAAGGAGAAATCAGGGCAAGCCGGAGGCAAGAAGCCAGGCCATAGATAACAAGACGTAGAAGGAGGACACCATCACTGCCCGTTGGCTCACAAGCAACCCAGAAGGCGACCGCCAAGCACAAGCTACTATCCTTTCTCAAAGCAAAACCAACAATCAACCGGTAAAGGTAACCCCCCATCCAATCTTAGTAATATCATTAATTTCACAAGATTTCATCATGTATAAACCATAGCCATTAAGCAACGAGCTTAATACCATAGAGCCATCACAAGGTTACTAGCCGATGGCAGAGGAAGAGAGGAGAGGGAGCAAAAGTACCGAGGAGGTGAGCCACCGTGGAGTAGGTTGAAGTCCGCGCACCCAACGGCCATACCATGCTCCCCCGACGCATGGCATGACCTCAAGCCCCGCCGTAGCCACCAAACCCCATCCTCGATTCAGTTCTAAGAATCAAAAACAACAAACCAAAATTAAAGATGCATTTAGGAAATCGAGAGAGGGAGAGAGGTAAGGGAGGAGACAGATCGGAGTCGGCGGGCAATAGCCCCGACACCAGCCAACCTAAGGTTACCGGTGATTGCGAGTAGAGCTCGTGCGGCGAGGGGCCAGAGAGGCCGAGCATAGGGAGGCTGAGGCCAGAGGCGCTAAGGGGTAGGCGGAGCCAGGCCGTGGGGACAGCTGCGCCATGGGGGCCGACGGCCGGAGCCAGGCTGTGGGTCGATGGCGCAAATGGTCGGAGCTAGGACCGGCTACAGATGGGGCCAGATCCGAGCCTAAGCCACAGATCCAGCGAACGGAGAGGGCTATGGAGCGATGGCGCAGAGGCCGAGAGGTGCTGCGGCCGAGCAGGTCGACGGCCGGAGCCGGGTAGTGGCACGACGCCGAGGAGCCGGAGAATTCCGTAATAATTTTAACTCATTTTAACTTTGTTTGAAACGTGAGAATTCTGTAAGAATTTTGCAGACAAGGAAAGAATTTTTTTAATATAATATATTTTAATTTAAAATTACAGTAATATACAACTATTTTTAATTTTACACTAATAATCTTTTATTGCTCTATCGTTGAGCGACTTGGGCTGGGCGACTTAGGTTAGTCGCCCAACGGCTGCACATCAAGTATCTAAGTTGCCTACCGGTTGGGTGACTAGTGCAAGTCACCTAAATATTGAGTGACTAGTCTTAGTTGCTTAACGGTTGAGTGAGACCTCGATAAGTTGTTCACCTGTTGGGCAATATTATTATTTTATTAATTTGATGGAAATAATTGTGCGCTCTATCGACTTTCAATAGTGTTTGGTTGGTACCAGCTCCCAGCTCAACACTCCATCTACGCATATAGCGTCTCACGACTTACTCACTTCCAGACTTGCATTACTGGTTTTGAGCTTCATCAATCTCTACTCATACATAATTACTTATCCAATGTAGAGAGATGAATAACGTAACAGGGTACTATTTCCTGCCCGTCCAAGATGGAAAAATGGTTGGCACTTTATTTACGGTCCCCGTTCCAAGTGATAGTTTGGTAGATCCTTATATGCTAGCCATACGTAAAGGGGTCCTGCCTGCCCTTTCTCTGCCTTTTTAAGGTTCCCTTTACCCTCCCTTACACATATGTAAAGCACAGTGTTGATGGGCTCGTAGTGCTTCAGATGGATTTAAATTCGGGTGCTTGAGTAGGGAGAAATAGGAAAAAGAAAAAAGGGGCTGTTGGTTTTCAGTTCGGATGACACAGCACGGAGAAACAACATCTCGAGGAAGGAGATGAAGTGGCAAGGCTTAAGGAATAAAAGAGAGGGAGAGGGAGAAAAAATAAAGAAAGAAGAAAAGGCAACCTGCCAGCTAATCGGGTAGAAGTGTAAATGTTAAGCAAGAGCACTACTTGGATGGGTGACCATTGGGAAGTGTGTTTTTTTATGAGAGAAGTGCCAAGAGAAAAAAAGATTGGACCCAGGGGAAGCGGCGGCCGGAGGAGGATAGTGACCGGGGGAGATGGCGTCCGGGGGCGGCGGCCTGAGGAGGACGACGGCGGCGACCGAGGGGAGATGGTGGTAACCCGGGGAGGAGGCGACGGCCTGAGGACGCGACGGTGCATGGCGGACTGCGACGAGGCCCAATCTGCTGCTTGACGACGACGACGACGATGGCGGCCGGATCAATAGGATCTGCCGCCTAAATGGTGGCGCTGCCCCCGGCGGAGATAGATCTCCCCGGGGGCGCGCGGTGCGGAAGCTAGCGGCGGCTAGGGTTAGGATCTAAACCTAGATGCTCTGATACCATGAAGGAAGATAGAATATGTGGAATTGGATGTATTGCATTGAGCCTCTCAAGCGGTATATATAGAGGTACAAGACTTGGGGGACAAGACATGGACTCTATCCTACCAAATATATTGTAATCTAACATACCAAGTATATGTACTCTAACAATTTTGCTTCTGGTGCTAATGGATTGCTTTCTTTCTTTTATAAGAGAATGCCATGGGACAATTCAAAGAAGAGTTTGGCGAATCAGATGATGAACTGGAGGAACCTGAACATAGTTCAAAACCCACGGACTTTGACCTTCTTTTCTCTGGAGATACTGAAGATCACTTTCTTTTTGGGATAAAATATACAAAGTGAGTGTGCTAGACTGTCTATGATTTCTCATAATAATTTTCTAGTAGTGGAGACTCAAGGGTGTGCACTCTACTCCCCGCAGTTTTTTTTTGTATATTTAAAAAAGAAAGTCTTTTCTCCCTTCTGTTGCCATTTGCCAACATAACCAGAGCCAGAAGCGTAGCGCCATGTCCATATCATGTCATATTCCTGTATGTACCGCTCTGCATATCCATGCAACTTAGAGCCTGCCACCTCTCACGTATCAGGTTCTACCATCAATGCTTGGCATGCTTTGTGGCCTTCCTCCTACTCACTGTACCACTAGCTGTAATGTTCACATTCAGCTTCTCTCCATTAATTTTAATGAAAGGAATGCCTGTTCATAGAGAGTAGTGACTTCAGGACAGTTCACATTCAGCTTCTCTCCATTAAAGCAAGTTACTATGTTTTTGTTGGAAAGCAATGTTCTTCTAGTAAACAAATTATCAATTGACAAAATGGATGTTTCAAAATGTTTCAATGTCTATGTTTTATGATTACTCTTTGATGTTCAGCTCTGTGAAATCTTATGCCTTGGCAAAATATATGCCCTTAAATTCATTTTTGGTAGTACATTGACATTTTTTAGGATTCTATACTTACATACAGAAAACTTTTAAAAGTTAATATTTGGACTAATGCTTTTGCAGGAAAGCTGTTAAACTGTACAGTAGCTTCTACTCTTCTGATATCGTAGTTGCATCTCCTTTAGCACTTAAACTTGTTAGTTTTCTTTAACCAATGTTTCTTGATAGACTCTGACTCATAATTACTCCTGTGTCCAGCAGCTGTGCATTGTTTCTGTACTGGGAACATCTCATAGGTTGCTGTCCATTTAGTTTAGCACTGGACACATAGTATCAAAGAAATATGAAAACACTATCCTACTTTCGCACAAACCCCTGACGGGTTCACCAGCTGTCTCGCTCTGGGGACAAGGTATGGGGTCATGGGTGCATCACACACCCCACTCCTCTTGCTTCTGTCATGCGCACTGTAGAAAGGTAGAGAATATTGGAGCAAACACCACACAGCTAAAGGGCTGGGGTGGCTTGTATATATATTGGCCTGATGTAGGCATACATGGAAAGCATATACATGGTAACTCAAAAGATTTATAACCGGAAGTGCTAAGAACTGGAGATGTCCTGACATCACAGTGAAGTAACTCAAAAGAAGCAGTGGTGACAGAGGTGGAATTGCTAAAAGGGAGCCGCGCGTGCTTGCCAAGTTGACAAGCATGACACAAAGACCGCGGGCTCTTATTGCAAGATATGACCGACATGTTCTGGAGCGTGGTGAGGGCGGAAGGACCGGGATGACCGAGGCGATGATGCCACAAGGTGGACGTGGAGGCGAGGCTGCAACTGTAGGGTGGAGACGAAGGAATGGTGTAGAGTTCCTCGCTACTATTGCAGCGAAGAATCACGCGCCCCGTCCGCTGGTCCTTAACAGAAAAACCCAAAGCGTCAAGCTCGATAGAGCAATTATTATCGCGAGTGAATTGGCGAACAGAAAGCAAATTGCGCACTAGGGCAGGAGCAATGAGGACATTGCGGAGGTGAAAGGTAGTGTCAGTTGCCGACAAGATGGATGTGCCACGACAGGAAGTTGGCATGGTGCTGCCGTTGCCTACAGTGATAAAAGAATTGGAGTGAGGTAGGCGGGAGAGTAGTATACCATCCGATGATGACATGTGAGCGGTGGCGCCGGTGTTGAGGACCCAGGGATTGGCATCCTGAATGGCCATCTGGTTCAGGGCAGTAATGAGGCCGGCCTGATCCCAGCCGCCAGCGCCCTGCTGCGTTGCAGGTAACTGGGCGGGCGCGATGGCGGTGTGCGCCTGTGGGTGTGCGCCCAGAATGCCGGGCTGCTGTGGACGCCATGGCTGCTGCGCAGCGCGCTGCGGGGCGCCATCGCTGCCGCATCGCGCCCACGGCGCGGCACATCCAGGCCGGCCGGCGGGGTGGGGCGCGGTTGCCGCTCGTAGTTCCGCCGCGGCCCGCCTCTCCGGCGATGCGGCGCTCTGTCCGCTACCTCCCGCGCCGCCGCGTGACGCCGCTTTGCGCCACGCCGCCGCCACCGCACCTTGGCCGTAGCCGGCGGCGTGGCACATCGCCCTGCAAGGAGAGGAGCCGGCGTGGAGAGCAATCTCGGTAGCGACTTTGCCCTCGTTGGCGACGCAGCGGTTCGCCAGACCAACTTCGCGCGCGGTGGCGAAGTTGGGTAGTGGATCCGAGTCGGCGATGTTGTCGGCGGTGCTGGAGAAGCGAGGGTTGACGCCGCGCAGCAGGTTGAGGACGAGTTGCGAGTCGAGAACTGCGTGGCCAACATCACGTAGCGCATCGGCGGTGGACTTCATCTTCTGGCAGTAGTCATCAATGGAGAGGTCACCCTGGGTCATGGAGTGGAACTCGTGACCGAGGAAGACAGCGCGGGAAGCTTTGTTCGCCGGGCTTCAATGACGACCCAGAGCTGGCGAGCAGTCTGTTCAGGCACGAGGGCGAGGCCGAGGTCGTTGTCCGCCACGGAACCGAGGAGCCAGCTGTGGACGCAGGAGTCGCCGATCGCCCACTGGGGATCCTGCGGGCGTGCCGCAGCCGTGCCGTCGACGTGTGAGCGAAGCCCGAACTTGCCGCACATGGAGAGGAAGAACGGTGACCAGCGGTTGAAGTTGGGACGCTTCAACTCAAGGGTCACGGGGACGTGTGACTTGACGGCGATCGTAGCGTATGGAGCAACGAAGACAGGCGGCGCGGCAGGTGAAGGCAGGGTGCCTGTGCCGGTGGCGGCCATAGTGCCGCTCGATGCCGAGAGGTCCGTCGACATGGGGAGGCGCGACGGCGAGGCAGGAATCGGCGCCACAGAGGAGGTGGCGGCAATCAGCGCCGGCGGCTGTGAGAGAGGTCGGCGCGGCGGAGGAAGGGAGGAAGGGGGTATGAGCGCAGCGGAGGGAGGGGGGACGGCGCCGCAGAGGAGAGGAGGCGGCGGCCAATCGGCGCCGTCGGGTGTGGCGACGGCTAGGGTTAGGGTTAGGGTTTGGTGGGTGGGGCAAGAGAGGACCTAGGTTTGGACTTGCTCTGATACCATTTAGAAAGGTAGAGAAGATTGGAGCAAACACCACACAGCTAAAGGGCTAGGGTGGCTTGTATATATATTGGCCTGATGTAGGCATACATGGAAAGTATATACATGGTAAGCGCATATATGGAAAGCGCATGCATGGAAGGTATATACATGGAAGTATATCTAATTATTCTAATAATACAATATTCCTAATACGCACGCATCTCTTCCTCACCTTTTCCACTGCTTGCCTTCTCCTAAAAGCCACTTATTTCAACCATTACTATTTATTTTCAACCAAAAGCTATCAGCAAAAACTAATACGAACGCCCCCTTAGTTATTACTTTGGCATACCTCCATTTAAATTTCAAGCTCAAATTCAATTTGTGTTAGGAGATACAAAGAAGGGAAATCCTTGAAAAAATATAACGCAAAGGAAAATAGCAAAAAATACTGTTTACAACAATTTCTCTTTTTTGCCCCACCTACTTTATTTTGATTTTAAAACTGAAATTTTAAAGGAAGTACTCTTTATTGCTAGGAAGTATTTAGATCATGGTTACAAGTGATTTACAGGAGTAATAAACTAGAAACTTTTTTTTAAAGGAAATCAGTAGGGGAGCACTTGACGATGCATATATATATGGTGTATTATTGCAGGTGTACCCAAAGATTCACGAGTCAGATGAGGTATGTTTTTCTGTTGTCACTTCTGATATCTGCAAAGCTACCAGGTTCAATTGAATTTTGGTAGGAGCATTAGTTTTGAAGTCTCCAGCAGTAGGACCTGCTAATTAAAAAATGGGGGGGGGGGGGGGCAGCTAAACATACCCTTTTTAGCAGTGGGATGTACATTTTGTCACCACACTGTCCATTTAAGGCTATTGTTATCCAGAATATTTTTCGTAACAGTATCTGTAGGAAATGTGCCAAAAAACGTCTATGACATTTGTAGGAAAATGTACATTATCTGAAACTTCAAACAACTGGAATTGTATATTGATTCATGCTCCTATGTATTTATTGGAATGTGGGAGGTGCTTCTACTCGTATTTATTTTAATAGATTGATAATATCTTTTGTAAAAATATCTAATTATCAATGCAATGCAGTGTGGAGAGTTGCTATTCGTCAGTTCCTACTTCGAATATATTAGGATAAGCAATTTCTTAAAATTTCAGGAAGCATCCTTTTGTAGAGTTGGGGAGTAAGTGAACCTTCCTTTTCCTGCTAGCTTATTTGATTTGTTCAATAAAAAAAATATTCTGCTCTTAGCCTTATGCATATAGTAACTGCCTGTTTGTGCTCATAAATTAGGGCTATGTCACAACAGGATATATCTCGTTCAAGACTCTGGTTTTTTTAGGGCAAGAAAAAGATCTTGCTTTATAGTGAGCGATCTCACTTCTTCCACTGATACAAGGTCATAACATCTAAAAAGCCCTAGGAGTATAACTTGTTATGACGTGATCCTGCTGTCGCTTCACAAACATGCACTTAAATGTCTAGTAATGTAAAGTCTAAACTCTATCATTATAACATGCAGATCAGGGGAACACAGCATTTGGTTACCTACTCATTGCCTAGTAGAGAAGAATTTTATCCGGAGGTATTTACTAAATTGCCTTTCTATGTACTCTGAAGTTGTATTGTGAAAGAGATTCAAAAAAAATATTTCCCTGGTCGTTATCTTCATTTCAGCTTGTAAACATGCTCGGTGAATCAATGAATGGGAAGTGCAATGTCCTGTTTTTTCTCGTCTGGACATTCTTACGGTGAGGTCAATGTTTCACATAGTTTGGTTCCATCAACAAAACTATAGTCTTAGTTCAGCTAAAGCTCATGCTGCAGCAAAATTCATCTGGGTCATTTATAAAATGTTTTCGCGTAGTTTGTGTTGCATTGTATTGTGTAGTTCAACCATTCATTTCGTACTATAAAAAAACTATTTCATATTGTACTGTCATATTGTCTTGATTTTACAGCCAAAACGTCTGAGGAAAATAACAATCACTCAAATTTGAGCTTTTGTAAGTTTGTCTTACCTATTAAGTTATTGATAATTGACAGCATTGGTCTGCATGTGCTGCAAAACATTGACATCTGGGTCCTCTATTTATTCCATTTCTTATATAGTATCTTCCTAAATTTCAGATGTATTCCATTGCTTAAATGAGTTAATCTCCACCGGCATTTTAGTTTTTCTTTTGACTGAGCTGAGTTCTTGTGAATTTGCAGTTAGAGCGAATTGTGGGAACCTCTGCTGCACAAAGGTTGATTTCTTCAGACAAGAGCATGTTTGTCTTCTGCTGATGTAGGTGAGTGTTTGAAAGCCTACCAAAAAATTTGAAACACGAGATGAGACGAGCTGGCACCATACGCCCTAAGCGGCAATTTTTTTAGATTGTTGTAATGATTTTTTAAGAAGCACTTCCAGTGGATTATATAACAGGCAATTGCCTTCGAGATCCCCTTGTTTGCGTTTAATGTTTTGCAGCAGTGTTTTTTGAATTTTTTTTGAAATTTTGTTGCAGCAAAGGTGGAAAAAAAGGCTACTCGATTGATGCACTGTTTGTGTTTACTGTAAGAAACTTAAATATGTCTGGTTCAGGCATCAATAACCAGCTCTGTTTTTTTTTCAGCCGGGCTAAGATTACGCTAAGTGGTTTTATCTTGATTGGATTCATATACTTGTACATCGAGCAGAACCAAAGCTGGTTCGATCAGGGTTGGTTTAGCTCATTTTAACCTTGTTTGAAACGTGAGAATTCCATAAGAATTTTGCAGAAAAGGAAATAATTTTTTTTAAAGAATATATTTTTATTTAGAATTACAGTAATATACAACTATTTTTTTATTTTACACTACTAATCTTTTATCGTTCTACAGTTGATCGCCTTGGGTTAGTTGCCCAACGGCTGCACGTCAAGTATCTAAGTTGCCTACCGGTTGGGTGACTAGTGCAAGTCACTTAACTATTGAGCGACTAGTCTTAATTGCTTAACGGTGGAGTGATTACTCGATAAGTTGTTCACCTATTGGCGATATAAAATAATAATATTTTTATTTTATTAATTTGATGGAAATAATTGTGCGGGCGAAGAAAAATCCCTAGTAATCACCATAGTTCCCAATCCATGAAACTAGCATGAATTCATGATTTAATTTAGCATTGCGTGGGTTTATGTCACTATACCTATAGCTACTCTGAATCATCTTAACTAGGTTTTTCACACTTCCTTTAGTGTGGGTCAAGGTCAAAGTACAGAACTTTTTTCGAGTTACATTGCTTAATTCTCCAGCCTATTTATTATCCATTGGTATACCAGGTTGATCACCCGGGTTCTACCGACTTCCAATAGTGTTTGGTTGGTACCAGCTCTCGACTCAACACTCCATCTACGCATATAGCACCTTACGACGTACTCACTTACAGACTTGCGTTACTGGTTTTGAGCTTCATCAATCTCTACTCACACATAATTACCTACACAATGTAGAGAGATGAATAACATAACAGGGTACTATTTCCTGCCCATTCAAGACGGAAAAATGGTTGGCACTTTATTTACAGTCCTCGTTCCGAGTGAGTGTTTGGTAGATCCTTATATGCTAGCCATATGTAAAGGGGTTCATGCCTGCCCTTTGTCTACCTTTAGAAGGTCCCCTTTACCCTCCTTTATACATATACTTATAGTCCTGCTGCTCCTCTCAGCCGGACTACTACTTTACCTGATCTCTTCCTCTTTTCATTCTCTTTCTTTTTGTCCTCTTTTCTCTTCCTCGAAGTACTCCTCGTAGAATTCGGTGTTCCCGTGGTGATGTGGACATGACCCCTATGGATACAACCATATTTGCTATGCTTGTTGTCCTAATTACAAGAGTTCCTACGCATCGCTTAAATTATAAGGTGAGCTCGTTTCAAAGAGGTTTCACTTTGTTTGACAAAGAACTTATGATATTGCATAATGAGAGTTTGTTGCGTTTGTTATTATGTACCGACATTTATGATGAAGATCATGCAATACGTGAGGCTACACATATGCTAAAACCGAGGACGGTTTTCTATCAAGAAGGGGAGGATGATGTGACCACGCCACAAACACATCCGACAATAGTGCCCAATATCAAGATTGAACTAAAGGTGAATTCGTTTCTTGACCTTCATATGTTACTAAGAATAGACCGCTACTATGTGGACATTCGTACATCTTTCTTCTTCTTTAACGATTTAACTTTGAAAATACATTTTCTGATGCAATTATACTTTAATGATATGTCGAGACCCGAATATGCAAATCCAGACCCTCTGTGTATTCTGAACTAGTCCAAAGATCAGTAGCTAGTTCACACAGTATCAACATTGATGAAATCATATCCATGCAACAAAACAGCTAAGAATAAACAAACCAAATTAAATAGTAACAACCGACCTTATGGTCAAGGTTTTACAATTTCTGCCACGCAGGGCTTAACGACAAATATAATCTTGCAACGGAAGAAACACATGTGGTAGCCATCCGACATGCCCACAGGCAATCGAGTGGAGAACGCACCCTAGTTCACATAGTCCTCGAAGTACTCCTCGTAGAATTCGGTGTTCCCAGGGCATTTTTGGATGATTGATCAACAAATGGTGTAAAGCCAGGAGTACATGAAGTACTTAGCAAGTCATAGGGAAATGTATGCAAATAGTATTCATGCAAGGCTTGAAAAGATTACATACATAAGTAAACAAGTACATTAAAAGTACTAGTGAACTACTCGTTCACTTCCCAACCATTTCACTAATCACGATTTTTAGATAAAATCTATTTCCCATGTGAAATCACCAGGCATTGTCCATAACTAGGGACATGGCTATTCGAATAGTTTGTAACACTCTGCAGAGGTTGTACTGCTTTACCCACAAGACATGATCATCTCATATTGCCACACGATTAATACACTTTCTTGGGTGTGCGGTGGAAAAATCATGACAAGGCCTTTACAAAGCTTTGTTTTGACCCAGTTTTGCTTGCTAAGGTTTCGCCTCCATCCGACCCCCTCTTGCGCCTAGTGTGAATGTCTATCCCAAACACACTTCAACCTAAACAGAACTAAATCAAAACATTAATAATTAATCAGCCAGGTCCATCCCATACTGGATATGTGATTGTACGATAGGGCTCAGATCAATGGCGCATAAGATTAAGTCCTTAGTGGCTACTCAGGCGAAACAACCTCATCCAAAATGTGCTTCCCGCACCCCCTTTACTACACATGCATTCGCCTAAGTATAAAATTAATTTTTGTTTAACCAGGCTCAATGGCATCCCCTGCCATGGCACAACAAATTTTATTAATAGTGGCTACCCGCCACAATTCCATATATGGTTAAGTCAAAATTTTCATAATAAACATGATGAAGGAACCCATCGCACAACTAAAGCATGACTAAGCATAGCTTCAATTCCCATGTTGGTATTAAAATATGACCAACTAAAATTACCCATCCTATGGTATTCAAGAATGTATGTCATTCACAATTATTCAAGGTGGCATACTATCAAGTAGGTATTTAGCTAGTCCTGAAAACATTTAATATAAACTAGTAATGCATATTAATTTAAAACAATATACTTATATAAAATGAGTTCAATATGATCAAAAGTCTATGAGTTGCCTTTGTTGAAGTGGGAGTTTGACGCTTCCTGTTGGTCCAAACTGGCATCAGCGACGTCAGATTCTACACGTGCAAATAGAGAATGACAAACAACCAAATAAATAAAAAAATTCAAATACAATCACAAAAATATATAATATATACTAGAAGGAAAGTTATGATTTAAATGAATTTAAAAAAGAATTAACGAATTTGGAGTTCGTATGAGAGAGAACGAACATCTGGCAGATCGAATGGATTGGAAAGTGCAAAAAATTGTAAAACCGAATGAACATCTTATTTTTGGCTGATTTTTTTGGATATATGTGAGTGTATGACATGTGGGGCCTAGCTGTCAATGAGTAGAGATTTTTTTCTAATAGAGTATGACAAGTGGGGCCCCGCTTGTCATTGACTAAAGGCAAAATATGGCCAAGAGCTAAGGGAAAAGAGTGAAGGCATTGCTCAGGATTTGAACACATGACCTTAAGTATTCATGCAAGGAGACTTACCACCAAGCTACATTATTACATGTAATAATAACTCAATGTCAAAAAGATTAAGCAAAGAAAGGAGTTTCTCTATTTAAAGAGCAACAGAGTAGCAGCACACACAGACACAGGTGCTCGGGCGCTCTTTGGCCGGGGTGGCTCACCGGCGTGGGAAGGGAGGAGCTGCACGACTGATGGGAGAAAGGGGGTCCGCAAGGGCCCGAGGTGCGGACGGTCAGTTGTGGTGCGACGAACGACAGTCGATGATGGTGGCGGCGCGAGCATAAGTGACAGGCGGAGCGGCTCGCGTGGGGTTCCGCCAAATCGGCGAAGTTCCCATAGGAAATAAATGTTGCATGAGGTGGCCAGAGAAATGGTGAACGAGATGGTAAAGTTGGTTTGGCTTGAGAGTGTCCAAGGATGGCTCGTGACGATGATGACATCCAGCACGGTGATGGCGCATGGTGGTGGAGCTCCTCGGCCAACCATTGAGGGAGCTGAGTTATGGGTTGAGTTGAGGGGATGGAGGGGATGCTCTCGGTTCAAGGAATCGAGAAAACGCTCACCGAGGACGATGAATTGACGGCGGAAGTTGAAAACGGCTGATTCCACGAAAAGTTTAATTCCTGTCGATTGGCTGCACGAAAAATCAAATAAAAATGGTGGATAAGTTGCTTGGATGCTAAGACAGGAGATGATGTGAGCGAAAGTTGAAAATTTTCACCAAAATAAGGAATACCCAAATCAACTGTGATGGCCGACGTTCAGGAAAAAGAGAAATTCATCCCCGTTGGAGCTCCGGAGGTTCTAAGATTTTGAGGGAATGTAAAGGGATAGAAGAGGTGTTCGTGTGCCAGTTTATAGCCTCTCTTATGATTCGAATCGCCATGAACACGAGTGGTTTCGAGCGATGGTTCAGTTTTAGAAAACTGATGAATAAAATGGCAAAGAAAGTATTGATGGAATGTGGAAACAGACGCATTGACTCCTGTGATGAAAGGACAGTGTTGATGGGCTCGTAGTGCTTCAGACAGATTTAAATTCGGGTGCTTGAATAGGGAGAAATAGGAAAAAGAAAGAGGGGCTGTTGGTTTTCAGTTCAGACGACACAACACGAAGAAACAACATCTCGAGGAACGAGATGAAGTGGCAAGGCTTAAGGAATAAAAGAGAGGGAGAGGGAGAAAAAATCAAGAAAGAAGAAAAGGCAACCTGCCAGATAATCGGGTAGAAGTGTAAATGTTAAGCAAGAGCACTGCTTGGATGGGTGACCATTGGGAAGTGCGTTTTTTTATGAGGAGAGAAGTGCCAAGAGAAAAAAAGATTGGACCCAGAAAAATTCGAACAGATATTTTTCTGAAGATTTGAATTTTTAGAATTGGAATTTGAATTTGGGAATTCAGATTGGAATCGAGATTTTGGTATTTTCTTCCAGTATTACTCAAATAATCCAAGTAAAATCCAATTAAAATACCGCAAAAATTAAATAATTAATTTGGAATTATTTTTTTAAAAGATGGCAAATTTTGGGATGTTACATGATATAGAAAGTAATTTGTACATTTGACATAACTATATTTATGATCAAGAGTTAGCTTGCCTGAGTAATAGTAAGTGTTGGAATCGACGGTAACTTGCTCTGCTACCGAGTATGACTTCCACAGTGCACACGACTTAGGCCGCTATGACCATTCTCACGACCACGGCCACTTCGACTACACACTGGCACCATGACCACAAACATAGGCACCACGACCACGGTGCTACGACCATGGCGCTACGACCACACACACAGGCGCCACGACTACGGTGCTACAATCACTCTCACGACCACGATTATTCGATTACGACCACGAGCACTCGACTACGACCGCGAGCACTCAACTACGACCATGAGTATTTGAACACTCAGGGATCATTGTACTCGATCATGACTATGACTACGAATATGCGACAAGATTAACCCAACACAGGAGGAGGCAGCGTGGGGGTAGGGTTAGGGTGGGTAGGGAAGGGGGAGCAGATTTTTGGAAGGGGGGAGGGGAGGGAAGCGTGGGGTGTGGTGCCTACGTGTTTGGATCTTTGGATTGACAATGGACAGCTGGATTTTAAGTGGATGAATGATGGCAGATGAACCATCACCGACTTCTGCCCCTAGTGTCGAAGAATCGAAGCCCATCAAGACACATAACCAAAAGCCCATAGCCTAACACACGGCCAGTCTCCTCTCAATCTCTCCCTCTTGAACCTGACCGGTCACCACCGCCACCACCTCAGCGTGTCCCTCCTCCTTAAACCCTACTTCTGCGGTGCCCCTCTCCACCGACTCCGAGGCATCGCCGGTGCACCCCCTAATTCGTCGGCCAATGGGGAAGTCAAAGCCCGTCTTCGCCACTACTGCTCCTCGAGGTACGAAAGCCTGGCCGTCCAATCCTACCGTCGTCTTTTGTCAGAAACTTCGAATCTGCATCTTACTTGCTCTCCCCTCTTCTTTTTACTATCGCTTTGGTCTCAGGGAAGAAGAGGCTGGTGAAGAGGACAAGGCCTACGAAGCAAGGAGCTGAGTTGCGCGAGGAGAAGCCCAAAAGGCGGGATTTACGGCAGTTTACCCATAGTGGCGTCGCTAGATTCTGGTTCAGGTTCGGTTCTTGTTGCGTGTTAATCATTTCTCTACAGCAAATAGTGGTGGTGTAGCATTAGTAGAATAGGCGTTAATGGGTAATACGACGAATTGGTCGTGGAACCAGGGGTTTTATGGGATTGGATATGGGGAGTTTAATGATGAGGCTTTGGGTGATGTATGAGTCACAGAGGAAAATGACAATTCAATACCGGGTTCAAGTAGTTCATCTTATACTTAGAAGATGAGGTACTGTAGTAGTGTAGTGCTATGTATCTGGATATACGTTCATTAAAGAAAGTATTTTTTGGAAAGTCCTACCATTGGAGCTCGCGATTTAGGATTCCAAGTAAGTATGTAGCTGTCAGATATCGAAGATTTGCTGCATGAAAATTTTGCTTTTCGTAGTTATTCCTAAGGTCTTAACTATCTTACTTGGGAAATTTAGGCATTTTTCAAGCGTTGTACTTTTGTGGTGAGTTGTATTTTTGCATGTTTCTATGGATCTTTTTGGCTTATGCATGACCAACCCTTTGCATCTAATTACACCAAAAGGCAAGTTGCTAGCATTGGTTTGCCCAGCCAAGTGTTCTATGAGGAGGTTACTAATACTACAATTGTGTTGTTTCTGAAGACATTATGACTAGGTCAAAATATTCTTTGCATAATGATGTGCAAGTTGGGGTGAAAACAGAGCCAGATTCGATTGGATTATACGGCTACCAAATCTGGATTTGTCAAATCCTGATACTTAATATCCAAATCCGAATAGAAAACATATCCAACTTCGGATGTTGAACTAGAAAAGTCTCGGATGTTGTATGTGAATCCGGTATGGCCTAACGCGGATTCAACGCTGGATATCTGAATAAGATCCAGATTTGGAGTTAGATATCCGGATTATATCCAGATTCGGCTGATATAATAGCAACAGCTAGTTAATACATATCTTTTGCATTTGATCTCCAAATTGGGCATATTATATATGCATTTCAATCATCTCAACGAGCCTGTCGTCATGGTGGAACTCTAATTTGGCATTTCATGTTTTCATTTGGCACATCCCCCAATAAAGCTTTTTGCATGATCTTTTTAGCCAAATTTGATATGTTTATTACCGATTTATTTGTAATATATCTAAAATTAGTCAGGATTAGTGGCAAAATGGCACTAATGATCAATGGTTACATGATAAACTAGATGATAAGAGACATAAATATTACTACAAAATTGGTGTCAATTTGCTAAACTTCATTGTGCCGTAGGATATAAAGTTGTTCTCAGAAACTGTATTATACAAATATGTGAAATGAATGATTCATTTGTTGATGTCATTTACTGCATAGTTACATATTAGAGTCAGCTATTTATCAATTTAAATTGTTAAAACAATTTGGTGCCATGTTTTTAAATAGAAGAGGCCACGAATAATTATTGGAATCCGAAAAATAGTCGAATTCGATCCAATTTTGAGTATAGTCCAATCTAATTCATATCCGATAATTGTTCGGTCCGTATTCGTATCCGACGTTTGTTCAATTCATATTCGAATTCAAGAAAAATATATGGATACGAATATCGTTTGAGCACATCTGATCCGTTTTCACCCCTATGTGCAAGTGCACCATCAGACTTTTTTGATTTCTCGATGCTTTCTTTCTTCATGCAGCAAAATAGTTCAGCTTGCATCTATTGTTACTGAACTTGAGCACTGCATGCAACTGAAATCTTAAGTATTGAATCTGGGGTAGTGGAGGCTGCTCAACGTGAGAAACAATCCAATCGGAGCTTTCAAGGCCTAGAGCAGAGCGATGAAAATGACTTAGAAGATGAGTATAACGTTTCCACTGAGGATGAGGAACATGATATGATAAACAATAAAAATGGTAATTTTGATCAAAGGGAAATTTCATGGTTGGTACTATTTATACTACACTCTTCAGATCCTTTTACTGCATTGACTAGGAGGATTAATGACTGTATTGCGAAACTGATTCGAGACTCTCCGAACAAGTAGTATATTTTTATATGATATATCAAACATTCTTTATTTTTTGGTTATGCCTCCATCTTTGTCCTATATGGTTAGCTTTCAGAATACTTTGCTCAATGTCGCAGTTTACTATATTTTTGGTCCTGTAGTAACACAGTTTTGCTAGTTAATTTTGTATAATCTTTCTCAATTAATGGTTAGAGATCTTTTATCATGATTGAAATAATTTGTTCTATTGCCATTTTGATATGAGGAAATTTGTCTTTGATTTTTTTTAATTGTGAAAAAGTAACTGCGCAAACACTTTTCTTGAAAAATTCTATATATTCTTATCGATTAGCACTAGTTAAAAAGGATGTCCATCCTAGCCCTTTGTTTTCCATTTTTTTCTTGATGCATGATCTTTTCTTATAATTATTTCTAACACCATTACACCACACTCTCTTTTGTATATTCCAGTTCATTTCATCGTCATGTTAGTCACACCATTACACCACACTATTTTTCTAGAATTAGTAAAGATTCCTATTACTGACTATATTTTGCAGCACATCCCAGCAACAACAATGTGACCATAAGTATAGTTGGATCATGACTTCACATGAATCCCACATCAAAATACTTCTTTTACATGATTTATGTTTGTTACAACTCCATCACTTGTATCCAATGGAAACTAGTTAGAAAATACTTTGTTAGAAAAAAGTTAGGTTCTATTTTTTGCCTTTGCTGAACAAGTAAATACCATACATTACTTCTTAAAACAGGTAATGTTATAAATGCCCCTGAGAAGTGGTGATATCTACTAATTCTACTTCTTCAGGTGTTGATGTTGTTAATTTTGGCATATAGAAACATAAAGTACCTTTTGCGGTTCTGTCGGGCCCCCGGATTACCAAACCCGGACCCTCTGTGTATTACAGCACTAGTCCCAGATCAAAGCTAGTGCACACAGTCAAACAGAATGGGAAACATCACCATCAACGATTTATTACAATAGATAAGAGTACTGACCACAGGGTCACATTATTACATTGGAGGTTTCAAGACCTCGCACAATCAAAACACAGCGGAAGCAAAGTGAAATCAAAGTAGACCCATCAAAATGCCACAGGCAGTTGATTGGGGAAGCGCGACCTAGTCCTCCGGGAAGAATCCGTCGCAGCCACAAGCGAAGCAGTAGTCGTAGTCACCTTCTTGAGCTTCAACTTCCTCTGAGATTTTATTTTTAAGTGCAGCATGAGTACATAAAGTACTCCGCAAGTCTTGGGAAAAATGCATAGATGCAAGGCTTAACAAAGGGAGGCCATATGGTTCTTTTGCACAAAGCAATATTTGAAATCTCAATTACTACTAATTATTTTCGAAGGCATCAATTTAATGAAGTAAATGTTTTTACCGAATTAACTTTCTAGTGAAGGTTCCAACTACCAACACTAGCTAACCAATTACCATTGGTCAAGTTTTAAATTGCGGGTTCCATCCACCCTCTCTGGCTCCATCCGCCAGGATTCCCTTCCGAGAGTTCCCTCCACCCTCGGAATACAAAACTGTTGATTTTAAATCCAAAACCAGAAATCTACCACGTGAATGCATTCCTTGCCCGCCCTTGACCGTGGGCATGGCTATTCGAATAGTTTTACACTCTGCAGAGGTTGTACAACTTTACCCACAAGAGATAAATTATCCTAAAAGTCAACACGCTTCCTTTGGCATGAGACCCAGATAAAATACCACAAAGCCTTTACCTTACTTTAATCTAGCTAGACACCACCCGCTGAGGTTTCACCGCAGAAGGGTTAAATCCGCCAATCAAGCCCCTCTTGCGCCATATGAGTACAAGAAATCCTGTCCCTCACCGTGAATAACCACCCATCCTCGGCATCCACTTTCCATTGGTGGCACCTAAACTAGACTATCATAAGTTAGTCAGCTAGGTCGTACCCATATAGACTTGTGGTTGTACGGTTAATGCTCAGTTTGGACAAACACAAGCGTCGGTCCTTAATTGACTAGGGTGGAACATACACTTAACAAGTTCTCGTGCTTACTGCACCAACCCAAACAGCCATCCACCCTAATCTAAACCATCTTTCACATTTTTATTTTATTTTTAAAGGATCAGTGGCAATTCCAATTACCACTACACTTTGTAAACACAAGGTTATTACAATAAATCATAATTTCCCATTTTCAAGATTTTCCCAAAGTTATTAGATAGCATGACTAAGCATTATTCTATCATTCTAATATTCACAAAGATTAATAGTAATCTCATTATTGAGACAAAGGAAGTTCTAGGGTGACAAGGTACATGGCAAGCAATGTCAAATGAGGGCATAACAAAGTTGGAATAACTAATTCCTAAAGACTTGAACTAGTGACTTTATGTAAATAGCAATGCACATAATTTAAAATATTTTAAAAATATTTCAAAAGCATAGGCTCAAAATGATCAAAGGAGACTTGCCTTCTTGCAGGGTTTCTGGTCTTCTTGCTGCTGTGGAGAGGGTTCGTCGACAACGTTGGAATCTACGCGAGAAAAGACGAAGCAAACAAAGCAAATAAATACAAACAAAAATTCAAATAAAATCCAAAAATTCAATAGAGGCCATAGTTGGATAGATTATAATTTTAGATGAATTTCGAAATTTGAATGGCTGGATTTGGAGTTAAAATGAGAAAGTTATGCTCATTTGAAAATCTTAGATTTGAATAAATCTAGAAATTCGGAAATTTCTGACAGGTGGGACCCACTGGAGAATTAAATTTTAATTTCTATTTTTATTCCGAGAGGCTGACAGGTGGGGCCCACTGAACAGTAACCACTGGCGGTCACTGACATGTGGGACCCACTGGACAGTGAGCCCACTGACTTAACCTCTGACATGTGGGACCCTCTGGACTCCGGGCCCACTTGTCAGAGACCAGCACAGAGAGGTAGGGCCCAGGCGGCAGTGGCCAGCGCAGACCGGCGGCCGCTGACATGTGGGGCCCACTTGTCAGTGCGAATTTCTAAAAGAATGGCTCGACCTCAGCGTGCGGAGCCGGGGGCTCGAACGCGCGCCGAGGGAGCCGGGGGAGGGATGAGATCGCGCTGATAACCAGATGGGCGGGGAGGCTTTGCCTACCCATATAGGGCAAGCAATTCTTTTGAGTTACTGCGGAGGGGAGGCGGGAAGGTGGCCGAGGCGTGGTCGTCGCGGCGAGGAGTGGCGGAGGGTGCGGATGACGCGTGAAATGCAAACCCGAGCGGAGATGAGTCCAACGAAGGGTCGGCGAGGCTCGGGGCAAGCGGGTGGCCGGACGAGGAGGGCGGAGCGCTCGGGTCCTCCGGTGCGGCGGCGCCCGGCGCGGGAGGCGGGCCGAGGTGTCGGGAGGATCGCCGCGGCACGGGGTGCTCGAGGTAGCGGTGACGAGCCGGGAAGACCGAGGCGACGGCAATTACTCGCCGGAGCACTTACCGGACGCGCACGGGGAGCTCCTGGTGCGACGGCGCTCGGGGCTCAAGGGGAGAAGTGGAGGGCGCTGGGAGGTGGTGCGGAAGAAGGCGGGCCGAGGGGTATTTATAGGGTGAGGGGAGCAGGGCGCGGCAATTGCTCGCCGTTCTTGGGCCGAGAAGGAAGGTTTGGGGAGGAAAGGAAGGAGGGCGCGGAAGGAAGGGAGGCGGGGATTTAGGGATTCGGTGCGGCGCGTCCGAGGCTTCCAAAACCGCAGAGACGAGGAAGGAAAGGTCGGGTCCGTCGAGGATTGGCCGGCCGCGAAAGGAAAGAGGGGAGAGAAAGGAAGGCGCCGGCCCATGGGGCCGACGGCACGACAAAGGGGCCGGCGGCGTGGGAGCGAGGAGCGCGCGGCGGCGACGGCGGGGCCCGCGGTCGATGGAGTGAGGCGGGAGTGAGAGCGGGCGGTGGATGGCCCGCGGAGACTTGGCTCATCCGAGCCGTCCACGCGTCGGGCGAGGAGGAGGAAGCGCGGGGCGCCGGTGACGGCCGGGCCCGCCCGACGATGAGGGAGAGGAAGGTGCGGCCTGGATCGGCCGAGCGGCGACGTGGGCGGATCTGGGCCGTCCACGCGTCGGCTGGAGGAAAAAGGGAGAGATTTTATTTTCAGAATTTGATTTTGATTTTCAGAAAAGGCTAGAAAATTATTTAGGCCTCAGAAAAATATGAAAATACCTCCAAAAATTCCAGAAAAATTCACAGAAGCTCCTGGAGATATTCTGGACTTAATAAAATTATTTTCAACTATTGTTGATATTAAATTTTCATATTTTGAATTACTTTTTAAATTCTAAAAATAGTTTTTAAACTCCAGAAAATTCAGAAAAGCCAAATAAAATCCAATTAGCTTAAAATAATTAATTTGAATTTAAATTCTTCAAAAAGCCAAATTTTGGGATGTGACAGGTTCCCTCATCCTAAATATTATTTTGTGTGTGTCTGTATTCGATCCAGGTTCTAGCCGTATTTGAGGAAAAGAATGGTCACCAATGTGGTTTTAGCACCACAAACCCCATTTCCATCCCTAGTTTCTCCTATACTAGAGCAAAACTAAGCCAAATTAGGGCTTCTTGTCATATTTCCTCACTAAAATGATGTATGGTGCACACTTCCACTTATATTAAGTGTAATTCTAATCCTAATTATTTATTGCAGGTAATAGTTATCGTGATATAATATACTGTAATAAGAAGCCATTTTATCTTAAGGGTAGTGCAGTGGATTCCAGTACTATGGATGCATATCTTATGCATGCTGTAAGTTGTACTATCCCTATTTGGTCATATTATTACTGAATTTGTTGTGATGCTAACTAATGTGCAATGTTATTACATTTGCAGTTGAATCATGTTCATAGAACAAGAGATGTTGTCATTAAAAATGATGTGAAGCTTTGGAATGGTGCTAACAGAGATATTTTGGATAATTACTCATTCCTTGATCAGGGTTTTACACATCCAAAGGTATTTTCACACATATATTGGAAAATCAGGAATCCCTTCTGTTGTGATGCATACACTTAAATATAGTTAGCACTATCTAGCTGTATTTTAGTATGCTACACCTGACCTGCCATTTATTTACATGTACAATGTCTTGTTTCTTCATTGCAGCACGTGTTGGCATTGAAAAATAACCATGAGCCCATGATGATGTGAGATGGTTGAGTTTATAAAAAAGCTTTAAGCATGCATGATACTTACACTAATTCATGTCAATTTATAACAAATTGCTTTTGGGGGGATTTGTATAGCTGACTACATTATACCAAGTGTAGTAATAAACTAATGATAAACCATAACTAGCATGCTACATAAGATACATTTGATCTTCGTTTGTTTACCTGAAATTTGAATAAGAAATAATTTCATTGGCCACAAGTCACATCAAGTGTGTTCTTTGTTATTATAGTGGGCACAAGCACACAACATACGCACTAAATAGCATCACTACAAAAGGTCTTTGGATGGAATCGAGCACATTGCAACAAACATTATCTAATTTGACAATATGCATGACATAAATGTTTGTGCTGTGCTATAGGTAATTTGTTGACTATTAATCGCACTATTTTATTAAGTAAATGTTAAATGTTAGTGCATTTACCTAGCAGACTATCACCTCTATGGTTTATACAAAATTTGTCATTTTTGTCATAACCAAATCGGAAATACCCAGCCCGTGAACCATTCAAGCACCAGATCTGAACACTAGGACAATTCCAATCTCGAATCTCGCTATCACGAGACGACATCCCAACCAAATGGCTTTAACACCACTCTTTTTTAACCATTCTGCTAAACTGTCACCCATAGCATTCCATTGGACCAAATTAACGGAAAAGGACTGCTAGATTAAATATTTCAAGACGCGCAACAACGTGCTCCGACTGCGAACGAAGAGGATTTATGAGCATGACAACATGAAGAGCAAGACGTGCAGAATCAATGGAAGGACCGGCCCGATGGAATCCAGTCGTAGCTAAAGGATTAAGGAGGGGAGTTGCGAACTCTATTGTGGAAAAAAAATTCAATTGCCTAAATAAAAATGTCCTAACTGGTGTTTCCTAAGTTAAATCAATTGAATCTCCCTACCTTAATCCCAACTATAGTCTTGACCCTAATGTTTTGACACTACCAGTGACGATAATCGGCAACCTTAAGTTTCATATTCAATTACAAGGTTGATGTGTGAGAAATCGACGAGCGATACCGAGCATAGACGAAGTATTTACTAAACAAGCGAAAGCAATAGAATCTAAAGTTACGTTTCATAAAGGATTGATAAGAGACTTATCTAACTTCCCAAAGCCTGTTCTGATTTCGAGGACGAAATCAATTTAAGGAGGGGAGACTGAAATGCCCCGCGTTTTTTATTAACCTTAAGTGGCGAATTACGACATTAAGTGGGATTAATTACGTAACTAATGGTTCAAAATACAGGGGAATTTAAACTTTTTGTGTATTCTAAATGGAAGCCAGCGAATGTCAAACGAATACGTTACTTTGACGATCTCATCGACGACGATATAAACAGGTGATATAGATTAGAGAGAGATAACACTCAACTGTACGACAAGTGAAAGTAGTCAACTCAATTAAAAGATATATATTTATCAGTGTAACATCCTGAAATTTGGAGTGAGCAAAATTTCCAAGAATTTAAAATTTTTAATTGCATCTTATTGGCTTTCAAATTCTTTTGCAATTTTAGTTGAGTTTTCCAAAATTTTGTTATGCAAAATAATATTGGAGCATAACTCCCAAATGAAAATAATAAAAATAAAATAAATATAGCGGATACAAAATAATTTAAAATACAATATATGAAAAAGGTGAAATCAGATCTCAAGATCAAGAATGAAGATTTTAAATCAAACTAATATTCCTACTTTCCATCCAATTCTCGTGCATAAAAATGTAAATTCCAAAAATTTAGATTCTACTTTTCGAAGCTCGACAATTTCGAAATCCAAACCGTGCAACCAAAAAAGTGAATCAAGGTTTTGAGCTCAAAATTTAACCACAAAAGTTAATTAACTAAAATAAAATAAATTCCACTTTGTAATCCAAACCGGAATTTAGCCTATGTCTAAATTGCAACTTCAGCTTCCCCAATTATCCCATGCAACAAAACCACTCTTCCCCAATTTTCTTTCCATCTTCTCTCTTCCACGCGGCCCCGCCCCCACTTCCTCTCTCCCTCCTTTTCCCGTGTGCATCACTGCGCTGTCTGCCTGCTCCCTCGCTCCCCTGCCTCCTTTCTTATTTCCCCTTTTTCCCATTCCCCCGCGCTCGCCCTGTCACTTCCTTCTTCTTCCCCGGTCGCACCCACCCCCGGTTTTCTCCCCTCCTCCATGCCCGGTATTTCAGGCATGGTATTTCGTTCACCGAGGTTCCCAGACTGTCCGGGGGCCAGTTGGCACCTCTCACAAACATTAGATCATCATTCGGCAATAAAAACTAACCTAAAAATTTCTCCGAAGAATCACTGTGCAAATTAACCGAGAAAATATCTCAACGCACCCCCATAGCATAATAAAGCCACCTCACATAGGAAGGCACTAGAAACATAGTCAGCACCTCTCGGGCAAAGCCCAAGCCAGCCGAAGCCAACAGGGAGAAGGGAGGCAAAGTCACATTTGATCACCATCACTGCCAGTAAAAGCCACACCTCACCAGGAAAACTCTAGAGAAATGCACAGCCGCCACATAGAGAAGGAAAAAGGGCTGAAGCCAGCCAAGCACGAGGGAGGCAAGTCCCATTTGACCACCATCACATCCACCAGCCGAAACCCACTCCCCATTGCTAACCCACTCAGCCATAGCAAGAGAAGCAAGGTCAGGAGACAAGCCCTCAGCACAAGATGAACAAGCCAATATCAGGAGAAGCAGGGGCAGCCAGATCATCATCAGAACCACCCCAATTCTTTCCCCCATATTTCCCAAACCTATTTCAGATCCACCCCATAAACCACCCTACCTAGTCATCCACCACAAGACCAAGATAAGGCAAGACAGCAATGGTCCAGGAGCAAGGCAATGGAAGGTCAAACCCTAGGAGGAGGCCGAAGTTCCCCAAGCCAAAACCTGCACACCGACAGGGGAAAACGACCACCAAAGCCAAGTCATCAATCCATTCACGAATCAACCCAACCACCACCTGACAGAGGCAGCCCTGCCCCAATTTCTCCCATGATTTTATCATTCAAAACAATAGAGGTAGCATAGCACAACATCGAAGTACCACTATGTTGAGAAGAACGTAGCAGGATTAGGAGACCATAAACTTAGCCAAACAATCACGGCATCACCAGCACCAATGCACTAACATTCAACAAGATGGCAAGTAGAATAGTAAAGCACATAGGTAGAAGAAGATACCGAGGGGCGAACCACCATAGTGTCGGGTCGCTACTCGCACCCGATAGCTCATCCATACTCCCCCGGCTCATGGACGAGCTTCGAGCCCCGCCGTAGCCACCGCATAGCACTGCCCTCAGTGGGAATCCAAATCGAAAATGTAAGATAAAGCATAAAGATAATTGAAACATGAACTGAGATGGGTAGGGGAAGGAAGGGAAAGACGAGAGAAGTGGAGAGAGGAAAAGCGGCGGCGCTGAGTAGAGGCGCAAACGGGAATGAGTCGACCAGTGAGAAGCCGACAGTCGGTGCAGGGCGCCAGGGGAGGTGCTGGAGAGCAGGCCGAACTGAGCGCCGCGAACAGGCGGCGCAGGGAGAGTGGAGGCGGCAGCCCAAGGCCAGGCTGAGCAGCGGGTAGCCAGAGCCAGGCTGTGAGGCGGCGGCACATAGAGGAGGCGGCACTGAGGGCCGTGAGGCGCTGGCACGCCCTAGGGGCCAAAGGCCGACGCCTGGGAGTGAGCAAGGAGGTGGCAGGCTGGCGCCTGGGGAAGCGGTAGGGCTGCAGATCGGAAGGAGGTGGAGGGAAGTAAAATGAGGAGAAGAGGATCTAGAGGAGTGGAAAAAGAGGATAAGTGAGAGAGAGAGAGAGGAATGAGTGGAGGAGAAGTGCCAGAAGGTCATTCGGCCAAAAAGGGAAAATAGAGAAGAGAGAGATTAAGCAGAGCGGTTAAATCCATCTATGTGGAATAGGTCGTTATGTCATGCAATTAAAAATCCTGTTAAATTAGATAAGAATATTTAAATAGCATAAACCCATAAGTAATCATTCAAAAGTATTAGAATAAATTTAGTGCCGTTAGAAGATCCGAATTTATATGTGTGTTTCTTAAAATCGATACTGACACGTGGACCACTCCAGAGCATGTTTAAATACGCAGATAATCTCGTTAGTTGTATTTAAATTGTAGAAACCCACTCATAATTATTTAGAATCATTAGAACTAATTAATTGCGGTCAGATGAATTAATGTATCGCCGTCTGAACCATTTGATGCGAGCTTAAATACCTAGGTATTCTAGTTAAGCCCAATTAAATGGTAAAAGACCAATAATCTTTATTTGTAAGGACTAGAATAAATTAAATACCACCAGCAGATTAAAATATAGTGCGTACTGATTTAAATTAATGTATTGCCAATTAAATCATTTCATGTTGTAATTAAATAACTAATTAATCTGGTTAGTTGTATTAAATAACATAACTCCCCTGGTAGATATTCTTGAATACTAAAAGTAAATTAAGGGTTATCCATAGACTAAAACTAGTATGCGTGCAAATTGAAGTATTAGGATATCATCAAATCGATCTATTAGGGATTTAAATGCCCAATTAATTCTTATTAGTGGCTCCAAAAGGGTAGAAGACCACTAATAAGTATTCCTAATAATTAGAATGAATTAATAGCCATTAGAAGATCTAAAACTATTCATGTCGATTTAAAATAGTGCGCGGCGATTTAAATAGCATTTAAGTTGTAAAAATCCGCAACTCGCTAAAATAAAGCTCGAGAATTGCATAGGGACGCCTTAGCATAATTTATCTACCAATTTAATTAAAGTATGATTTCTTTTATATCTGTAACTCAACTCGTCATGCACATTCTAAATACGACAAAAGCACTAGTATCTAAAAAGAAGAATATATTTGAATAACCTTGAGACTTAAAATCCATCAGAGGGGTAGATAATTGCATACTCGCCTACGAGGAATTAAATAGACATAATTACGTATGTGAAATCGGCTAGGAGTAACATTCGTCGTTAAATTTGCACGTGCATTTATGTAATCATGTTAATCGATAAATTGTCGAAGTCAATAAAACGCTAGACATACATCCTAGATAAGATCGTATCTCCTGACACTAGTAAGATAATGTCAAATAACGAGTATCGTATAGAAATTAACTTGATTGCCACAATCGGAGTTGAGTTGAGTGAAGCCTCACCCTAGGCGCACAACACATATCGACACCTCGCACTTTATTATATTTTCATAAATTAAGTCGTAGCCGACATATTTAATTGCAGGCAACTATCCGAGTCATGGGAAGGACTTCACCTAATTCTACTTAAATCCGAATATGTGGTTAAGTCTAGGCAAGCATTCCTTTTGAGCATATGATCAAAGTATCTTTAGTAAAATAAAGTATTTCCCTATTAGGTTATTATCACCATGCATGAAAATGAAAATCATGTTTGAATCGAATGATTGTGGTAAGAAAGAAAAGGAAGAAATCAGGCAGCCAGTTGGAGAAGCCACTGTCAGGCCAGTAAATAAGTGGGTGGAAGGTCCCCAAGGCAGGAGAAAAAGGGCAAGTGTGGGGGATCTTCTGCATAGGGATAAGATATAAGGTTAATCAGTCTTCATCCATGTGAATGGACCGTACTAAACGTATCAACCAATATTTCATCTGAGAACGGACAAAATCAGTAATACTATCAAGGTTATTATATTCTCCACATGGGTAAATATTATTTAGGGGATGAACCTAGGGCCAGTAAAGAGCCGGTAGTGGGGGATCCACAGCTGTCAGGCCCCAGGTCTTGCGAGTAGGCCGATCTGGGGGAAGCAGATCACAAGAACTCGAGACTGATCGGATATTCAGCAGTGGGGTGCGTGAAGGCGATATATTACGTAGTTGGGTGTTGGGTGAGGGTCAGAAACCACCCCAGCCAACAGCTATGTCGCTTTTGGTGGGTCTGGACATGGGTGGTACACCGCCCCAGGCTGCCGATTAAGAGTAACTGTGTGGAGATATAATATGCTGAGATAGATATAAAAGTCATGTACTCTGATCTGGGCACCGCGTCTTATGCAATGCGGAACATCCATGAGCCACCAGGATCAGAGTGATGATGGGTAAAGTGGTACAAACTTGCGCAATGCTATACAAATCATGAATTCATGCCCGTCTCTAGGAAAGGAAATCACGGAAACTTATGGTGGGTTTTGCCGTTCATATGAGTGTTTGATAGTTTTCTAAATTAATAATATGGGTTTTTTCCAAACTTAACAAAAAAACTTATTTTCTATACTCCTGAGAAAGAGGATGAGAATGAAAAAGAGATTGAGGATGAGCAAGAGGTTGAGGATATGAATGTGTATTCTTAGAAATGTAAAAGAGCATTCAGTGCATTTTGCTAATAACGCTTGCTAAGTACTTTTGTACTCACCCTTGCTATTATTTTTCCTTTGTTTTGATGTATGATAGACCAAAGGGTTGCTAGGATCTGGTGAAGACTACATGAATGGATTTAAGTATTACCTAGGTGGAATACTATGGACTCGTAATGTGAAGAGTAGGAGGCGGAGGCGACGACCGGAATTGTTCCTAGGGAATCCAATTGTAATAAGGTGTAGCTATATTATCTTTGCTTTAGGTAGATAATAGCTAGAATCTTTTTCATTTCTAAATATTGTAATATTCGAGCTCTTGCCACTTTGTAATGAACTTCAGCCCTGCGTGGCGATATTTTTTGTAATATCGTATTTTGTCTCTAATTATTGTTCCGCTGCAACACTCTGATGGGCTTATCATTCATTAACGTGATGTTCTATCGGCTAAAACGAATAATAATCCGTTGACTAGCATCATTACCCCATGGTAATTATGCGGGTCATTTCACATAACAAGTGATATAAATGTCAAGTGGTGTATAACTTTCAAGGAAAAGACTCAAGAACCACAAAAATTTGAAAAGCACCTAATATGGATAAAAGATTTACATGTGGTACCTATCATGGACAAAAGATTTACAATTGGTATCCTTGATTCATGGTGCTAGATGACATAAGAAGAGAACGATTGATCAAAAGGAAGAGATATGAAAAGATTTATGCCCACTGTTGCTCAGTTGAGGAGAAGCCATATCAGCAAGAGGTACCTGAGGGAGGATACTTCGATGACTTCACAGACTACGCTTTATTGTTGGTTTTTAGCTGCTAGTTTCTTTAGCCCTTTAGGTTATTAGTAAAATTGAGCAAACCATCAGTAAGTCTAGACACACAGCTATCAACAAAGCAGACAAACAAACCTGGGCCATCAATAATTCTTAACTCCAGCAGAAGTCTGGGTCTATGCAATAGATGTAATAGCCCAGCTATTTATTTCAAAAATTAGAAAAAAATAATTACCTTAATTTAAAATAAAACATTTGTTTTTGGTTGCTTAAGTCTTTAAAATTTATTTGCCTGATTTTCTGCTTTTAAAAAAAGGGTTTTTCTTGTGAAAAGTAATTTAAGTAAAAATAATAATAAAATATTATTAAATAAAGGATATTTTGAATTTCTGTATAAAAATAATTCAAATTAATTATTTGAACTCATTTGGCTTTTAGTTGGACTTTCTGTGAATTTTGTGGATTTAAAATTTTAATTTCAAAGTTAAACAGTATTTTATTATGAAAACTAAATCCCAAAATAAGTTTATTTCATTTTTCCTAAGTCATCCTATGTTTATAATAATTTTTCAGAATTTTTCCAGAAATTAAAAACTCCTTTTTAAAGTTAATTTGTGTTTTTATAAAAACTAAATGCCATTATGGGTTGAAAATATTTTATTAAGTCTAGAATGATTCCAGAGAATTCTCTGAATTTTTCTGGAAATTTTGGAATTTATTTGGTATTTGTCTAAGCATTTTAGAGCTTCCTAGCATTTCAAAAAAAACCTTAAAAAGAATTAAATCCCAGACTCTTCTCGGGCAGACAAGTGTCGCCCCCTGATCCGATCTGTCGTCGCCAATCTAATCCCCGCCGCCCACCCTAACTTACCTCTTCACCCTGAGAGATTATGTGGAGGTGTCTCCATGTTTGTGATGAGTAATTTACTTGTGTTCTGGAAAGTTTGAGTTTGATTTGGTTGGTTCGCGCCAAATCGGTGCATGGCGTAGTCTGGTTCGGTTGGTCTCGGTCGAATTGGGTATTTCATGTCTGAACACCTTTCTCTAATGCAAATATTGTCTATACTGTTTCGAGCAGTGCTATGTGATGGTTTCTTGTCTGTGATAGTTGCAGGACTTTGAGGCGAGGTCGTGGTGAGGTATGGATGGCCGGACTAGGCGCGGGCGTTGCTGAGGTTAAAGCGGTCGGGAGATGCCGAAGACGGTGAGGACTCGAAGTGGTTGCGAAGTGTTGACAGCAAGGACAGGAAGCTTCCAGGAAGTGGCGGCAGGGGCATTTCGGTAAAATGGGCTGCAAAATTGGAAGCAGGTTCGGTTGAAGATGACGGGTTGGAGACCCGTTAGCGGAAAAGAGGAGGAGGTTAGGGTTTAGAGTGAAATGTGTGGTTTCCCTCCAAATGTTGGTTGTTGACTTTTGCCTCATCTGTATGAGAGACATAGAGTGAAAGTGGGCTGACTCTTCTTGAATTTCCTTTTGAGGATGTGGGCTCTTCCTGTTAGTTGAGGGAAGTTGGCAGGGTACGAAGTAACAAGGGTTGTATTCTTAGTTCTGGTTGCGTCTCTCCAGTGCGTAGGCTTTTCATTTTTTGAGCTGAAGTGTGCTGTGTGCTGTTTCTCGGGAGAATGCCTTTCTCTTTGTGAACCAGGGCAGTGAGATGGGATAGTTGTAAAACATCGATTGCAATCATTTCTCTCAATGCAATCATCCATGGTTTCTTTTCAATTCGTGAGCTGATTTTTGTGTTGAGATGATTCTATTAACCTCTGTGCTTTAAGTTTGAGCTGAATCCCTTGCTTAAGTTGCTGCTGTTTTTCCTCCGTTCGGGCAAGTCCGAAATTATCTGAGTGTATGGAGCTGAGATGTTGTCTTATGAGGAGGTAACCAGCACTTGCCTTTTGTTTTGGTTTTGGGCGGAGTAGTAGTAGAGGAGTTTGGAGGTGCAGAAGAGGAAATGCCACAATTCAGCTGGTCTGGTATGTGTGCTTGCTGCGTGCGTGGAGAGGAGCTACGTGTGTGGGGAAGGGAAGTCTTTGGTCGTTGCTATTGCTAGTGCTCTATCAGAAGAGATGTGAAGCAATCAACCCTTCTTCAATCTCTTCCTTGTTCGGCTGCTTTGGACCTGCCGCCTGTCCTCTTTCCTTTTCGTTTTTGTCAGTTCGGTTCTCAGATATCTGCCCAGTTCTTGGTTCTTTGTCTTTTGGTGTGTACCTTCTAGTGTCTAGAGTTCGAGTTGCTATTTATTTCGTAATCAAGTTCTTTGTCCTAAAAAAAGGTTTTCTTCAACCGCAGCTTCATTTCTTTGGAGTTCTTCTGCATTTACAGTGCTGAAAAATCATTCGCTTAGACCTTCTGCTGAAAATCAACTACCGAGCCTTTTGCCCTCTGTGTCGTCAGTTCGGTTCTTCAGTCTTTCGCTCTCAATCTCTGTTTTCAGGCACCTTGTTCTGTTTTCTGTTCGGCTAGCAACAGAAACTGCACTGGCTTGTTCTTTTTTTGGGTATTTATTGTTTTCATTTATGTTGGCAGCAGTCAGTTCTTTTGTTCCTGCTTCCCTGCTGTTGGTTTAGTCTTAAATTTCCAGTGCGTGTTCAGTTCCTTCTTCTCCTGCCAATCTGCATTTTTTGTTGCCCTCTTTTCAGTCTGCAGTATGCAGATTTTCAACTCTCGGCAATACCAGTAGCGACTTTGAACTTAGTGCTCTATCTTTCAATTTTTCAGTAGCAAGGTAATCATTGTTGAATATACTTTTGGCTGTTGTGCAGATTGCTAGTTCTTAGTCCATTTAGTAAACTTGAGCAGGAAGTTGAAAGCTTTGTCTCAATTAGAGTGTAGTTTCAAATTGCCTTGTTTAAGTGAAGAAGCTTACCTTTAAAATCACTTGATCTTTGTTCAGTTTTTATCTTCGCTTATGTAGTTCTTTGCCGTCAATCTGCATGTTCAGTTTTCAGTTTTTCTTTAATTGCTGCTGTCGGCAAGTGGTCTGAAATCCTGGTTTCGGCTGAGAGCTGTAGTTCAATGCAGTCTTCTCTGCTTTCAGTTTTCAGCTGGCCAAGTTTATTGTTAAAGCCCTTGTGGTTCCAATAGCGATTTCAGAGAGCTTGAATCATCTTCTTCGTAGCTTTTATAGCTATCAGAGAGTTGATAATTTTTGTGGATACTTTGGGGGCGATATTTAAAAGGCACCATTCACCCCCTCCTCTGTTGCCGTTTCCGATCCTTCACACCCGCCTTCTTTCCTCTCGGACCGACACGTGGCACACCCAGGTTTCATATCCGCCATCAGATCTAATCACAGCCACTATCTTTCACTTACCCCTTCACCTGAAATCTAACGGCCCGGGTTAAATCCTTCTTCGCCCGATCGAATCTCGGCCGTGTTCTTTCACTTACCGGTTCGCTCAAGATCTAACGGCCCACTCTCTCCCCCTTTGCCACTTGTCACACATCCAACCACCGCCCTCTCCTTTTCCCCTCTTGTTGACAGGTGGGACCCACCCGATAGCCTGTCGTCCCCGCCACTTCTTCCTCCTCGCGACGCCACCGCTGCCGCCATTAGCGCCCGAAACCGAAGGTTTAAAACCTCTGTTTCTTCCACCGATCCCTCCCGTGCATTCACACAGTCATTTCCCTCTACTACGCCGCTTTCAACCTGACCGTTTTCCCTCGGTTTAAAGCCGTTCTTGCCGATTGCGCCATTCACAGCCGCTGTAATTCCGGCGAGCCATTACCCCGTACACCGCCCCCTGCCTATAAATATTACTCCCCGAGCACCCCCTCGCCACGCCACACTTTTCTCCTCCAATTTCACTCGATCTCGTCCCCCTTGCCGTCACGCCATGTCATTGCTTCGTTCTTCGCCGGCGGAACTCCGGCGAGAAATCCCCGCCGCCTCGGGCATCCTCGTGCCGCGCCGCCACCACTCTGAGCTTCAGTAAGGCAGGGCGCACCTCCTCCACCGCTTCCCCGAGCTCTTCTGCCACCGGAACGCCCCGCCGCCGATCGCCTCTCTCCGATCGTTGCTCCTCACCGCCGCCAGCCCTCATTCGTTTGGTGCCCTCGCCGAGCGCCGCCGGTCACCAGAACCCCAGCGACCATAGGTTCCCGAGCCGCCACCGTCACCGGCCCTGCCACGTCAGCAGGCCGAGGTGACGTGGCACCGACGTGACCACCAGGTGGACGCCATGTCTGCCTCGGCCCCCGCCACGTCAACGCCACCCATCTCCTTTGACATTGAAATTCCTTATGCCTTGTCACCTTAGATGAAAAATTTATAAATTTTTGTTGTTTTGCAAATTGCGCTTTGTCAAGGCAGGGCCTGCTGGTATATTAGTTTTTATTCCTTTCAATTTGGCTTTGAGTTAATGTGTTTGCCTCTTTGATTTACCATAGTGGATGTCATACTACTCAAATGATTTTAGCTGAGTTATTCAACCACTTCATGACTAGCGCATAGATGATTTTGTAAGTAGTTAAATAACCCCTCCTTAATGCTTTGTTCTTTCAGGGAGTTTATAGTGATATTCATGGTGGTGTCAAAGGAAAGTTGAGGGACCATTTGTAGTACCTGGTAGGCCCAACCCGGCCCAGCCCATGCCAAGGCCCCATATAAGAGGGGGGAACCAGGAGAGGGGGAAGCGAACTCGGTTTTTGCCTCCCCTCCCCTGCGCTCGCTGCTACTACCGCTCGCGATTTCTCCCCTGCGCTCGCTATAGTTGCTGCTCACTATCTTCTTCCCCGCGTGAATCCCGCCGTCGACTAGCCACCGGCACCGCCGCTCCTCCGGTCGTGCCCCACTCGTCCTGGACCCCACTCCCTCCGCTACTGGGCCGCCGCCCCTTCGCGTGCGCGGTCATCCGCCGTGCGAGGAGGCAAGGGGAGAGCTAGGGGCCGGCCGATTGAGGAGGGAGGAGGAAGGGGGGAAGACAACAAAGAGGATGGGGACAGGCCGTGAGGGAGGAAGGGTGGGAGCCACTAGTGGCATGGAGAAAGGAGAAGGAAGGGAGAGGGGTCGGGCGTGGGAAAAAAGGAGAGGAGTGGTTTGGCGTGAGAAAAAGGAGAAAGAGGGAAAAAAGGAAAAAGAAAGAAAGAAGGGGAAGAAAAGAAGAAGAAAAGGAAAAGGAGAGGAAAAAAGGAAAGGAAAAAGAAAGGGAAAGGGAAAGCTTGATCCGGTGTCGGATCCGTTAGATCCGACCAGAGTGCGACAGATCGTGCCCTGATCGGTCGTCAGGGTTAGGGTAACAGTTCAAAAACCCTTTTCCGTTATTTACTAAGTCTTGCATAAATTAGTATGCCAATTAAATACCAGGACAGTGGGACGGTGTCCGGTGAGAGGGAGGTCGGCTATACTGGGTTTATGCGTAAGAGTGACATTATTTGTTTGTATCTGTAACTGTAGCTTATACCAGTATAGTGGAGTGTCCACCCATCGATGGACCACTCATTTGCCCCGCCCTCTTTCAAACGGGGGTTCAACCTCTGCTCCCATGGAGTCCCTACCGAAGTAGGTCATGTTTCACTGTGTATGAGTGCAAAGCTTGATGCACATGCTTCCAATGCTGGCACTTAATTATAAATTACACTCATCAGTATTTACCTAACTGGTAACCATGTATCTCAGCTTATAAACATTGTAAATCATGGCGTGTAAATATGAATAGCAATCATTAACCACATTGTACTGTTCTACCATGCACTTGTTTGTCAGCTTGGTGAATGATGCGCGAATGGCACTGAGCTCGAACCGTCACTTGAACAAGCAGTAATCATTTTAATTCATTGCTAACACAATACATACATATACGAGTAAACAACATCGCACTTACACATAAATCCAGTATAGCCGATCCCCCTCTCACCGGACACCTCATTGTCCCGGTGTTTAATCGGCATATTATTTATGTGAGAATCAGTAATTAAACAGAAAAGGGGTTCCGAACTGTTACCCTAACCCCCGACGACCGGATCGGGGCACGATCTGTCACTCTCCGCCAGATCTGGCAGATCTGGCATCGGATCAGGCACTCCCCTTTTCTTTTCTTCTTTTTTTTCCTCCCTCTTCTTTTTTTCTCTTCCTTTCTTTTCCTCTCCTTTCTTTCCTTTTCTTTCTCTTTTTTTCTTCCTCTTTCTTCTTTTTCTTCACCCAGCCACCTCCTTCTTTTCTTTCTTTTTTTTCTTCCCCCTTCCCACTTCCTTCTCTTCTCTTCTTTTTTCTCATGCCGCTAGCCTTCTCTTCTCTCTCCTCTCCTTCCTCTCTTCCTCCCCTCCTCTCCCGCCTCGGCCCCTCTCCCGGCCAGTTCCTTCCTCTTCCTCCATGGCCATCGGCACCTCCCCACTCTTCCTCACAGCCGGCTCTTCCTCATGGCCGGCGGTGGCACAACAGCTAGGTGCGACGCGTAGCGTAACAGGGAGCGACCATGGCGGCTGCACACCGGTGCGCGGGGCGACGTCGACAGCTGAGCGACGACAGCGGGCGGAGGGCGACGAGCGGCAGCGCCCAGCGGAGGCGCGCGAGCAGAGACGACGCTGGGCGGCGGCAGCGCGCGCAAGCAGCAGGGGCAGCGGGAGCTCGGGAGAGTTCGGGGGAGGGAAGCAAATGCCGATTTTGCTTCCTCCCGACCTGGCTCACCCTCTTATAGGGCTTGGCGTGGGCTGGGCTGAGCCAAGCCAGCCCAGGTATGACAGTCTCCCCCCTTAACAGAATTCGACCTCAAATTCTGAATCTCGATAACCTACATGGGAATATAACAAACTAGATTGAACATAAAACAATTCCAACTCGTACCCGTGGAGAACAACTCCGGATACTTCTCGCGCATGCGAGACTCCAATTCCCACATTACTTCTCGCTCAGACTGTTGCGACCACTATACCTTAACATACTTTAACATTCTGCGCCTTAACACCTTTTTCGATTCCTCTAGAATACGAACTGGACGGGATTCAAAAGTGAGGTCTTGCTTAAGGGACAACGGTTATACAATAATCATGTGCTCTGGGTCCCTTAAGTATTTTCTCAACGTAGAAATATGAAACGCATTATGCACTCCTCGCATAGACTCGGGAAGTTCCAAATGATATGCCGACTTTCCAATCCGTGCCAGAATCAGAAATGGCCCAATGTACCATGGGCTAAGCTTTCTTTTGGTACCAAATTGCACAATTCTTTTTGTGGGTGATACTCTCATAAGCACATGATCCTCCACTTCGAACTCTAAATCTAGCCTCCTATTATCTGTACGGACACTTTGATATTTGGGATGCTAAAGTGGGACGATGAGATTGATGAAGATATGAGCCATAGAATAAAAGTGGGGTGGGTGAAATGGCGCGAAGCCTCACGTTTCCTGTGTGATAAAAAAAAGTCCCTCAAAAGGTAAAGGGTAAGTTCTATAGCACAGTGATCAAACATGCGATGCTATATTGAGCGCAATGTTGGGCAACTAAAAGACAACATATATAAAAGATGAGTGTAACGCAATGATATACATGATATGGTGGGGGTAGCACCATTTGAAGAGAAGCTTGTTCAACATCGCTTGAGATGGTTTGGACATCTCCAACGGATGCCTCCTGAGGCACTGGTACGTAGTGAAATTTTAAGACGTATCGAAAACTCAAGAAGAGGTAGAGGTCAACCAAGATTGACGTGGGAAGCAGTTAAAAGAGACTTAAGGGATTGGAATGTAACCAAAGAATTAGCTTTGAATAGGAGCGTATAGAAGTTAGTGATCTACGTACCGGAACCATGATATAAGAAGGTTTAGGGGCGGTGTTTTAGGCTCCTTGCTCATATGGCAATATGTAGGTTTAGGGTTTTGTCTTGTAGGTTTTATTACAAGGCTCTCGTTTCTTTAATCTTGAGGTTTCATTTCTAGTCTACCACAATTTGTTTGGGAAAAAATGCTTTGTTGTTGTTGTTGTACACATATTTTGGCAAAACTATCAGAAATCTACACATTTTGTCCACTAATAGGTACGTCCAACATGTCAATTACAATGAAAGGTGGTTCCACATGGCAGATGCATCACATTTAAGGGGAATTGATGGATGTGTAGTTTATTGAAACATGGTCCAAAGTACCTGTAGCTCAGCAAAATTTAATTTAAAGCTTGTAGTTCTTTGACTGTTATGCCAAAACACTTGTAGTTTTCAGAAATTTACTCATATTTAGTAGATTTGTCATGAAAAATACTTGATGGCACTTATAGTTACTAATATATTGTAATGAAAACCAGTGGTTTAATTTTGTATCATTGAAGTCATGAAAAGTCAACATGGATTTACAGGTATAACTCATTTTATCGTAATGTTTCAATTCTTTTTTTACAATATTTACATTATCAATCTATTTGTTCTGTGCAGATAGTGGTGGTTGATCACGCGGATGTGATATATATGCAGGTTAAACTCCAACTCTAATATATTGTTGTACTTATTTGGTGATGCCTGCTGGTACAAATGACTCTTGGTATGCTTGAATGTAGAATTGGTCACATCTGCATGCTGTGTTTGAACAACTAAATCATTTGCCGTCAAAAGAACATGGGACCAATGTGATGTGGATTAGGCCATGATAATTATGATTTATTGAATATTTATTTACCTCCATGCTCTATTTCCATATTCTGATCTAAATAACATCAGTTTCCTGTATTGTGAATAGCAAAATAATGTGGCAATTTTATTCGTAAATTATTTTTCTATGTTTGTGACTACAAATCCATGTTTTTTATATTTTTATTTTCTTCGGTCAAGGTACTTGGATCGGCGCGCACGGTTCTATCGGCAAACAATATTCTTAAGCTCGTATCTTACTCCAGGTATGGAATTTCACATGGAACTTTGGCCGACAGTATGACTGTATGAGCCATATGCAATAACTTGTGTCCTTCTAGGCTCTATCTTGTAGCACTCAACTAGGTTTTCAATATCGACTCATAACGTTATGCCCATTATGCATTGAATCCTGATTCCTGATCAGCATTTATGTTTTAATATGTTACTATATTATTATAAGAGATAATTGGTTTTTTAGGACTCTAAACATTGGGCTTCGCATATTTAGGACTTCAAATATTGACTTCGCAAAATTAGTACTTATATCATGGACACTTTGATTTCCAGGGTATTATACCTTATTTATTACTTTGTAATCTTTTTCTTAATACTTAGCACTTTTTTTGACCCTTATACCCCTCACGTGCAGCGTGCGGAGTCCATCGATCGCAGACGCACTGGAGTCCATCTCGCACACGCGCATCGGGCCGAAGACTACGACGGCGCCGCCATCCGCCAAGATCGCGCGAGAAAAATCGGATGAGGAGCCCGCCAGATCACGTACACACGCAAGCTGCTTGCTGCGCATGCGCAGTCGGATGTTGGCACAGCGTGCCTTGATATTTTGCGGTGGAGGCTAAGACACCAAATAGGGGCCTGCCGATCCAACGTTGCTACTCCCGACAGAAACTACATAGCAATATATGGCGCACCAGCTATTTGTGTAAACGTGGCAAAGAAATGTTGAAAACCGGTGCCATGCCATGCGGGTTCGCCACCACTCAATTTACGCTTTAGCCAATCGGATGGCTAATTCACGATTATTGTGTGCTGATAACATGCAAAAGGAGTATTGCTTGACCTCAATAGTTCTATGAATCGATACAAAATGAGCATGCCAATTTTGTCGACAGAGCCTCGCAACCAGAGAAACACAAATGAGCAACGGATGCTTAATTGTCATAGGATGCCGAAAATCCAATTACACCTTCTCGGTGTCTTGAAAGGGTTGCAATGGTGGGAAATTTGAATCCTAATCCTTGTTCAAGAGAAGCGGTGGTAATTGACCAATTGCTCCATGGTTACCAATTGATGCAAAACCCCATCTCACCTCGTAAGCATATTGTAGGGCATTCATGATGCAAAATTTGAATGAGCTGTTATGACAAATGACTACTTAAATTTTACTACCAGTCTTCTGAGCAAACCGGAGGTGCACTTCACATCTCATAACTTAATAGCTCACATCACAAGCACAAGATCTTGATCGAGTTCACAAAAACTAATTTAAGTGATTCCACCTATCACATTACAAATAAGATATCTTTCATCCAATTTGTAGCTTTCTTTTTGGCGTCAACTTCTTTGGTGGAGCTGCAGGTGCCATCCTATCTGGAGTACTTGTGGTTGTTTGTGGAGAAGAAGAACCTCCTCTCCCAAAGAAGAAGGCAAGGCGATTGCACATATATATGTCATCACATTTAGTTAAATTTTTGCCATTTGTGCATTACTCAACAGAGAAGAGAGAAGAGGTTCGATACTTACCTTCTAGTGACTCTGCCTGGACTATTCTGTAGTATCTGTTCTCTAGTTGGCCTTTGTGGGGTGATAGGTTCACCAGGTTTTGCTTTTGTGCTATTCTTTCTAGGCTTTCTCTTCCTGTATTTAAGTACACAAAATATATTCAAACCTTTTAGGTGATAATTAAAGCTTTGAGTAGAGAACAAAGAATTACCTTTTTTTGGTTCCATTTAGTGGGCACTTGTAACTAGCTTGCCTATGACCTTTCAGTCCGCATCTTTTGCAAGTCATTGGACCTTTGATCATTGTCTTCCCCTTAGCATTGGTGGTACTAGCAGCAGCATTTGCGGTATCAGCAGCAGCAACATCTGCAGTACAATTTGCACCTTTTTTCTTCTTGCCACCTTCAAGACATCCTTTGATTCTCAATTTCCTTCGTCTTCCAGAATCTGCCTTTGCAAGTGGCGCGCCCAAAAAGAATGACAGATCCACTTGTGGCCACTGCGACTTGTCTGTCATTGGCTCAATCTCTCTCCTATAAGCAGCCTTATAGTTGTCCACAGAAAAGTAATCATGCACAAATTGTTCAAGATTTACATTCCTTTGTGCTGTTACAAAAGCCAAAACATGTTGACATGGCTTTCCAGTGTGCTGCCATTCAAGACAAGTACATGTCTTTTGATTTAGCTTCACAATATGCCTTTCACAATTTTTGCTGTTGTCCCAAACTTCTGCACTCCAATTGGCAGACTCCACAACTTTCAAATGCCCCAAACCTCTAGAATTTGCCTTCAGTTGAACCATTATAGATGGTAGAATCCTTCCAGATAGTAGTCTTTCTCCAATCCTCCTCCTCCTCCTCCACAAGTCCATGATCTTCTCTCTCACCTTGTCAGCTAGTTCTGCAACTGGCAAGTCTTTAATGTCTCGGATCCAGTTGTTGAAAACCTCAGCTATATTATTAGTGATGAAGTCACATTTGATATCAGGATTGAAGCCACACCTGTACCATAACAGAGAATGCCACTCCTTTAACCACAACCATACATCATTTGATTCTGTAAATATTTTATTCATATGTTCTATGAACACCTCTTCCCTGTAAGCCCTTGCTGCAGGATACATCCTTCCAAATCCATGAAACCTTTTCTGAAAATTCTTAATAAGATGCAAAAAACATTCCCGTTGTTCAGCCTGAGGAAACACATTCTTCACTGCATTTTCCAAGCCTTTGCAAGCATATGTGCAAACTGCGAGCAGTGGAGGATCTCCTATGGCATTCTTAAGTTCAGTCATAAACCAAGTCCAATTATCTTCTGACTCAGAAGGAATGAACCCATATGCAAGTGGATATATTCCATTGAGACCATCAACCGCCGTAGCTGAAGCAAAATGGCCATTCCACCTTCCATTGAGTGCTGTGGAATCTATACTCAAATATGGTCTACATCCTTCCAAAAATCCATCTATGCATGGTTTAAGTGCGCAGAAAAAACGATGAAAATATACATGACCATCGTCCTCCAAGATATCAATCTCCACGACACTTCCAGGTGACCTCTTCAAAACCTCAGCCTTCCATCTATATAGCATGTCAAAACTTTCTTCCCATTTACCATACACTTCTGCAAGTGCCTTTTCTCGACCCCTCCAGACTGTGTCATATGAGATTGTGACAGAGTACTCATCTTGCAACTTCGTCTGGAGTTCTTTAGCACCCATGTTGGGCGTACTCCTAAGGATACTCACAGCCTTGCTAGCGACCCAAGCCTGAGACGGTGTTATGGTCTTCACCCTGCTGCTTGAAATGCAATTATGTCCATCCTTTAAAGTAGTCACCTGCATTTTATATCCAAACAAAACAGTTAGGAAAATATCTGTACAAAACTCCAAGGAAAATATATAGCTAATCAAATATTACCTTTATAGTATGGTTATCATCCTGCCGGGTGCCAACAATACTCCAAGGGCAATCTTCACTAGACTTGCAGTACCCTCTAAACTTCTTCTTAGTTGACTTCTCTGTGCCTAGTTCAAATTCCTCGTTAATGGCAAATTGCCTCACAGCCAACCTGAATTCGTTCATCGATGGGTACATCATGCCAAGGTCCATAATTGGGTGGTCTTTATCATATGTAATGACTACCTCATCTGGTATGGCATCAGACACTTGAACTAAAGCATCCTCAGTATCAAGCCACTCCACAGCCTGACCTTTTTTTGCCACATTTGCATTCTCCTGTACAACTTTCTTTCGTCCCTCATCCTCATCCCTCAAGCCTAATATAGCATATAACTGATCCTCATTAATCATTTCAATTCTCCCTTCATCATCATGTGTCTCCACAATCTACAAGTTATCCCAATCAACTTCTACCACAGCTGAAGAATACTGTGCAATATCATCATTCCCATCTGGTGGTTCCATGCCACGGACTAATATGTTACTCACGGACTCCTAATGAAGTATACTGAATGTTACTTATATCTGACATAAAGAATCAACATGAATTCGCCACAATTTGAGTCTCCACAATTTCAATCAAATGCGATTACAAAATACTAAAGAAAGGAAACTGAAGATCACCTTGATGTCTTGGTGGAGTTGTTGCCGACAATCAGTGGCGCAATGGAGAGCGAGGTTTCAAGAGATCACAAGCAGAATAGCAAAATCCTGCATCACATGCCAAGATTCAATAATCATCTGTATATACTTCAGCACACAGGAAAAATCTTGCAAAAATAACTTCCTCTTGTAAAAATTTCTACAGAAACCTTACTAATACTTGTTGCAAGTAACACAAACTACATGGGCTAAGGAAAACCCAGCATGGTCGCTAAGAACAGAGAGATCCTGATGTTTGTACAAGTTAATCGCCACCTCCCGGCTACCCATGATCCATCTACGCACACAAAAAGAAAGAGCTAGCATCACCATCCAAGAATAATCTCCAAATGCTTCTCCGTGCAGGAAAAAATGCGCAAAAAGAATCTCGCAAATCGCCACCAGACTAAATTGTGATCAATCCGAACATGTTTGTTTGAAAAACAGAATGATTTGGGCCCTACAACCTGCGATATCGCGGCGGCGCGAACCGGCAAGACTGGGAGGAAACGGCGTCGGCGCGGGCTCCTCGATCCGTTTTTCGGCAGCGATCTCCGGCAGGACTGGGCGGCGCCGTCTGTAGTCTTCGGCCCGACTGCGCGTGTGCGAGAGATGGACTCCCAGGTGCGTCTGCGACCGATGGACTCCCCGTACGCGTACGTGAGGGGTATAAGGGTCAAAAAAAGTGCTAAGTATTAAGAAAAAGATTACAAAGTAATAAATAAGGTATAATACCCTGGAAATCAAAGTGTCCATGATATAAGTACTAATTTTGCGAAGTCAATATTTGGAGTCCTAAATATGCGAAGCCCAATGTTTAGAGTCCTAAAAAACCAATTATCTCATTATTATAATTAGTGTGTAGGTGCTTAACGGAGTTATGCAAGGTGCTCTGTTATTTCAATTGCTTGCATTAGCTGTTCATGTGGGACCGTGATACCTTGATGTGCTAATACGGAATAGATTTTGTTTTTAATGGTGCTATGTAAAGTTCATCTTATACCTTTTTCGCATGGCCGTCCATCTGTTAATTCATAAACCTATATATGCTTTAATCATTTCCCTGTTATGCAGAGATGAATGCTTTATTCAATGGATTATGTTTAAATTATGAGGGGAAGGTATATATAGCATGTTGGAAGTCACTTAGTTAGGCATTGGCATCGTTGAACTCATGTTTCTAACATGCAGGAACTTAACTTTCTCAGGTTAAGTTGATGACTGAATATTCAGGTGTTCTTCCCAAAATACAGCTTGAAGCACGGCAGGTCAGTTTTTCTAATGTCTTTCCAGATGTTGTTGCATTGTTGCAAATTTAATCTGTTGATATATGGACGTAAACAAAATTTTCATGCCATGGATTCAGAGTTGCTCCTGAAACTTGATTTACAAATTTTGAATGGACTCAACTCTCAAGGACACACATCCTCTGGTCTTAGGTGCTAAAACAATATCTATTAAATTACAAATGTTTTTCAATGTCCAATCAATAAACAGGTGTATGAAAGGTTTGATGCATCTCCTATCGCTGAAGCTGACGATGCCCGCTTTGATTATTTCTGCAAAAAGGTGAGTTTTTTGTGCCTGTATGGGATATCTACATGTATAGTGGAGTTGATTTAATTTATTCTTTTCTTAGGAGTCATATTATGCAATTCTTTGTATTAAATAACTAAAATTATAGGACCAATGTATTGTCACTTTTTGTTTGCACTGATGTAAAATACTTGGTGTAATCTGGCTTTTGCTGCACTGGCTAGTAAGAGGATTTGTAATTGCTCGGTTGCTGTAAAAATCAGTAGTTTCTTCCGTTTGAATTGGCCATGACTTGAGCAATGCTAGTCGTTATTCTCCAGACTTTCCAGCAACAACGATTTTTAGACTAGTTAGTTATGCACTTCTCTATTTGAATGAATGGAGTTTACCCTAGATTTTACATTGTTGGAGGCCGCTTAGGTCAAAGCGAAGCATCAAACATGGCATGCTTGATAATCTATTATGAAAAATTTTACCACACTGACAGTTCATTTCTAAATATCACACATCTTCAGAGTATGTAGTATTGTAGTATTTCATGTCTAAAATATGGTATGTATTATGTAAACAGTTATGGTACAAGAACTAATCTTACTGAATCTCTTTCTCTGCTGTGTGCTACGTTGTGTTGCAAAGTAAATGTTATTAACCTTAAACGAACCAGATTTCATTGCTCTGTAAGGCCTATCTCTTGACAACACAGCAGAAGCTTGATCACTAGATTGAAAAAAAAGGAGAACTTCTCATCTGCCTAATCCATGATTCAATCAATCACAATGCTTATTATTACTCTTGTGCTTCTGTATTTGACGTAGGATATGTCACAATGCTTGTTATTACTCTTGTGCTTGTGCCTCGGAGGTTCCAATATTCCTCATATACCCCAAATTCCTCCCCCTTTTCACGCCAACCATAAAATTCCAAATGAGAAAGCATGCTTCTATCATTTGCTTCAAATTAACTTAGAGCTTTACCAATAAGTTATTATTATACTACTTCTAAAGTATAATTTTATTGGCGTGAAACCAATCACACTTTGTACTATAGAAGATAGAGTTATATATAGACTTGAAGTTTTTGGGGTTTATAGCATTTTCTAGTCGAGGTGATCCTTTTGGGATTTAACATTTGACTAGATTTCTTGTGCATTCAAGGACACTTTTCCTATTGCCATCTGGGCAATAATAAACTGGGCATATTATCCTTTTCAAATATCAGGCATAATACTTACAAATATTATTTCATGCATGAATAATTAATCTTACTTCAGGTAAGATATGCTACTGGCAATGTGTTCTATTAAGCAACTATTCAGCGGGGTAAGATTTTAACAAAACAACTTAGACCAAAAATTTATGGTATCTGGGAAAATAATTTTCTAATGCATAATTTCAACAAAAGATAAGAGGTATTCTTCATGAGCAAGATCAAGCTCGACAGGAGCTACATCTATACAATTGATGCTACTCATGTGGAAAAATGACATCCAAATAAAGCTAAAGAATAACTAGGGGAATGATGTTGGTCTCCATATTGTTCACCGTAGGCATATTCTTATTTATGAATACACCTGTTTATTTGTAACATACGGGTTACCTAAACTTTGTCCAGAGACAGTGTGGTGCAAGGCGGAGTAATACTCGCCTGCGGACTTCTAGTCCTAGAAAGAGCAATAGATTCTGGCAAAGTGCCTTCAGGGCTACCAGTAATACTCTAGGGTAGAGACAATACGTCACCAACTACAAAGTTTTTACCTTTCAATAGTAAAAGGGTACAACTCTGTCAGCATCAGCCTTAACAGTGGTATGATTGTATGCTAACGAAATAAGCCTAAGTGATATAATTACAGCCATTCAAGGCGTGTAAATATCCACTTAGTGATGCCCAATATTCATGCAATTTTCTACATGCTTACTTATGTTAAGTAATATCAAGTGCATGAAATGAGTGCAAAATAGTAAAGATTTACTTTTATCAGTAGATAAATTATCATTTTTCAGATTTTTCTAGCAAACCTTTTGAGATTTTCTGATGATTATTAGGGCATTAAAGCAATTTTCAGAATTACTGACCCATTAAATAAATCCTCAAAACACACAATGCCAGGAAATAAACCATAAAAAAATATGATGCTTCCAAGGTGTGTTAGGTCTAAGGTTTCACAAAATTTATGGAAACTCATATACCTAAAAACCAAGTTTTAGGATTTACTAGAATTTTCTAACAATTATAATAATTTTTTGCTAATTAATAAATAATTTTTAGAAATATTAAATAAACAAAAAATAATATACTAAATAAAATAATTTCAGAAGTATAAATAACAATGCCACAATATTAATTGGATAACAATAAAGCTAAAATAATAAAATATATGGACTAAAATCAGTCTACTGGACCAAATTGTAATTATGATAAACAGCAGGGACATATTCATAATTATATTTCCTGTTTTCATTATATTCATTTTAATTTAATCAAAACCCGAGGACTAACTGCAAAATTGCTATCGCATATTTATAATTTTATAAAAACCTGAGGGCGTTTTTTTCAAAATGGCGTCTCCTTATCCTTTCCCCACCGACACTCAAATCAGCTAAATCTTATCTGTTCCACCAGCCACCTTTCCCCACTGGCGTTCACTATCTTCCGCCACAATGGCTCCGGCCGCCCTCTCCACTGACCATGCCGGCTTCAACCATTCTCTCCCCATCGGTTTCTTCTTCTTCCCCCTTGCCGGTGGCAGATCTGGCGCGCTCTCCGACGGGGGAGCGGCCAAGCATGGGTGCGGCGCCGGGCGGAGTTCGGTCGGGACAGCTTCGGGTGCCATGGTGCAGCGGCGGTCACGGGGTTCCAACGCAGCGGCGATAGGTGTGGACTCCAAGCGGTAGGCGATTCAAAGCTGCAGGAGGCTCAGCACTGTGTGCGGCCCTATGCGGCGACGGTTGGGCACGACAAGCAGCCCGACATGGCGATCGGGTTAGGCGGCGGCGACTTCATGCGCGAGGGTTGTGGCCGGTGCTTCGGGTGCCGACCGAGCGCGGCCGGGAGCAGGGGTTTTGGGGACGGCGGCTGGTAGCGCTCGCGTGGATGAGGGCAGTCGTTGAGGCATCGTCAGCTTCAGGCCGGTGTCCAAGGAGTAGGGCAGGGCGTCGTGTGGCTGTTCAGGCCGCCGTGGCGCATGGTAGCGGCGATGATTTCGGGCCGAAAGGTGGCGGCTTTAGGCCAGAGGGCGAGTTCCGATGGTCATCAACCCGCCGTAGTGGCTTCTAGTGGCGGTGGAGGCGAGGGCGGTGCGGGCACCGCCGGCGTTAGCGCGCGGCGGTGGACGGGGCCAAGTGTCGGTGGCTTCAGGCTAGGCCGAGCTTCGATGGTGGCAACAAGTCCTGGCTGACGACTTTGGGCGGCGGCACCGAGACCAACTTCGTGTGACAGCGTCAGGCTCGGGTGGCGGCCGTCGGTGCCGCACATGAGGTGGTGGTGACGGGCCGCGACAGTATGTTCTCGCCGTATTTGGCCGATCCAAATGCAAGATTTGTTGATCGAAGATATACCCAGATTTTAACTATCTATGCCTCACAATCTAGATTATAGCATATTAAACCTACTGGAAGCAATAGATCTAATCATCGTATTGCAAATAATCAAATAATCGAAATTCCAATATAGATCGATCTAGGAGATATACGGAAAAACATAAAGATCATAATTACAGATAAAATCTAGGATTATGCAATTTGTCTACTGGTCAAATAAACCTTGATATAATCAATGCATTGCTAACAATTAGAATTCAATCTAAATTGATCTACGAGATCGCAGTGCATAATAGATTGGTTTTAGATTTGCATACCGTGCATTTGTAGAGTGGGTCGTGCTGATAGCGTGTTGTGAAATCGATGTACAATAGATGAACGGCAACGCAATCCATGAACACAATCGTCGAAGGCAATCAATCAATCACACAAGACACTAAGAGAAAAGAACACTAGGTATTGATAATAAATTAGTTTACATGGTGCAATGCCTCTATATTTATAGTAGGAAACCACTAGGGGTAGTTTAGGTATTTGCCCATATCATAAACCCTTTACGTTTCGTAACAGTTAGAATGGCGTTGGCTTATGACTTTTTTACTGTAGCTGCCTTATTTTTTATTATAGCTGAGTTAACTTATTTAGCATAATTAAATTTTAAAATTTAAAAATAAAAAAATATGTTATCCCATCACAGACAATGCAATGAAATACGGAAAAAAATAAAAAAATCTGAAATAAAACAAAATAATCAGAAAAAACAAAAAATAAATAGTAACAAAAAAAAGCCAAACGCCACCGCTGCAGCTGCAGCTGACTTGAGCGCGGTTCCATAAGAGATGCATTGACGTAAAAATTAGATTGTACCATAGCTCAAAACAAATTGATTGCATCATGTAACACCCCCGTCTTTGGTAAATAGGGATGTTGTACATCCTACAGTAGCCTAGGAGTTCTGTTGCAGACATGAGAAGTATCAAGCCTGCTCATGAACAATTAAAAAGGATTAGTTTGACAAAAATAAGACCTAGCGGTAAATTTTATCAATTTTATCAGCGTCCAAGCCCAAAACTTACCTTACAATCAGAAGAACCGAAGAAAACTCCCACAGTAACGCTTGAGTGTGACCATAACCCTAACATGAAACTTGTAACATTGTTCTTCTTCTGGAAAACCGTACTCAACAAGTCACATAAGAAAATGCTAAATAATTATATGCAAGGGATTTCAAAGAATGGGACTATAGGGGTTCTAATATCTTATGTGGATGCAGTTTTATTTCGCAAACCTTTTGAGTTTAAACCAAGAAAATCAAAAACTTCTTAATAATTGGGGGTTTCAAACTTGATTATCAATCTTTCCAATTTTTCAAATCATTCCAAATCTACTTATGCTTCATTGATGGGATCACCCAAATAAACACAGCTTCATTTACCGGAAGCACGGTGTATTCGAATACCATTTATACATGACTCTACAGGCTGCTCAGCTTTACCCACAAGATTTCTTAAGCTCCCCAGTAGAGTTAAGAAAACAAGGGTTTTCGCTTACTCAGTTTTTTATATACCCTTTACCCGGTAGATGCTGCATCTACACAACTTCGGGAACCTAACGGGCCAAAGTCTGATTGCTGCCTCCGATTTGTGAGGACTTACTATTTCTTTTCTTTTCTTATGTAGAGGTTCAATCGAACTAAGTAGCTACTAATCCAGGTTTGATGAACCAACGCTTATGGTTGAGCGTTTACTATGTTCTTTATTTGGCATAAGGGTCTAGTCTTTACATTATTACCGAAACATCACCGCTAGTATCTCCTGACACTAGCCAGTACTACTGTACTGCATCCTTTTCTTTTTATTCCTCTTCTTTCTAGGATAAGGTCAGGGGACCCAGCCATCTGGTGGCTTCCCGTGATTACTCCCTATCATCCCTTTTCTTTTACAAATCCTACCGACAAGCGTCGGATCACTTAGTAATATAAAACATGAGTTTACTATACTACCATGAAGTATTATTAATACTGTATTTTATGTGACTAAGTCTTGTCACGGTGAATGTGGTTATCAAAATTAAGATCAGCCTTTGTCGGGTGGTAGGATGTAACTAATAGCATGTCATTCCAAACAATTTGTACATAAAATAACAGCGTAAAAGTAACATAATGAAAATATGATTAATAAATAATTAAAGAAATGACTAAGTCTTGTCACGGTAAATGTGGCTATCAAAATTAAGATCAGCCTTTGTCGGGTGGTAGGATGTAACTAATAGCATGTCATTCCAAACAATTTGTACATAAAATAGCAGCGTAAAAGTAACGTAATGAACACATGAATAATAAATAATTAAAGAAATGTAGGCTCAACATGATCAAAAACATGCAACTTGCCTTATTGTTTTCGTTAATTGCTCTTGTTGATCTTCTGGTGTCCAGCTCGACGGGTCCGTGGGCTAGCGCAAAAGACGGGCTAGTTCCTTGCTTTGCGGAATGCAAGTTGGGAACAAAAGACAAATAAATAACAGAAAGATAAAAAGAAAATAGGATTGGGCGGTTAAGGTTTAGGTGGCGAGTGGTTTGGCTGGTCGATACTAGGGTTGGCTTTCAGGATGCTCAAAAGGGCAAAGTATATTTTTAGGGTTTAATGGGTAGTGATGGCGAAGATGGTACTGGATTGTTTCGGGTCGACTTTAAGGTGGGTTAGGGTTTCACTAGTGGCTAAAATTATAAGGTGGAGTGGTAGTGGCAATGACAGGTTAAGGGTGATAAAAAGGAACATATACACTTTAGGGTTTCGTCGGACGGAAAAAGGTTTGGATTGCGTCGATTTTTGGACTTGAAGTGGTTCTTTGGTGGTTTTGGGTTTTCAGGGATCTGGTATGGGGAAACGGATCCCAGAATTGGACACACGAGCTTGAAATGGTTAAAACGAACATATTTATGCTAATCGGGTCTGGTGAACAATAACGGGTTTGAGGGGCACTGTTCACCGCGGATCTGGCACTGTTCACGTGTGTGCCCGCAAGCCACAATGCATCTTCCTCCTCGGTTCACCTGCGCGCGTGCGAGGCAGAGGAATAAAGCGGTGGTGATCGGTGGGGTTGTGGCGATTTGCGACTGGTTATGGAAGTGGGAATGGGTTGCTGGTAGGTTGGTGATTCCATTTTTGTGACTGGTGGTGGCAGGGGCTTTGGCAATCGCCGGCGGCGGCGCCATTACCTTGCTCGGGTTTCTAATGGCATTAGGGTATTCTAGGGGTTTTCGGGGCAATTGCATTGCCTTTTGAGTATCTCTGGGGTGGCAGGAAGCCTGGTATGGTGGCAGTTTGGATGGGGAACGCATGGTGTGAGCTGTCCACGGTGACCCACCATGGTCGGGCGACGACACTCGTGGCCAGGGCGGTGAAGGCTATGGGGTTTGCTGGGAAGGCTTGGGACGGATTTCTGGGGTGATAATGAAGCTCTAGGCAAATGTAATTGAATTCTAATCGAAAGGATTACTTGATTGGAAATTCAAACTCACCTCAGGGTCTCGGGTGCCTTCAGGCAGCAGGGTGGCTTTGGGAGCAATTGGGGGTGTGGAGGGGTTGTTGTGCGTGTGTGCTTTAGGACGGAGGGGTGCTGGGGTTTAAATAGAGCCAAGGGTGGTGGATTCGGGGTGCCCTAGAACCGGCGGCGGGAGGCAAACCAGGGGCTTCAGGAGAGGTTGGGGAAGCTCGATGCTGGCGGTTAAGGGAGAGGCTCTGACAGTTTTGGGGATTGTTTTGCGGCGGTCAAAAGCCAGTGAAAACTGGTTGGGTCGACGGTGAGGGGGCTGTCGGCATAGAGGATAAGCGAGCGGCGGCGGCGGTTTGGCTTAGGCGGTGTGGCGCGCGGGTGAGATTGGGGAGCTAGTCTAGGGCTGCAGAGCGAGGAAGACGGTCTCTTGACCGAAGCGGCGCGTGGTAGTGGGGAAGCGGTGGGCGAGCACAGGTGGCGGGAGGAGTCAGTGGCGGTGGTGATATTTTCTGTTTGTGAACAGTGATCGCGCAAATATCCGATGGTTAGGCAGTTTGGCAATGGTTTTGGGCTAGAATGGGCCGGGCTGGGTGTGAAATTGGGCCAGGTTGGGCCAGGGATTGGCAAGAATCCAAGAAAATTGAAAATTCAAAGTTTTTGAAAATTTTGGTTTTTCGGTTTTGTTTCACATCACATGCTTGCCTGTTTATGCTCACACGTAGCAAAGAGGCTAGCCCAAGTCTCTGCATGCCGTCCACGCGGGAATCACATCCTTGCACGGTGCACCCTCACACATAGCAAAAAGGCTAGCCCAAGTCTCTACATGCCGTCCACGTGGGCTATGTCCTATATAAAGGGGCCTCGTAGCTCGCACTTTCATCACCAGCTACTCCACTCATCGCAAACTACTACAAAAAACGAAGATGTTCACCACAGCGAGAGCTGCAAACTTGGCCATGAAAGCCACGCACGCGTGCGTGCTCGTACTTGCCTTTGCTACGGTGACCATGCACGCCCAGATGTGTGGCAAGCAGGCCGGCGGTAAGAAGTGCCCAAACAACCTCTACTGCAGCCCGTACGGGGGGTGCAGCCTTGGACCCGGCTACTGCGGCAAAGAATGCCAAAGCGGCCCTTGCTGCCCGGATAAGAAGTGTGGCAAGCAAGCTAACGGCAATAATCTGTGGAAATATGGCAACGATAAATAATATGTGGTAAGAATTTTAAACTATTGCCATGGAAATATGGCAATGATAAATAATATGTGGTAATAGGTAGTATTGTTGCCACTGTTTTAAATTTCGTAACCGAAAATAATCTGTGGTAATAGGTAGAATTATTGCCACAGTTTTAGTTTTTCCAACGAGAAATAATCTGTGGTAATATGTACTATTATTGCCACAGTTTTAGTTTTCATGGTAACTAGCACGTCTTTGTTGCGACGATGTATCGTTGTTGCAATCTTGTTGCAATATAACCTAGTTATGACAAAAGGAAAAAAAATCATTGTGACAAACAAGTACTATTATCATGGCTTTACATTGTTGTAATAAGCACTGATTTGCGACGAACGCAGTCGTTACCGTATCTGATTTCCCTCCCAAAACACATCGCCTGCAACTCTAACGGTTGAAAATATAGGCAATATTTTAATTCCAAGTTTTAGTAGGAGACAAATACAATAAACTAATGATGTAAAACACATAACTAATAGCAGACTACTTGTTGTACTTTAGAAAAGAAAACAAAAAGATATTACAGTATCAAAGTCGATCGAACGCGAAACAACTTACTGTTGAGCTTGATGAAGAACAGGAAGCAGCGCATGCTCGATGCAGTGCAGAATGTAGATCACGCAGTGCAGTGAGCGGTCGCGTAGGTATGCGCTGCCAGAAACCTTATTGCCACCCCCCGTGTAGGTCTTCACGGTAGCAACGGCTCAAAGATACCGCTCCCCTTCTTCACAATGCATTTCGGGAAGAAAAGTCAACGAGGTTTAGATGGCGCAGCATAACAGCACAAGGAGGAAGAAAATGGAGGCAGAGAGATTCTTAGCTATATACTCTGGACGTCTTCTGGCATATATAAATAGACAGACTGATAATTGATATGATTAAAACAGTCATTTACCCACTGGTAACTGACATATTTAACCAGCCATTTACCCACCGTAGCGCTTGTCATCAAACCCAATAAAGCCCCAATTCAAATATTTGAATCTCATTCAAATAGAGAGATGCACGGTTCAGCAAAAATAAAGGTGGAGTTAGTCTGCCAAGGGCGCGCCACGTCACGGTACGGTCACGCGTCGCAAGTCACATGATTTTCACGTAAAAATATGTGAATATGTGTGCCCGCGTGTGTGATTAGCCAAAGCCATCCTCATGCCATCCACATTCATAATTCAAGGAGTGGCATGGACTCCACCTTATAAATTGGTCTCCCCTACATTGCCTTAGCAATATCGTACTAAACCTTACATGCTTTGGAATTAAGAAAATGGACCTCATTTTTTGAGCCTATTTCTAACAATCCCCTACCAATTCCCAAGTAGGAAGCAAAAAGATATTGTGCTGAAGTACTGTTAATATACTAGTCTTTTAGTGTAAGTTCCGTACGGGTTGAACTTGCACCTAGAATAACTAGATTCATCTTCTCACAGCTGATGAATGGACTATGCCTTAAATTCACAGCTTTTTGTGATCAGATTTCACTTGAAATCTCAACTAGTACTAGGCTGTCAATGAACCACGTCTAAACGGAGCATTATATGGTCATGCTCCCTTATCTGCTCATGAGTTTTTTTAGAGAATGCCCTATTCTCGTGAACTACGACTACACAGTTAAGCTCAAGTAGGTGTATTCTTTCTAGGTATCTTGTAGGCTAATACCTTTTTCTCATTTCGACAATAGAATACATTAAGGCTTTATGCTAACCTTCCATACAGTTGAGAGTACTTTATTTATTAGAACATGGGTACAATGAATATGTACTCTCTTATTACAATATCAACTTGTTTTTCCCATTGCCTAAGTCACGGGATCTCCGATCAAGAAGGTACGGATTACCATTGTGATGTAATTCAGATGGGCCTCATTCCCATGCCCATAGAAGCAACAGAAATCGCTTTCCGTACTAACCCCTTTGTAAAAGAGTCTGTCAGATTTTTCTCAGTATTAATATGGTTCATGGCTATCACTCTGGAGTTTCTCAATTTTCTGACAGATTGAAGTCTACGCTTCACATATCTAGAGGACTTCATATTATCCTTTGTACTTGTGACTTTGACCAACACAGTTTGATTATCACAGTATATTAGGATTCCTAGTATTAGTTTCTCAACCAATGGCAAGTCCATAAGAAACTCTCTTAGCCATTCAGCCTCAACAGTGGGTGTGTTAAGTGCTACAAGTTCTGCTTCCATGGTTAACCACGTCAGTATAGTCTATTTACAAGACCTCCATGACACTAAAGCACCAACTAAAGTAAACACATAACCACTTGTAGCTTTGATCTCATCCGCATCAGAGATCCAATTGGAGTCACTGTACCCTTCTAATACAGAAGGGTATCTAGTATAATGAATTCCATAAGATGTTGTGCCTCTTAAATAACGCAATACTCATTCAAGTGCCTCCTAGTGATCAACTCCTAGGTTAGAAGTAAACCGACTTAATTTACTCATAACAAATGAAATGTCAGGTCTTGTGGCACCGGCTAAATACATGAGTGACCCAATAATTTGTGAATATCTCAATTGATTTTTTCCTAACCCCTGGTTCTTTCGAAGCTTAATGCTTGCATCATAGGGCGTTGGAGAAACTTTACAATTTTCAAAGCCGAAGCGGCTCAATATCACATACATATAAATTCAGACGGTTTAGAAACTGTCTGTGATGATGGTTTCAAACTGTCTGTGATGAACTTTTCTGTAGTAGTGTAAAGAGCTAATTGCATCTACAAGGAGTAGGCAACCACCACATCATCCATAGTCATCCACCACATTCAGAACAACCATTCCACCATAGTTCATCCACCACTCATGTGTCCTTTGTAATCATTCATCCGTTGGTGTAACCAGAACATAGGCAGTATATTCTAAATATATCTTTGTTATTTTCATATTATTGTCATTATGTTATTCATTATTCATCTATTGCTCTTGGTTCCCATGGTCATGAGTGAGTAGTTCCGCAAGGGCTAGGGGTTAACGTAGCCATGTAGTATTACTAATGAAGGGGGTGATCAAACTTTTTGCATGCTTTTATGTTATCATTGCTATTAGTGTATGCTTGTCTTTCCTCGATACTAGGACTTGATGGGCCTCAATGCTCCATAGGTCAACGCAAGGAATGACAACAACAAGTGGCACTACTATAAAAAAAATGCTATACTAGATAGCCTCATCATAGATCATTCTGTAGAATCGTCTGTATTATAATTATCACAGATGGTTTTACAAACATGACCATCTATATTACTCACGATGGCTAGAGCCGTCTATGATACATAATTATCATAGACGGATCGGATTAAAAACCGTCTGTGATGTTGCAATTAAAAACATTTGAAAATCCAAATCCTCTTACCTTGCTTGAGTTGTTGGATCTCCTAAAATCAAAATCCGGTGGGATTGTTTTTCCAATTTTGCCGTGTATAACTTTCCAAAAGTGTCTACCTTCCCAAAAATTGAAAAATGTACCAAATTTATGCCAAATCTAGTGCAAATTGGTAGAGTCCTTCTACATATAGCCACAAACTTGCACAAAAAAATTCAGCAATATTGGCCCACGAGATTGAAAGATATAATAGTTTCAATTTGAACTGGGACAAATTTGTGTCCGAGTAGGATTCTGTCCCGAGACACCTTTAGTAAAACGAGCATAACTTTTGCATATAGTGTCTGTTTTGACATTCTTGTACTCGTTAGAAAGCTAACGAAGAGCCAGATCCAAAAAAATGACCTGCTTGCGCTTGTCGCCCTCTAAGACCCTAAAAATCGGCCATCTTTAGCCCCGAATTTGCGTTGTAAGTTTTTGGTTTTTATTTTAACCAAAATTTTCAATCTTCCCTTCGGAATTTAGGGTTTGCCTCAACTACAAAGTTGTAGATCTCGTCGAAACATTTCCAACAAGCATATATAAGCTATATAAAAAATTTGCTAGTTATCTTTTGAGACTAGCTGTTTACATTATATACATATATATATATATGTATATCGGTGCAATGTAAACAGCTAGTCTCAAAAGATAACTAGCAAATTTTTTATATAGCTTAGCTTTGTGCTCTATATGATAATTCATAGATGGTTGGTAGCAACCATCTGTGATGGGCGAGTATCACAGATGATTGGTATATAGAACCGTCTGTGGTAATTATGTCTCTGACCTCTAGGACTGTTGATCCTCCACAACCCAATCCTAGCTAATAGAAATCTACCAACCCCCACCCCACGGATTGTCGTTCCACCTCTTCGTCCCTACGCCCATCCCACCAAAAATTTTCCCACTCCTGCATCTTCCTCCTCTATAAATACTCACCCAAACCCATCCCCTACCTACTGTTGCTCAATATCTCTCCAACTCCTCACCATCCTCCTGCTCGACCCCAACCCTGATGGCCCTTAAGAAGTAGACGACATGCAAATCTATGGGCGACAAGGTGCCACGGAAGCAACTGGCTACCAAGACGACATCAAGGACATCCAACTCGCGCACTGCATCAAGGGCGAGAGGGTTGAGCTTCTACTATCTGCTAGGATCTTTGCTTCTTTTATGTTCTTGCCATGTTTAAGAGTTGGGTTCGTAAGATTAGAAGATGTGTTCTTGCCATGTTTTTACTATGTTAGATAGGTAATTTGCTTGTTATCTTGTGATGTTGTAATGGTGAATTCTAATCTTAATAGAAATAGAATGTGCTACTGTGTTTGCTGCTTTATTTGCTTGTTTTCAAAGGGCATAGCTAACATTTCTTAAGGTAACCAAAAAATAGAAAAAAAATTAGGTTTAGAATGGACTATCATAGATGGCTCGAACAAAAAATCGTCTGTGATACTTGCACATCACAGGTGGTTCTATCTACAAACCGTTTATAATGTGAAAGTATCACAGACGGTTATATAGACCAACCGTCTGTGATACTTGCACATCACAGACGATTTTTACTAAAAACCGTCTATGATAACAAACTATTACAAATGGTTCTAGTTTCGTACCATCTATGATAACAGATGATCACAGATGGTTCTAGTTTCGAATCGTCTGTGATACAGTTTTCATATATTGTTCAAAAACCGTTTATGAATAACCCCTATTATCAGTGGCCCGTAAAGTTAGATGGTTCAAGGAACCGTTTGTGATGACCATTTCTTTGGTAGTGTGGTGAACATAAGAATGATTGACATCTTTGGTCACCATGAAAGCAGTAGAGTTCGGTTTTCAGAAGTGATCCATCTGGGGAAGCGTGGTATAACTACGATACTTAATGTGTTGGCCCAATTCTAAGTCGGTTGGTCCATGCAATAATTCCTTAATTGCGAGTGTGATGTGTAGTTGTACGCGCGTGAGCCAGACAATTGATTCTCTCACACAATGTTTGTCCGAGGGAGATGCATATAGGGTGTGCCGTTTACACGAACAAATGGTTATGACAATTGCTTTGATTTACTAGATCATTACTATTATTATCATCCTGGAGATTTACTAATGTTGCAGATGATCCTCCATCATACGACTCACAACCTCTCATCGTAATTACTTCCCTCACTGGTGGTATAATTATAATTAAATTATTAGTTATTCGAAGGTAATAGAAAATTCCACGCATTCACGATGGATCGATATAAATCTTAAAATACTCCAAAAAAATTGTTGCAAATAATACCATGCACTTTCAGGTCATCAGTGCGACGCCTCAAGAAGGCGTGCAGGTACACAGTTCGTAGCTCTCACGTATCCTAGCGCATACACAACAGCTACTAATTAAAGAAGGTTCGGGCTCCCGTCCAAACTCTGCAACTGCAGACAGAGTGCGAACAAGGTCAAGAGCAATCAGCTGGGCAACTACTCATGGGATAAGTGGTGCAACCTTCGAGACTAGTATTTGAAGTACATGTATAAACCTATATATGAAGTAACTTAAATAAGAAAAACCTAACAAAGAAAATAAACTAATAAATTTTGATCCGATGTCAATTACATTAGGATCTTTTAACACCCTATTACTTAGCAAGTCAAAGATTATTTCCAATAAAAACAACAGCGTGGGGAGTTTCACAAGCTCTAGAAGAAGGAAATGCAGACTATGCTGTCACTCAAGAGAGCGAAAAACTGCTAGATGCCTCTTAAGCCGTGTTAGCCAAACAAGAACAGGAGCTACAAGCAGCTGAAGAAAGGCTATTCGATCCTCCCCAATCGAGTTGGCTGAGGAGATTGTTTCCACACAACCAACACAATCCACCGAATTGTTGCTGGCGATGAGCAGTCCACTGGATGTGACCCAACATCCTGCCGTTCCCGGTGACACATGTCTACAGCCTTTCCTATCGAAGATCACAATGCCGGTGGCCCAACCAACTGTGGCTTCCCTCCGCCAAACCTAACGGGTCGCTGCATCCTCACCATCTCAGAAGCCAAGGAGTGAAAGGCTGACCAAAAAATGCTCACCCAAACTCAAATCTAAGTAGAAGGCACAAGGGCCCACATGAAAAGAATGGACTTCCTCTCGTCACAAGAACAAATTCATGAAGAACTTTGGCCTAATACCTGGCTCTGTTTGATGGACCCCTCACAGCTGATGTGATCCCGACAATCCTGGCCCTTTGCAGCCTCGACAACAGAGGCATTCACATTGTCTCATAAACTTTTGATCTACTTGTTATAAAATATATGATAAAAATAGATGATCAAGAGAACGGGAGATATAGATTTAACATGTAAAACTCTAGCAGAAAAAATTATGGACGCACAAAGATAAAATTTACTATATGAGGAGATATTTATAATGAAGACTCTTACTCTTCCTATGAATTACATAGGTACATACATAGGGTGAGGGAGACGAGTCTCACACGAAGAGAAAATTGCATTAGAATTAGTAGCTACAGGTTAACACCACGTCTGATATAACCAGCACATGTGCTGAGTTTCTTCCAGTAGTCGAAAATGCAATAAACTTCTCCAATTAAATCGGGACAAATACCTTGTGCGCCAAAAGTCCATCTGACTAATCTTCAACAAGAAAGACTAGAACAGTCTTATTCAAATGCTTCTTACAAAGCAAAATTAAGCAAACCATCAGTAAGTCTGCACACACAACTATCAACAAAGCAGACAAACAAACATGGGTCTTCAATAATTCATAATCCCAAAAAAATCTAAGTCTATGCAACTGACCTCCTAAAACAAATGCTCAAGCATCGAATGACATAAGCCACAACATTATATGTGGCGCTGAATAGATAGCAAAAAACTCATATTATAGAAAACTCAGCAGCCTTAATGTTCTTATTAAGTCAATTTGTTTGCGAAATAAGGCACTAATTGTCAGACAACAATGAAGAGAAATTACAAAGTGAGAAGAACTTCAGTCTAGAATTTAAGAGGTCGGAGAGGGTATTTTGCCAATGGTCCCTCAACTTTCCTTTGACACCACCAAGAATATCACCATAAACTCCCTGAAAGAACAAAACACTAAGAAGGGGTTGTTTAATTACTTACAAAATCAGCTATGCGCTAGTCATGAACAAGTGGTTGAATAACTCAGCAAAAAATATTTGAGTAGTATGACATCCACTATGGTCAATCAAAGAGGCAAACGCATTAACTCAAAGCAAAATTGAAAGGAATAGGAACTAATATACCAGCGGGCCCTGCCTTGACAAAGCGCAATTTGCAAAACAACAAAAATCTATGAGAAATCAGGAAAACATGGGAATAGCTGTGGTACAAACACAGGCATCATAGTCACAGCTCAAAAACATAGGTAAATTCCAGAACTGAATATAGATCATAAGGTGATCTAAACACATGCTAAACTTGAAGAGTAAAAAATCATGAAAATTTTGACTTGAATTACACATCCGACTATCAAGGACTAAGGTTCAATAACACGCATTTCAAGGAAAGATAATATCAAAATAACCCTTCAATTTATATGATGTACAAGGTCTGATTTAGTCTTCAAACTTGGAAACCCACAAAATATTACCTTACATGAAAAACTAACTTTTTGAAGTGAATCAATAATATTCTTCGAGCAGTTGACTGAGCATATAAATTCAAAACACATTACTTGTGTTTTAATCAATAACTCATCAAGATGTAATTCCTCAAAGTACCTGCATTTTTTTCACCTGTTCCAACCCATTTGGATTTTGGAATGTCCATCGCAGGCATCCCCAATTAAAATTATGCTTCTGCTTTTTTTATGCAATAACTTCTTTATTTGTTACGATGTGACTAACATGACGATGAAATGAACCAGAATATACAAAAGAGAGGGTGGTGTAATGATGTTAGTCTGTTAGAAACAATTATAAGAAAAGATCATACATCAAGAAAAGAAAATACAAAACAAATGGCTAGGATAGACATCCGTTTTAACTTGTGCTAATCGATAAGAATATATGGAATTTTTCAAGAAAAGTGCTTGCGCAGTTACTTTTCCACAATTAAAAAAATCAAGGACAAACTTCCTCAGATCAAAATGGCAATAGAACAAATTATTTCAATCCTGATAGAAGATCTCTAACCATTAATTGAGAAAGATCATACAAAATTAACTAACAAAACTGTATTACTGCTGGACCAAAAATATAGTAAACAAGCGACATTGAGCAAAGCATTCTGGAAGGTAATTATATCGGACAAAGATAGAGGCATAACCAAAAAATAATGAATGGTTGATATATCATATAAAAATATACTACTTGTTCGGAGAGTCTCGAATCAGTTTTGCAATACAGTCATTAACCCTCCTAGTCAATGCAGCAAAAGGATGTGAAGAGTGTAGTATAAATAGTACAAACCATGAAATTTCCCTTTGCTCAAAATCACCATTTCTATGTCATTTTCATCGCCTTGCTCTAGGCCTTGAAAGCTCCCATTGGATTGTTTCTCACGTTGAGCAGCCTCCACGGCCCTAGATTTAGTACTTAAGATTTCAACTGCATGTAGTGCTCAAGTAAAGTAACAACAGATGCAAGCTGAACTATTGTGCCGCATGAAGAAAGAAAGCATCGGGAAAGGAAAAAGGGCCTAATGGTGCACTTGCACATCGGGATGAAAACAGATCGGATAGTGCTCAAATCATATTCATATTCATATTTTTTCTTTGAATTCGAATATGAATCGGACAAACATCGGAAACGAATACGGACCAGACAAATATCGCTCTTAATTTGATCGGATTCGACTATTTTTTGGATTCCAACAATTATTCGTGGCCTCTCCTATTTACAAACATGGCACCAAATTGTTTTAACATTTTAAATTGATAAATAGCAGACTCTAACATGTAACGGCGCATTAAATATTGACAGCAACAAATAAATCATTCACCTCACATATTTGTATATTGCAGCTTCTGAGGACAGCTTCATATCCTATGGCACGATGAAGTTTATCAAATTGACACCGATTTTGTAGTAATATTTATGACCCTTTTTCTCTAGTTTATCATGTAACCATTGATAATTGGTGCCATTTTGCCACTAATCCTAACTAATTCAATATATATTGCAAATAAATTGGTTATAAACATATCAAATTTGGCTAAAAAGAGTATGCAAAAAGCTTTATTGGGGATGTGCCAAATGAAAATATGAAATGCCAAATTAGAGTCCACCATGACGATAGACTCAATGAGATGATCGAAATGCATATATGCCCAATTTGGAGGTCAAATGCAAAGATACGTATTAACTAGTTGTTGCCATCATATCTGCGAATCCGGATATTATCCGATATCCGACTCGAATCGGATCTTATTCAGATATCTGGCTCCGAATTCGTGTCAGGCCATGCTGGATTCGCATCCAACATTTGGGACTTCACCAGTTCGACATCCAAATTTGGATTTGTTTTCTATTCGGATTTGGATATTAATGTAACACCCTGACTTTCAATGTGTTTTAAAAAGATTTTTGGATTTATTTGCTATTTTCTAGGGGTCCTTTTGTTTTAATTGAATTTCTGAAAGGAAAATTTGGGGAAAAATCTTTGAAACGATGTTGGGACCAGCCCGATACTATTCACCAGCCCAACTCCGCCACCGTCCGATCCTCCCTCCGCCCACGCGTCGCGCATCGCCCACGCCCGCGCCCGCTGCTCCGCCCACGCCCGTCCGATCCCGCCCCTTTGCCACGCATCGTGTATCCCTCACGTCACACCTCGTCCGCGCCTTGCAGACGTCCGATTCCATCCGTGTGCCACGTGTCGCAACCCGAGTTGTCGTCGCTGATGGGGACTCTTCCCTGCGCCGTCTCCTCCCCAAACTACCTCGGTTTGCATGCTTATAAAACGCGCCGCCCCACCCCGCCGCCGCCTCCCTCACCTCGCGTCGCCATCCTCGCTGCTGTTCCCTCCATCGAGCGCCGCCATCTTCCTCGTCGTGTGTCCCGTCGTCCCCGCCGTCGGACCTCGCTGTCAAGTCGCGTCGCTGACCTCCTCGTCTGACGAACGCCGGTGAGCCGCCGCCGTCCACGCCGTTCCCCTCCACCGCCAGACTCGTCCCCGCGCCCCACCACGTCCGCGCGCCCGCGTCCGCCCGTGCCGCACCGCCTCGGTCCCCGTGCCTGAGCCTGCTCCACGCCCGCGCCCGCATCGCCTCGCGTCGGCGATCCAACGGTTGCCACCCCCGATTTCCACCGTCGATCCAGATCTGGATCAACGGCCCAAATTGTGCCATGTGTCAGCTTCCCCGCCGTCCGATCTCGCCACGTCAACCGAGCCATGTGTCAGCATCGTGGCCTGCCACGTCAGCCCTACCCTCGGGTGCACTGTTCTGTGGACCGAGTCCACCGTGGACTTGCTTTTCCATGCACCGGGTTCACAGCATAGTAGATTTTTTGATTTTTCACTATTTTCATTAGATTAAATTTTCTGAAAGCCCGTTCTTCTCCGTCCTAACTCCGATTGACCCGTTCTTTTTTCTAAATTCATCTAAAATTGAGCTTTATCTTTTGGTTTTGGTTTAATGGTTTTTGGAGTTTATTTGAATTTTATTTGATGTTGTTTTGTTGTTTCGGTCGCTTTCTCTCTCGGTAGATCCCATCTTGAAGGAGCAAGAGCATCGCTTGAAAGATCCCGAGTATCTCATTGAGCGGACCAAGGCAAGTCGTGTTCTTTGATCTTGTTGAATCAAGTTTTCAATCTATTAATTATTTATTTTGATTCAAATTATCATGCATCACTATTTATTACAAACCCTTGTATTTGGTAGTTATTATCCCAATTGTGTTTTTCCTTCCTTGATAATTTGATTACCATAATGCCATTGACACCTTAGGTTGGGAAATTATTTAGTGATGCCATACTAGATGTCACATGGGTTACGATTTACATGCTTAGCCTTGCTTATAGTCTCGATGGGTTCATCATCACATGTGATTAATTAATTTGACTTAATGAGATATCGAATCGTGGTTGGTGCCACAGTTATAAAATTTGTGCCATGGCATTAGTGTGTCGTTGGTGTTGGTTATAGAAAATTGGTTTTCACTTGAGCGAGTGATTGTGCAGTAAAGGGGGAAGTGTGGATTCACTTTGTGGGATGTGGAAGTCTCGTCTGAGTAATATTAAGGACTTAACTTTGTGCGCCATTGATCTGAGCTTTATCGTGCAAATCACATGTCTAATATGGGATAGACCTGGCTGATTAATTTGGGATATTTCAATTTCAATCTCGCTATTGTGTTGAACATGGTTGCTGATTTCCATAAGGCGCAAGAGGGGGCAATTATCGACTAGGTGGTTAACCTACTCGACAGCGAAACCTTAACGAGCGGGATTGAGTTGAGGTTGAACTTTGTAAAGGTCTTATTGTGATTTTCTTTAACGTGAGGATGATCGCATCGTGTGAGTACAGTTATGCAACCTCTGCAAAGTGTAAAACTATTTGAATAGCCGTGTCCCCAGTTATGCACAATACTCGGTGATTTCACACGAGGGGTAGTGTTTTCATAAAACTTGTTGGTTATTGTTGGTAAGTGAATGGTTAGTTCACTGTTGGTTTAGATATCTAAGACAACTACAAACTTACTTGGACTCCTAAACCGCGAGCTCCAATGATAGGTCTTTCCAAAAAGACTTTCTTTAATGAACGTATATCTAGATACAAAGGTATTTCCATAAATCATAATTTCCCATTTTCAAGATTATCCAAGTATTAGATAGCATGACTAAGCATTTTACTACAGTCTATTAATCACAAATGATTATAATAATCTCATTAATGAGACAAAGGAAATATCTAGGAGTTACAATGGTACATGGCATTCAATCTCAAAGAGAGGGCATAGCAAGTTTGGAATAACTAGTTCCTAAAGATTGGAACTAATGTTTTATGTAAATAGCAATGCACATAATTTAAAATAATTTGAAAACATTTCAAATCATGGGTTCAAGATGATCAAAGGAGACTTGCCTTCTTGTTTATGTCTGGACCTTCTTTTTGCGTGTCGGGGAAAGTCTTCGGCAGCGGCAGGTTCTCTGGCGTGAAAAGACCGAACAAACAAAATAAACTCAAATAAAATCCAAATAAATTATAAAAATTATAAAATATATACTAAGGGATAGATTATGATTTTAGATGAATTTAGGAGAAAGAATCAGCGGATTCGGAGTTAGTATGAGGAGGCGAATATCTGGAAGTTGGACATCACATGAAATGATAACAAAATACGAGTGCTTTTTGAATAATCACGGTGTCGGTTGGCTACAAGGTGGTGGCGAATGGGAAAAATCGAATGTTGGCAATGGCGAAGGTGGTGACATGGGTGGCGACGAGCGGCAATCACGGCGGTGAGGAAACCGCAGCGATGTGGCGTGGTAGCGACAACGGCGAGTTAGAGACCGTGTCACGGCGACAACGACGCATAAGGTGTGGAGAGAAGAATAATTTTCGGAAAGGGACAAGGAAAGTAAGGTGAGCACGGCCTGAAACGCGGCGGCGAAGCTAGAAAAATATCGGCTAAGCGAAAACTCACCGGGCGGCGCAATCGTCGTTTGAACAACGACGGTGCGAAACGAAAAACTCAATATCTTCGGTGCTCGGTGAAGCGAATCAAACCGTGCGAACGTAGCCACCTGGGACAGTTTGGCACGTTTGACGGATGGGAAAAACATCGCCGGATAGATGGGGACACGAGATGCCATTGGTGGCCATGGCGAGGTGTCGGTGAAAATTGTGGAGGCTTTTGGAAGCGGAAGGAAGCATGGCGTAGACGCGAGTGAGGCAAGTCTAAGAAAAATTATGGCATGGGCTAAGGCTTCAGGAGCGGCGAATGGCGTCGAGTCACAGCGGCCATTTTCACGGAAAGCTCAATTCACGACAATTGGCTCCACAAAAATTAAACAAAATGGTAGAAAAATTTCTTAGAGCTAGGACACAATATGCGCGAACAAAAATCAGGCGCTTGCAAAAGGGTGTCTGTGAAGGTACAGTTTAGTGTCGGGGCGACAAGGTCGAGCGGGACTCGGGGATCTTGGTGATGGTGATGGAAGCCGATGTAGAGCGTCGAGGCAAACTCAGCGGTGCAATCGGCTTGGCCAAAGGACATCGGATGATGGCGAAACATGGCGGAAGACTTTTGGTGACCATTGGGTTGACATCGGTGTTCGACAAGCGGAGGAGTTAGCGAGTGAGTTTGCGGCGAAGCGAAGAGAGAGAATGTAGGAACACAATGCTCACCTCGGTTATGGTGGAACATGCGGTCGGCCCGCAGCGAGGAAAGCGATGGCGCAATTTGGCCACGGTGCTCGGCGATGCTCGGTTCGTGACCGAGAGAACACCATAGAGCAGCAGAAAGCGAAGCCAACGGTGTGGCCAAATGTGGCGAGCTCCACTGTAGGAGGTACAATCGGCGAAGACGCCGTTTTGTTGGCGAGAAAAATGCCGATGCGGCAAGGAGGAAGGAGAGAGGCCTTGAGATTTCAGAGCTTGGTGAGGATGAGGAGAGGCACCGGTGCTCCCTTTATGGGCGAGGTGGACCGGATGGGGAGATCGCGAGGAATGTCCTTCGGTGGCATGGCATATTCTGCGAAATTGGTGCATGAAATTGGGGGCCAAGGCCGGGAATGGAAAGCTCTTGATGAGAGGATTTGAATGCACTTTATTTCACAAAAACCAGAAATTCACAAGTTCTGGAAGGTTCAAGATCCACCCATGGCTGCGCGCTCGGGACGCTGGAAACGATTCGAACGTTGGGAGAAGATGAATAGTGTACTGGGCTACAAAGGAATAAAAGGAAGGAAAGTGGCTACACATTATGAAAGAAGGTTGGCAGACCTGGTAGCATTCGGCTGAGAACCCTGAGGTTAAGCGAGAAAGGCTTAGGAAATTTTGGGATGGGTGACTGGAATGGAAATCTATTTTTTTAAATATTGAGCTCAAACAAACTCCGAAAATCCAAGAAAATACAGAAAAATTCCTTGTGACACAAGGAACACAAATAAAATACTTTTGGCAAATGTTAATGTTTAAGTTAATCATATTAAATCTTTTAATTAATGAAAATTCCAATTAAGCTTTAATTAATTCAGAAAAATCAAAATGGTGAATTTTATTTTAAAAGCTTCAAAAGGCTCTAAAAACGGGATGTTACAAAACTACCCCCTTAGAAAGAATCTCGTCCCGAGATTGGACGGACTAGGAAAAGAAAGGAGAGGAAAACTCGGCTCTTAGGTCCTCTTCACCTCCCAAGTTGCTTGACTTCAAATGGTTGCTCTACCTTTCTTGAACTTTATGGTCATGCTTCTTGCAGGCATTCAACTTCCTTCATGATTCTATCTTGTCGTTCGATGCTCTGAAGTATTCCTTTAATTGAAATACGGAAGAGAATAACAAATCGGTTGGTACATCTTTAGTCGCACACAAGCTTGAGTTAACTAATTGCCTTATCATATCGATTAATTCAGAATTCCACCAAGGGCTTAACTTCATAAGTGTTCATCGAGAAAGACATAATTATTTCAACTCTTCAAAAATTCTTGATTCCAAAATCATATACCACAAATGCACCTTATTGATTCACATTTATTTCAACAAATAATCCCATAAACTTTTATTCTTTGCTCTAATTTGAATCGACGACCAACCATAGAATTTTTCTAACAAGAATCCAATAACATTGTAATTTGTGATTTCCACCAATTGCTTTATGATCATTATCTAATTCAACGGATCCATAACTCGATCAAATAATATAAGATTAATCCAACCGTTTAGTAATCATCAATCAAGTTTAATGTCATCTAAGTCATAATTTAATATTCATTAATCCACCAACATCAGTCTCTTGATATTCATCATTTTGGTTCCACCAAATTTGAATGAACTCAATTAATCCTTATCGGGCAATCTCTCAATTACTTCTTATCGGACAATCTTTCAATTAATTATTATGGACAATCTCTTAATTAATTCTTATTGGATAATCTATCTCCCATAATTAATTTAAATCCTCCAAGTTATCCATTTGAACGACCTTAAACGACCTAGTTAATCCCATTAGTTAAAATCAAATTATCTAACAATGATCTATTAAATCCACCAATTCAAATTGACATATCAAAGTCTACTTTGCAATGATAAAATTAATCCACCAAGATATCTAAGTGTATTATCTTTTACAATTCCACTAGTATCCACTTATTAATAGGTCCACCAAACTCGATAATCAATTAACTCCACAACTTCATCTACTCTTCATGATTCAACAAATCACCCAAAATTGATATCATGAATTGTTTATGATAATTCAACTTCTTAATCTTTTAATCGCTCCTTTTGATCAATCTCTTAATACCAATTCTCCAATAATCACAAATAATCCTTTCAACAAAAATCTTGTTTTGCATCCAATTGCTCCTTTCAATCCTAGATAATAAATCGAAGGTATCAAATTTAGACACTTCCTATGATCTAATTAGCTCCACCAAGTCTACTCTGTCCTCATTCTCCATGATCTATTTAATCCACAAGTATTACTTTCTTCACATTTATTCATAATCCATTGGTATCTACAAATATACCTTTGTTTTTCTCAATTCACCAGAATATTATTCAATCTTGTCAATTATAAATCCAAGATATATCACTCTAGCAACAATTCTCCAAATTACCTATCTTGACATGCACTGATTATGATGACTTTCTGACAAAAGTTCTCCATAAATTTGTTGTCTTCCATATACTCTAGGTCTCCAGGATTCTCCAAACTTGGGTGGTGAAAGAATTGGAGCTTGCACTATTACGATGGCAGGGGTTAGCAAAGATAAGAGAAGTAGTACAGATAAGAGATCGGGGGCGACTAAACACCATCCCAAACAAACACACAAAGATAAACAAACAACAACTAGGAGAAGCAGCTTGAAATCAAAATAGTTTTAAGGATGATTGTACTACAAATATTCAAACACAGTACAGTCCACCTAATACACAAGCAAGTAATATATAAGCGTTCTAAAATCGTAAGACTTTACTTGGGTATTTCAACTAAAGAGCTAGTCCTTGCTCCTTCATGATGATGAGCTTCTCCAAGTGCTTCTTACGTAGCCTTCTTGAGCCATCTATAGAAATTACAAAGGAAGGGGTACAATTACCGTTCCAAAAGAAATAAGCGAGATAGATAAGGAGAATGCCATGTGAAGGTAAGGATAGAAAGACAAGAAAAGACAAGGATAACGTTATTAAATTTTTATTTTATAAAATAAATTTTGAAACTCTTCTTTTAACGACCATTCTAACTAGGTCGTCCTCTGATCAAATTGGCTCACGATACCACCTCTGTCGGGACCCGGTTTCAAACCGGACCCTCGTGTATTTCTGCACTAGTCCCGGATCAAAGCTAGTGCACGATTAAGCGAAATGATTCATGACCAACAACGTATTTATTACAAATATAAAAATCCGACCACCAGGTCTCATTATTACATTGGAGGTTTCAAGACCTCGCACAATCAAAACACAGCGGAAGCAAAGTAAACTCAAAGTAGACCCATCAATATGCCACAGCGATTGGTAGGAAAGCGCGACCTAGTCCTCGGGAAGAATCCATCACGACACAAGCGAAGCGATGATCGTAATCACCTTCTTGAGCTTCTGTTCTTACGGGGTTTATTTTAAGTGTAGCATGTGGTACAAAAGTACTCATAAGTCTTGGGAAAAATGCATAGATGCAAAGGCTTAACAAAGGAAGGCTATATGGTTCTTTTGCACAAAGCAACATTTAAAATTCAATTACTACTAATTATTTTGAGAGGCATCAATTTAATAAAGTAGCGTTTTAGCGAGAAACTATCAATAATTCTCTAGTGAAGGTTCCATCTACCAACACTAGCTTAAACAACTTGAACAAGTTTAATATTGGGTTAAATCCACCTCTCTGCTCCAACCAGGGATACCCTTAGGGAGTTCCCTCCTCAAGAATACAAAACTTTAATTTTAAAACAAAACCAGAAATCTACCATGTGAATGCATTCCTTGCCGCCCTGACCGTGAGCACGGCTATTGAATAGTTTTACTCTGCGAGGTTGTACAACTTTACCACAAGAGATAAATTATCCTAAAGTCAACACGCTTCCTTTGGCATGAGACCGGATAAAATATCACAAAGCTTTTACCTTACTCTAATCTAGCTAGATACCACCATTGAGGTTTCACCTGAGTAGGCTAACCTTGAACAGAAGCCCCTCTTGCGCCATATAGTCTGATGAAATCCACATCCCTCACGTGGATAACGGTCCATCTCGGCACCCACTTTCCAGTGGCACCTAAACTAGACTATCATAAGTTAGTCGACTGAGCGTACCATATAGACTTGTGGTTTATGGGTTGTGCTCGGTTTGGACAAACACAAGCGTCGGTCCTTAATTGACTAGGTGGAACATACACTTAACAAGATCTCGTGCTATTGCACCAAGCCAAACCAACCATCCACCTAATCTAAATCAACTTTCACATTTTATTTTATTTTAAAAGATCAGTAGCAACTCCAATTACCACTACATTTACAAACACAAAGGTATTTCCATAAATCATAATTTCCCATTTTCAAGATTATCCAAGTATTAGATAGCATGACTAAGCATTTTACTACAGTCTATTAATCACAAATGATTATAATAATCTCATTAATGAGACAAAGGAAATATCTAGGGTTACAATGGTACATGGCATTCAATCTCAAAGGAGGGCATAGCAAGTTTGGAATAACTAGTTCCTAAAGATTGGAACTAATGTTTTATGTAAATAGCAATGCACATAATTTAAAATAATTTGAAAACATTTCAAATCATGGGTTCAAGATGATCAAGGAGACTTGCCTTCTTGCATATGCGGACCTTCTTCTGCGTGTCGGAAAGTCTTCGCAACGACGGGTTCTGGCGTGAAAAATGCGAACAAACAAAATAAACTCAAATAAAATCCAAATAAATTATAAAAATTATAAAATATATACTAAGGGATAGATTATGATTTTAGATGAATTTAGGAGAAAGAATCAACGGATTCGGAGTTCGTATGAGGGAGCGAATATCGGAAGTTTGGACATCACATGAAATGATAACAAAATCGAGTGCTTTTTGAAATGCGATGTCGGTTGGCTACAAGGTGGTGGCGAATGGGAAAAATCGAATGTTGGCAATGGCGAAGGTGGTGACATGGGTGCGGCGACGAGCGGCGGCAATCACCGGCGGTGAGAAACACGGCGATGGCGGCGTGGTAGCGACAACGGCGGTTAGAGCCGTGTCGTGACGACAACGACATAAGGTGTGGAGAGAAGAATAATTTCGGGAAAGGACAAGGAGAAGTAAGGTGAGCCGGCCTAGAAACGGCGCAGGAAGCTAGAAAAATATCGGCTAAGCGAAAACTCACGGGAGCGCGTCGTCGTTTGAACAACGCGGTACCGAAACACGAAAACTCAATATCTTCGTGCTCGGTGAGCGAATCAAAACCGTGCAAAGCAGCCACCTGGGACAGTTTGGCACGTTTTGGCCTGACAGTTGGGAAAAACATCGCGGATAGATGGGGACACGAGATGCCATTGGTGGCCATGGCGAGTGTCGGTGAAAATTTGTGGAGGCTTTTTGGGAAGCGGAAGGAAGCATGGCGTAGAAACGCAGTGAGGCAAGTCTAAGAAAAATTATGGCATGGGCTAAAACACCGGGCGGCGAATCGGCGTCGAGTCACGCGGCCATTTTCACGAAAAGCTCAATTCACGACAATTGGCTCCACAAAAATTAAACAAAATGGTAGAAAAATTTCTTAGAGGCTAGGACACAATATGCGAACAAAAATCGGCGCTTACCAAAGGGGTGTGCGCGCGAAGGTACGATTTAGTGTCCGGGCGACAAGGTCGACGAGGACTCGGGGATCTTGGTGATGGTGATGGAAGCACGATGTAGAAACGCGTCGAGGCAAACTCAGCGGTGCAATCGGCTTGGCCAAGGACATCGGATGATGGCGAAACATGGCGGAGAAGACTTTTGGTGACCATTGGGTTGACATCGGTGTTCGGGCAAGCGGAGAGGAGTTAGCGAGTGAGGTTTGCGGCGAACGAAGAGAATGTAGGAACACAATGCTCACCTCGGTTATGGTGGAACATGCGGTCGGCCCGCAGCGAGAGAAGCGATGGCGCAATTTGGCCACAGTGCTCGGCGATGCTCGGCGAAGTTCGGCGAAGCCGAGGAGACCACATAGACAGCGCGAAAAGCGAAGCCAACGGTGTGGCCAAATGTGGCGGAGCTCCACTGTAGGAGGTACAATCGGCCGAAGAACGCCGTTTTGTTGGCGAGAAAAATGCCGATTGCGGCAAGGAGGAAGGGAGAGAGGCGAGATTTCAGAGGCTTGGTGAGGATGAGGAGGCACCGGTGCTCCCTTTTATAGGCGCGGAGGTGGACCGGATGGGGAGATCCGCGAGGGAATGTCCTTCGGTGGCATGGCATATTCCTGCGAAATTGGTGCATGAAATTGGGGGGGCCAAGGCCGGGAATGGAAAGCTCTTGATGAGAGGATTTGAATGCACTTTATTTCACAAAAAACCGTTGAGAAATTCACAAGTTCTGGAAGGTTCAAGATCCACCCATGGCTGCGCGCTCGGGACGCTGGGAAACGATTCGAACGTTGGGAGAAGATGAATAGTGTACTGGGCTACAAAGGAATAAAAGGAAGGAAAGTGGCTACACATTATGAAAGAAGGTTGGCAGACCTGGTAGCATTCGGCTGAGAACCCTGAGGTTAAGCGAGGAAAGGCTTAGGGAAATTTTGGGATGGGTGACTGGAATGGAAATCTATTTTTTTTTTAAATATTGAGCTCAAACAAACTCCGAAAAATCCAAGAAAATACAGAAAAATTCCTTGTGACACAAGGAACACAAATAAAATACTTTTGGCAAATGTTAATGTTTAAGTTAATCATATTAAATCTTTTTAATCAACCTCTGCAAAAAGACATAATTATTTCAACTCTTCAAAATTCTTGATTCCAAAATCATATACCACAATGCACCTTATTGATTCACATTTATTTCAACAAATAATCCCATAAACTTTTATTCTTTGCTCTAATTTGAATCGACGACCAACCATAAATTTTTCTAACAAGAATCCAATAACATTGTAATTTGTGATTTCCACCAATTGCTTTATGATCATTATCTAATTCAACGGATCCATAACTCGATCAAATAATATAAGATTAATCCAACCGTTTAGTAATCTCAATCAAGTTTAATGTCATCTAAGTCATTTTAATATTCATTAATCCACAACATCGATATTCATCATTTTGGTTCCACAAATTTGAATGAACTCAATTAATCCTTATCGGGCAATCTCTCAATTACTTCTTATCGGACAATCTTTCAATTAATTATTATGGACAATCTCTTAATTAATTCTTATTGTAATCTATCTCCCATAATTAATTTAAATCCTCCAAGTTATCCATTTGAACATTCTTAACGACCTAGTTAATCCCATTAGTTAAAATCAAATTATCTAACAATGATCTATTAAATCCACCAATTCAAATTGACATATCAAAGTCTACTTTGCAATGATAAAATTAATCCACCAAGTGTATTATCTTTTACAATTCCACTAGTATCACCTAATCTAAATCAACTTTCACATTTTATTTTATTTTAAAAGATCAGTAGCAACTCAATTACCACTACATTTACAAACACAAAGGTATTTCCATAAATCATAATTTCCCATTTTCAAGATTATCCAAGTATTAGATAGCATGACTAAGCATTTTACTACAGTCTATTAATCACAAATGATTATAATAATCTCATTAATGAGACAAAGGAAATATCTAGGAGTTACAATGGTACATGGCATTCAATCTCAAAGGAGGGCATAGCAAGTTTGGAATAACTAGTTCCTAAAGATTGGAACTAATGTTTTATGTAAATAGCAATGCACATAATTTAAAATAATTTGAAAACATTTCAAATCATGGGTTCAAGATGATCAAAGGAGACTTGCCTTCTTGCCTATGTCGGACCTTCTTCTTTGCGTGTCGGAAAGTCTTCGGCAGCAGCGGAGTTCTCTGGCGTGAAAAGACCGAACAAACAAAATAAACTCAAATAAAATCCAAATAAATTATAAAAATTATAAAATATATACTAAAGGATAGATTATGATTTTAGATGAATTTAGGAGAAAAGAATCAGCGGATTCGGAGTTCGTATGAGGAAGCGAATATCGGAAGTTTGGACATCACATGAAATGATAACAAAATCGAGGAGTGCTTTTTGAATAATCACGGTGTCGGTTGGCTACAAGGTGGTGGCGAATGGGAAAAATCGAATGTTGGCAATGAGGCGGTGGTGACATGGAGTACAGCGACGAGCGGCGGCAATCACCGGCGGTGAGGAAACACGCGATGGCGGCGTGGTAGCGACAACGGCGAGTTAGAGGCCGTGTCTGGCGACAACGGCATAAGGTGTGGAGAGAAGAATAATTTTCGGAAAGGGACAAGGAAGTAAGGTGAGCACGGCCTAGAAACGCGGCGAGCTAGGAAAAATATCGGCTAAGCGAAAACTCACCGGGGCGCGCGATCGTCGTTTGAACAACGGCGGTGCCGAACACGAAAAACTCAATATCTTCGTTGCCGGTGAAGCGAATCCAAAACCGTCTGACGTGCCACCTGGGACAGTTTGCGCGTTTTGGCGTGACAGTTGGGAAAAACATCGCCGGATAGATGGACACGAGATGCCATTGGTGGCCATGGCGAGTGTCGGAGGTGAAAATTTGTGGAGGCTTTTGGGAAGCGGAAGGAAGCATGGCGTAGAGCGCAGTGAGGCAAGTCTAAGAAAAATTATGGCATGGGCTAAGGCTTACGGGAGGCGACGAATCGTCGAAGTCACAAGCGGCCATTTTCACGAAAGCTCAATTCGACAATTGGCTCCACAAAAAATTAAACAAAATGGTAGAAAAATTTCTTAGAGGCTAGGACACAATATGGCGAACAAAAATCAAGCGCTTACCAAAAAGGGGTGTCTGCGCGAAAGTCAGTTTTAGTGTCGGGCGACAAGGTCACGAGGACTCGGGATCTTGGTGATGGTGATGGAAGCACGATGTAGAAACGCGTCGAGGCAAACTCAGCGGTGCAATCGGCTTGGCCAAAGGACATCGGATGATGGCGAAACATGGCGGAGAAGACTTTTGGTGACCATTGGGTTGACATCGGTGTTCGGGACAGCGGAGAGGTTAGCGAGTGAGGTTTGCGGCGAAGCGAAGGGAGAATGTAGGAACACAATGCTCACCTCCGTTATGGTGGAACATGCGCGTCGGCGCGGCGAGAAAAGCGATGGCGCAATTTGGCCACAGTGCTCGGCGATGCTCGGCGAAGTTCCGGCGAAGCGCCGAGAGCACCACATAGAACGCAGCAAAGGCGAAGCCAACGGTGTGGCCAAATGTGGCGGAGCTCCACTGTAGGAGGTACAATCGGCCGGAGCCGTTTTGTTGGCGAGAGAAAATGCCGATTGCGGCAAGGAGGAGGGAGAGAGGCTTTCAGAGGCTTGGTGAGGATGAGGAGAGGCACCGGTGCTCCCTTTATGGCGCGGTGGACCGGATGGGGAGATCTGTCCTTGGTGGCATGGCATATTCCTGCGATGAAATTGGGGGCCAAGGCGGGAATGGATGACTCTTGATGAGAGGATTTGAATGCACTTTATTTCACAAAAACCGTTGAGAAATTCACAAGTTCTGGAAGGTTCAAGATCCACCCATGGCTGCGGCGCTCAGGACGCTGAAACGATAACGTTGGGAGAAGATGAATAGTGTACTGGGCTACAAAGGAATAAAAGGAAGGAAAGTGGCTACACATTATGAAAGAAGGTTGGCAGACCTGGTAGCATTCGGCTGAGAACCCTGAGGTTAAGCGAGGAAAGGCTTAGGGAAATTTTGGGATGGGTGACTGGAATGGAAATCTATTTTTTTTTTAAATATTGAGCTCAAACAAACTCCGAAAAATCCAAGAAAATACAGAAAAATTCCTTGTGACACAAGGAACACAAATAAAATACTTTTGGCAAATGTTAATGTTTAAGTTAATCATATTAAATCTTTTTAATTAATGAAAATTCCAATTAAGCTTTAATTAATTCCAGAAAAATCAAAATGGTGAATTTTATTTTAAAAGCTTCAAAAAGGCTCTAAAAACCAGGATGTTACAAAACTACCCCCCTTAGAAAGAATCTCGTCCCCGAGATTCGGACGGACTAGGAAAAAGAAAGGAGAGGAAAACTCGGCTCTTAGGTCCTCTTCACCTCCCAAGTTGCTTGACTTCAAATGGTTGCTCTACCGTACTTTGCGGAACTTTATGGTCATGCTTCTTGCGGCATTCATTCCTTCATGATTCTATCTTGTCGTTCGATGCTCAAGTATTCCTTTAATTGAGAAATACGGAAGAGAATAACAAATCGGATTGGTACATCTTTAGTCTTTGCAAGCTTGAGTTAACTTCAATTGCCCTTATCATATCGATTAATTGAAATTCCACCAAAAGGGCTTAACTTCATGAAGTGTTCATCAGAAAGACATAATTATTTCAACTCTTCAAAAATTCTTGATTCCAAAATCATATACCACAAATGCACCTTATTGATTCACATTTATTTCAACAAATAATCCCATAAACTTTTATTCTTTGCTCTAATTTGAATCGATCGTGACCAACCATAAATTTTTCTAACAAGAATCCAATAACATTGTAATTTGTGATTTCCAGCAATCGCTCCCTTTACTTGATCAATCTCTTAATACCAATTCTCCAATAATCACAAATAATCCTTTCAACAAAAATCTTGTTTTGCATCCAATTGCTCCTTTCAATCTAATAAATCGAAGGTATCAAATTTAGACACTTCCTATGATCTAATTAGCTCCACCAAGTCTACTCTGTCCTCATTCTCCATGATCTATTTAATCCACAAGTATTACTTTCTTCACATTTATTCATAATCCATTGGTATCTACAAATATACCTTTGTTTTTCTCAATTCACAGAATATTATTCAATCTTGTCAATTATAAATCCAAGATATATCACTCTAGCAACAATTCTCCAAATTACCTATCTTGACATGCATTGTGATTATGCGACTTTCTGACAAAAGTACTTTCCATAAATTTGTTGTCTAAACTTGATTGCGGTGAAAGAATTGGAGCTTGCACTATTCTGATGGCAGGGGTTAGCAAAGATAAGAGGAAGTAGCACAGATAAGAGATCGAGAGACGACTAAACACCATCCCAAACAAACACACAAAAGATAAACAAACAACAACTAGGAGAAGCTTAGCTTGAAATCAAAATAGTTTTAAGGATGAGCATTACTACAAATATTCAAAGACACAGTGCAGTCCACCTAATACACAAGCAAGTAATATATAAGCGTTCTAAAATCGTAAGACTTTACTTGGGTATTTCAACTAAAGAGCTAGTCCTTGCTCCTTCATGATGATGAGCTTCTCCAAGTGCTTCTTAGGCGTTAGCCTTCTTGAGCCATCTATAGAAATTACAAAGGAAAGGGGTACAATTACCGTTCCAAAGGAAATAAGCGGATAGATAAGGAGAATGCCATGTGAAGGTAAGGATAGAAAGACAAGAAAAGGACATATACGTTATTAAATTTTTATTTTATAAAATAAATTTTGAAACTCTTCTTTTAACGACCATTCTAACTAGGTCACGTCCTCACGGTCAAATTGGCTCACGATACCACCTCAGCGGGACCCGGTTTCCAAACCGGACCCTGCGTTGTATTTGCGCTAGTCCCGGATCAAAGCTAGTACGGATTAAGAAATGATTCATGACCAACAACGTATTTATTACAAATATAAAAATCACGACCACGAGTCTCATTATTACATTGGAGGTTTCAAGACCTCGCACAATCAAACACTGCAGAGCAAAGTAAACTCAAAGTAGACCCATCAATATGCCAGAGCGATTGGTAGAGAAGCGCGACCTAGTCCTCGGGAAGAATCCATCACGACCACAAGCGAGCAGTAGTCGTAATCACCTTCTTGAGCTTCTGTTCTTAGGGTTTATATTTAAAGTGTAGCATGTGAGTACATAAAGTACTCATAAGTCTTGGGAAAAATGCATAGATGCAAAGGCTTAACAAAGGAAGGCTATATGGTTCTTTTGCACAAAGCAACATTTAAAATTCAATTACTACTAATTATTTTGAAGGCATCAATTTAATAAAGTACTTGTTTTAGTGAAACTATCAATAATTCTCTAGTGAAGGTTCCATCTACCAACACTAGCTTAAACAACTTGAACAAGTTTAATATTGCCCACCTCTCTGGCTCCAACGCGGGATACCCTTCAGAGTTCCCTCCACTCCGGAATACAAAACTTTAATTTTAAAACAAAACCAGAAATCTACCATGTGAATGCATTCCTTGCCGCCCTTGACCGTGGGCACGGCTATTGAATAGTTTTACACTCTGAGAGGTTGTACAACTTTACCCACAAGAGATAAATTATCCTAAAAGTCAACACGCTTCCTTTGGCATGAGACCGGATAAAATATCACAAAGCTTTTACCTTACTCTAATCTAGCTAGATACGACTTCTAAGTATAAGAAGAACTACAGAACAACGGTATTGAATTGTCATTTTCCTCTATGACTTATACATCACCCAAAGCCTCATCATCAAACCCCGCATCAATCCGACAAAACCCTAGTTCCATGACCAATTTGTTGTACTACCCATTAACGCCTATTCTACAAATGTTATGCCGCCACTATTTGATGTATAGAAATGCTTAACACGCAACAAGAATGGAACTTGAACAAGAGTCCAGCGGTGCCACTACGAGTAGACTGTTGTTAAGCCTCACCTTTTGGGCACCACCGTGATGTAGGAGGGACACAGTGCACTGACGGCCATGGCATGCTCCCGGCACATGGCATCACCTGAGCCCGCCATAGTCACCAAACAACCACCGTCGGTTGAGTCCAAGAATCAAAAATGGAAAGTTAAAATCAAGAAAGAGAGTGTATCATTGTATTTTTCACAGCCTTTTTGAAGCTTTTAAAATAAAATTCACCATTTAGATTTTTCTGAAATTAATTAAAGCTCAAGTTGAATTTTTAGAAATTAAAAGGATTTAATACGAATAAAATAAGCATTAACATTTGCTAAAAATATTTTATTTAGATTCCTTGTGCCTCAAGGAATTTTCTGGAATTATTGAGAATTGTTGAGGTTTATTTACTATTTTCTAGAGCTGCTTTTATTTTATTTGAATTTCTAAAATAGAAAAACAAAACCCTAAAAATATGTGAACAGATTGGACCGTAGCGAATGTGTCGACCATCAGACCAAACCTTTCCCGCGTCGAATCCGTTATGGAACACGTGTTAGCCATCCAATAGCCTAATTCTTGTTCATCTGTGTGGTCTACCTTTGGCCATCGATTTCTTTCTCTGCTATCGTTAGTCATCGGAGGAGGTCACACTTTTCAATGTCATCTCCATTCGAACTCCGTCATCGCCATCAGAGTTTGACTCGCCTCGATGTTCGTGCGAACTGAGACTTCGGCCATCTTGAGCCATATTCTCGGCATTCGTGCTTTATATGCGCCACCTACCTTGATTCCTTCGTCCGCGTGCATCTCATCGCTCGTTCTACCTCACGGAGTTCGTGTCGTGGTTTCCGCGCCACCGTCGTCCCTTTATTTCCGGCGGTGTAGTCTCACTGTTGGTCACCGCGTCGTCCACCGGTGCCAATGAGTCGGTGCCACCTCGACCTTGCTATCAACGATCGTCGCCTCCAGCGGCGATTGCTCCGCCTTCATCCGGTCAAGTCATCGCTCGTCTTTGCGCCGCTCCATCGGTGAGTCACCTCGGTTCCGTGCCGTCTCCATCGCGCGACCCCTGCGCCGCCAAAGGGTCACCTCGGGACTCGCTCTGTGCCACACATCGGCAATCCGTTGCCGATCAAAAATTGCAACAATCCGATTGGATCCGCTCCAGCCGCGGATCCAGCGGTGAGATCCATCCATGTGGCTCATCCACGGCTGCCGGATCACCTGCACCTCGCTAGCCAATGGTTCGCCTTCTCCGTGGGCCGAGTGCCGTGCACCAAGTCACCGACAAGCGGGTCCCGCCTACCGGCACCTTGTTCCATGAGCCGTGAACCGAGTCCAACAGAGGCGGTAACCACGTTAGACCTAGACTTCACGTGTCACCGTGTCGTGCCACCTCGGTGCCACGTCGGCATTGGAGCCATCCCGGATGCCACATGTCAACCATGTCACCGCCACATCATCGCCACGTCAACCTACGCCACCCATCGCCACATGTCGACCACATCATTCATTGCTGCGTCGACACCGAGTCACACATGCACTATTTCGTGAGCCAAGTCCACCGTGAATCCGCTATTCCGTGCACTGAGTCCACAGCAAAGTAGCTTTCTAAATTTCTAGTATTTTCCTTTATATTAAATTTTTCAAGAGCTCATTCTCCTCCGTCCTAACTCCAATTGACCCCGTTATTTTTTTTAAATTCATCTAAAATCGAGCTCTATCTTTTGATTCTAGTTTTAAAGTTCTTATAGTTCATTTGAAATTTATTTAAGTTATTTTTGTGCCTTGTTCGTTTTCTCTCTCGTTAGATCGTGTCTTCGAAGGAGCGGGAGCACCACCAAAAGATCAAGAGTTCCTACCTTAGCCAAACCAAGGCAAGTTATATCCTTTGATCGTATTGAACCTAGTTTTAATCTATTAATTATCTATTTTGTTTTAAATTATCATGCATTGCTATTTTATTACAAACCCTCGTACTTGGTAGTTAATGCCCGATTTGATTACTACCTCCCTTGATAATTTGAACATCATTATCCCATTGTCACCATAGGGTAGAAAATTATTTAGTGATACCATACTAGTTGTCACATGGGTTGTACGATCAAATTGCTTAGCCATGCTTATAGTCGTTGGTTCATCATCACCTGAGATCAATTAATTAATTTGATTTAATGAGATATTGAATCGTGGTTGGAGCCACAATTATAAAATTTATGTGCCGTGCACATTGGTGTGTCATTAGTGCTAGTTATACAAAATTGGTTTTCATTTAGGTGAGTGATCGTGTAAAGGGGGAAGTATGGATTCACTTCGAGAGATGTGGAAGCCCACTTGAGTAATTTTAAAGACTTAACTTTGTGCATTATTGATTTGATCCTTACCGTACAAACCACATGTCTAGTATGGGATAGACCTGACTGATTAATTTGTGATATTTTAATTTCAAACTCACCATTGTGATGAACATGGTTGCTGATTTCCATGAGGCGCAAGAGGGTGTGATGCAAAACCTAACAGGCGGAATTAAATTGAGGTTGAACTTTGTAACGGCCTTGTTGTGATTTTCTTAGCACGAGGCCGATCACATCGTATGGAGTACAGTTGTGCAACCTCGAAGAGTGTAAAACTATTCGAATAGCCGTGTCCCGGTTGTGAACAATGCTCGGTGATTTCATGTGAGGGTAGAGTTTTCAAAAAACTTGGTTGGTTATCTTTGGAAAGTGAATGGATAGTTCACTGGTGGTTTAGCTTATGAATGAGTAGTTCCTAAGTGGTTCATTCAATTTCATTGAATATTTATATATTATTATTTTTCTTTAAAGTTCACTTTCAATCTATTTACTATACCTCTCGGTATCTCTGCTCACAATAGAGAAACAATCAAACATCAACTCACAAATATTGACTTTATTAGTACAAGTCAACAACATAATTTGGGAAAACGCATATGCAATGCAAATCCCAAACCCCATCCTACTGTGCAGCACAGTGTGTCAAATTGAATTTAATTATTAGGCCTAAACACTTTTTTCTTAAATGATTAAATCAAGTTGACAATTTATCTTCACCATGGACCTAACGTCCGCTCTGATACCAACTATAACACCCAGGCCTACACAGGGCACAACATGCTACCACCACATTGTTACTATTTCAAATAGGCACGCCATAAACGAGTTAACGCATACGAAGCGTATTAACAGAGAACCCGTTCTCTGAAACATAATGTAACTAGAAATTTTACATAAACTTCTTAACAAAAGATTAAACATAACGCTTCGATGCAGGACTAAACGATTATTGCTCATGTGCAGCGCAAAGGAACTATTCCCATTCCATGCATCTTTGTCATTCGGATCACCATCAAAAAACAACAAAGTAAAAGTGAGTTCGTAGACTCAAAGAAGCATACGATAAGCGGTACATCAATCTATATCTATAAAGCGTAATCCAATTCTCATTTGTAAGTTGTAGATCATATCTCTTGTGTTGTAAAGCCAATCTATTATAAAGCGTAAATCACGTCTCATGAACTATAAAACCCATTTTCTGTAAACTATAAGTCAAACCCCTATAACTGTATTGCAGCTTGTTTCACTCTTCATGCAATGCAATGCACCTATAACTGTAAACTGTAAATCAATCTCTGTAACTGTATCACTGTTTGTATCTCTTTTCATGCAATACAATGAAATGCAATGTACTGTAACTGTAGCTTATACCGGTATAGCGGAGAGTACACCCGTCGATATCACGCTCTCCCTCCATCCCGTAGAGGTGCCTACCTCTATAGGACTTATTCAAGAGCACTCCGGACTAGTCATAAGACTTTCTCACCGACCTAGCTCTTATGCACTTTGCATGATGCAAAACTCCTAAAATGAGGATGTTTACTCATAATAATATTCCTCAAGATATGATTAGCACATAATCATATACCTCATCATAAATGCTACGATCATGGCATGAAAACACAAATAGCAATCATTCAATACAATATATTGTTTTACCATGCACTTGCTGTTAACTCGGCGGGAGGTGCGCGACAGCACTGAGCTCGAACGCTACGAACAAGCATTACCCATTTCAATTCATTGCTAATGCCATATATACACCAGTATAGCCGACCTCCCTCTCACGGACATTTTCCGCTATCCCGATGTTTAATCGGCATACTAATTTATGCGAGAATCGATAAATAACGGAAAAGGGTTTTGAATGTTACCTAACCCGAACAAGCCAATCGAGGCACGATCTGTCGTCCCTTGGCGGACTGACAGATCTGGCGCGAATCGGCTTTCTTTCTTTCCTTCCTCTTTTCTTTTCCTTTCTCCTCTCCTTTTCCTCTTTCTCTTATTTTTCTTTTTTTCTTTTCTTTCCCTTTCCTCTTTTCTTTCTTTTTCTTCACTTGACTGCTTCTCCTTCTTTCCTCATTTTTCTTTCCACACCATCGGCCTCCTCCCTCTCTCTTCCACCCCATCCTCCCTCACTGCAGCGCCTTCTTCCCTTCTCCACTGGATAGCCACCTCCCCTTCTTCCAATCAATGGCCCCTCCTCTTCCCCGGCTGGCCGGCCGTCCTCCACCCCATGGGCGGCGGTGGCGGCGAGCGGGGAGGCGGCGCAGCGAGGAGCAGCTGCGGCGGCGCGGCGCGCACGTGAGCTAAGCGGCGCTTCGGTCGAGCAACGGGAGGCGGCGGCAAGGCGGCAACGACATCTAACCGGTAGGTGCGCGCGGCAGCGGCGGCAACGGGCAAGGCGCGGGCTGGGCAGCGGCGGCTGCCGGGGCGGCGACAAGCGCTCGAAAGTGGTGGCGACATAGGCGTAGCACGGGAGAGGCACGAGCGGCGAGCATGGGAGAGTCCGATTTTGCTTCCTCCTCTCGGCTCCCTCCCTTATAAGGAGCACGATGTGGGTGGGCTGGGCGGACCCATCCTGGTATTGCGAGACCCAGCGTAGCATGGCGATGAGCGAGCGACCAGATCAAGCTCGGCGGTGGCAAAGATGACCAGATCCGGCCTGGAGGCAGCCAAATCCGGACTTGGTGGCATTGGAGGTGGCCAAATCCGGTGATTACGTGGCGGCGCGGCGGCGGCGTGGCGAGCGCGATCGCGGCTGCGCGTGGGCGTTGGTAGAGGAGGCGTAACGGTGGCGGCGGCGTGGAGTCTTGCGCGGCATCCAGCAAGAAGTGGAAGGAGGTGGTCATTGTGAGACCACGGGTAGAAACTCCTGGACCCCGTGTATTTCAGCACTAGTCCCGGATCAAAGCTAGTACACACGATTAAGCGGATATGATACATAACCAACAACGCTTTATTACAATAATCGAAGTCAGGACCTCGAAGTCTTTTATTACATATGAGGTTTTAAGACCTCACACCAAACAAAAATAAATTACAGTAGAAGCAAAAAGAACTTAAGCAAGACCCATCAATACGCCGTAGGCAATTGACTGAGGAAACGCAACCTAGAAATCCGGATAGCCTTCGTCAAATCCATCCACGAAGTAGTCGTAGTCTGCCTCTTGAGCTTCGACATCCTTTGAGAGTAGTTTTAAAGTGTAGCATGTGAGTACATAAAGTACTCCGCAAGTTTTGGGAAAGATGCATAGATGCAGGGCTTAACAAAGGAAGGTTCTTATGGTTCTTTTGCATAAAGCAGCATTTTATTTCAAATACCATTATGTATTTTCGAAAGCATCAATTTAACAAAGTAATTCTAATAACTGAAACTAGATACAATTTTCTAGTGAAGGTTCCAACCACCAACACTAGTACAAAGGCTCCATCCGCCAAGGTTTAAAATTTCTTACGGGTTCCATCCACCCTCACTGGCTCCATCCGCCAGGACACAAACTCCTGAGAGTTCCAACCACTCCCAGGTCCCAAAACTTTTGTTTTAAAATCAAAACCAAAGTCTACCATGTGAATGCATTCCTTGCCAGCCCTTGACTATGGGCACGGCTATTCGAATAGTTTGTTACTCTGCAGAGTTTGTACAGCTTTACCCACAAGAGATAAATTATCTTAATAGTCAACATGCTTCCTTTGGCATAAGACCCAGATAAAATATCACAAAGCCTTTACCTCACTCTAGTCTAGCTAGATACCACCCGCTGAGGTTTCACCGCTGAAGGGTTAAATCCACCACAGTCAGAAGCCCCCTCTTGCGCCATGTGAGTACAGTAAATCCCTGTCCCTCACTATGAGTAAACCAGTAAATCCCTGGCACCCATTTTCCACTGGTGGCACCTAAACTAAACTAACGTAAGTTATTCGGCTAGGTCGTACCCATATAGACTTGTGGTTGTACGGTAGTGCTTAGTCTGGACAATCTCAAGCGTCGGTCCTTAATTGACTAGGGCGGAACATACACTTTACAAGATCCCGTGCTTACCGCACCAATCTAAAACAACCATCCACCCTGGTCTAAGACAATTTTCACATATTAATTTATTTAAAAAGAACAGTGGCAACACCAATCGCCACTAAATTTTTGAATACAACAGACTAGTTTAAAGAATTATAATTTCCCATTCTAAGGTTACAAAGATTGAATAGCATGACTAAGCATTTTACTACCATTCTAATATTTGTCAAAGATTTAATAATAATCTCATTATTGAGACAAAGAAAATCCTAAGGTTACAAAGGTACATGGCATTCAACTTCAATTGAGGGTACAACAAGGTTGGATTAACTAATACCTTAAGACAGAAGTTATCATTTTATGTAACATAGCAATGCATCTAAATTTAAAATAATAAAATGTTTTTAGCAAATGTAGGCACAAGATGATCAAAGGAGACTTGCCTTCTTGAATTAGGTTGGAATCTTCCCGAAGTTGCTCTTAAAAATCTTCTGAAAATTCGGACTCTACACGAGGAACGAGAAAAACCAAATAAAATAAAATAAAAACTCAAAATTTGAAAATAAATATACTATATGCAAATTTGGAATTTTAGATGAATTTAGAAATTTGAATGGGCCAATTTGGAGCTAAAATGAAAAAGTTATGGCCTTTGGAAGTTTTAATTCAAAATAAAAGAAAAAGACTATTTCTGGAATTATTTTTAATGACGTCAGCAGGCATTTAAATGAATTATTTTTCTGAAGAAAAAAATCTGAATTATGACAGCATTAATTTCGGCTGAATTATTTTTAAATCAAAATCAAGTTTATGACGTCAGCATGACGTCAGCCCTGATATTTTTAAATTTGGTTGAGTGGCTGACACGTCGGCCCGGTGTTTGGTGAACCGGGTCTATGGACCCGAGGGCAGGCTGGTGACACGTGGGCGCACGGGAGCTAGGTGTCGCTGGCGTGGCGTCCACCCGGGCTGCCACCTCGGCTGCCACGTCGACCCGACGTGCTGACGTGGCAGACCGGCGGCGGTGGAGCTCGAGGACAAATGGTCACCGGCGAATCGGTGGCCGGCGGCGCCAACCGAGGGTGCCAAGAGCAACAGAAGGACGAGGGGAGTCTCGTGGTACCTTGCGCGGACTTCGGAGGTGGCTGGAGAGGGCGGACGGCAGAGAAAAACGGCGGCCGAAGAGAGGTGATCGGCGGCGGGGCGTTGCGGCGGTTCTCAGGCTCGGGCAGAAGGTGGAGAAGGTGCGCGACGCGTGGGCAAAGGTTTTGATGGCGGTGGCGTTGCCCGAGGATGCCCACGGTTCACTCGATTGCTCTCCGGAGCTTTCGGCCAAGCGAAAGATCGAGGTTGCGCGGTGCGGCGGGCACGAGCGCGAGAGAAATGTGAGGTGCGTCGAGGAAGCTCGGGAGGGGTTCTTATATGGCGAGGCGGTAATGGCGAGCAATTGCTCGCCGGTTACAAAACACCTCCACAGCAATTAGGCGAATTAGTGCAGCAACGAAGGGCAAGCGGTAGGTGTGGCGGCGAGGGCGATGGATTAAATGCGCAAGCGATCGAGCAAAAGCGGCGGAAGAAACCGAAGGTTTAAAACTTCAGCTTCGAGTTTTAATGGCGGTAGCGGCGCGGGCGCAATGAGGAAGAAGGGGCGGGGAAGAGACGCAGTGACGCGGCGGGCCGGCGCGTCGAGAGAGAGAAGAGAGAGGGTGGAGGCTGGCGGTTCGGATTGATGACAAGTGGCTCAAGGGAAAAGGGTGGCTGTTGGATTTTCGGTGAAGAGGTAAGTGAGTGTTGACGGCTGTGATCCGATCGGCGAATGAGGTTTAATCAGAGCCGCTCATTTGAGGTCAAAGGGTTAAGTTGTTACGTGCGGCCCAGATCAGCTCGGGCGAGGAGGTTAGATCGAGCCGTCCACAGAGGCGAAGGGTAAGTGGAGGTGGCGGCGTGGATTAGCGCGGCGGGGTGAAGGTTGGCCGATGCTCGCCACGCGTGAAGCCGAGAAGAAGGAAGGCGGAAAGTGAGGACGGACGGTGGCGATCGGCTCCGGCGGGCGGGATTGAATCCGAGGGCGACACGTGGCAGCCAGAAAGAATTTAAGATTTTCTTTTTCTTTTTAAACTTTCCAGAAATACTAATGAGCTTTAAAATACTCTGAAAAATACCAAATAAATTTTAAAAATCCAGAAAAATTCAGAGAATCATCTCGAATGATTTTTGACTTAATAAAAATATTTTCAAACCATTTTGGTATTTATATTTTTCAGAAACATAATTTAACTTTAAAGGGAAGCTTTTGATTTCTGGAAAATGCTGAATTTTTTTTATAAATACAGAAATAACTTAGGAAAATGAAATGCACTTATTTTGACTTTTGTAAAATGAATTAAATTTATTTTGGCTTTTATAAAGTGAAAAATTTTAACTTTTCTCACTTCAAAGCTTGGAATAAAATTCAGAAAAATCCAACTAGGCTCTAGAAAATCCAAATAAACTCCAAATATTTTTAAATAATTATTTTGGAATTAGTTTTGAAGAAGGCAAAATTTTAAGATGTTACAGTCGCCCCCAAGAGTGGAGCACACTCCTCCCAGGGGTGGTAGCGGCGGCGGAGGAGCTAGGTTGAGAACCTAGGCTCGATACCCGATTATCTCTCAAGAATATATAGTGAATACAAGACACACACAACCTAAACCCTATGTGTAGTTCAAATCAAAATTTTTAAGATTTTTACTCTTCAAGTTTAACATGAGTTTAGATCACCTTATGATCTATATTTAGTCCTGGAACTTACCTATGTTTTTGAGCAGTTACTATGGTGCCTGTGTTTGTACCATAGCCATCCCCATGTTTTCCTGATTTCTTATAAATTTTTGTTGTTATGCAAATTGCGCTTTGTCAAGCGGGGCTGTTGGAATATTAGTTCATGTTTCTTGCAATTTGGCTTTGAGTTAATGTGTTTGCCTCTTTGATTCATCATAGTGGATGTCATACTACTCAAATGATTTTAGCTGAGTTATTCAACCACTTCATGACTGGTGTATAGATGATTTTGTAAGTAGTTAAATAACCCCTCCTTATTGCTTTGTTCTTTCAGGGAGTTTATGGTGATATTCTTGGTGGTGTCCACTACAATAGAAATGCCTTGTAGAGACATCTTATTTATAGGTTAAAGACGTTTTAAATCATCACTAGAAGGTTGTTGAGTTATTTTTGTAAAGCATCCTAGGAGCGTCTCCCCATGGACCGTGTCAAAAACTGTAGAGATGCATTGGTAAGCATGTATATAATATTTGAGACACTCTATAGAGACGGTAAATTGCATGCTTACATTTGTAGAGACATTTTGATAGATGCACTTACATATCGTCTTGATTACTATAGAGACGGTAAATTGCATGTTTACATTTTGAGAAAAATAAAAATATCTTCTCTTTGTTCTTTTTGTTACGTAAAAATAACATTTTTGCACATCGTTGTAATCAAACCGATTCATATGTAAAATCACATTGCCGCTATCACAAACCACACAACAATAGAGCAATACACTGAAATGTAGAAAAAAGTAATTATATTATTTAATAGCAAGTGGAGTTTACAACCGAATCATACATGAATATAAACAAGTACAAACACACATGAAAAAAACAAATTTCCCAATTTTCCCCTAAAATTGTTGGTATCTATAAGATTTCTACATGCAGATACTAGTTCATCAGCTTTCTCATCTTCACATCTGTAGATTTTCTTTACATTCTTTCATTATCCTGCAAAAAAAATCATTGAAGGTAGTTCTATCAATAGATATATCATTGAAATCAGCTAGGATGTTTAGGGGACAATACAATTCCATGAATAGTAAGACAAACGATCATCTCTCTGAATTGCTCCATAACAAAAAAGAAGTTGTACATATGCTGGTCAGATAATCACGCAAACCATGCATTTATGAAATGCGTTAGTCTAATGATCACACCTGCAAGTAAATGATCGTAGGGGAAAATAAAAAAACTGAGAAAATACCATTTTAAAATAATAAGAGTACGGTTACTATGAGCACCATGCATGCTTAGTGCTTTAAAGACACACAAAGCAGTGTAAGAACAAGTGAGAAGATTATGCAAGTATGTAAAGAAGGGTAATCCTGCAGTGACATACGTATTGCTTGTGTAAGCATAGGTAATGAGGGTAGTGAAGCGGTAGAATCCAGCATAGGAGACCATACGCCAAAACTTCTGGATCTTTAAGATGTCCTTACATTGATAAAAAATATCCATTTCACAGAAGCTTGACGCTGGTGTTAGAAATAGATAAATCAGTTAGAGATACACACAGTTATACAGAATACCCAGCTGATAAAAAAACAGCACTCAGTAAAGGTGCTAAAAGTCATAGGCAGCCATCAGCAAAAGTTTCAACATCTTAGATTGCTTCTACAGGTCACAAATTCCTAAGTGATTTGTTAAGGACAATAGCATAACCAGTGTCATAGAAGCAAATCGGGAAAGGCAAAAACATTAGCATATCTATAAAACTTGACAGACTAAACAAGTAAAAAACAATGTGTGAAGTTTTGCTTGAATAGATTGCACCATACTACATCCACATGAAAAACAATACCCCACAACCATGTAACAAAGAGAATGTCTATCATTGTCATTACACAGAATACCAGATGCTTAGAGCTTGCGCAGTGGTGGTAACACAATTACATTTCCAATTAATAGTAGCTTACTTGTAAGTTGCAAGTAACAATAAAAAAAGGCAAGCATGCATTGCATAGGTAGCTGATCTTTGCATTGCAAAGACAGGGAATGAAAGAATAATGAGCAAAGATAAGCATATCAACTAGATCAGAGTAAACTGATCCAATCAAGAACAACAAGAACATAGCAAATTAAGTATGGCAGATTCTAGTTAAACCAAAACCAAAACCATTCAACAAAAACAAGAACCCAGTAGATATTTTGGTATAGAAGCTTTGCAAAAGTTCAGCTTTCCAAAGCAGCAAGCGCAGTTGCATATGATGCACATTCTGAATCCCAAAGGCATCAATCAAGCTCATCTCGATTCAATGGAACCAGCATCAGTGCACACCAGATTACCAGACTACGTACAGTGCCAACATAAAAAGAACTTGCATTCTTATGCTAATTAAGCATCAGAGTTACACTCAATGGAAACCATAATCGCCTGCACCGCACATTAACTAGACATCACATTACTGTGCTAAGCATCATCATCTAAAAGAAGAAAGATGCATCATTCATACATAAGGATAATCTCAGAGCTCGTTGAGATCCACATCTACTATATACACCCAATTATCACATAATTAAGAACATAAGGCATAGCATGCTTCGCATTGGGCATTGGGCAATGGCAATGGCAGTAGTGTGCGATACCAAGTTCTGTGATGTTGCCGCTGGGGAGTCAGGAGTAGAGGGGGCGATCGGTCCACGTGCGGCAACGTGGCGTTCTCGCAGACGTCTGCGCGCGCCACGACGGGCTCGCCGTCGTCGTGGTAGCCGTAAAGCTACGGCGGAAGGCGGAGTAGAGGTCCCGAGCCGGTGTAGCCACGAAGCGCCGCGACCATCGCCTCCACCGGCAGCGGCAACTCCACCATCTGGGTCCTCGCGCAGTGCCACGGCAACATCCCCGCCTCCGATTGTGGGCTCTGCATCTCGCCGTGGCTGGGAGCTCTCATCCGCGTGCGGCGGCGGCGGGGTGGGCGAGGAGGGGCGGCGGGAGGAGGAGGCGGCGGCGGGGCGTGGAGGCGGCGGCGGGCGGGGCGGGAGGCGGCGGGGTGAGAAGCGGTGGGGAGAGGAGGCGGCGGGAGAGGAGAGGAGGCGGCGGCGGGGGGTCGAGGCGGTGGGGGGGAGGCGCGGGAGGCCGAGGAGGCGGCGGGGGGAGAGCAGCGGCGGGGAGAGGGAGGCGCGGGCGCGGGTGGGATTGAGAGAGGAGGGACGGAGAGCCGAGGGTTGGCGGGAGTGGGAAGTGGAATTGGGGAGTGGGCGAGTGTGGCGGACGGAGGAGTGGGGCGGGTGCGATTTGGATTTTGGGCTCGCTCGCGGACGGAGGGTTTTGCGACAGCTCTAAAACGTCTCAAAAACGTCTTTATATGCTATATAATTCTTAATATAAAGACACTAAAAAGTGTCTAAAGAAAAACGTCCCTATAAGACTATTTTGTTGTAGTGGTCAAGCGAAAGTTGAGGACCATTGGCAAAATACCCTCTTCGACCACTTGAATTCTAGACTAAAGTTCTTGTCACTTTGTAATTTCTCTTCATTGTTGTCTAACAATTAGTGCCTTATTTTGCAAACAACTTGACTCAATAAAAACATTGAAATTTCTGAGTTTTCGATTGCATTGGAGTCTTTTAAAGCGGTTGTGTTTTACTAGTTTTGGGTATATTAACTAATCAATAATTGCTTCTTTAGAAGAATGTAACAGAACAATTTTGCTAGATGTAGTAAAGATTCCTATTACTGACTATGTTTTGCAGCACATCCCAGCAACAGCAATGTGACGATAAGTTTAGTTGGATCATGACTTCACATGAATCCCACATCAAAATACTTCTTTTACATGATGTATGTTTGTTACAACTCCATCACTTGCATGCAATGGAAACTAGTTAGAAAATACTTTGTTAGTAATGACATAATGTACTGTAATAAGAAGCCATTTTATCTTAAGGGTAGTGCCGTGGATTCCAGTACTATGGATGCATATCTTATGCATGTTGTAAGTCATGCTATCCCTATTTTATCATATTATTACTGAATCTATTGTGATGCTGACTAATGTGCAATGTTATTACATTCGCGGTTGAATCATGTTCATAGAACAAGAGATGTTGTCATTAAAAATGATGCGAAGCTTAGGAATGGTGCTAATGAAAATATTTTGGATGATAACTCGTACTTTGATCAGGGTTTTACACGTCCAAAGGTATTTTTCACACATATATTGGAAAATCAGGAATCCCTTCTGTTGTGATGCATACACTTAAATATGGTTAGCACTATCTAGCTGTATTTTAGTATGCTACACTTGACCTGCCATTTATTTACGTGTACAATGTATTGTTTCTTCATTGCAGCACGTGCTGGCATTGAAAAATAACCATGAGTCCATGATGATGTGAGATGGTTGAGTTTATAAAAAAGCTTTAAGCATGCATCATACTTGCACTAATTCATGTCAATTTATAACAAATTGTTTTGGGGGGGCGGGGATTTGTATAGCTGACTACATTATACCCAAGTGTAGTAATGAACTAATGATAAACCATAACTAGCATGCTGCATAAGATACATTTGATCTTCGTTTGTTTCCCTGAATTTCAATAAGAAATAATTTTATTGGCCACAACTCACATCAAGTGTGTTCTTTGTTATTATAGCGGGCACAGGCACACAACATACATGCTTGGATAGCATCACTACAAAAGGTCTTTGGATGGAATCGAACACATTGCGGCAAAACATTATCTAATTTGACAATATGCATGACATAGATGTTTGTCTTTGTGCTATAGGGAATTCGTTGACTATTAATTGCACTATTTTATTAAGTAAATGTTAAATGTCGATTGCATTTACCTAGCGATTATCACCTCGATGGTTTATACAAAATTTGTCATTTGTATCATTATCTATTCAACTTATTTCTCTTTTCTTTTGTATTATAAACATGTCCTTAGGTACTTTTCTTGTTACCTCTCAAAAGCATTGCACGACGCATTGTGGAGAGATTGATCCAACTTTCCCCATTGTCGCAAAAGGTACAGGTTTTTTAAGGCAAACATTTGAATTTCAATTTCTTACAAAATACACAACAAACTTATATATGAACTCCACTCAGACCTGTCCCGAGTTACGTTACTCAATTCTCCAGCCTATCTATTATCCATCGGTATACCAGGTTGCTCACTTGGGCTCTACCGACTTCCAAAGTGTTTGGTTGGTACCAGCTCCCGATTCAACCCTCCACCTACGCATATAGCGTCTCAGGATTTACTCACTTCCAGACTGGCGTTACTGGTCTTGAGCTTTATCCATCTCTATTCACACATAATTACTTACCCAATGTAGAGAGATGAACAACGTAACGGGTTACTATTTTCTGCCTGTCCAAGATGGAAAAATGGTTGGCACTTTATTCTGATCCCTATTCCGAGTGAGAGTTTGGTGGATCATATATACTAGCCATATCTAAAGGGGTCCTACCTGCCCTTTCTCTGACTTTTTAAGATCCCTTTTACCCTCCTTTATACATATACATATACTTAAATAGTAACAACGGACCTTATGGTCAAGGTTTTACAATTTCTGCAACATAGGGCTTAACGACAGAAAATAATCTTGCAACGGAAGAAACACTTGTGGTAGCCATCGACATGCCCACAGACAATCGAATGGAGAACACACCTAGTTCGCATAGTCCTCAAAGTACTCCTCCTCGTAGAATTCGGTGTTCCCAAGGCCTTTTTCGATGATTGATCAACAAATGGCGTAAAGCTATGAGTACATAAAGTACTCAACAAGTCATAGGAGCAAGGCTTGAATAAGAGTAGCTTTATGGCTATTTTGCATAAAGCAGTATTGACAGTAAATATACAGTACATAACTTGAAAAGCACATTTGAAAAGATTACATACATAAGTAAACAAGTACTTTGAAACAACTAGTGAACTACTCGTTCACTTCCCAACCATTCCACCAATCACGATTTTTAGATAAAATCTATCTCCCTTGTGAAATCACCAGGCATTGTCCATAACCGGGGACATAGCTATTCGAATAGTTTGTAACACTTTGCAGATATTGTACTGCTTTACCCACAAAATATGATCATCTCATATTGCCATGCGATTAACACACTTTCTTAGGTGTGCGGTGGAAAGATCATGACAAGGCCTTTACAAAGCTCTGTTTTGACCTAGTTCTGCTCACTAAGGTTTTGTCTCCATCCGGCCCCCTCTTGCGCCTAGTGTGAATGTCTATCTCAAACACACTTCAACCTAAACAGAACTAAATCAAAACATTACTAATTAATCAGCCAGGTCCATCCCATACTGGACAAGTGGTTGTACGATAGGGCTCAGATCAATGGCGCATAAGGTTAAATCCTTAGTGGCTACTCAGGCGAAACAACATCATCCAAAATGTGCTTCCCGCACCCCCTTTACTGCACAAGCATTCGCCTAAGTATAAAATTAATGTTTGTTTAACCAGGCTCAATGGCATCCCCTGCCATGGCACAACAAATTTTATTAATAGTAGCTACCCGTCACAATTCCATATATGGTTAAACCAGGCTCAATAGTAGCAGCACGCACAGGTGCTCGGACGCTCTATGGCTGGGGCGGCTCACCAGCGTGGAAAAGGAGGAGCTGTGCGACCGATGGGAGAAAGGGGGTCCACAAGGGCCTGAGGTATGGATGGTCAGTTGTGGTGCGGCGAACGACAGCCGATGACGGTGGCGGCGCAAGCATAAGTGACGGCGGGCGGCTCGCGTAGGGTTCTGCCAAATCAGCGATGCTTCCATAGGAAATAAAGGGTGCATGAGGTGGCCAGAGACATGGTGAACGAGATGGTGAAGCTGGTTTGGCTCGAGAGTGTCCAAAGATGACCCGTGATGATGATGACGTCCAGCGCGGTGATGGCGCATGGTGGTGGAACTCCTCGGCCAACCATTGAGGGTAGTTATGGGTTGCGTTGAGGGGATGCTCTTGGTACAATGAATCAAGAAAGTGCTCACCGAGGATGATGCGTCGACGACAGAAGTCGAAAACGACTGATTCCGCGAAAAGTTCAATTCCTGTTGATTAGCTGCATGAAAAATCAAATAAAAATGATGGATAAGTTGCTTGGATGCTAAGACAGGAGATGACATGAGCAAAAGTTGAAAATTTTCTCCGGAATGAGGAATACCCAAATCGACTATGATGGCTGACGTTCGGGAAAAAGAGAAATTTATCCCCGTCGGAGCTCTGGAGGTTTTGAGATTTTGAGGGAATGTAAAGGGATAGAAGAGGTGTTGGTGTGCCAATTTATAGCTTCTCTTATGATTCGAATCACTAGGAACGCGAGTGGTTTCGGGCGATGGTTTGGTTTTAGAAAACTGATGAATAAAATGGCAAAGAAAGTATTGATGTAATGTGGCAATGGACGCATTGACTCCTGTGATGAAAGCACAGTGTTAATGGGCTCGTGGTGCTTCAGACGGATTTAAATTTGGGTGCTTGAGTAGGAAGAAATAGGAAAAAGAAAGAAGGGCTATTGGTTTTCAGTTCGGACAACACAGCACGGAGAAACAACATCTCGAGGAAGGAGATGAAGTGGCAAGGCTTAAGGAATAAGAGAGAGAGAGAGGGAGAAAAAAATCAAGAAAGAAGAAAAGGCAACCTGCCAGCTAATCGGGTAGAAGTGTAAATGTTAAGCAAGAGCACTGCTTGGATGGGTGACTATCGGGAAGTACGTTTTTTTATGAGAAGGAGAGAAGTGCCAAGAGAAAAAAAGATTGGACCCAGAAAAATTCGATCGGATATTTTTCTAAAGATTTGAATTTTTAGAATTGGAATTTGAATTTGGTAATTCGAATTGGAATCGAGATTTTGATATTTTCTTCCAATATTACTCAAATAATCCAAATAAAATCCAATTTATATACCGAAAAATTAAATAATTAATTTGGAATTATTTTTTTAAAGATGGCAAATTTTGGGATGTTACATGATATAGAAAGTAATTTGTACATTTGACATAACTATATTTATAATCAAGAGTTAGCTTGCCTGAGTAATAGTAAGTGCTAGAATAACGACAACTTGTTCTACTACCTCGGTTGGAGCCTGATCGATTTCTGCATGACAGGCAGATGTGCCCTTATAAAAAAGTAGTTATTTAGGGTACTAATAGATTAGGAAAGTTTTCCCCTTCCCCATCTCGGTGGAAATCTATCTACTGGGTTAGAGTCGAATCCTTAGCTTGCGGTTTGAACTACTAAAATGGTCATAAAGGCCCAGGCTACAACCACACAGTCTTATGACCACATGGTATGACCACAGCTTCTGACTCTGCTCCTTCAACCACGGCTTCCGAGTGCGAGCGCATCACTCAGTAGCTACAATTCCATCGGATGCTACAGTACCACCATGAATGCTATAGTACTCTCAAGTGATACAGTTCCTGCTACGACCACTATAGTACCGCTACGACTGCTACAGTTCTCTTCGACCACGTCCACTCATGACCACTGCAGTTTATACGACCACTAAGTTTACGACTACATCCATTCATGACTACCACACGAGTACTCGACTGCCACGAGTAATCGAACACACGCTGCTAAACTACTTACATGTCAAGATTGTAACCAACAGAGGAGGGGTGGTAGGGGAGCGGCGGCGGCATGTGGAGAGGGGAGGAGGAGGAACGGGGGATGTTGGAACTAGAGTCTCTCAAACACACGCTTTCACGATGGTCCGACGCACACAGTGGTTTTCGAAGTTGAGAACAAGAAGATGGAGCTAATAACAAGACTAAGCACAAAAGAAGCTGAGGCACGAGTTTGTGGTGCAAACCACTCACACCTTTTTGTGTTTTCTCTGTTATTCTCTTGCACTTAATGCTTAATAAATTACATGACTTAAATAGACACAAATCGGCTGCACATGCGGCCTCTCACCACGACTACACATGACTCACTCTAATCCGGTTTTGCCGGCCATACTCCCTACGACTCTCGCACACACTGCACACTACTCGCTAGACTCGATCTCGTTGAGACCAACTCGAGCGCTTACGACCACACACATAGGCTTCTAGTCCTTTGAGAGCGGCACTTCAACCACACATGTCTTCCGAGCACCGACCGCTTTAGTAGACCTCATTGCTACAATGATCATCGACCATTTCAGCTATGGCGCTCTGATACTTCTCGAGTATGGCGTCTGATACTCCACGAGTATGATGTCTCTGATACTCCACCGAGTATGACATCCACGGTGCACACGACTTGGTACACTCGACCACTCTCACGACCACGACCACGACCACTTTGACTACACGCGGCACCATGACCATGGTGCTATGACCACACACATAGCGCCATGACCACGGCGCTACGACTACACACATAGGCGCCACGACCATGGCGCTACGACCACACACATAGGCGCCATGACTACGGTGCTACAATCACTCTCACGACCACGAGTAGTCGATTACGACCACGAGCACTCGACTACAACGCGAGCACTCAACTACGACCATGATTGCTTGAACACTCGGGAACCTTGTACTCGATCACAACTATGACTACGAATATGCAACAAGATTAACCCAACACGGAGAAGGCAGCGCGAGAGTAGGGTTAGGATGGGTGAGAGAAGGGGAGCAGATTTTTGGGAGGGGAGGCAAGCGTGGGGTGCGGTGTCTACGGGTTTGGATATTTGGATTGACAATGGATAGCTGGATTTTAAATGGATGAATGATGGCAGATGAACCATCACCGACTTCTGCCCCTAGTGTCGAAGAAACGAAGCCCATCAAGACACATAACCAAAAGCCCACAGCCTAACACCCGGCTAGGCACATCTCAATCTCTCCCTCTTGAACCTAACCGGTCACCGCCGTCGCCTCCTCTGCTCGTCTCTAGGGCTATAAAAAAGCTCAAAGTTTGTGTACTCAAGTTCAACTCGTATAGGATTGATTCAAACCCGAGCCGTTAACGAGCCGAATCGAGCCTCGTTAAGGCTCGGTGGCTCCTCCTCGGTCGCTCCGTGAGTCCGTGACCTCCGTTCTACTTCACGCCTCGAGCAGTTCCCCAATCCCCACTCCCGGTCCCTCCGTCCCGATCCGCCGCTCCTCCCGCCTCCCCTCTTCCCCGCTCGCTTCCTCGCCTCGCCCCGCCGCCGACCCTCCTCGCCCCCCCCGCCTACCCTCCTCGCCCCTCCCGGCGCCGACGGCCCCAGATCTGAGATCCCTTAGCCATTAGCCCCTCCTCGCCCCCGCCGCCGGCTGCCTCCGCCCCTCCTCTCCTCCCACTGCCGCCGCCTCGCCCGATCCGCCGCTCGGGCCCCTCCTCTCCCCGCCGCCGCCTCCTCGCCCCCTCCCGCCGTCGGCCGCCTCCGGCCCTCCTCTCCTCCCAGCCGCCGCCCGCCTCCGGCCCTCCTCTCCTCCCACCCGCCGGCTGCCTCCGCCGCCGACAGCCCCAGATCTGGGACTCGCCGACAGCCGACAGCACCGAGCAGGCGAGCACGTGTTCCTCCTCCACAAGTCCCCATCGGCCACCGCCACCCTGACATCAAGGCCTACCGCAGATAGAGTATGAATCTTGCTTCTGATTTGTGATTCAAAACTATAAATCTTGCTTGTGTTGATTTAGTATATATATTCAAAACTATATGCAGATAGTTCTTCTGATGTATATAGATGGTACTATGTGAACATGTTTTTCTTGCAATGAACAACGAGCCTACAATCAACATGTTTTTCTTCTGATGGTTATTATTGTAATGTGTTTTCTCACTTTGCTGCTGGGCCTCTATCTGCTGTTCGAATGAATTGTTAGCTACTGGTCATTCGGCTATTCTGTTCGGAAGAGTTTTGACTGCACTGTCCGCTTAACGAGCCTCAACAACGAGCTTTGTCGAGCTGAGCCCGAGCTTTGTTCGAGCCGAGCTCGAGCCTAGCTCAAAGCTTGACCGGCATCTCGGGCTCGCTCGAGCTTCTATCGAGCTCGAGCACAGCGAGCCTAGCTCGGCTCGGCCGTTTACAGCCCTACTCGTCCCTCCTCCTTAAACCCTACTTCTTCTGCGGTGCCCGCTCCATCGACTCGAGGCATCGCGAACGCCCCTAATTCGCCGGCCAATGGGAAGCCAAAGCTCATCTCTGCCACCGCTGCTCCTCGAGTACGAAAGCCTGGCCGTCCAATCCCACTGCCGTCTTTTGTGGAAACTTCAAATCTGCACCTTACTTGCTCTCCCCTCTTCTTTTTGTTGTGGCTTTGGTCCCGGGAAGAAGAGGCGGCGCGAAGGACAAGGCCCATGAAGCGAGGAGCTGAGTTGAGCGAGGAGAAGCACAAAGGTAAGAGCTTGGCGGCGGTCTGCCGGCGATGGCGCCGCCGAACTCTGGTTCAGTTCGGTTCTTGTTGCGTGTTAATCATTTCTATACAGCAAATAGTGGCGGCGTAGCATTTGTAGAATGGGTGTTAATGGGTAGTACGACAAATTGGTCGTGCAACCAGGGGTTTTGTGGGATTGGATGCGGGGTTTGATGATGAGGCTTTGGGTGATGTATGAGTCGCAGAGGAAAATGACAATTCAATCTGGGTTCGGGTAGTTCATCTTATACTTAGAAGCTGAGGTCTGTAGTAGTGTAGTGCTATGTATCGGATATACGTTCATTAAAGAAAGTCTTTTTGGAAAGACCTATCATTGGAGCTCGCGGTTTAGGAGTCCAAGTAAGTTTGTAGCTGTCTTAGATATCTAAGATTTCTGCATGAAAATTTTGCTTTTCGATTATTCCTAAGGTCTTAACTATCTTACTTGGGAAATTTATGCATTTTCAAGAGTTGTACTTTTGTGGTGACTTGTATTTTTGCATGTTTCTATGGGTCTTTTGGCTTATGCATCACCAACCCTTTGCATCTAATTACACAAAAGGCAAGTTGCTAGCATTGGTTTGCCCACCATTTGTTCTATGAGGAGTTTACTAATACTACAATTGTGTTGTTTTGAAGACATTATGACTGGGTCAAAATATTCTTTGCATAATGATGTGCAAGTTGGGGTGAAAAGCAGCTGGATTTGATCGGATTATACAGCTACGAATCCATATTTGTCAAATCCATATACTTAATATCCAAATTTGAATAGAAAACATATCCAAGTTCGGATGTTGAACCGCGAAGTCCGGATGTTGGATGTGAATCGGTATGGCACGGCGTGGATTCGGGCGGATATACGAATAAGATCCGTATTTAGAGTCAGATATCCGGATAATATCCGGATTTGGCATATAGAATAGCAACACTAGTTAATACATATCTTTTGCATTTGACCTCCAAATTGGGCATATTATATATGCATTTCGATCATCTCAACAAGCTTGTCGTCATGGTGGACTCTAATTTGGCATTTCATGTTTTAATTTGGCACATCCCCTAATAAAGTTTTTTGCATGCTCTTTTTACCCAAATTCGATACGTTTATAACCGATTTATTTACAATATATCTAGAATTAGTTAGGATTAGTGCCCCAATACAGTTTTGCTAGTTAATTTTGGATGGTCTTTCTCAATTAATGGTTAGAGACCTTTTATCATGATTGAAATAATTTTTTCTATTGCCATTTTGATATGAGGAAGTTTGTTCTTGATTTTTTTAATTGTGGAAAAGTAACTGCGTAAGCACTTTTCTCAAAAAATTCCATATATTCTTATCGATTAGCACCGATTAAAAGGATGTCTACCTAACACTTTGTTTTTCATTTTCTTTTCTCGATGCATGATCTTTGCTTATAATTATTTCTAACACCATTACACCACCCTCTCTTTTGTATGTTCTAGTTCATTTGATCGTCATGTTAGTCACATGATAACAAATGAAGAAGTCAATGCACTAATGATGCATAAGGATAAATTTAATTGGGAGATGCCTGCGGAGGACATTCCAATATCCAAATGGGTTGGAACAGGTGAAAAAATGCAGGTACTTTGTGGAATTACATAAGTAATGTATTTTGAATTTATATGCTCAGTCAACTGATTGAAGAATATTATTGATTCACTTCAAAAAGTAGGTTTTCATGTGAGGTAATATTCATGGGTTTCTAAGTTTGAAGATTAAATAAGACCTTGTACATCATATAAAGCGAAGGGTTATTACGATATTATCTTTCCTTGAAATGCGGATTACTGAACCTTGGTCCTTGATAGTCGTATGTGTAGTTCAAGTTAAAATTTTCAAGATTTTTACTCTTCAAGTTTAGCATGTGTTTAGATCACCTTATGATCTATATTCAGTTATGGAACTTACCTATGTTTTTGAGCGGTGACTATGGTGTACGTGTTTGTACCACAGCCATCCCCATGTTTTCCTAATTTCTTATAGATTTTTGTTGTTATGCAAATTGCGCTTTGTCAAGGCAGGGCCTGCTGGAATATTAGTTCCTGTTTCTTTCAATTTGGATTTGAGTTAACGTGTTTGCTTCTTTGATTCACCATAGTGGATGTCATACTACTCAAATGATTTTAGCTGAGTTATTCAACCACTTCATGACTAGTGTATAGATAATTTTGTAAGTAGTTAAATAACCCCTCCTTAATGCTTTATTCTTTCAGGGAGTTTATGGTGATATTCTTGGTGGTGTCAAAGGAAAGTTGAGGGACCATTGGCAAAAAACCCTCTCCGACCACTTGAATTCTAGACTGAAGTTCTTCTCACTTTGTAATTTCTCTTCATTGTTGTCGACAATTAACACCTTATTTAAAACAACTTGACTCAATAAAAACATTAAGGTGCTGAGTTTTCCAGTTGCATTGGAGTCTTTTAAAAGCACTTGCGTTTTACTAGTTTTGGGTATATTAACTAATCAATAATTACTGCTTTAGAAGAATATAACAGAACTATTTTTCTAGAATTAGTAAAGATTCCTATTACTGACTATATTTTGCAGCACATCCCAGCAACAACAATGTGACCATAAGTATAGTTGGATCATGACTTCACATGAATCCCACATCAAAATACTTCTTTTACATGATTTATGTTTGTTACAACTCCATCACTTGTATCAAATGGAAACTAGTTAGAAAATACTTTGTTAGAAAAAAGTTAGGTTCTATTTTTTGCCTTTATTGAACAAGTAAATACCATACATTACTTCTTAAAACAGGTAATGTTATAAATGCCCCTGAGAAGTGGTGATATCTACTAATTCTACTTCTTCAGGTGTTGATGTTGTTAATTTTGGCATATAGAAACATAAAGTACCTTTTGCGGTTCCCTCATCCTAAATATTATTTTGTGTGTGTCTGTATTCGATCCAGGTTCTAGCTGTATTTGAGGAAAGAATGGTTACCAATGTGGTTTTAGCACCACAAACCCGTTTCCATCCCTAGCTTCTCCTATCTGGAGCAAAACTAAGCCAAATTAGGGCTTCATGTCATATTTCTGACTAAAATGATGTATGGTGCACACTTCCACTTATATTAAGTGTAATTCTAATCCGATTATTATTGCAGGTAATAGTTATCGTGATATAATGTCTTGTAATAAGAAGCCATTTTATCTTAAGGGTAGTGCGGTGGATTCCAGTACTATGGATGCATATCTTATGCATGCTGTAAGTTGTACTATCCCTATTTGGTCATATTATTACTGAATCTGTTGTGATCTTGACTAGTGTGCAATGTTATTACATTCGCAGTTGAATCATGTTCATAGAACAAGAGATGTTGTCATTAAAAATGATGCGAAGCTTAGGAATGGTGCTAATGGAGATATTTTGGATGATAACTCATACCTTGATCAGGGTTTTACACGTCCAAAGGTATTTTTCACACATATATTGGAAAATCTGGAATCCCTTCTGTTGTGATGCATACACTTAAATATAGTTAGCACTATCTAGCTGTATTTTAGTATGCTACACCTGACCTGCCATTTATTTACATGTACAATGTCTTGTTTCTTCATTGCAGCATGTGTTGGCATTGAAAAATAACCATGAGTCCCTGATGATGTGAGATGGTTGAGTTTATAAAAAAGCTTTAAGCATGCATGATACTTGCACTAATTCATGTCAATTTATAACAAATTGCTTTTTTGGGGGGGGGATTTGTATAGCCGACTACATTATACCCAAGTGTAGTAATGAACTAATGATAAACCATAACTAGCATGCTGCATAAGATACATTTGATCTTCGTTTGTTTCCCTGAAATTTCAATAAGAAATAATTTCATTGGCCACAACTCACATCAAGTGTGTTCTTTGTTATTATAGCGGGCACAGGCACACAACATATGCACTGAATAGCATCACTACAAAAGGTCTTTGAATGGAATCAAACACATTGCAGCAAACATTATCTAATTTGACAATATGCATGACATAGATGTTTTTGCTGTGCTATAGGTAATTCGTTGACTATTAATTGCACTATTTTATTAAGTAAATGTTAAATATCAGTGCATTTACCTAGCAGACTGTCACCTCGATGGTTTATACAAAATTTGTCATTTGTATCATTATCTATTCAACTTATTTCTCTTTTCTTTTGTATTATAAACATGTCCTTAGGTACTTTTCTTGTTACCTCTCAAAAGCATTGCACGACGCATTGTGAAGAGATTGATCCAACTTTCCCCATTGTTGCAAAAGGTACAGTTTTTTTTGAAGGCAAACATTTGAATTTCAATTTCTTACAAAATACACAACAAACTTATATATGAACTCCACTCAGATCTGTCCATCGTTGTAATTTATATTAGGATAGCTGGTACTGAGATTATTTTTCTTCTGGTGCTAATGGATTGGTTTCTTTCTTTTATAGGAGAATGCCATGGGACAATTCAGAGAAGAGTTTGGTGAACCAGATGATGAACTGGAGGAACCCGAACATAGTTCAAAACCCACAGACTTTGACCTTCTTTTCTCTGGAGATACTGAAGATCACTTTCTTTTTGGGATAAAATATACAAAGTGAGTGTGCTAGACTGTCTATGATTGCTCGTAATAATTTTCTAGTAGTGGAGACTCAAGGGTGTGCACTCTACTCCCCACAGTTTTTTTTTGGATGGTTAAAAAAGAAAGTCTTTTCTCCCTTCTGTTGCTGCCTATTACAAGCCTCTGAAGTGGACATGAGTATTAAATGAATAGACAAACCCATCAGCAGAACCAATTGCAGAAATATAATATGCATATTGGTCTACTTTTTCTTGAGAGTTTTGTTCAGTAGCTTCGGCTTATTCCTTCTTTGGAAAGGAACTTCGTGTCATTGTTCTTGTTCTCATCTTTATAATGTCCTTTAATTATCTAATTAACTGGATTTTACTGAATCTTTACATCCACAAAACAAGCATTGAAGCATAATATGCCACTTGCTTGACTTATGCTCTTCAGCTCTTGTAATGTTTTAATCTTCTATTTTTAGAATTGGACCTTCATTCAATTGTCTTCGTTCTTAAAACTCACTTTTGCAAATAATTTTATTCCCAAAAAACCTTATGCTTTGCAATGTTTTATGTGTCATGGTGGCACCTTTTGTGGATCACTGTCATGGAAGGAAGCTATTGTACTTTTTGGTGTTAATTTAAAAATGTCATTTATGTAAAAGTTTCTTAATAGCTTTTTAATTTAAAAATGTCATTTATGTAAAAGTTTCTTAATAGCTTTCTTCTATTTAATTCATGTGATACTAGTGAAACAAAATTAAAGCTGTTCAATCTGCAATTAAAACGTTACTATAACTTACAAAACCTAATATTATGCAATTTAAACTACAAAGCAACAAGTTCCATGGTCAATGATATGATATCTGTATCAGTGTAGGCAACATGTACTCAGTAGTCTCCCTTGGCGGACAGAAAGTGTGCACTCACTAGACAGCAAACATGAAAGGCAATGGAGGACAGTACATTTTCCATGGTCAATGATATGATATATGTATCAGTGTAGGCAACATGTACTCAGTAGTGGTTTGGGTGTCATTAATTTGCATATTTGTTTTGAGGGTTTTAATTTTTTAACATGTACTAGGATAAAAGTCTTGTTATTGTTTACACAACCGATAAAATTGCACAATATAGCAGAAGGCACTTAGCACTTTACAACAACAACAAAGCATTTTGTCTCAAACAAGTTGGGGTAAGTTAGAAATGAAACATTCTTAAGGTCAAAGAAACAGGAGCCTTGTAATATAAACTACAAGACAAAACCATAAACATGCATCCTACCATTTGAGCAGAGAGCCTAAAACACCGCCCCTAAATATTCTTCTTATGTTATGGTTCCGGTACATAGATTGTTAACTTCCATGTGCTCCTATCTAAAGCACTTAGCACTTTAACAGTTGTAATTTACACTACGCGATAAAGCAACATTAGCTGTGATAGGGTAAATTTTTAAGATAGCAGTGTTATGATTGTTTGTATATTCATGAGGCCCAATGGACAATATATATAGAGTACAAAAGACTATATGCAGAGACAACCCTACCCATAGGAACTAAATACAGAAGAGATAAGCCTACTCTAACAGGCAAAACATCTTGGCTCGAAAACAACTATAGCTTTGTGGTAGCCTGCTTGTTGATACATTTTTCTAACTAAGATCTCTTAGGAAATTTTAATGAAAGGAATGCCTGTTCACATTCAGCTTCTTCTCTCCATTAAAGCAAGTTACTATGCTTTTGTTGGAAAGCAATGTTCTTCTAGTAAACAAATTATCAATGGACAAAATGGATGTTTCAAAATGTTTCAATGTCTATGTTTTATGATTACTCTTTGATGTTCAGCTCTGTGAAATCTTATGCCTTAGCAAAATACATGCCCTTAAATTCATTTTTGGTAGTACATTGACATTTTTTAGGATTCTATACTTACATACAGAAAACTTTTAAAAGTTAATATTTGGACTAATGCTTTTGCAGAAAGTTGTTAAACTGTCAGATAGCTTCTACTCTTCTAATATCATAGTTGCATCTCCTTTAGCACTTAAACTTGTAAGTTTTCTTTAACCAATGTTTCTTGATAGACTCGACTCATAATTACTCCTGTGTCCAGCAGTGTGCATTGTTTTGTCTGGGAACATCTCATAGGTTGCTGTCCATTTAGTTTAGCACTGGACACATAGTATCAAAGAAATATGAAAACACTATCCTACTTTCGCACAAACCCTGATGGGTTCACCACCCGACCCATCGGAGCGCTGACGGTGAGTAGTGATGGGGTGGCGGGCTGTGATAGCACTGGCGGTTGGCGAGCAATGATGGTGGAGAAATGGGTGAGAATGGTACCAGTCGAGAGATTAGGTGGTTCTTTGGCATGACAGCTATGCACCAACTAGTGGTACAGTGAGTAGGAGGAAGGGAGGACGGCCACAAAGCATGCCAAGCATTGATGGTAGAACACGATACGTGAGAGGTGGCGGGCTCGGGGCATCTAAGTTGCATGGATATGCAGAGTGGTACATACAGAGAATATGACATGATATGGACATGGCGCTACGCTTCTAGCGCTGGTTATGTTGGCAAATGGCAACTCTGGTAGGAAGGTGTTATTGGGAAAAGGGTGGTTTTGCGGAGAAGAATGAGTGGGGAAGAGAGGTGGCATTTGATGCGGGGGTGTGGAAAATCCTCAAAGAGATAATGGACAGGACCAACTATTTGATTGCCTGATCCAATGGGTGGGAGGTATTCCATTGGAAGAAGGAAAACATGATCCTATTTTCTAGTTGTTCCCCAATAACAAATCTTTGTCGTCATTATTTCCATTTTTAAGCACCAATTTCTTCCATAACAGAAACTTGATGTCAATATGCCCTTACAGAACTTTTCTTTCAGATACATCTTATCTTTTAGTTGTTGTTCTTGTTGAATGTCTACATTTTTTATAAAGTTTTATTATTCTATACCTCATGCTTGTATGTTATCAGAAAATTGATGGAGGTGAACATGTCAAGGAAAAAGAACTTGTCAAGGAAAAGGATTTTGATTTCCTATCATCAATTGAGGTTAGTCCCACTCTTAACCCATATACTGTTATCTATTTCTACTTCCTCCATGCCTAAATACAAGTCCTTTAGGTAAATCATTAATATATATAAGAAGAATCTAGGGTCACATGAAAATAACATTTAGCGAGTAAATTTCTTAAAACTACAAGTATTTTGGTATAGTAGTGAAGGAACTACAAGTTTCAAGTTGAATTTCGTTGAGCTACATGTACTATGAACAAACATTTCAATAAACTATGCATATGTCAATTCTGTTAAATCTGACAGGTGGGAGTCTGTAATTAACATGTAGGGCCCACTTCTCAGTGGACAAAGTATGTGTAGTTCTGTCATGTGTAGCTTTTCTATCAAGGTATGTGTAGTTTTGCGAAATTTACTCAAAATAATCAAAGAAAATACAACTATTTATTTAATATATCTATCTAGGAAATTCAAAAGTACCCAAATTAATCTTGGGGTCATATTTAGGCCCTGTTCGTATTGGCTTCTGGCTTCTGTGTAAAAAGCCAAAAGTCAATACGAATACTCGGCTTCTCGAAGCGGCTTCTCTACTCCTCTCATTACCATCTCGCTCTGGGGATAAGGTATGGGGTCATGGGTGCATCACACACCCCACTCTTGTTTCAGTCATGTGCACGCATCTCTTCCTCATCTTTTTCACTGTTTGCCCTCTCCTAAAAGCCACTTATTTCAACCATTACTATTTATTTTCAGCCAAAAGCCATCAGCAAAACCTAATACGAACACCCCCTTAGTTATTACTTTGGCATACCTCCATTTAAATTTCAAACTCAAATTCAATTTGTGTTAGGAGATACAAAGAAGGAAATCCTTGAAAAATATAGCATAAGGAAAATAGAAAAAAATTACTATTTACAACAATTTCTCTTTTTTGCCCCACCTACTTCATTTTGATTTTAAAACTGAAATTTTAAAGGGAGTACTCTTTATTGCTAGGAAGTATTTAGATCATGGTTACAAGTGATTTACAGGAGTAATAAACTAGAAACTTTTTTAAAAAGGAAATCAGGAGGGGAGCACTTGACGATGCATATATGGGCCTGTTTAGTACAGCTTTTGCTCCCAACTTCTTCATTGGATCTTGTGGAGCTGTGCTAACACCCAGCTTCCCAAAATGACCAGATTCTGCTTCTCGCGAGGAGCAGAGTTCAAAATGAACTAGTCAGGAGAAGCAGACAAATGGTAGATTCTCGTGGGGAGCTATCCAACCTAAATCCAACGTACCCATTGAAGTTCGTAGTATTTACCTGCAAATGCCACCCATATAAAAACCTAAACCCTGCCCCCGCTCGCCCCCCTATCACCTCGCTGCCTCCCTCCTTCCCCTCTTGCGCCTGCCTCCTTCCCCTCTCCCTTTCCCCTCTCGTGCCCCGCCTCCCCCTTCTCTCTCACCACCGCCTCCTCCCTTCCCCTCTCGTGCCTCGCCTCCTCTCGCGCCGCCCGCCTCCTCCCTTCTCTCGTGCCGCCCGCCTCCGCCCTTCCCCTCTCGTGCCTCGTCGCCTCCCTCCCACCTCCTCCCTCCCCTCTCGCGCCTCGCCGCCTCCCTCCTCTCACCCCGCTGCCTCCCTCCCTTCTCTCGGTCTAGATCTTGTCCCGCCGCCGCCCTTCTCTCGCCCCGCCGCCTCCCTCCAGATCTTGCCCGCCGCCGCCTCCCTCCGGTCCACAGCACCGCCGCTGCCGCCTCCCTCCGATCCCCAGTACCACCGCTGTCGCCTCCCTCCGGTCCCCAGTACTACCGCCGCCGCCTCCCTCCGGTCCCTAGCAGCACCGCCGCCGCCGCCTCCCTCCGGTCCCCAGCAGCACCGCCGCCACCCTTCAGTCCCCAGCAGCACCGCCGCCACCGCCTTAGTGGAAAAGTACCATTCAACTTATCTTGACAAGAATGAGCTTAGGACTTCATGCCTTAGTGGTATGGGTTAGGTAAGAGAAACCCTAAACACCCTAGGGGAAAGCCACCATATGTTTCGTATGAATGGTACAATCTTTCAGAGTCTACATGATCTTTTAGTCGGATCTTACAACTTGAAATCAACTACCCATATGAGTTCCATTGAAGCTTTGGCTATTTTTCTGTATATTTATGGTGGCTCTGAATCGAATCGAAGAGCACAGAATCGGTTCAAGCATTCTGGTGAGACAATTAGCAGAAAGTTTGATGAGAATTTGGAGTGTGTGGTCAAAATGTCTCACGATATTGTGCAGCTAAAAGATCCTAATTTATCTACTGTTCATAGTTGGTCAAATTATCCTTACCCATGTTCCTCGTTAATTAGTTGTCCTTATTCATGAATATGAAGCAAGTAAGAGATCTGCATGTGTTTCTTTTGCTAATTCAACAATAGATAAATAAAAGGGTAACAACTAGGGGTAACATGGTCTATATCCCTCATATGTCCTCTTTTATGAATCTGGAGCCAATCCACTAGCCAAACGCTTTTCAGAGGTAGCTCCAGATTCTCAGAGAAGTGGATTCTTACAGAATCTGGTGCAAAAGCTAAAAATGAGAATCTGGAGCTCTACCAAACATGCCCTATATATATACACACACACACACACACGTACATATGTACATACATACATACATTGAAAAGGGACATAGCTAATGTAACATACAATGGCTTTGGCCACTCATGTTATGGTATGAATGGAGAGTCACTCTTTAAGCCTTGTTTGGAATGCAATGCAAGAACTTTCATGAAACAGTTCATTTCCTAGAGGAATCGGGAAAATTTGTTGTGTTCCAAATTAGGCCTTAACAGGGACGTATTGGTGGCAACATACAAAGGAATTTGCACCATCAACAGGAGAGCGTATCGCACAAGATGATATATTAGGCAATACAAATGATAATTTATAAGTAGAGTAAAATTTTGCAAACTACACATATTTTGACAAACCTAAATCTTTTCATGGAATGAAATCCAAAATTGATAATTCATTGAGGCGTAACCCTCTTAGTGACGCGCCATATGGGAACCTAGGTGTGGTGATAAATGAGCAAGGGTCGGGACATCACTCCTTTAGTGACGCACTATGTCAGCGCTCGGGTGTAGTGGAAAATTTGCAGAAGTCTTTGCACTTTACTTGACGAGTGCAAGGGGCAAGGAAGCTAGCCGAAGAGAGTAGGATCCGTCTGGGTAGTTGGAATGTAGGGTCTTTAACAGGTAGGTTAAGAAAGTTAGTTGATACGACGATTAGGAGACGTGTAAATATCTTGTGCGTTCAAGAGACTAAATAGATCGGTCAGAAGGCGAAGGAGGTGGAGCATACTGGCGTTGAAACCTTTGATTTACTCATTAAACAAAGGAGGTTCTGCCGAAATTTTGTAAGGTGAATATAGGTTCGTCTTTAATATGTCGTTAGTTTAGTAGCATTCCAGGTCATTGCTTGGCTGGGGTGTTACAGTTGGTATCAGAGCGGGCTTTAGGTCCGTGGTAATTGAATAATTAAATTGACACACGATTACGATAGGATGGGAATGGGTGAAGCATTGCATTTACGTTTCGTTATGTTGTAATGATGATTGTGGTTTAAGATGATATATTATATCTATATTATAAAACTATAGATATTATGTGTGGGGATAACCCATGTTGAGAGGTTGAGGTCGTGGTTGTGGCCCCGGCTGTGCCAGTTACACCACCGCTAGCGGTATGAGAATATGAAGGCGGTTACCTCGGATATCTTAGAATAGGCGTTGATAGTGAGTATCTCTAGAAGAGTTGTCCTCTTCTTTGACTTTGAATTTGGTCAACTCTAGTCCAGTTGGGCTCGATGAGTTTCTCTTGGGTTATTAGTTCATTACGGTTGATCGGTTGCTTTGAGAAAGGATAGTGTGTTTTGATTGGGCTAAATTTGTCTGTAAAGCAATCATTGTTTTCCAGTGATGAGTTATTCTTACATTGGTGAACTTGGTTGGTGGTCAAGTTTGACCTTTATATTGGAGTTTTGTTTTCCTCATGGAAATCTTGATCCATTTATTAACTTGATGTTTTGGGTTAATGAAAGTTTCCTTCTGCAAGTCCTTTAGTTCGTGGAGGCTTTTACTCATTGTATCTCTCTTGGGTATTTTGAGTGTTGAGGCTTAATGGATCTCTTTTATGAAAGAAGATGTTAAACCCTTTGACGATGTGTTGTCATGATAAGATGAGAGGTTATAATCAAAGCACTTAATGAATATGATGTGGATTATCAAGATTGGGTTGCAGTGTGTGCATGGTGATCTTAGCTAAGATCCTTGAAAGGAAAGTTGAATAAGTTGAGGTTGTTCTCTAGTAGTTCTTGATGAGTGTGTATTGTGAGTATGACTATATTTAGGTGGAATCAACGAGTTAATAACAAGTAGGGAACGTTGTGAAACTGGTTTGATCACTATAGGTGATATATTTTGATAAGCTTCTCGGATAGAGGGACTGCGGGTCTCAACGGATTAATCTAACCCTTTGGGATGGATAGGTCCAGAAGATGTTAGAATATTGTCATAGTGGATATTAATCTTGGAGTTACCTTTTATGGATAAGTACTGATCATATGTAATTGCTTGGTGCATGTATTACGTATCGAAGTATGGTTTTGAGCACCACTAAGAGATGAACTGATGGAATGTAATTGGTGATTTTTGTTACCTGATGGTGGAGTGGTAGGATAATAGTATGTCTTTGATGAGAAGGTTGATCCTTAAAATTGTTTCGTTTACTAAACTGGTTGGATTACTTGATCTCAATGGATTCATTTAACTGTGTAGGAAGGAAGAGTTAAGGATGTTTTTGGTTTCTTGATGGTCTTATGTTTGCTAGTTGGAATGCAAATAGAGGAATGACCGTAAATCCTTCCATGACGGTATAATCGTCAACTGTTTACGATAACCATTAGATTGGAATTGGTGTGCACTAAATTGATGTTGAGCATTGCTAATAGGTTAATGATTGGAATTTAAGGGTGATCTAAATAGGTGTGTTGTGAGGATGACCTGGGCAGCATGCCTTAGTTAAAAGACAGTTTACTTCGATAGTGGGGT